>OX344726.1:64781273-65488773 GCA_947034835.1 Ballota nigra
ACACCAGTCAACTATTTTAATGATACTAAAAGATTTAATTCAATAATATTAACCAACTAAGCCAACAACACTAATTCATCAATTCAATAATACCAACCAGCTTAACCGATAATACCAACCTTTAATCCAACAATACTAATCAACTATTTCCAACAAGGTCCGTAGGAATTTAATCAATAACAAAGTCCATCTACAAGATCAATAACAAACTCCATCTACAAGCTCACGGGCTCCAATCCAAAAACAAATATTCTTAAACTTACAAAGTCTCAATAGGGGAATAAAACTGATCAATTCCTATCCCAACTAAATTAGAGTGAAGGTTAGCGATTCTTACGAGTCTTAAATCGGGCAGCCTAACGGCGTAGTTCGGAGACTCGTCGGGTAAATTCGAGCAGCCTGACGGTGTCGTTCGGTAATTCGGTAATTCGTCGGATACTTTGGACAGCCTAACGGCGTAGTTTCGGTTCTCCCGAAATCAAACGGGCAGCGGTTCGTCCTTTGGGCTTCATCGGAGAGGGCGAAGACGGCGACAGCGACGTCTCGTTTATACAACAAAGGATGAAAAGGGCGTTAGTCAAATTGATTTAATCCGAATTGGAATTTATAAGAAATTGAAATTAAAGGACCGAATTAGTGAATGAATTGGGAGAACGAGACTCATCAAAGGAAACAAGCGGACTGCGACGCTCGAAGGTGAGACGCGGCGGCGCTGGGCATCGCTTGAGAGAGAGAGAGAGAGAGACAAGGTGCAGTGCTGCTGGAGTCGAAAGACAACGGCTTCAATTGGTGCTTTCATCGGATGAGGGCGAGCGACGTCGGAGATGGAGGTGTTGCCTTTGTGCGACACGGCGGCGCTCGCGGCTGAGGTCGAAGGGATGATGGTTGTGGGTGGCGGGGGCGGAGCTCCCGAGCCTCTGACCGGCGTCGGGCGGCAGCTTTCATCGCGGCTGAAGGGAGGCGGGAGGCGGTGGCTTTTGGCTCGGAGAGAGAGCAGGGAAAAGGGACGATGGCCATCAGTCGCTGGAAATGAGAGGAGGCAACGGAGGATTTTTAGAGAGAAGACAGAGCAAAAGTATATTTAGAAAGAGAGAGAACTGAGAGTGATATGCGTACTGTGAGATGAGGAATTGACTTAGTTCAATATATATGGATTTCTTTCTTAAAAATTAACTGATACTTTGGAATTCTTTGACATCCGGATCTTGTGGGATTTTTATTATTAAAATTAATTAATAAAGAAAAGTAAAAGGTTTTAATGACTAAGAATTAAAGGAAGATGATTTTTACAAGATTTCAATGAAATTGCTAGGAATTTAATTAGGGGCTGTTTAGTTCTCATTTAATTGAAATTAGAAATTAATACTGTTTTGAGATTCAATTAATACTTTGTTGAATTTGTATTATATTAATATATTTTTATCAATAAATTATATGAATCGAAATCCTTAACTTAAACTTGATTATTTAATTTCTCGTACTCCCTTATCCGTTTGAAAGATTCGATTCTTTTCTTCGAATTTAGGAATTTATAAAAGGGTATATATTTAAATTACACAATAGCACACAAAATAATAAAATCAAAAGAAATAAAGATAGTAATATAAAATAAGGGTTCTGATTAGGTGTGAAATTGTCATGATTCGTAGCTTGAAATACCCAATCTTGGTCGAGTTTATCGAGTATTTAGAGTCAATTGAGCATTATTTCTACACATTGATGAATTTGTCTCTTTGATGCTCATAGGTGAATAGAGGGCAAAAAACGGAGTTCGTAGGACTTTGAATCGACTCAAACGGATGCCCGGATGAGAAGATATTGAAGAAATACGATTGGTATTAGTGCGGACGAGGAAAAGTATTAGTTGGATGAGTTGGAAGTCACTCGAGTGACTAGGTCGAGCGCCACCGCTCGAGCGCATTGCTCGAGCGCCTAAACGTACAGAACTTTTCTTGCGCTCGAGCAGCTCGAGCGCCACCGCTCGAGCGAATTGCTCGAGCGCCACCGCTCGAGCGAATTGCTCGAGCGCCCAAAATATACAGTGTGATTTCAGCGCTCGACCGGCTCGAGCGGAACCGCTCGAGCGATTGTGTCATTCGAGCTACACTGCTCGAGCGGGACCGCTCGAGTGTTTTGCTCGAGCAACCTTGGATTTTTGCCTCCGGATGCGTATTTTCGGCCCATTAACTCCCGTTTCGACCCGTGCCTATATATACCTCTTCCAAACACGTTTTGAAGGATACCCGAACTTTAGAAATAATTTTAGACTTAGTTTTTGGAGAGGAAGGAGAGGAGCAAGCTTTATTTTACGTTTCATTGAGGTTTTTCATACGAATTCTTAGTTTCTTTTCTTTCTTAGTTTCTTTTAATTAGCTCGATTACTTTTAACGCTTTAAACTTCGTTTTTATCAATTCAAATTTCAGTTCTTCGTATTTATTTTCTTATAAAACCCTAGTTCATGTTTCATATTTTTGTTCTTCAATTCATTATGTTCATGTTCGTTGCTTCTTTTATTGCTATTATGTTCGTTAAAACCATGTCTAGCTAAAACCCTTGCATGCTTAGGGTAGGATGAACTCGTAGAAGTAGGTTGTGGGTATGTAGTTAGAGTAACTCGTGACGTTAGGTTTTAATTCTCTTGGTTAATGAATTCTTATAATTAATCTGAACTTTACCTTTGAATTTAGTACGAAAGTGTTAGAGAGAGGACGACCGCATCACTCAATAACAATTAGTAGTCTTAACGAGAAGGTTTAGGAAAGGTTAATTCATCTACCGGTTTAGCGAAGGAGGACGACCGCATCACCTTAGTTAAATTAGGGTCTCATTAATTGAGCACAATCTATTAACTTGTTAGTAGATTAGTGAAGTCGAGTGTTAGGGTAAAGTATTAGGGTTTAGAATCTTGAGCTTTCACCTTGCATTCTTAGACTTAGGTTAATTCTTGTTTGTCACAGTTATTCTGATTATGTACCTGCTCCGTTAGTATACGTAGGGATTCCTATCCTGAGCATCACCATCTCATACTTGCATATACACCTTAGATACTTAGTTTAATTTTCCTTTTGCATTCGTAGGATAATTTAGTTAGCTTAATTAATCTTTCCAAAAAACCCAAAAACAACACACTCATATTAACTACGACGCGTAGATCTTCAGGGATCTATTCGCATATACACCATCCCGTAGGTTCGATAATACTTGGCCATTATACTTACTCTTACTACAGTGAACACGTCCGCTTGCGGGTAAGCGACTAGTAGAAGTTAGTAAAATCGCTTCAAGTCAGGTTCTAGAAATATAAAAAGTATAAAACGGGACGGGGTGTTACATTCTATGGATCTTATATGGTTTGCTCCTTGCGCAACATAAGGAAAACTTGAACATAAACATGGAATACTTCCATTTGATAGACAACGTGGAAGATTTCAACCAATTTCCTTGGGGTTGTGTTGTGTTTGAGTATTTGGTTGCTGATACATGAGGCAATTTTATCCGTAGATCTGAGGCTTCCCCAAATATGATTGTAAAGCTAGATGGCAAAGAGTATAGTTGGATTGAGTGCAATGGTTTTGTTTTTGCGCTACAATGTTGGGCCTACGAGGTAGTGCCTGAAGTTGCCAAGTTTTGTGTAAGTCCGTCAGATTTCTACAATTCACGTGGATGTCCTAGGATTTGATAGTGGAAATCAACTTCCTCACGTTCTTTCAGAAAGTTACAGATTGAAGCATTCAATGACAATGTGAGCACTTTTTATTAGTTAATTTTTCTTTAATTAGATTTTTTGTTAAATTCTTAACTTATTGAATGTAAGTTTACAATTATTTTCCAGGTAATTGTCCATTCAAGGTTGAAGTTATTTGATTATGAGCTTGAGTCCTCTACTAATTTAAATGTTGTAAAGTGGGAAGAACAAAATGAAGAAGAAAAATTTTCTAAACCAAAGTCATCGTCTCTTGAAAATGAGAGAAAACGCAAGAGAATACCTGAAAATTTGGATGAGGTTCCGATTGGAGATGATCTTGGCACTAACAGCAGCGGTGCAGACATGAATAGTTTGATGGTATATTTGAAGATGTTGGATTCGAAGTTAGAATCTTTTCGGACAACGATGAAAAGTGAAATTCAAAATGTTGCAGCTAATATTGAAAGTGTAGCCGCTAGACAATTAACTCTTGAAACCAAGTTCAAGTTATTGATGGAGAAAAAATTGCAGGTTAGTTGTGATTCAAATATTTTTGCTAATGTATATTTGCACTGATTCTTTTATTTATTATCACTTATATTCATTGTTATTTTTCACAGAGTTCCCAATAGGATGAATATACTTCATCCGACTACTTCACTGAAAGAAAATCAAAAGATTTTATGAACAATAGTAATGTAAGTTAAATTTTTAATTATAGGTATCATTTCATTGTAATCGTTTATTATCCACAATAACTATGCTTGTTTATATTTTTCCTCTATTTGTCTTGACAGCCCCCCCAGGATATAAAAGATTGTTCAAGGGTTATTGATTTTACCGAACATTTTGTTGCTTTATAATTATTGTTATTTTATAGTTTAATATCTATGTTGCTTTAATGTTTGGAGAATTTTATTCTATGCTAGTTCCCCCGCTCTCCTCTGCATTCTGTTGATGAAGATTTTTCTCCTGTCAATATTTTTTGCGCAGAACCTGATCCAATCGACCCTAATGAGAAAATCGTTGTGAGTGCTATTAGATTTTTAGGGTTCACATCATTAAAACTCGTATTATTATGTTTGATTCTTGTTAATGAACATGTTTTTTTAATATGTAAAATTTGACGTTATCCGATTATATCCAACAACATATTGAGGTTTGCTTCAATTCATTTTTCTTAGAGTATAATTGTCTGACTGTTTAATTTGTTTTATATTGCACTGGGCCGCTTATTATTACCTATTTTTATAAACAAACAAGAAGATTGAAATAAAACCAAAGTGGTAAGACGTTCATAAAAAAAGGTTTCACGTCTTAAGAAGTCATCTTGTGTAAAAAAAGTCACCTTACACTGATCCCAATTACTATGGCCGAAAGGGGAAAAAAGTAAAATAAAGGGTAAGTAATTTTCCAAAAACTATCATTCAACTCAGGTTTAACCCATTTGATACGGTTGACAGTGAAAAATATAACAATTTTATGAGTTGGTATGAAAAGAACACAAATTCTATCGTCCATCACCGTGTAAATATGGAGGTTGTTGATTATGTGAGTCCCAAATGGTTTTTTGATGTTTTGAGCACGAGGGGATTATTAAATGACGAGGTATATTTTGTTGATTACATATTCAAATTAAAGTTGTTATATATTGTATGTGACACTTGTTTTACGAATTTTCTGGTCCTTTGAACTTTGTAGCATATGAATGTGCTTAGGCGCATGGTGTTGGTAAAAAGGAAGCAGTCTCCTGATGATTTTTTAAAAGATTGGAGTTGTATTGATATAGTATTTTCGGTAAAGTTTTTGTTTATATCAGTTTTTCTTCTTTTTTCTATTGATTGGACTTCTGTTGATATACAATTCTCCATTATATTTTTAAGTTATGCAAGAATACATAAATGACAATGAAGAATTGTTGTCTGGAGATTCTAATTATAATTTGGTAGGTGGTGTGTCATTGCTGATGAAATATATGAATGGAGTTCTACCCAAAGATTGTCCATCTTTAACTTGGAAAATGGCTAAGAAGGTTTATAGTGTTGCCCATGTGAATGCGTGTAATTGGGTGCTTTACGAGATCAACCTACTGAATAATCATATTACCGTGTCTGATTCTTTGACAAGCAATGTGAATTGTTGGTCAAATCATCAAATAAAATTGTTTCATAAAATTGTCAACCTTATGCCGACGTTATTGCCCGACAGCAACAATGGAAAAAAAGATCATATGGACTTTTGATTGTTTCCCACATTCTCCAGAACAAAAAAAAATTAGTTGATTGTGAGATCCTTTGTGTTAAGTACTTTGAATGTTTGGTTACAAGTCGGTCCCTTATTGAGATTGATGTTGCTAAAACCGTAGATTATCGAAAATTCTTTTGTTACGACCTTTGAAAATTGTCATAATTTGTCGGTCAATCTGATGTATATTTGTAGGATTTAGGATTTTGATACTTGATGTAACTCTAAAAATATATATTTATGTTAGTAACAATTCAATTGAAAATTTACATGCTATTAAATTTGGAGTTGTAATGTTCCATCCCAAAATTACAAAAGAATTTTTATTTTACCAAGTTTGATATATATAATAAATTGCATACTGATTTAAATAAAAAAATATGGTAGAAATGAAAAAACCGGTTTCTGTAGACAATGTCGAGTGAGTTCGGCCATTGGCAATCCGCTGGGCGTGGGTGCATTAAGCTCGGTCGAGTAATGTTAGCATTTGCCGATTGAGTTCTGCCTTAGGCAATTCGCTCGGCCTGAGTGCAGAATACTCGGTTGAGTAATGTTAGCATTGGCCGAGTGAGTTTTGCCGTAGGCAATCTGTCGGCCTGGGTGCATTACACTCGGCCGAGTAATGTTAGCATTAGTCGAGTGAGTTTTTTGGTCAATTTTTTTAATTCTTGGTATTTTTTTCCAAAAGTCATATTTATATTCTTGTTAGAGTAAATTAATTTATATTCTTAGAAACAAATATCACTTAAAATATAAAATGTTTGGTCTTTTATGTTGTTTTAAGTAATTAATATTTTAATTTTTATGATGATTAATGTACATGAAATTTTGGCATATAAATAGGAGAAGTTGTCAATTGTGCATTTACATTATGTATTAGTCGTCCACCTGGGAAAAAATACAAACGAAGCCATCACAATACAGTAGGCTACTCAATGACAAGGTAAATATAAAAGTTTACATCATCTGAATAGGCCTTTAAAATGTCGAAATGCGAGAAGGGGAAGACATGTTAGATGTTGTATCAGTACAATTTTGTTGTGTAGCGTTGATAAGACTACTCATATCATGATCTCAAAATTTAATATCATTTATTTTACAAGAGGCCCAATTACATTTATTGAACTTTTAGAGGCCCGAATTAATTTATTCTACTATACAGACCCAATTTAATTTATTGGACTTTAGAAGCCCAATTTAATTTATTGGACTATAGAGGCCCAATTTAATTTTTTCCACTATAGAGGCCCAATTTAATTTATTGGACTTTAGAGGCTTAATTTTATTTATTGGACTTTAGAGACCCAATTATATTTATTGGACTTTAGAGGCCCAAATTAATTTATTCTACTATAGTGGCCCAATTTAATTTATTGGGCTTTAAAAGCCAAATTTAATTTATTGGACTATAGAGGCACAATTTAATTTTTTGGACTTTAGAAGCCCATTTAAAATTTTCCACTATAGAGGCCCAATTTATTTTTTTGGACTTTAGAGGCACAATCACATTTATTGGACTTTAAAGGCCCGAATTAATTTATTCTACTATAGAGGTCCAATTTAATTTATTGGACTTTAAAAAGCACAATTTAATTTATTGGACTATAGAGGCACAATTAGGTTTTTTGGACTTTAGAAGCCCAATTTATTTTTTCCACTATAGAGGCCCAAATTTAATTTTTTGGACTTTAGAGGCCCAATTTTATTTATTGGACTTTAGAGGCCCAAATTCATTTATTCGACTATAGAGACTCAATTTAATTTATTCGACTATAGAGGCCCGAATTAATTTAATTTGACTTTAGAGGCCCAATTCAACTATACTTCATATACTAACACATTTATTGAATTAAATGTGTTTAAATTCTGAATAATAAATAATAAATTTAATTGATATTTAAAACTTTAAATTTCACGTGTCACCATTTAAATTGCAATTAAATTTGGTTGCTTAAAAGTGACCACAATTCATAACTAATGAATACTAAGTTGGAAAATTATTCATTATTTAACTAACAAAGAACTACATACAGAATAGAGTGGTCCAAATTAAAGTACACCATACACAGTATTGAGAATGAGTTTTCATCAATGGCAAATGAAGCAATCACAATACAGTAGACTACTCAATGATAAAATAAATACAAAAGTTGATATCAGGAATCTGAATAGGCCTTTAACATATTGAAATGCGAGAAGAGAAGAGATGATAGATGTTGCATCAGTGCAATTTTGTTGTGTAGCGTTGATAAGACTACTAATATACTGATCTGTGAAATTTAAAAACATTTATTTTACAGTCATTTATCTTGTTTATACAACTGTACACATGTGACCATCATATTTCTATATAAAGGTTACGTTAGATATGCTACCAAGCGAAATAAATTCACAAGTGCAAACACATCTAATATGGTGAAATTGAGGCAAAATGATTTCCTGTATGACCTGGATTGAGATGTTATTGTTGATACTACTTTCGTTGAAGCTATCTCTAATAAGGCATTGAATGGGAATTTTCAAGCGTTTGAGTTTGATAACACTGACGGTATCAAAACTACACAACTTGCGGTGAATATTTTTTGCAAAAAGAAAATCAACTTCAACAAATGCCAATGTCAAACTGCAAAACTGTGAAAACGACACAGTATTTTCTCATGGTTGCTTTATGTACCAGGTGTAACTTATGATGAGTCTTCTAACCGAATCTATGTTGATCCTAACATCTGGCATAACATTGTTGATGTAAGATCTCTTATTTTCAATACATTAGAAATTCCCACTTTTTTGTTACTCATAAATTTGTTAATTTTGTTGATAGGCGACTCCTTTTGCTGAAACTTATGCGGTCTACGGTGATCCGTGTTGGACGGATTTGAAAGTTTTATTTAGAGATCCTTCTGCTGGTGCATCTCAAAGTGCTGAAATGGTAGAAATCATCAATATTCCATCAGATAAAAATGACAAATCTACTCCTATTCAACTTGATGTGACAGAGGTCATTGACATTGACAGTGATGATAATGATTCAACAATATCTGCTACGGTGAACATAGGGACAAGCTCATCCAACCCAAAAAAATATTGGGGGAAGAAGAAAATGAAATGGACAACCGGACTGGCACTGTGGTCTCGTTTTAAGAAATAATTGGTGTTCCTACATCTAACGACCAATGTGTCCTACCGTGAAGTTTTTGTGTGTATTTTTTCCGTTAACAAAATAAGTAGGGCATGTACTAGGATGGAATCGTATGTACTTCAAGCTTGTGTTTTATGGTGTACTAGGAAGAACTCACATGTCTTTGTGTAGTCATTTCCTTGGATTTGGTGTACTAATGAAATATTTGTTTGTGTTAAGATATTCAATATTTTTTAGTGTATTAATGAAAAGTATTATAATTGAGGAAAATGAATGATAACAATTCACTTGTAGTTCTAAAGGAATGCAGGTATATAATTTTTTTTTAGTATTAGTAGTTCTAAAGGAAAAGTATTAGTTGTTTTAAATGCAGAGTATTAGTAGTTCTAAAGGGATAGTATTGGTTTATTTTCACTATAAAACTAATACTCTTCATTAATAATAACTAATACCCTTCAATAGTGAAACAACTAATACTCTTCATTGGTGTGAAATTGGTTCATTCCTAAACCAATGAAGGTTATTAGTTGTTTTCACTGAAGAGTCTTAGTTTGTTTTCCCTGAACAACTAAGACTCTTCAGTGTAAATAAGTAATACCCTTCAGTCAAATCAATTAATACTCTTTAGGAAAATAACTAATATCCTTCAATGGTACATATATGAACCATTTTCACTCTATACTTTGTCTGTTAATAAATATATGATTCACTGTTAGGTTTAGCGAGCGATGTGCTTATTACTCCATTCGTCCCATAGTTGTTTGCTACTTTAATATATACCACCCTAAACTAAATTGAGTTTGATTAATGAATGTGCATTAGTATGTGCATAGTATTAATATGAGATGCAAGTATACTAGTTTAGGTAAAGTATTAGTTGTTTTAAATGCAGAGTATTAGTAGTTCTAAAGGAATAGTATTAGTTTATTTTCACTATACAACTAATACTCTTCATTAAGAATAACTAATACTCTTCATTAGTGAAACAAAGAATAGTATTAGTTTATTTCCCTCTGTATTTCTTCCATTTCTCCCATTTCTCCTTCCTTCCAACATAACAAAATCCCCCATTTCTCCCTTCCTTCCAACATAAGAAAACCTCCGCCACTCCACGCCAACCCCTGCCACTCCACGGTAGCCTCTGCCACCGTCCACTTTTCACGCGACCGTCCTCCAGCACCGTGACCCTCCTCCAGTGCAGCCACCATCCTCCAGCGCCATGACCCTTCTCCAGCGCCGCTACCGTCCTCCACCCTTCGCCAACCACAAAATCAGTCCGAATCTCATTTTAAGGTAAAATATTTTTAAGGTTTTTGTTGAGATGTTTGGACGTTATTTCAATTGAGTATTTGTAACCAAGCCTTTCTTATAAATTGTATGTTTCTTATAAATTGTATGATTTAGGGTTTTAATTTTTAACCAGAGTCATTGTAGTTTGGGTTCAATTTCGTTCTTTTCGACCTGGGGTTTTTACAAAGCATTCAACTTTGAAATGTGTATTACTTACCATTTGTTTTGATTTTGCAGTTAGTAATGTATCGACTTGGAAAAAGAAGTAAGTTTTACATTTCTGTACAAATATTGTTGTTATACCTTCTTGTTTTAAATGTATTAGAATACTCATTTGTTAGTGTTTTTTTTTGTGGTGATTATTAGGGAATGATATTGTTGTGCCTTATGCTTACATTGATAGATATGCTACCAGATTTTTAAAGGAGAGAAAATTTCGATTTTTTCTGACTTTTGAGAAAGCAAATGAAGAGGAGACTATTGTAAGTAATATTTTGTTAATTTTATTTGTGTATACTATCATTAGATAAAATATTGTTTACTAAATATTTTTTACAGTGCTTACCTTTGCAGTTCAACAAGTAAATCAAGAAAAAGAGTACCCATCCAATATTGTTAATGAACCAACATTCATTGTGCGATTCATATCATCACAACGAACAAGCTGAATTAATATTTTCTGAAGGACTGTGGTATCTTAAATTTATTTTATGTTTTAAAACTTATTTTGATGTGCTTTGCGGTGACTTTATTTGTTTGGAGGAACATAGTAATGGTATATTCTCTTTTGTATTATTTAAAGGGCTTGATGGTTGTGTTAATGAGAATATTTGTTATACTCTACTCGACTTCCCGGTCGAGTTTATGGGTAAATATTTCAATTAGATCTCTTATTTTTTAAAAGTAAATCATGGATTTTGATTTTTACTAATTGCATGTCTCTAATTGTTTTCACCTATCAGGGAAGGATTCACAGGATAATGCCAGAATTTTTTGTTGAATTCTCTGATTGCATTGTAAGTGTAAAATGTTATTTATGAACTCGATCTTTCTTTATTTTAAACTTTCAGTGGTGTAGTAACAAATTATCACCTTATTTTGTTCAGATAATACCAAAACTTATTATCGAGTTATTTGGAGAAACTCTTCCAAAACAATTTTGTTTAAGATTTAGAGATGGGAATCATCACCGTTGCAGATATTATTATGGAGAGAGGGGATTGCTTTTGAAAGTTAAAGAGAAATGGTTTTGTGGAGGACATCAAATTTATAAAGTTAAGTATTTAACTTTGTTATTTGATGGTGGTGAAAATTTATATGTGAATGTTTATTTGGATAATGGCTGCGAGATTGGGATACTGGATAAAGAAGAACTTGATGGTAATTTTTTAAACTTGGTTATTAAGTTAACTTTAGATGATTGCTAATTTTCTTATTTTATTGAGTTGTGATAGATGTTGGCACCGATTCATCCCGTTCAGATTCTCCCGATGATTCTAATATTAAGATGGAGGTTAATTATGGTTTGAACTTTTCAAATATATATAGTTTTTCGGATGCAGACCAGCGAATGATAATTGGATGGAGTAAAATGACGAGAATGAAGTTTCCGGCATTCAGAGCATCTCTTCAAAAGATTATTGACGAGGGAATTCCTCTGGTAAATTTTGGTCCTCATGGGAGACCACACACTATAAGATCACCTGGAGTTTTGTATTGGGTATGATTTAATATATTTTCTTTTATAGCTTAATATAGTGCCAAAAAATCATTTTAGATTCTATATGTTTCCTTTTATTATGCTCTTGATATTGTGTATGTTTCCTTCTGTTATGTCACTTGGATTGTGTATGTTTCCTTCTGTTTTTAGCACACATCTACCCACTTTTTGGATTTGTTATTTTGTATAGGGCGGTGCAGGTGTATCTAAAAATGATTGGTTACCAAAGTTTACCCGAAAGCTCACTTCATCGGACATCAAAAAAGGAAGACTGGTAAGTGTTATACATTACTTTGTTAGCTTATAAAATAACTTATTTTGACCCTATTTTATTTTATAGCTTATACCAACTGCATTTTGGGAGGAACACATCAAAGAATTTTATAAATTTTACCCAGATGTCGAGGTTAGATGTCAGGACAAATGTTGGACAGTGTCTTTCAAAGATAAATATATTCGGTATATGATATCGACGGGATGCAGGAAATTGCTAAATGATTTGGGTCTTCATGTTTGATCTGTTGTAGATGTTCATTTTGTTCAGTGTCAGCCATTTATTTTAGAAGTATCTGTGGTGGGTTAGTGGTTGGTTGTACTATCATGCACTTTGTTTTAAACTATTTTTGGTGTAGTTATTGTGTATGTCAAACAAGATTGTCATGGTTGTGTAATTTAAATGCAAATTGCTTGCTTAAATTTCTTTTTATCGCTCAAAATAGCAGAATACTTGTACTTTCTTTTATAGCTTAAATGACATTCATTATTTTTCACTCAGTCGAGCTAAAGTTTTACAGGTCAGGTAGTTAGTAATATGACCAGGTTACTCGACCGGTAAGAATAATTGGCTCGGCCGAATAAAATGAATGATTGGTCGACTCAAAAGGTAATACAGTTAATTATTGTGCGATTAAGTTGGATATTAGGGCTTGAAATATTAATTTTTTTGGGGCTTAAATGATTTATATGAATTTTTTTATATATATCAATATTTATAATGTTTTAAATATATTTAACGACACAATAGGAATTTAAATTACATGTTCTATTTTTTTCCCAAAATCAAATTTCCACCTAAAATCAAACTTCCCCCCAAAATCAACTTCCAACCAAAATCAAATTTCCTCCAAAATTCAAACTTCACCCAAAATTAAAATTTCCCTCTACAATCAACAACCTTCCCCCCAAAATTGATTCCCCTAAAACTAAAATACATTCAAATTTTAGTCAAATGTTAAATAAATCCAAGAAAATAGACCGAAATGGTATGAAATCGAAGAGTTGATGGAAATTGAAGTCAATAAGGTCAAAAGATAGGAAAAAGAGGTGAACATGACTCACTCGGCCTATCTAGGGAGCCACTCGGCCGAGTAACCTTGAAGGAATGGCCACGTGAGATGTTCTGGAAGAATCTCTCAACCAAGGCAAAAACAACTCACTCGCCCGAGTGGAGTTTAATTTTGGCCGAGTGAGATGTTCTGGAAGATTAACTCGGCCAAGGAAAAAACATCTCACTCGCCCGAGTGGCGTTTAATTTTGGCCGAGTGAGATGTTCTGGAAGAGAGTCTCGGCCAATGCAAAAACATCTCATGTTTTAATTTGATTACTAGATCTAGGGGTGGGCATCGGGTCGGGTTTTGCGGGTTCGGATTTTTCGGTTCTTGTACCCGAAATTTCGGGTTGGAAATTACATTATCCGAACCCGACCCAAATTTTTCGGGTACCCAATGCGGGTAACCCGAATTTTTTTGTTCTTTTTTCCTGTTTAAACGTTCAAACATAATATACTACCTCACAAAGTCATTTCATTCATCAAACATAACAAATGATCCTATTTCACCAAACAATAACATAAACAACTTTAAAAAAGTTACTAAATAGGTTTTCAATACCAATTACTAGAGCTGTCAAATGGGCCGGGCCGGGCCGGCCCGGCCCAGGCCCACCGGGCTTTTAGTTTTTACTGGGCCGGGCCGGCCGGCCCGGTTGTTACCGGGCCGCCAATTTCCAAGCCCGTCCTGGCCCATCTCGGGCCGCCGGGCCACCGGGCCAAACCGGCCCAACTTTTTTATTTTTTTTAAATATTATTATTATATTTGATTTATATATTTACCTTATTAATTTATAATTTAGCATACAAATTATACTCATATAGTTATAAATATTATTTAGTTTGTCAACAACAATTCAATAATTAAAATAAAACTCAAATTCCTAAATAAAATTTAAGAATAATAATTCAACAAATCCTAATAGAATGGAAAGTGTTATTTTTTATTTCAACAATAATTTAATAATAAAAATTCAACAATTTAATAGGAAAGTGCTATTTTTTATTTTGATAAGATAATGATATTATAGGAATAAAATGGGGTATGTTTAGTAATGAATGTTAATTTTTAAATTTTATTGAGATTTGTTTAAAAAGTGGGGCGAGTTTATAGGATTTTAGGGTTTGAGTAGTGATACTCTTAAATAAAATCTTATCCCTCAATTCATATTTGCCTTAATTGTACAAGTGTGTTATGTGTATCACCAATTTGTGGTTGTTCATAAGAATTCGTTCATTTCTCTGGATGAAAATTCAACCAATAAATTATAATGTATTTTATTTTAAAAAATGGGGTATGATCATAAATAATATGATACATATATATAGGGATGAGGAAATTAAGACCATAGTGAGTATAGGGATGGATGTGACCTGTGGCAACTATTACCAACCTTGGCCAAATCACTAATCTCGCCTACTGCTCCTTTTTTTTTCTTTTCTCTAGATTTTCAATTTTATTCAAATAAAAAAAATCAAACCGGGCCGGCCCAGAAAACCGGGCTAAGCCCGGCCCAAGCCCATAGGCCCGCCGGGCCTACTGGGCCGGGCCAAAAAAGCCCGGTTCTTTTCGGGCCTATATTTTTAGGGCCCGGCCCGTCCTTAAAACCGGGCTTTTCGGGCCGGCCCTTCGGGCCGGGCTCGTTTTGACAGCTCTACCAATTACCAAAGTCGAGCAAATACAACTAAAAAAATGAATATTTCATACTTAATACAAATAGTCTATTAAGCATCAACTCCAACTAAAATTGTAGCAAACTTCTTTCTTCACTCATCGAGGCATCAAGGCATGAATGAACGAGCAAACATAACAACACTTGAACTCATCCTCCACTCATCAAATATTGAAATTGCAACCATGAAACACCAATACTTGATAATTGATAATTAGAATATTTGATAAGATTTACTTTTAAATTATTATTTAGTATATAAATTGACCGATTCAAATTTCTATAAATATATAAATTAACATTAACATTTGATCTCATTATAATATATAAATTGCATATTTTTTGAAATTATTATAATTAACATAAATAAATATATTAAATTATATGTGTAAATTCGGGTAACCCGATCGGATTTTTTGGGTAGACATTTAATACCCGAACCTGAATCCGATTATATATATCGGGTTCGGGTAACCCGAAATTCGGGTTTTATAATTAAAAAATCCGAACCGATCGGGTTTTTTTTTCGGATTCGGATCGGGTACCCGAAACCCGAAACCGAATGCCCACCCCTAATTAGATCTAATTCAGTAATTTCTTGAACTATCTTAAACAAAATATATTAATGTGGGTCGAAATTATATATCATCTTTATAATAATTTCATTAATATCAAAATTCTTTTTATCTCATACATTTGAAATTTGAATTAGTTACATTTGTTCCCCCCAAAATAAAATTCCCCCAAACTAAAATTAATTAAAATTTTATTCATATGTTGAAAAGATCAAATAAAATAAATCATTCCATCCAATCTTACATAAACAAATAAAATATTATTTTCTCCTACATAAACATAACCCTTTTTCTCCTTCTTAGTCTCAAGCATGCTTTGAGTTGTCATTTCATTTGATTGGTGGGACCAACTAAATTTAAAGCTGTACAAGAGTACCTAATGTAAAAGCATGCTTCATCTGTCACTTCTTCTTTGGGGCCTACAAATTCATTTTATCTTATTCAATTCCGGTTCATTGACCAGCTAATCTAGGGAATTCATAAACCATCGACCATTTAATATTGTATTTAATCACAGTGTGTATTTACAATGTCCTTCATTTTTTTTATTTAGCCAAATGATCGAAATGAAAAATGGTTATAAATAAATTATTTATTAAAAGGTTGGTTTGTGGAGGGTTGTTGATGAATATAGTCTAATATTGTTTAGCGAAAATTTAGTTTCACCTTTATATTATTCATGTATGAAATTATTCATATATGAAACAATTTTACTCTATAAATAATACTTCATCCCTCCCTGAAAATAGTCCTGGTTGTCTTATTAGGCCATCTGAAACCCTAAAATATAACTAATAAATTTTATCTACATTTTTTAACATACACATATAATATTTTAAAAATATTTAATTTTATAATTGATATGACACAATATTTTTACTTTTTACATATTATATCAATTTTCTTAGTAACCGTACAAAAAATAATAACCAAAGATGAAAATACCCGAAATTTTCACGATATATCTCCGATATATCAATTTTTCGTGATCACCGATATCGATATTGGGGGTGACGATATTTCCATAGTATCCGTATAATATATCGATAAATAACATTATGCAAGATCATTTTCGACTATAATTTTGTGCAAATTGAGCATAATACCGGTAAAATATCAAAAATATCGAAAAATATTGGTAATTATCGAAATAATATCGAGAAATATCGAGAAAATATCCATAATTTTACTAAATATCACAAATATAAAATTTGATCAAATTATATTGTAAATTTTATGTATTAAATGTTTGTTATTAAATTTTCATAATTTTTTAAATTTACCGATATCGATATGCGAAATCGATATATCCATCGATATTTTCACAAATTTAAAGTCTCGATATATCCATCAATACCGATATTTTCAACCTTGATAATAACTATATTTTAGGGACGGAAATTTAAATTCGGTTGATGATGAATTCCCACTTGCATGAATATTTTGGAAGGACAATTAAAACCATTATTTGACTTGACAATGAATAGCTATTTACCTAGCTTTCCTTTCCAATGCTTGCGTGAGGTAGAAACAAACGAAAAAAAAAAACCTGCAAAATAAAAAAAAAACTTTCAACTAGATGAATATGAATTTGAGCTGCTCCCACCAACTCTGCCAACATAAGAAAACATATGGACAATATTATTTCGGATGCCAACTTGCTTCCCGATTTTTTTTATAATATTAAACAAAAAAAATAGCTGCAAATTAAAAAGAAAAAAATTTAATGAATAAAGGCTATTCAATCCTCCATTTCCGCTGACTAAAAAACTGAAGGATTAGAGTATTTAGGAACCAAATTCCACTTTTTTTAGCTATATTAAAAATTAAATTTTATTCAGCACATTATAAAAATTAAATTAATATTATTATGCGATTTTAATTTTTGTTTTCCTACCATATACTCCCTCCGTCCACAAAATATAGGCTTAGTTGTCTTATTGGGCTATCCACGAAAAATAGTCATGTTGCCTAAAATGGAAATAATAAACTTTATCTACTTTTTCAACATACACATAAAATTTTTAAAAAAATTTATTTTGCACTTGATTTTACAAAATATTCTTCCTTTTTTAGATATTATATCAATTTTCTTAATAACACCATGATAAAAGTAACAAGCCCAATTTTCATGGACATATGTAGTAATTGTATTAACGTATGATTGAAAAGTTGATAAAATTCGGTGGTCAAATTTTCCATCTCTAAAATAAACAGTCCGACCTTTTATTTTAGAATAATTCATAATTCTTCCTTTCATAGTTCAATTCTTACATAATGTTGTTACTTAGACAATTTATAAGTTGGAGAAGAAATATTATATTAGCACATTAACAATATAAAAACATTTGTCTTCCCCAATTAGTACTTCATATGCTTCACGAATATTTTCTAACAATTACGAATCAATTTAATTCTACTGAATTTGATGAGTTTATATCAGTATAAAAATAAAGAAATTGATTCATGACCGAAAATGTTGTATTTTTTTTTTTAGCAAAGTGTAGAATGAAAATGGTTATACAACGAATCATTGAAGGGTATTACTTGTTGACATTAAAGAGTATTAGTTATTTTAATTGAAATGGGATTAATTGTTTTCACCGAGGGGTATGAGTTGTTTACAAACTAATACCATTCAATAGTTCATGCATGCACTAATTTCACTTTATACATACTTATAATTTTTTTTATTGGACTAATAAAATAATATAATCAACTATTAAGAACAAAATTGTATCATTATTACAAAATGGTGCATTAGCATACATATTTATGTTCCTATTCATTATTGCACCTATTTTATGTTACTATTCATTATTGCACCTACGGCAATGCAAAACCACAAATTTATGTTCCTATTCATTATTGCACCCATTTTATGAAAGCAGAAACGGTGCATTAGCATACATATGTTCCTAAAAAAAAATCTTTAATTAAGCATTGGTTGTGATATAAAGATTAAAATTAAAAAAATGTTGGATACATAATAATACTACATAAATGTCCAGTAGGACATTACAACAGGTTTAATGTCTAGATTAAACCTAAGAACTTGGAAATCATAGGTGTTATGCAGAGCATTAGTATCATGAGAAGAGCTTTTTGATTCTTCTGCAGCTTTGCAATTTGAGCTTCCTGAAACCGTATTATTTTAACTTGTTGTACAGTTTCTGCCTCCAAGATTTGTACAAGTTCTCATTGTTGGTCCCGGTACAAGACTGAGTGATACGTGTATGGGAGGGGAGGAGGGAATACACATATACAATTTTTTTTCTTAACTTAAACCTTACTGAGTCCCCTTACTCAGAGTGATAAAGAACACAGGGTAGATAACAAACCTACTAACTACACTGAGTAAGGGCTGTGCGGAATGTGAGAGCCCTGAAAGTTTAAAGTCTTGTTTTAATGTTTGCTTTCTGAAAACTTGTTTTCCTCTTAAGAAGTCGTGGTTAGAAGGGTTGTACACTGAGTTAATGAGTCATGCTAATTGATTTAGCACTGACCAAATATGCAATGAATGACTTAGCAATATAACAATATAAAGCAATAATCAAAGCAGTAAAAACTCAGAGAGATAACGTGGCTCAGAGACTCAAGCTCCTATGTCCACGGTCCTGATTCAACAGGAGAATCCACTAATGGATTGACTAGTTTTTAACGTGCCAAGGTACACCAAGATCAGTCTCACTGACCCTTCTTCCTTCTAACCAACTAACTAACCTCAACCAACAAATCTAACTAAGAGGGTTTTGGTTTCAGTTTGGAATCCAAATATTTGTGATTATCCTTACAAGGCAAAGCTATGTTAAGGATTGGATAATCACTCTAAACTTAAGATAATGCTAGTACGCTCAGTGGAATACAGAATAACTCTCTACTCAAGAAACACTTGGGAAATTCTAGGTTTTTTTAGTGCTTCTTTGAATGCTACGAATGCTTTGAACGCTTAGAGTTTGAGTAATTTATGGCTTTGAAATTTCCCGTAACCTTGATTGGGTCCAAGGTCTTCTGTATTTATAGGAAACTTGAAAAAACTATCCGTTGGAAGAGATAACCTTCTAGGTTGTCTTTCTTGTAGGATACATCAATGGATACAATCTCTATGCAGCAGTCGTTATTGCATGTATTTGGTAAATGCATTAAATGCATGCCCGTTGAACTGTGCAGGGATGTCAGGTTCAAGTCAGTGTCCGTACATGACTTGGCGCTCTCTGATTGGTCCACGTCATCAGGTAGGTGAGAATGTCAGAACTCATTCTTCAGTCCAGTCTTGTCTTTACTGAGTTCAGGTTTGTCCTCATCTATGTACGTTTCCCAACGCTGACATTCCTTTTGACTTTCTTAGATCCTACTCCAAGTCTTCTCCCAAATACTCAGTGCCGTCATGTTCCCTTCAGACTGAATTAGCAATGATCTCAGAATCATGCTCTTCATCCTGACACTTACTCAGTCAGCTTAGAAGAACTGCCATAAGCTCAGGATGGTGCTCTTGTGTCTTCAGGCTTCAGTCTTGATTGACAACAATGAGTACTCCTCTCATTGTGTACCTGTGAATGTAAAATAAAAAAACTTACAAACCTAACCAAGACTAGCCTGACTACTAAAGTAACTCATCTTTTCAGGGTCTTTGGGATCAACTCAAAACTGACATTGTCCCAACACTCGTGCTTTTATTTCCTTATTGTACAGATCTTGGTTTTGTACCATTAGTGAGCCGATCCTCCTCATCAAACTGGGAAACGTACCTTGCTCTGAAATTTCAAATTCACCAGCCCAAACAAAATAACCACATCCATCACCACTTATGGAATCAGGACAAGTAAGAAACATCCAACCAAAGCTTTTTTCTTTCTTCGATATGCACGTCCTAGGCTCTTTTCCACAATAACATACTTGGTTGTGTTGTGTTTGTTGAGTTTTGGGAATGGATGATGAAGATGAAGACATGTTATGATGGTCCCATTTTCGAAAAACAAAATGGGAATTCAGGAGCAATTTTTTTTTTTTTTAAAACCTTTCCCTCAGAGAGTTCAGCAAGAGTGAAGAGTTCTCAAGTCACTGCTCTGCTTAGAGGCTGAGCTACCAAGTCAGTGTGAAGGCTTGGAGGCTCATGCTCTAAGCAAGGCAGTGACTCGAGATACTGAACTCTCGAGTACGTAGCCTGAACTGGTCAGTGAGAGGATTCTCCCTGACCTGAATATTTAACCAAAGTTTCCTTTTTAACAATGCTCTCAGTGAGCAGATTTTCACAACACTTTAGTAAATACTTTTAAGGATAAGTACGCTCAGTTTAACGTGGTTCAGAGTCACAAGCTCTTACATCCACGGCCTGATTCAACAGGAAATCCACTATCTCGGATTCTTGTTTTTAACGTGCCAAGGTGCACGTACAACTGGACTCACGCCACTCCCTGGGCTGCCCCTCCTTGCTAACTTAACTTACTTCCAACAAATCTAACTAGAGGGTTTTGGTTTCAGTTTGGTTTCTCCAACTATGTAAGGTTTTCCCTTACAATGTATTACCCTCAAGCTAAGATTGGGAAAACCTCTCTAAGCTAAGAGTTACAAGCTTGACACTCAATGAATATAAGTGAGAACCTAATGATTAGTGTCGTGGGTGTGAAACACTTCTTTATGACTCCCTAACAACTCACACACCCTCACAGCTTGTAGGTGTTTGTTTTTCTTTCTACACACACCTTAAACCAAGCTATGAGCTTGTATTTATAGTGTGGATTCAAATGTAACCATTGGATGAAATTACATTTGAATCCATACAATTAATGGTTTCAACCATTTTTCTTGGAATGCGGTCTTGTCAGTGTCAGAGTTGCTGCCTTGTGCTGATTGGTCCACGTGGGCTGGATCCAACGGATCTTCGACTCAGTGGGTTGACCAAGACCCGACTGACTTTAGGTAGCTTCCTCCTTCACTGACTGATGATCTTCAGTGGACTGAACGTCTTCAGTGTCGTTGTCCTTCAGAGACTGTTTGAAGATCACTCCAAGAAGTTTGTCATAAGGCTGAATGACAAACTTCCTTGACCACAGTAGCCTGACTCCTTCAGGGCCTACTTGGTACAACACTGATCCTCCTGATCATGCTATTCACTGAGTGGTCCACCTGACTTAGCTTAGATCAGCCAGGTTTATACTCAGTGGGACATCCTTCAGGCTTCTCTTCAGGTTCAGGTCTCTGGCATGACTGGTTAGTTCTTGGTGTCATCTTGATATCCTCAGGCTTTGTTGCTGAGTTCCCCCTCGCTGAGTTCCCCCTCAATTGACAGCCTATTCTACTGAGAAACAACCTAGCCTGACCTGAAACTGAAGATACAATCCCGACTGCTTTCAAACCTATTACAAGTGGTTTTGGAAAATCATCAAAACTAAACATATCCCAACAATTTCCCCCTTTTTGATGATTCCAAAACTTCTAACCAAATGATTTTCTATTACAAGAATAATGTCAGAACACATGTAATAGTTTGAAATTTGAAGGAATTCTCATAGTTTAAAACATTTAAGATCTGTTCGGTAGACCATTTTTCTTACCAAAACTGGATAAGTGGTCATGTGAACAACCCGCTCTGATACCAATTGATGGTCCCGTTTTTTAAAAACAAAATGGGAATTTAGGAGCAAAATTATTTTTTTAAAACCTTTCCCTCAGAGAGTTCAGCAAGAGTGAAGAGTTCTCAAGTCACTGCTCTGCTCAGAGGCTGAGCTACCAAGTCAGTGCGAGCTTGGAGGCTCATGCTCTGAACAGCGCAGTGACTCGAGAGATTACACTTCAAGTCACTGGTCTACTTAGAGGATGAGCTACCAAGTCAGTGTGAAGGCTTGGAGGCTCATGCTCTAAGCAAGGCAGTGACTCGAGATACTGAACTCTCGAGTGCGTAGCCTGAACTGGTCAGTGGGAGGATTCTCCCTGACCTGAATATTTAACCAAAGTTTCCTTTTTAACAATGCTCTCAGTGAGCAGATTTTCACAACACTTTATTAAATACTTTTAAGAATAAGTACGCTCAGTTTAACGTGGTTCAGAGTCACAAGCTCTTACATCCACGGCCTGATTCAACAGGAAATCAACTATCTGGGATTCTTATTTTTAACGTGCCAAGGTGCACTTACAACTGGACTCACGCCACTCCCTGGGCTGCCCCTCCTTGCTGACTTAACTTACTTCCAACAAACCTAACTAGAGGGTTTTGGTTTCAGTTTGGTTTCTCCAACTATGTGAGGTTTTCCCTTACAATGTATTAGCCTCAAGCTAAGATTGGGAAAACCTCTCTAAGCTAAGAGTTACAAGCTTGACACTCAATGAATATAAGTGAGAACCTAATGATTAGTGTCGTGGGTGTGAAACACTTCCTTATGACTCCTTAACAACTCACACACCCTCACAGCTTGTAGGTGTTTGTTTTTCTTTCTACACACACCTTAAACCAAGCTATGAGCTTGTATTTATAGTGTGGATTCAAATGTAACCGTTGGATGAAATTACATTTGAATCCATACAATTAATGGTTTCAACCATTTTTCTTGGAATGCGGCCTTGTCAGTGTTAGAGTTGCTGCCTTGTGCTGATTGGTCCACGTGGGCTGGATCCAATGGATCTTTGACTCAGTGGGTTGACCAAGACCCGACTGACTTTACGTAACTTCCTCCTTCACTGACTGATGATCTTCAGTGGACTGAACGTCTTCAGTGTAGTTGTCCTTCAGAGACTGTTTGAAGATCACTCCAAGAAGTTTGTCATAAGGCTGAATGACAAACTTCCCTGACCACAGTACCCTGACTCCTTCAGGGCCTACTTGGTACAACACTGATCCTCCTGATCATGTTCTTCACTGAGTGGTCCACCTGACTTATCTTAGATCAGTCAGGTTTATACTCAGTGGGACATCCTTCAGGCTTCTCTTCAGGTTCAGGTCTCTGGCATGACTGGTTAGTTCTTGGTGTCATCTTGATATCCTCAGACTTTGTTGCTGAGTTCCCCCTCGCTGAGTTCCCCCTCAACTGACAGCCTATTCTACTGAGAAACAACCTAACCTGACCTGAAACTGAAGATACAATTCTGACTGCTTTCAAACTTATTACAAGTAGTTTTGGAAAATCATCAAAACTAAACATATCCCAACAATTTCCCCCTTTTTGATGATTCCACAACTTCTAACCAAATGATTTTCTATTACAAGAATAATGTCAGAACACAAGTAATAGTTTGAAATATGCAGGAATTCCCATAGTTTAAAACATTTAAGATCTGTTCGGAAGACCATTTTTCTTAACAAAACTGGATCAGTGGTCATGTGAACAACCCGCTCTGATACCAATTGATGGTCTCGTTTTCGAAAAACAAAATGGGAATTCAGGAGCAATTTTTTTTAAACCTTTCCCTCAGAGAGATCAGCAAGAGTGAAGAGTTCTCAAGTCACTGCTCTGCTCAGAGGCTGAGCTACCAAGTCAGTGCGAGCTCGGAGGCTCATGCTCTGAACAGCGCAGTGACTCGAGAGATTACACTTCAAGTCACTGCTCTGCTTAGTGGCTGAGCTACCAAGTCAGTGTGAAGGCTTGGAGGCTCATGCTCTAAGCAAGGCAGTGACTCGAGATACTGAACTCTCGAGTGCGTAGCCTGAACTGGTCAGTGAGAGGATTCTCCCTGACCTAAATATTTAACCAAAGTTTTCTTTTTAACAATGCTCTCAGTGAGCAGATTTTCACAACACTTTAGTAAATACTTTTAAAGATAAGTACGCTCAGTTTAACGTGGTTCAGAGTCACAAGCTCTTACATCCATGACCTGTTTCAACAGGTAATCCACTATCTAGGATTCTTGTTTTTAACGTGCCAAGGTGCACTTACAACTGGACTCACGCCACTCCCTGGGCTGCCCCTCCTTGCTGACTTAACTTACTTCCAACAAACCTAACTTGAGGGTTTTGGTTTCAGTTTGGTTTCTCCAACTATGTGAGGTTTTCCCTTACAATGTATTAGCCTCAAGCTAAGATTGGGAAAACCTCTCTAAGCTAAGAGTTACAAGCTTGACACTCAATTAATATAAGTGAGAACCTAATGATCAGTGTCGTGGGTATGAAACACTTCCTTATGACTCCCTAACAACTCACACACCCTCACAGCTTGTAGGTGTTTGTTTTTCTTTCTACACACACCTTAAACCAAGCTATGAGCTTGTATTTATAGTGTGGATTCAAATGTAACCGTTGGATGAAATTACATTTGAATCCATACAATTAATGGTTTCAACCACTTTTCTTGGAATGCGGCCTTGTCAGTGTCAGAGTTGCTGCCTTGTGCTGATTGGTCCATGTGGGCTGGATCCAACGGATCTTTGACTCAGTGGGTTGACCAAGACCCGACTGACTTTAGGTAGCTTCCTCCTTCACTGACTGATGATCTTCAGTGGACTGAACGTCTTCAGTGTAGTTGTCCTTCAGAGACTGTTTGAAGATCACTCCAAGAAGTTTGTCATAAGGCTGAATGACAAACTTCCCTGACCACAGTAGCCTGACTCCTTCAGGGCCTACTTGGTACAACACTGATCCTCCTGATCATGCTCTTCACTGAGTGGTCCACCTGACTTAGCTTAGATCAGCCAGGTTTATACTCAGTGGGACATCCTTCAGGCTTCTCTTTAGGTTCAGGTCTTTGTCATGACTGGTTAGTTCTTGGTGTCATCTTGATATCCTCAGGCTTTGTTGCTGAGTTCCCCCTCGCTGAGTTCCCCCTCAACTGACAGCCTATTCTACTGAGAAACAACCTAGCATGACCTGAAACTGAAGATACAATCCTGACTGCTTTCAAACCTATTACAAGTGGTTTTGGAAAATCATCAAAACTAAACATATCCCTAAATGTTATGATTTTATGTGTTTGTGAATGAGAAAATGAAGATATTGAGGTGTTTGTGGTGGAATAAGTTACATATATAGTTAATTTTTCCTTCCAATTTTCGAGCTTGGGAACAATTTGGGCGCCAATATGCGCGCTAAAACTAACCTTGCATATGTCAGGACCAAAATTAATAAAAGTTGACAAACGATGACACCAACTGTTTTGTGTTTTAATTCAATTCAACTAATTTTAGATAATTAAATAATTAAATAATTATATATAATAATATTAATTATTTTATATTAAAATTCAACAAAAATATTCAATTATTACCTCTTTAATAATAAATAATATAAATTAATACATCATTATTATTAATTTTTAATTTTCTTGCGTTGAAACTTTTACATATTGTTATCCTTAACAAGAAACTTTTATATATTTTTGTAGTTTTATCATTACGGATAATGACTTGAAAGGAATATTAGATCATTATGAGTAGAATAAGTAAAATATTACAAAGTACACTCAATTGTTAAAAATAAAGTACTCTCAACTGTAGTGGCCCATTACCATAACTTAAATAGTGACCCATTAATTAGCGGGCTATTTACTTTGGGCCATATTAGTTGGCCATTACCATATTAGTTGTGGTCATATTAGTTGGCCATTACCATATATTGGTCGAGGGCAAATATGTGTTCGGGCCATATACGAGAATAGCCATACTAGTTGGCTATTTACTTTGAGAGATGTTCAATTTTATTTTAAATTTTATAATACATTCCATATTTTCCGAATTTTAGTTCAAACAATAATAAATTGTTAGCTTTTGAAATATAACCAAAATTGAATATGAAATAAAAAAAATTATAAGTACTCTTCTATACCTTTAAATTTAGGAGGTCCCACCAATCAAATGAAATGACAACTCAATAAAATTAATAGGTACTCTCCTAGGCCTTTTATATCTATCCATGTGAATGTTTGGAATTTTTTTTCTTCTCAAGTGGGGCAAAAAATATTGATCTTAATTAGGGCCTCAAAAGGGCCCTTTATTAAGCAATTATTACAAAAATTACTTCCTGCAGCAGTGGACCACTTTTGGGCTTGCTTCATCATACATAGCGATAATTGTCTCAAATGTTTATTATTCTGTCAATAAAGCTCGTACTAATTTTTCTCCCTCAATATTTATTCCAATAGGTGAATTAATTAAAGAAACAATATAAGGAAGGTCGCCTTAATACGAACAACTCACCCGGATGATGAAAAACTACACGTAGATTATATGATTTATACTGAATTTGAAATATAATACATGATTCTTACATAAAGATCCTAAAATAGTGATGTCAATTACTTTCCACTACGAGTTCTCGACCTGGTTGTACGTCCACTAGGATGAGACCCACTAGCAAGGGGAGGTTCCGAAAAAATAGTGGATAAATAGTTCCACAAAGGTACATCACATAAGTGACGATATGACCTAGATATCGGGTCCACCTGCATTAAAATGATTTAAACATTCATCATAATAATATAGTTATGTAAATCTTGTACCCTAAAAAATAAAACAAAGTAACTTACATTAAGCCATTGATTCCAAATGTGATCGGGTGCGCTAATCACATGATACCCTCTATCCCAAATGGCCCCAACTGTATTGATCATCATGTACCAGCAGTCGTGCCTCCTTTTTAACTTTTTAATTCGTTCAATGACATGGTTGTGATCAAAATTCCAACTTGGAAATTGAGTTTGTAGATTTGTTACAACGTTAGCAATGGCTTGACCATTGTCATACCTTTCAGCTTTCCAATGACGAATTGAATGTTCATGAGCGAGAGTTTGGGCAACAACTTCTTCTGCCATCGGGGTTCAAAAAAATTCATTCTCCAATCTTTGGAACTAATTGTTGCCTCCCATATGTAATAATCTATCATTTTAGTGATTTTAGAATTCATACCATGTTATGGTGAATGTGGAACAAAATTGTGTATTTTATAGATGGTTCGCGGGCCCTACTAAATGGAATTAGATTTAAAAAAAAAGGTTATTAATAAAAGGAATATTAAGAATAAAATTATGTTTTCAAGTACAAAATGTTCTAATCGATGTGGTTTCTTTCAAAATAATATTAATCGGCCAAGTAGAATTAGCCAAGTCAAGTACATTGGCTATGGACTTAAAACACTCGACTGTATATAAATTGAACTCGACCGAGTGTAAAAATTCCGGTATATCCGGTTTATATCCCTAAACCCGATCCGTACTTAAAAAATAAACCCGACCCGCATTTAAAAATTCTGGTATACCCTAGATCAGAGGCCCAAAAATTACAATTTCATCAAACCCTTCATTCAGCTGTCACCACAATCGCGACTTCGTCCAGCCAGTCGACGCGATTTTAGGCATCACTAAAGCGCGACCTCATCCCAACTCGACTTGCCTGTCCCAAGTGTAGAAATCGACTCGGTCGTTTGAGTTTTAAAAGCTCCTTCAAGGTATGTAAATTTATCATTATTTATAGGTTTATTTGGTATCTTTGAAATTAGGGCTTCAATTTCAAATTTAGGATTTCATGAGATGCTATTGTGGAGGGTTATTGGTTCACATATTGGACTTCAATGTACCTTATTTCCCAATTTGGATTTGACCTAGCTGAGTTTTATGGGGTGTTTTAGGGGGTGTATTATTAATCATAACTTCTCATTACTGAATACTTGAATTTGTTGGGAAAATAGGGGTGCCCGGAATCTATTCGGGATGAAATTTAAATACGAATTTAAATACAATTATTACTAGCATGAATTAATCCTAATTAATTCAAATAATAATTCCAACAACCAATTTGACATCATGCATGTTGAATTAATTCACATATAATCTATGGCAGAATAAACAAGATAATATGTGATTAACGTACCTCTCGTAGAACTTGGCCTTTGAATAAACGAGAATAACACGTACACGCTTTACCAACCCAAAAGCCTTCTCAAGTATTCCCTTTCGCCTTATTCGATCACCGGTGGGAGATGCTATCGAACAATTTAAATAACTAAGGAAAAAGAAAAATATCTATGCTCTTGATTTTTCCAACACACGGAATTATGTACTTGGGGATGAAATAATCATCCCCTATTTATAATAGTGAGGGGGCCGAAATTTTCATATATTTTGGGCTTGGAGAAAATCTTTTCTTAGCCTCTAAGAAATCTTGAATATATCCCATATATTCTTTTCTCCAAAATAAAATATTCCACAAAAATCTCACCCTCCTATTAATCATCAATTTTCGAAAATTTCAATTAAAGATCCTAAGATTTGGATCTTCTTGAATATATGAGATATACTTGTATTCCAAGAATACATATCTTCCATAATATCTTTCCAAGAAAATCAACAAAATCTTCTATTTTCTTGATTTCATATTTTTGAAAATAAGGATGAAAATCAGCATTTTATTTTCTTTTTATTTTAATCACCTTATCATTATTGGGCTACTTAATGGGCTACTTGAGGGGCCTTTAAGGAGAATTAAGATTGGACCTCTTAATGGACTTCTGAATTTCAATATTGAGCCCCAATATAATTCAATCCATTAATATTAATTATTACCACTAATAAATTAATATTGCACTATCCATATTAATCCATATTACGATAATATGGGCTCCCGGTTATTATTTCCCGCGTTTAAGATTATCAAGTCCATTAATTAATTAAGCTTCTGAATAGCTCTAAATTAATTAATATATTTCACCTTGGAGTAAAGACAGCTCAACATTATTATCCGTACCGAAGAAACTGATTCTCCACTTGCAAGATTTGGTACGATAAAACTTCTGAGCCCACCAAGGGGACTAATCACACGAGCCGTACTCGCACGCGTTTCTCCGTATTAAATCTTAGCAACCGTCGTATGATTAATATTACTGCCCAATACACAAAGTTCGAAGTCACAATGATTCTCACCCAACATGAATCAAAGCAGTAACCATTAAGCACACATGGTCCTATTTAAGTGACGGAGATTAAGAAATCAACAACCACTGAGGTATAATTCTTCACATTTCAGAACAGAAGAATTTATCCTCGCTGTAGGTCCTCTTCAACACATACTAAATGTGCTAGTGCAATCTCTTAGTCAAGACAGACCAATTTGAGCCTTACACATCGACCTTTCACGGCGGATTGTTCAATTCCACCTAGGTCGTGAAAACGTACGTTTAGTTACAAGGAAACAGTTACTGTTGTCTTCCGTGATCGGGTATCACCACATTAACTACAATGTAACTAGTACCATATATTGAACGGTTTGCAATAGAAATTCAACATTCAATCATAACTAAAGCAAATGTGATAAAAGAATTATTCTCATAAAACGAGTGTTTGATACACGAGTTATACAAAGTAAAAGCATACTTTCACGTATAACTCCAACAATCTCCCACTTATACTTAAAGTCTGCTTTTAGTATACATCACGCATGTCTTAGTGTAGTAGCTCTACGTGACATCTCATGTCAACCTACACTAACCTAATAATTCATCCCACTTATACTTAAAGCAGATTGGCAATAGTCTTGACTCCCATTCCATCCACATGTCTCTCGAATGTACTCTGAGGCAGACCCTTTGTGAATGGATCAGCTAGGTTGTCACCCGACGCTATCTTTTCCACCTCTATATCTCCTCTCTTAACGATTTCTCGTATAAGATGGTATTTTCTTTCTATGTGTTTGCTGGCCTTGTGGGCTCTCGGTTCCCTTGAATTTGCAACTGCTCCGACATTGTCACAAAAGACAGTTTATCTTGTCGGGCAAATTCGGAACAACGCCCAAGTCCACTAAGAAGTACTTGAGCCAAACTGCTTCTTTCGCTGCTTCACAAGCAGTTACTTATTCGGCTTTCATGGTCGAATTGGCGATGCATTTCTGCAAATCACTTCTCCATGTCATGGCTCCTTCTCCCATGCAAAACACACTACCCGAGGTAGATATTCTGGATTCTATATCTGATTGGAAATTTGAGTCCGTGTATCCCATGGGAATTAGACTGTCTGACTGTTAAATCAACATTCCATACCAAGTTCTTTTCAGAAACTAAAGAACGCACTTAATTGCAATCTAATGTGCTTTCCCGGGGTTACTTTGATATCTTGTCATCATGCCCACGTCAAGGTAGATATTCGGTCTCGTACACAACATTGCATACATAAGACTTCCTACGTCCGAAACGTACGGAACGTCTTTCATGTCATCTATCTCCACTTGCGTCTTAGGGCATATTTCTTTAGATAGATGGATTCCGTGCCTAAAAGGTACAAAACCTTTCTTGGAATCTTGCATGTTGAAATGCTTCAAAACAGTGGCTTTGTATGAAACTTGCGATAAGCCCAACATCCTCCTCTTGCGATCTCGAGTGAACTTGATCCTAAGGATGTGACCGACTTTCCCTAAGTCCTTCATATCAAACTGATTTGACAGCCATACCCTTACGTCTGACAATACCTTTACATTGTTTCCAATGAGCCGAATATCGTCTACGTATAATACTAAGAATACCACCGCAGTTCCGTCACACCTTTTATACACACAACTTTCGAACTTGTTTTGATTACAAACCCATAAGACTTAATTACTTGATCAAAACACTGGTTCCAAGTACGCGATGCTTGCTTAAGTCCATAAATGGATCTCTTAAGCTTGCATACGAGATTCTCTTGGCCTTTTTTAATGAAACCTTTGGGCTGTTGCATATAGATAACTATCCCGTCAAGACTTCCGTTAAGAAAAGCTATCTTGACATCCATTTACCAGATCTCGTAATCTCGGTACGCAGCGATCGACAAGAGAATATGGATGGACTTAAGCATAGCTACAGGCTAAAAGGTCTCCTCATAATCGAACCCTTCTTTCTGAGTATACCCTTTGGCCACAAGCCTTGCTTTGAAGGTCTCTACCCTTCCGTCCGGTCCTCTTTTCCTCTTGTACACCCACTTGCATCCAATGGGCTCTACCCCACTGGGTGGTTCGACCAACTCCCACACTTGATTATGATCCATCGAACCCATCTCGGTTTCCATTGCCGTTTGCCACGACTCCGCGTCTTTATCTTGGATTGCCTCGTCATATGTCCATGGGTCTGATTTATCGCCGGGAACCAAATCCGAAGATTCTCCTATCCCCATGAATCTCTCGAGTTGCCTAGCAATCCTCCCACTATGACGGGGTTCCAGTTGTGAAGGTGTGACATGTGGTACATCATCTTGTATACTTGGTATAGGAGTTTGCCCTCTTAACTCGTCTAAGGTAATCTCACTTATGGGCTTTCTTTTGTTCTTATAGTCTTCCTCCAAGAATTTAAAGTGCGAACTAATCACGGACTTTTGATCCTTGGGACTATAGAACATACACCCTTTCGTTCCCGCAGGGTATCCTATAAACAGCCTTAATTCCGAACGTGGATCCAACTTACCGGCTTCCTTGTCTAGCACGTATGCCGGACAACCCCAAATCTGCAAGTGCATTAGACTGGGCTCGCGCCCGGTCCACAATTCCATTAGGGTTTTAGGAATCGATTTGGATGGCACCAAGTTTAGAATGTAAGCCGCCATTTCCAAGGCGTTACCCAAAACGATTTAGGTAAATCTGAATAACTCATCATGGATCTGACTATTTCTAAAAGAGTCTGCTTCCTTCGTTCCGCCATACCGTTCTATTGAGGGGTTCCCAGTGCGGTCAACAGGAATACAATCCCTTCGTCCGATAGGTTGTTCAAGAATTCATTGCTAAGGTATTCGCCTCCACGATCAAATCGTAGAAACTTGATACTTTTTTCCCTATGCATCATAGGGTAGATGTATCCATATCTCGAGTAATCATCAAATTACTCATACCCCTTCTTGCTATGATCGTCATTGAACCACACATATCGGTATGAACGAGTTCTAACACTTTGGTGGCTCTATTCACCTTGGCTCCAAATGCCCTCTAGGTCATTTTACCCTCTAAACAGGATTCACAAGTTGGAAATGACTCAACTTGAAGTGACTCCAAGGATTCATTTTTCACCAACCTTTGTATCCGCATTAGATTACTATGACCTAATCTTAGATGCCATAGAAGTGTTTCGTTCATGTCTGAAGAATGCTTCCTTTTATTACTCGAAATAATCGATGTGTTATTAGATTCAATTTTATGAGTGGTGTACCCAAATAATGGTATAAAGATCATCCATTAAAGTTCCGGAACAGATAAACTCATCGTTTCAAGAAATAATAACATCCTTATTAGAAGAAACTGAGTATCTATTCAAAAACCAGTTTAGAAACTGAAGGTTGGGTTCTTTCTAAACTAGGAACATGAAGAACGTCTCTCAAGACCATAACTCTATCTTCAAAAGATAGGCGCACTTCTCCCACTGCTTCAGCTGCCACTCTCGTAGCATTGCCCGATGTGATGGGGATCTCACTTCCGTTAAGTCGTCGGGTTAGCTTGAACCCATGAAACAAATGTGATCAGTAGCTCTCGTATCCACTATCCACGAATAGACAGCATACGCCACTTCACAAGTTTCGACGACTAGGGTGTGTGAATTACCTAACTTTCCTAGCCTCTTAGGCTTGGAATAGGCAGACTTCCATTTTCCTCTCTCACCGCAACTAAAACACTTCCCCTTCGATGCTAGCCTTTGCATTTGCCTTTCGCAACAATTGGATTTGCTTGGATCCGGCCTTTGGTTCTCTTCCTCTTCTTCCCTCCCTTGGGACCAAAAGAGGTAGACGGACCATTAGTCACCATAGCACTAGACTGGTGCTCCATTATCACCTCCACTGAAACTAAAGCTTGCAAGAGCTCGGGCAAACAATTTATCCGTTCATTCATCTGACAGTTCAGATGAAACTGCTCAAAGTTTCTCGGTAGAGAATGGTATATGAAATCAATCAATATCCGCACCAAGTACTTCCAACTTGTTAAGGTATGCCATTATCTCGAGAAACGTGCTCCCTCATGGGCGTTCCTTCCACCATTTCTAACTTGACCGAGTCATGTTTGGTGAACTGATTAGTCATGGGATTCTGATGTGAAAACATCTCTTCAAGGTTTTCCATGATTTCAACAGTGGATACAATGTCTTCATGAACGCGCCTCACATCCTCAGACAGAGATGTCAAGATGATGCACTTCATGTGTTCATTGTCACGCTGTCAATCATAAACTGCCTTTTCCCATTGCTTGACTTATCATTAGGCTTGCCGGGTTTATTAACGTGAATAACCCAATTGTGTTTTCGTGCAGTAAGGACAAATTTAAAAAGCATTTCCAATCGATATAATTCTCTCCAAAAAATTTATTAACTTTAAGTATATTAAACAGTGGATTAAAAGGTTGCGACATGATGAAATGAGAATAAAACATACATTCATATCAATATCTAGAAAAATACGAAATTATCACATAATTCGATCACAGCAATTATATTGAAACCTTAAAACAATATAATCATGCATCAGCCAACATCTCGAAACAATTTAAATGCGCCACGAGGGGTGGTCTATACATTTAAATACATTCAAGCGGATTACAAACTTAAAAGTTACAAATCCTTAATTCAAAATTAATAGTTGGCTCCCACTTTGACCACATAGAATTGACAGGGACTTCGAGGGGAGTAAGCTAATATCAATTTCCTATGCCTAAGTAATAACCATAATTAAATACAGGATTATTATTTCGCTTTGAGCAAGCCACTCGTGGTGAGGTCAATACCGCCACTAGTAATAATCCACAATTATCCTTTCGGAATTTATTCATGTAAAATCCGTTCTTTTGGCCGATCCGAGGGGGAAATGTATTCCAAAAGAACTTCACAAATAAATAAATTATGGAGGCCAAATTAATCCAATTTTAATATCCGGAATAAAATTGCGATTAAGTAAACATACTTAGTAATTTTCGAAAGTAAGGTTTTTCTTGGACAATTAAATTCATGCAAACACATATTAACAAATAATAATAAGTGCACGAAATAAAACATCCATCAAAACAAAATTAAACACATTGGAGAACTCAAACCCAATTATCACGGTATAATTTCTTCACGTCTTGATGCGAAAAATCATCCTTGTTGCTTTCCGTCGTTCGTCTCGACATGCTCCCACTCGAACAGCAACACTTCATCAAAAACAGCATCGTTTGGGGTTCGGGACGACGTTTAAAATCACACGAAAAAAAACAGAACTGAAAAAAAAAATCCACGGCCCGAGATACGGCGCGCGTCGGCCCACGGAGTGGGCCTGCGCGCCTCTTGGCCAAGCAGCCGAGGCGCTGCGTGCCGAGGCGCCGAAACGCTGCACGCAAGGCGCTGAGGCGCTACAGGCCGCGCCCGAGGCGCGCGTGCGCGGGTCGTGCGTCGTACACCCTGTGCGCCGGGTTTCGACGTTCGTTCTCATTTTCTTCACCCCATGCACGATTTTACGTCCATGCATGCGCCGCGCACGCATGCATTGTCCGGGTACGCCGTTTTTAATTCTTCGTTCTTCGTCACGATCTGGTTACAATTTATTTTACAAAAAAAATAAATACTAGATCTAGACTAGTCTATTACAATGATCGAATCAAAATAAAAACAACTAATCTACTCGTGGGTTTTCTCACGAGAAAAACAAATTCGAACGAATCGAATTAAAAATAATTAATTCACACGCATGAAAAATTAACAACATTAAAAACCATGACAATTGGATACCTGCAAAAAAGATCTAGCAATTTTACTATCCAATTTCAATTTAATGTTTAACAATTTAAATTCTAATTTAAAGATCAGAGCCCGAAACCGTGGCTCTAATACCAGTTGTTGGGAAAATAGGGGTGCCCGGAATCTATTTGGGATGAAATTTAAATACGAATTTAAATACAATTATTACTAGCATGAATTAATCCTAATTAATTCAAATAATAATTCCAACAACCAATTTGACATCATGCATGTTGAATTAATTCACATATAATCTATGGCGGAATAAACAAGATAATATGTGATTAACGTACCTCTCGTAGAACTTGGCCTTTGAATAAACGGGACTAACACGTACACGCTTTACCAACCCAAAAGCATTCTCAAGTATTCCCTTTCGCCTTATTCGATCACCGGTGGGAGATGCCATCGAACAATTTAAATGACTAAGGAAAAAGAAAAATATCTATGCTCTTGATTTTTCCAACACACAGAATTATGTACTTGGGGATGAAATAATCATCCCCTATTTATAATAGTGAGGGGGCCGAAATTTTCATATATTTTGGGCTTGGAGAAAATCTTTTCTTAGCCTCTAAGAAATCTTGAATATATCCCATATATTCTTTTCTCCAAAATAAAATATTCCACAAAAATCTCACCCTCCTATTAATCATCAATTTTTGAAAATTTCAATTAAAGATCCTAAGATTTTGATCTTCTTGAATATATGAGATATACTTGTATTCCAAGAATACATATCTTCCATAATATCTTTCCAAGAAAATCAACAAAATCTTCTTTTTTCTTGATTTCATATTTTCGAAAATAAGGATGAAAAATCAGCATTTTATTTTCTTTTTATTTTAATCACCTTATCATTATTGGGCTACTTAATGGGCTACTTGAGGGGTCTTTAAGGAGAATTAAGATTGGACCTCCTAATGGACTTCTGAATTTCAATATTGAGCCCCAATATAATTCAATCCATTAATATTAATTATTACCACCAATAAATTAATATTGCACTATCCATCTTAATCCATATTACGATAATATGGGCTCCCGGTTATTATTTCCCGCGTTTAAGATTATCAAGTCCATTAATTAATTAAGCTTCTGAATACCTCTAAATTAATTAATATATTTCACCTTGGAGTAAAGACAGCTCAACATTATTATCTGTACCGAAGAAACTGATTCTTCACTTGCAAGATTTGGTACGATAAAACTTATGAGCCCACCAAGGGGACTAATCACACGAGCCATACTCGCACGCGTTTCTCCGTATTAAATCTTAGCAACCGTCGTATGATTAATATTACTGCCCAAGACACAAAGTTCGAAGTCACAATGATTCTCACCCAACATGAATCAAAGCAGTAACCATTAAGCACACACGGTCCTATTTAAGTAACGGAGATTAAGAAATCAACAACCACTGAGGTCTAATTCTTCACATTTCAGAACAGAAGAATTTATCCTCGCTGTAGGTCCTCTTCAACACATACTAAATGTGCTAGTGCAATCTCTTAGTCAAGATAGATCAATCTGAGCCTTACATATCGACCTTTCACGGCGGATTGTTCAATTCCACCTAGGTCGTGAAAACGTACATTTAGTTACAAGGAAACAATTAATGTTGTCTTCCGTGATCGGGTATCACCACATTAACTACAATGTAACTAGAATCATATATTGAACAGTTTGCAATAGAAATTCAACATTCAATCATAACTAAAGCAAATGTGATAAAAAAATTATTCTCATAAAACGAGTGTTTGATACACGAGTTATACAAAGTAAAAGCATACTTTCACGTATAACTCCAACAGAATTTGCTTATGAAGTTTATGTACTTTCAGTAGACTAATTTGTGACTTGCTAATGTAAAATTTAGGGTGATTAATATAAATTTATGAAAGAATCGTGACTTGCTAATGTAAAATTTAGGATGTGAGTGGCTCTAAAGAATCGTGACTTGCTAATATAAATTTGTGACTCATTGATGTTATACAGTGTGTGTGGCTCTATACGAATTATACAGTATGCATAGTTTATAATTTTGATTGGGATTTAGTATGCATAGTGAATGATATATTGTTCTCTTTGAAATTATAGTTTATATGCATTTTTTTTTACATTGTACTATCTATCTACATACTCATATAATTGAGCCTTTTTATTAAAGGAAAATGAATCAGCATCGTGGGAGAAGTAGGAATCAACTTGAACAGAATTTCAACTTTGGATTTGAAGATACTTGCTTTGGCTAGTGCAATGAAAGACCATCGAACCTTGGTTTACATTTTGGAGATGTAAAGAGATTCTATGATAATTTCGCCAAGGTGTTCAAGATAAAAATGAACCCAACAAGGTTCTATGACTCGAGGACAACCACTATTTTGGGGATATGGAGTGAAGTTGAAGAGCTTTTTGATCGTATAGGCTGGAAAGAGATGCTTACGGTGCACAAGCTAATGTACAAGAACTTGGTCATTGAATTTTTAAGCACGATTGAGGTATTATATGATTATTGTGGAATTCCCGAATCGATGATTTTTAGAGTAGGGAATGTGAATTACTCTGTAACCTTCGAACGGTTGAATCAGTTTTTTCACACAAGTCCAATTGTGGATCCTGGAAATCATTTTGTCCGGAACTGCTTTGATGATGATCAAGAAACATGGGACGCCATCTCTTCCAAAAAAGCAACGGAAAATAAATTTGATCCATGCCACTTAAAGCCAACAAGAATCCGTAATCCAATTTTTCGAATAGTGCCACAGGGTGTTGTATAACACAGTGTTTGCCAGGATGACAGCTCGGGCAATAAGCAGAGAAGAATAATACCTGATTTATTCAATGATAAATCAAAGGGAAGCAAACTTCGGTGCTTGCCTCATGTCACAAATTGCAACCCAAATTTCGAGGACAAACACAATAATGGGGGGCTTGATAACACATATTGCAGAAAGTGTGGGTTAGAGGCCGAATGATATGGAGAAGACGGATGAAGAATACATTGACATTGCGTATTTGTTAAAGACGGGGATGTTGGAGAAAATTGGTACTACGTATTGTGTGGGGTATAAAGAATACCACTTGTTGGTCCCGAAACGAGTTATACAGGTGTATGGGGGGAGGAATACATCTGTTGTTACAAATGAAAACTTCTCTCTTAAAACTTTAACAAATTTCTCAAAATAGTAAACCTTCAGTGGACTAGGAAGTCTGCTGATGATTTACTTAGAAAGCTTACTGAGATATCAGCTCCACTGAAAGCTCTAGACTTTCAGTTGGGTTGCTATCTAATTAGCTTTCAGTTGCGGAATAGTGAGCCCTTAAGAAATACTCGTTTTAGTTGAAAGAAACTTGTTTGTGTGTTTATGAGTGTAGAGAATGCTAGATCGTTTAAGTTTCCCGTGTATGACAATGGGCACGACCTTCTGTATTTATAGACTTCTTGAAAATCTTCTCATTGGCGTTTGAATCTTCCCAAGTAAGTCTTCTTGTATCTGATTGGCTCAAACAACTCTTTTTGGCTTTATGTCGCATCAATAATTGGCTTGGAAGTCTTTGCCTGCAACCAGCTTTTTGCAAAAGGTAAGGCCTGACTTTTGGTGTTTGTCAGTCTGTGACTGGTCGGTTGTCAGTAAGATATGCCTACATGTCAACTTCTCAATGGGCCGGTCAGTCAACTTGGTACAGAGGCTGTCTGGGTTTAAGGTGGAACTCCACTGAGAGAACCTTCTTATTCGTCCATTTGTTGCAAGCTTTACTGACATTCCTTTTGCCTTGTTCCAACCAGAATAACTAACAGCTTTTAATGTGATTAAGCTATAAATGCGCTTGTTAGTCTTCATCAGTAGATTTCAAGTTCTCTACTGATGGCACTTCCCTTAGCATAAATGCACTTAGAAAACATTTGTCCCTTAGGTGACTTCTTCAGTAGACTTGTCTTCTGCGAACAGTTCTTAAATACACTCTAGGAATTAGCACATGTACATCAGTTCCCTACCATTTGAACTGGCTAATTTTAATCTAACTCTACTGAATATAATTTACTTACATGTGACATAGGGAGAACATTTTGGCATCTTAATCAAAACTTATATCAATACAATTTCCCAACAATTTCCCCTCTTTTGATGATACTGAAACCTATCTATTACAAAGTCTCTTTTCATCAGTTGAGATCATCAGTTTGGCATTCTAAAAACACTTGTAAGTAAATATATTCAACAATGCGAGCCTAAATGATAATGATATATTATCCTGGGCTATGCAGACAGTAGAGTTTCATTTCATCTCAAAGAAAATACAAGTACAAAAGTCCACGGACTTGACCAAAAACAAAAAACAACTGGGACTTATAAACAAATGCCCAGCAAACACTTACAAGATTTTCAGATAGAATCAAAAGCAGGTTCCAAACCATACTGTTTGAACACTCTCACCTTTAGCTCATTCTTTGATGTAGATAGAGACGAAGGACCCGTTAGATATATTAATCTAAGAACCCAACGTATAAATAAGCAGCGGATCTACCCAAATTGTATATCTGGTTTGATATTACTTAGAGCTAGAAAACCTCGACCTGTTGGCTATAGAATGAGCCAAGAACCTCGGTACAATTGAACGCCACAAGACCGTGCTCAAAATCTTGATAAGTTCTTGAATATTTGATACACTCACACTAAGAGTAACTCAAAAACACAATAATATGCTTAATTTTCGTATGGAATCCAAGGCCTCTTTACAAAGTGATGAAAATGACCTATTTATAGCCTACAAAAGACTCTTGAGGTGGCTGCCACCTTGATGACACTTAATTGGCCTTTTGAATACAAATAAAGGCAATAAAACTAGTAACCTATATGTAACAACTAGTAACCTAAAACATGTGAGAAAAATACATTTAACATAAGAATATAACCCCCATAGGTAGGTAATGACTCTTGGACTCTTTTAACACCTAAATAACTTATATTGACCAAAATAAAAGGTCATTATTTTAGGCCTTGAGCATAGTGACGAAAATTTACTTATTATCCTCCTTGTTGGACCTTCAATTTTGATATGATGTAAGCCCAACTCTTCATGGTATGACCAGCCCATCAACTTGAATAATATTCACCATTTGGTCCAATGAAGGATCAACTTGGGCTTTGTCTTTGATATTAGCAACAAGAATCATCATAGCTTCTTTTATCTTCTTAGCTCTTGCCCTTGTAATTGGTCCATCTTGAACTACTAAAGGATCCACTTTTCTTGCATGGTTTTGCATGGACGCATTTACATCATTCCCTTCCTCTTCAAAAGGATTCGGCCTCGAATCTGCATCACCAAAATAAGGAGAAAGATCAGCAACATTAAATGTTGCACTTACATTATACTCACCGGGAAGTTCAAGTTCATAAGCATTGTCATTGATTCGCGAAATCACTTGAAATGGTCTATCTCCTCTTGGCTGCAATTTGGACTTCCTCTTACTTGGAAACCTTTCATTTCTCATGTGTAACCATACCCAATCTCTGGGTTCAAAGATGACCTGCTTTGACCCTTGTTAGCTTGTTTGGCATATTGCTCGGTCCTCTTCTCAATATTGAGTCTTACTCTTTCATGCAACTTCTTAATCATCTCGACTTTTGCTTTACCATCAAGACTCGTACGTTCTTCAATAGGTATTGGTACAAGATCAAGTGGACTCAAGGGATTAAAACCATAAACAACCTCAAAAGGAGAATGATAAGTAGCAGAATGAACACTCCTATTATATGCAAATTCAACAAATGAAAAACAATCTTTCCAATTCTTCAAGTTCTTTTGAATCAAAACTCTAAGCAATTGAGATAAAGTTCTATTAACAACTTCAGTTTGTCCATCCGTTTGTGGATGACATGTAGTAGAAAATAGAAGTTTAGTTCCCAATTTATTCCATAATACACGCCAAAAATGACTCAAAAATTTTACATCTCTATCACTCACAATGGTTTTCGGAATTCCATGTAAATAGACAACTTCCTTAAAGAATAAATCAACAATATGAGTTGCATCATTAGTCTTTTGACAAGGAATAAAGTGTGCCATTTTTGAAAACCTATCAACCACCACAAACACTGAATCTTTACCTCTCTTCGTTCTTGGAAGACCCAAAACAAAGTCCATGGATATGTCTACCCAAGGTTCATTTGGTATAGGTAATGGTGTGTACAATCCATGAGGATGCACTTTTGATTTGGCTTGCTTACAAGTTATACACCTTTCACAAATTCTTTCAACATCTACACGCATTTTAGGCCAATAAAAATGATTACTCAAAACACTCGAAGTTTTATGTACTCCAAAATGTCCCATTAGTCCTCCCCCATGTGCTTTCCTGACAAGCAATTCACGCATAAAATATTTAGGAATGCATAACTTACTTTCACGAAACAAAAAATCCTCATGCCTATAGAATTTTTTAAATGCAGCATGCTCACAAGCCAAATAAATAGAACCAAAATTAGAATCATCAACATACATTCCCTTAATTGACTCAAAACCAAGAAGCTTAGAACTCAATGTAGTGACCAAGGTATGTCTTCTAGACAATGTATCAGCAACAATGTTTTCTTTACCCCTTTTATACTTAATCACATATGGAAATGATTCAATAAATTCTACCCACTTAGCATGCCTCTTACTAAGCTTACCTTGCCCCTTGAGGTATTTGAGAGATTCATGATTCGTTTGAATAACGAACTCCCGGGACCATAAGTAATGTTGCCACGTTTCCAATGCTCTCACCAAAGCATACAACTCCTTGTCGTATGTTGGATAGTTCAATCGAGCTCCCTTCAACTTCTCACTAAAGTATGCAATTGGCTTTCCATCCTGCATCAAAACAGCTCCTATACCTACTCCAGATGCATCACATTCAAGTTCAAAGTTTTTGTTAAAGTTAGGCAATGCAAGAATTGGAGCAGTAGTGATTTTTTTCTTTCAAAAGATTGAATGCATGTTCTTGCTTTTCTCCCCCAATGAAAACCCACATCCTTTTTCACAATTTCATTTAATGGTGCAACAATGGTGCTAAAGTCTCTAACAAATCTTCGATAGAAACTAGCAAGACCATGAAAACTTCTTACTTGTGCAATGTTAGCAGGAACGTGCCAATCTAAAATAGCTTGGACTTTATCCTTATCCATTTCAATCCCATTGGCACTAACAACAAAACCAAGAAAAACAACTTTATCCATGCAAAAAGAACACTTCTTAAGATTAGCATACAAAGATTCTTTTCTTAAAGTGTCTAACACAATCCGCACATGATCAAGATGTTCTTCCATGCTTTTGCTATAAATAAGGATATCATCAAAGTAGACAACAACAAACTTTCCTATGAAATCACGCAAAACATGGTTCATTAATCTCATGAAAGTACTTGGTGCATTAGTTAAGCCAAATGGCATTACCATCCACTCATATAAACCATATTTTGTTTTGAAAGTAGTTTTCCATTCGTCTCCTTCTATGATCCTTATTTGATGATAACCACTTTTCAAATCAATTTTAGAAAACAACATAGCACCATACAATTCATCAAGCATATCATCTAACCTAGGAATAGGATAGCGATACTTCACCGTGATTTTATTGATGGCACGACAATCTGTGCACATTCTCCATGTTCCATCCTTCTTTGGAACCAAGATCACCGGAACAACGCAAGGACTCATGCTTTCTCGAACCTTGCCTTTAGTCATCAACTCCTCCACTTGCCTTTGGATTTCTCTTGTTTCCTCCGGATTAGCTCTATAAGCTGGTCGGTTTGGAAGCATTGCTCCCGGAGTGAAATTAATTTGATGTTCAATGCCTCTTAATGGTGGTAAACCATGCGGTTCTTCCTCCGGAAAGACATCATCATATTCCTGCAAAAGAGTTACAAAAGAACTAGACAAAGAAGATGTTAGGTCATTAGTGCTCAAGAAGGATTCCTTAAGGACCATCACCAATACACTCTTTTTTTCAAATATAGCTCTCTTTAGTTCACTCCCACTTGCAAAAAAAATCACTCTTTTTGTGTCCTCACTTCCATCCAATTTCTTTTCTCCCTTGGAAATACTCAAATCATCCCTCTTATTTTTCTCTCCACTCTTTTTTTCCCTCACATTTTGTTGCTCATTTCTATCTTTTTTTTTCCCTCAACCTCATACACTCTCCTTGCTTGAGACATCCTGATTTGATCATCAAGAACTTGTTGTGGAGTTAAAGGTACAAGCATGATGGTGTTATTTTGATGCTTCAAGGTGAACTGGTTAAGATACCCATCATACATCACTCGCCTATCAAATTGCCATGGTCTTCCCAAAAGAATATGACTTGCATGCATGGGAACCACATCACATAAAACTTCATCATTGTATTTTCCAATAGAAAAAGACACCAAAACTTGTTTAGTCACTCGAATTTCTCCACATTCATTAAGCCATTGAAGCTTATATGGATTAGGATGTTTCGAGGTAATTAAACCAAGTTTCTCCACCATTTCCGTACTAGCAACATTAGCACAACTACCACCATCAATAATTAACATGCATACCTTTTCTCGAACCAAACACCTTGTGTGGAAGATGTTTTCCCGTTGTTGTTCAGCTTCATCCGTCTTTGCTTGCATGTTTAAAGCTCTTCTCACTACCAAAAGTTCTCCCAAAAATTCACTTGACTCGACGGGGAAAGTCTCAACTTTCTCTTCACTATCTTCGTCACTCCCACCTTCCGACTCAATCTCCCCATTATCTCTTAGGATCATCACTTTCTTGTTTGGACATTCAGATGCAATATGTCCATGTCCATGACAACGATAGCATTTGATATCACGACTTCGAGAAGGTGTGGAAATAATACATTTTCCCTTGTCAACCTCTCTAGTCTTGACCTTTGACACCTCACCTTGTGACTTTGAAGAACTTCCAAAAGCCATCTTTGATGTCCCATCTTTCACCTTGTTTGAAGATTGAAAGTTACGAGGGTAACTCCTTTAAAACGAACCCTTCCTCTTTAGTTGTCTCTCCACTTTGATGGTTGTATGTATCATGTCTTCAAGCTCCACATAATGTTGAAGCTCCACAATGTTAGCAATCTCTCTATTTAGCCCATTTAAGAAACAAGCCATGGTTGCCTCCCGATCTTCCTCAACATTTGCCCTAATCATGGCAATCTCCATCTCCTTATAGTACTCATCCACGGATTTAGTACCTTGAATCATATATTGGAGTTTTTGATATAATTCATAAAAATAATGAGAGGGTACAAATCTCTTACGCATGATTGCTTTCATTTCAGCCCATGTAGCAATTGGTCTTTCTCCGTTACGCCTCCGATTTGTAATGAGTTGATCCCACCAAACTATAGCATAGTCGGTGAACTCTACAGCCGCAAGTTTAACTTTCTTTTCCTCCGAGTAGTTATGACAATCAAAGATACGATCTACCTTCTTTTCCCACTCCAAATAAGCCTTTGGATCACTCCTTCCTTGGAACGAAGGGATGTGTATTTTGAGACGAGGAATTCTAATAACTTAAAAAAAAACACAAATGAATTCTTTCCTCTCTTTTTTTTGTACTTTTTTTTATTTTTTTTTGTACCTTTGATATTTTTTTTTGGTACAACCCTTTTTTTTTACACTTTTTTTTATTGTACCTTTGATTTTTTTTTCTTGGTACAATTTTTTTTTTGAACGAAGAAGAAAACAATGAATATAAAGGTAATTAGATCAATACCAGATTGCTCTGATACCAAACTGATGTGGATAGAGACGAAGGACCCGTTAGATATATTAATCTAAGAACCCAACGTATAAATAAGCAGCGGATCTACCCAAACTGTATATTTGGTTTGATCTTACTTAGAGCTAGAAAACCTCGACCCGTTGGCTATAGAATGAGCCAAGAACCTCTGTACAATTGAACGCCACAAGATCGTGCTCAAAATCTTGATAAGTTCTTGAATATTTGATACACTCACACTAAGAGTATCTCAAAAACACAATAATATGCTTAATTTTCGTATGGAATCCAAGGCCCCTTTACAAAGTGATGAAAATGACATATTTATAGCCTACAAAAGACTCTTGAGGTGGCTGCCACCTTGATGACACTTAATTAGCCTTTTGAATACAAATAAAGACAATAAAACTAGTAACCTATATGTAACAACTAGTAACCTAAAACATGTGAGAAAAATACATTTAACATAAGAATATAACCCCCATAGGTAGGTAATGACTCTTGGACTCTTTTAACACCTAAATAACTTATATTGACCAAAATAAAAGGTCATTATTTTAGGCCTTGAGCATAGTGACGAAAATTTACTTATTATCCTCCTTGTTGGACCTTCAATTTTGATATTATGTAAGCCCAACTCTTCATGGTATGACCAGCCCATCAACTTGAATAATATTCATCCTTTGGTCCAATGAAGGATCTAATTGGGCTTTGTCTTTGATATTAGCAACAAGAATCATCATAGCTTCTTTTATCTTCTTAGCTCTTGCCCTTGTAATTGGTTTATCTTGAACTACTAAAGGATCCACCTTTCTTGCATGGTTTTGCATGGACGCATTTACATCATTCTTTCTCTCTATAATTTCCTTGGAGTGACCCTTGAGCTCAAGATGCTCACAAAGAGCAACCCATTTTTTCATGGTTATCTTCTCTCTGTTTGCAGCGCCGGTAGTATCAACTGGAGGCCAGAAGACAATGGGTTGAGGGGCTTTAAGGGCATGACTTGGAAATGCATCGTTCCATGCTTCCATGATATGGGGATAGAGATTTGGGTAGGAGTCAAAAAGCCATTGGTTGAATAAGTCTTGCGCATTCTCCTTTCCCAATTCTCCACTGACATTGTAAGCATAAATGAACTCCCTCTTCACTGCTTTCCATTTGTCATTGAGCTTCTTTGGTACCCAAGTATCATGATGAGGATACTTAGTTGTGGGTTGAACTTCCTTGTCTTTCTTCAGTCTGGCAGCCCACTTTTGGTATCCATTCTTGAACTTCTTTGTTGTAGTCTTGTCAAAAGTGGCTAGCCTTTCCTTCTTCTTCCTTTCAGCAAGCTTAGCAACAGATTCAATCTTTCCTACTTCTTTGACCAGCCTTTCCTTCTGTTGAGCTGCAATCTGCTATGCCCTTTCATTCATTCCTTCAGCTTCCTTGATCAGTTAAGTTAGCTCAGTAACTCTTGTTGGGGCAGATTTGGGAGTTTCAGTGGGGTTCCCTTCATCAGGCTTATTTGAAGAGATGGGCTTTGGGTTCAAGACTGGTAGAATCTCAGCTGACTCTGCATCAGTTGACTTGGAAGTCAACCTTAGTGAAGATCTAGTCTTCTTAACCACCTCAGCTGAGAGTTCATCAGTCATCTTTCTCTTGGCAGATTCTCCCCTTCGCTCCATCCTTTCTTCTTTGGCTGCAACAACTTCCTTTTTAAACTTGGAGAGATCAATCTCAGGTTCAACTTCTTTTCCCTTCTTCAGTAGGGCTTCCTTCTCTGCCCTCAACTGTGCTTCCTTCTTGGCTTTCATCGTGGTGTTTTTTACTTGTTGAGACTGGGCAAAATCATCTGTCTCCAGAATGATTTCCATGGTGTTACTGGGGTTCTTCTTCATCTGCTTTCCTGATATCAACTCTTCCCCCTTTTCGGCATCAATCAAAACCTTTGCAAAGGTCATGTTCAGTAGCTTTTGCTCATGTTCCACCACCCTCAGCTGAGTTGAGCAATGATCCATCTCATCTTCCAATCTTGTAAGAGTTGCTCCAGGTGTTTGACCAAACTTGACAAATTGGTCAAGTTTTTCAATGATGATAACATCAGTTTTCTCCTGGGTGGGGAAGTCTTCTACTGCTTCCTTCAGTACACCTTTCAAGTTCTCCTTCATCTTCTCTTCCTTGGCATCCATCTCAGCAACCTTCTTGTTCCATAAGTCTTCAACTTTCTCCAACAACATAGTTGAGAAGGCTTCTACTGAGGATTTCAAGCTGGTGGAGACAGACTCCACTGGTGCCTCCAAGAACTTTGCCCTTGCTTCCTTCTCCTTCTTTCCCATATCAGTGATAGCTTGCACAAATAACACGCTTTGTTCTTCCACAACATCAATTACCATCTGCTGTGAATCTTCAACCTTGAGTGTTAAATTTTGAAGTGAAGCAGTTGTGACATCCATCAGTTCATCAATGTGATCTAAGAGAAAGATGGTCTCATTTATATTTTCCTCCAACTGATCCTCCAGATCACTCAGTTGAGCTTCAATCGAGGGGAGTCTGACTTCTTCAACTTTACTGAGAGCAAGTTTCAGTGGACTAAGACTGGGAACAATCTTGGGCTCCTCTTGGGTTGAATTTCCTGCACATTCAGAAGGGTTAGTAAATTCCCCCTCAATCTCACCCCCTAACCCAACTTGCTCATCTACCTCCATGTTTACTCCCTCATTCTCAGCTCTCTCACCCTCATGATCACTCTCATTTTCAACTTTATTCTTTTCAGTCAATTCAACCTTTACAGGTATGATTGTTGTGATCTCACCACTCACCACTTTCACTATCTCAAACTCTTTTTCTTTTTCGCTATATTTTTCAACTCCTTCTAAACCAGTCACCTCAGTTGAATCAAAAGCCACCACTGAGGGTTGTTGTGGAGCAGTCTCAGTAGGGGTCTCAAGCACCTCTACTTCACTGCTCTTAGGCAAGTTTTGAGCCTCAGTATCCCTTGCCAGTGCCTCGGGGTCAGTTGACTCGTCCTCAGCAGATACATCCTTGGCCATCTCACCTTCACCTTGCAAAAGTGAGATGCCTTCTCCAGACTCAGCTTCCTTCTCCATTGTCTCCTTCTCCACAGTCTCTTTCTCCACAGTCTCTTTCCCCACAGTCTCCTTCTCCACCACTTTCTCAGTCTCCCCCGTCCCACCTTCTTTCTCATCTTTCTTTTGATCATTGATCTTGGCAAAAACTAGATTCTTGAATATCTTCTCATCACAAAGATATCTAGTTTTTGACAAGCCAGTGAACTCGCCCACTTCCTTTTCTTCCTTCTTCCACATCTCCACACTGCTCCCTCCTACTGCCATCATCATCTCCGCTAAGGACCTATCCTTAAGTTGGACTAATAGCCTGACCCTCAAAATCATGGCTTTCAGGTCAGGATAGTCGTCCAACTCAGGATAGTTGGACTCAACAAAATATGCTACTTCATCCTTGAGGGTATCCAAGAAGGAATACCCTTCTCCATCATCAGAATCATCAGAGGGGATGGGGGATTGTGACTCAGTAGGATTATCTTCTTCAAGGTTGGTTTCAGTGGGGGTGGGTTCAGTAGGGGTGGGTTTAGTAGGGGTAGGTTCATTTTGGTCTTCATTTTCAGGCTGTTGTGAGCCTTCAGTGGGGGTTGGGTAGATTTTGGGTTTCACTTTCAGGCTGTTGAGAGCCTTCAGTGGGGGGTTTTTGATGGGCGTGTGAGGGTGACTTTAAGTGGGGTGCATGGTTTGGTTTGGGTTCTTTCTTCCTCAATAGCAGTGTCAGCCAATAATTGAATTGGAGAGGTTTCAAGTTTACCTGACACTAGTTCTTCAATAGTGGTTGACTTCATGGATTTCTTTGTGGTGGGAGCTTCCTTTGCAGCTTCAAATTCCCTTTTCTCCTTCTTTTTTGTGGCCTTCATAGCAGTTTCTTCCTTGAGTTTTGCCATTTTGTCACTTATTTTGATCAGTCTCTTCTTCCTATTCTTCCTTTCAGTAGCGTCTATCTCCACTTTTTCCTCTTCCTCCTCACTTTCATCATCATTACTCATCATCTTGCTCTCCAGAGCCTTTCCTCCTTTGTACAGTGTTTTCAGATTACTCCACTTCCTTAGATCCTTCCATTCCATTCCTAGGTTCACATTCTCAGTAAAAAAAATAGATCTTTGTGGCATATTTCAGCTTGTTGGCCAATTGATCATCCTTCGTGTGATTTAGAAATTTGTCAGCTTCCTTATTCAAGGCTTTGAGAAAGAATTGTTGCCAGTTGTATTCTTTCTCCTTACTCTCAGAGATGGCTTTCATTAATCTGAGCTTTGGCTTACTCACTTGTTCAGGGCTTCCTTGATTCGCCAGAATACATGTCCCAACAATCTTACAAAGAATATTGTACACAAGTTTAAGAGTATTTCGATTTAGAGCTAGGTGATATTGTACCCTCTTCTTCATGATTGTATACACCCACACTTCCTCCTTATCCGCAATACAAGTATCCGAATTTGGACCTGTTGAGAGAAGATCAAAGAGCTCCTTCACACTTACTTTCTCCAACCATATATCCTTCTCGACTTCTTTAATGGCAAGGTATGTCTCACCATCCTTCTCAATCCTCTTCTTCTTCTTCCAGTACACGGTAGACCTGATCTCCGTATCCGTATTTTGAACATTTAGGAAAAATTCTAGCACTTGTCTATCGTAGCAAAAATCTGGATGCACAAAGAGAAATCTTTCAAGCCCCGCTGCCTTTACCATCTCCAAGGCCTCCTTTATGTATTTGTACTCTGGTTTAGAGAGTACTTCAGGATTGATAAAGTGAACAATCGGTTCATACCAGAAATTATATTTGTGAGATAATTCCTTAAGATTGATAGGGTAGGATTTAGTCATTTGAGATTGAAAGGTTTTTTGCAAATTTGGAAATTTAGATCGAGAGAACTCAGGGAAACACTGGGACAGGGTAAGGTTTAGAAGAATTTGTGAATTTGGAAAGGTTTTTAGGAAAGAGGGTAATGGCCTTTTATAGTAAGTTTGGACGGTGAGGATTTAATTTAGATCAATGGTTGGGGTTATTTCAGAGAAGATCGTGGGAAGGTAAGGGGCTGTGGGGGTTTTTTAATGCATATGAACGGCTGAATTTGAAATGCTATAATGAACGGTATGGATTAATTTTGACCATCACGTAAGAAGTCACATCGTCCGACTTTTTAGGCGTGTGGGATGGAAAACCGATAGCAGCTCTGACATGAACAGTATGCCATCATTACACCTTTTTCAAAAATCTTTCCCAAAAGATGTAAAAGGATTTTATCTTTCCAGAAAGTACTTATTAAATATTTTCAAGGATTTCCTCTTATATAAGAAAGGTATCTTATCAAATATTTTAAAACATTAGGAAAAAGATTTCAAACATACATAACAGTGGACTTAAAGTGGTTGAGGACATTTGACCTTCACTGAAGCTTTAAACTTTACTGAAGCTTTTATCTCCACTGAGATTTGCATCCTATCTTCACTGAGGCTTCAGTGAGGTTTATTAGGACTTTCCATTAAACTTCTTACTCCTCTGGATCCAGAAGTCCTAACTCCACTGATAGTTCTTGAAACCTTGCTTCTGCCAATAATTTGGTGAATATATCTGCTATTTGCTTGTCAGTGTGAATCTTTAGTATTTTGATATCTTCTTTTCCACACGATCTCTAATAAAATGATGCCTTATATCCACATGTTTGCATCTTGTGTGGAGAACTGGATTTTCTGAGATTGCAGTAACGTGTTGTTGTCACAAAAAATAGGAACTTCATTTGCAATTATATTGTAATCCCTCAGCAGTTGTCTTAGTCAAAGAATTTGTTCACAACAACTTCCAGCAGCCATGTGTTCAACTTCAGTGGTGCTTGTGACTACTGAACTTTATTTCTTGGAAAACCAAGAAATCAGTTTACTTCCCAAGAATTGACAAGTTCCAGTGGTTGATTTTCTGTCAATTCTGCATCCTCTATAGTCTGCATCTGAGTAGCCTGTTAGCTCCAAGTTGTCACCTGAGGGATACCATAAACCTAAGTTCACAGTACCCTTTAAATATTTTAGAATCCTTTTTGTGGCTTCCAGATGACTTTTCTTCGGATTTGCATGATATCTTGCACATATCCTAACAGCAAAGGTGATATCAGGTCTGCTTGCTGTGAGATACAGTAGAGATCCAATGATAGCTCTATCGTTGGTCTGGTCTACTAATTCACCATCTTCATCAGGTTTCATCTTTGTATTGGTGTTGAGTGGAACTCTTGTGTTGTGGTCATTTTCCACCTGAGGTCGGCACCGGCCTCCCTTCAGCAAAAACAACAAGGTGGCCCGGTCCTGACGGACGAATAAGGTTTGGGCATTCCCGACCCCTTGGATCTCCGACCTTTCTTTTATGATCACGCCCCTGAGGCTGGCGTCGGGACACGTCCGACCCCTTTTTGGAATGAGTTACGACGACAGCGACCAGATCGGGCTTACCGCGAGCCAGAAGGCAATGGAATCCCTTCTCCGACCGGTCGAGCCCCAGATATCCGTTCAATCCCCGAGATGACCGAGCTCCGACCTCCGACCTCAATAAGCTAACGTCCTGGAAAGGCAACTCTGAGAACACGTGATGAAATCCGGCGAGATCTTCCCATATAAGGAAAAAAGCCGCCTCCGTACTAAGTGACAGAGAGAATATTCCCACCAAATCAAGAAATAGTTCAGAGAATCGCCCTTTAGGGACACGTGGAGGGACATCAGTGGCCGATCTCCTGCAAGCAAGGACGATCGGGCAACCACGCGCCTCCAGGGACTACAGTCACTAAATGCGGCTGTCCCCCGTGGAGGTCGAAAAAGATGAAAATACCCCTGTAAAAGAAACCTATAAATAGGTTCACCCTTGTAAAAAGAAAGACAACTATTCGCTCAATCAAAGAAGCTTTACAAAGCATTCAGGTCCAGGGATTAATAACCCCTAGCATACCTTTGTGTTCTTGCATTTATTCCTCATCATCATCCTTAATTTCTTGCATTCATGGAGCATTTAATATGATCCCATTTTGATGTTTTTACCAAAATCCATTAAGTAGCCATAAATTCCCAACACATAAATATTGGTAAACAACATTTGGCGCTAGAAGAAGGGTGCTCAAACCCTTAAACCCAGTTTACTCTTCTTATCTTTGAATAGCACTCACTGTTTTTCAAAGCTTCATAATCCATCTTCAAATCTTCAAAAACCTCCCCACCATTCCTCCAAAGGAAATATGACGAACCAAAGATCATCTCAGGCCCTCAGAGCCATGGGAGCCCCGGCCACCCCCAGGCTCCCACAGCTCGGGTCTCAGGGGAGGCTACCCCCAACCGGCCAGGAAAGGCCACCCGCGTTGCCTCTCCGATCCGTTACCTGGAGGAGCTACGTCCCTCGCAAGCTCGAAACTTCATTACTCTCGATCAAGCGGAGTCAGGCCGGTGTCGGCGCGCCGAGGAGGCAAGAGCTTGCCAAAGCACCCCATCAGCCTCGAAGAAAAGACAGCAAGCACGCACCCTCAAAGGGAGGGCGAAAGCCCGGGAATGCCAGGGGGAGAGCCAGTTCCTGGCCGACCCCGCTCCCACACGCTCCCGCGGCTCCGCCCACCCGATCTTTGGCCGCCTGGGCGCCAGCAACCCCTCTTGGTACCCGAGCCAGCTCCTAAGAAGCGACACCGAGTCCATCTCCAACTCCTGGAACACGGCACAGATGCCCCACAACAGGGCGGCCAAAATCACAATTTCTTTTTGGTATAAAATTTCAAATTTTCTAAAATTCTCTTTTATAATACCTATAATATACATATTTAACTATTTTCCAAACACAATAAATGCACTATCAATCATCAATCATATTTTTTTTTTATCAATATTCTTTATTCAACTAAATCCTCTATCTGCTACTTTTTTTACTTTACACAATCATTCAATCATTTCTACCTACTTTTTTTTACAATAAAATAATTTTTCTATCATCTTCTTTTTCAAAATCCTACCCTATATCAAATTCTATAAAACTCACACTCCCACATATGCAAATCCTAAGCAGTTTTTTTTTTTTTTTCAAATCCACCATATTTCAAATCTCTTCTAATCCATTAACAAACATTCCTTTGAAGCAAATAATGCCTTAAAGTTGGTATTATTGTTGTAAATGAATCAAATATTTTTGGTTCAATTTGGTATTCATATTCAAAAATCAATATTCGTGTTTGAAATTTTATGATTCGAAATCAAGTACAAATACATTTTTTGATTCAGTTAGTAATTAAATACAAATACAAAATTATGATATTCGATTTGATGTTCTTAACTATTCGCTTAAATATATATTATATAATAATAGTTGTAATAATGAATATATATATTTCTTACAAATTTCACCCATTTGAACTATTTTAACCCCTAATAGTCTTTATCCAATAAATTGGTCTTTAGACAGTTCATACTTCATAGTTTATCATTTTTTGTTTACAAAGTTATTTTAATATACTTTAATTAATAAAAGTAAAAAATATATCCTTTAATTATAAAAGAACATTGCAGAGTCAATTTTCATCTGTCATTCACGTGTTCGTCGCCCGTGCCTCCTAATGCCACCATTGCCCCCTTAGAGCATCTCCAACCCATTTCTCCACTCTATCGCAGAGTTTCGCGCTACACTGTCGCAAAGTTCGCGCTACATTAAATTTATCTCCAACCGTTCGCGCTACATTCTGCGCTACATATATTTTTTATTTTATTTTAGAGTTAAATTTATATAATTTTAAACATAATACTTACATAATTTTTTATTTTATTTTATATCAATTATCAACTAATATTAAATATTTTTTTATTTGAAAAATATATATATCCAATTATATATATTTATATACGCACTAAAAAATATAGAAAAATATTAAATAAAATAACTTGATACAATTATATATATTAAATTAAATTTCATAATGCAATAATACAATCTTACATAATAAAAAAAATACATAATAAAACAAAACATAAATGAAACAAGCAAATTCATAACAACAATAGCAATCGTCTAGATCTCAGAATTAGAAAACTCCTCCCACATATGATCAATCAATGCATTACGAAGTGCCATGTGTGCGTCTTTGTCTCTAATTTGTCTAAATCGAGCCACAAATGCTTGAAAGGATGAAGATTCATTGCCTATGGTTTCTACATCGGGAGCTTGTACCTCGATCGTAGGTTCAATTGGTGCATCAAGATCTCGTTCATCTTCAACTATCATATTGTGCATGATTATGCACACACTCATTATATCACGCAAATCATCTTTTCTCCAAAAACGAGCAGGATTTGCCACAATCGCAAATCGACTTTGGAGAACTCCAAATGCACGCTCCACATCCTTTCTACACGATTCTTGTCTCGTAGCAAAATACCTTTTTTTTGCAGAGCGTGGGTCACGGATAGTTTGCACAAGAGTTGACCATTTGGGATAAATATTATCAGCTAAATAATACCCCGTATTATACTCTTTTCCTTGAATGACATAATGTGCAGGAGGAGCAATACCTCTAGTTAGATCAGAGAATAGAGGAGACCTATCAAGCACATTAATATCATTATTTGTTCCCGGCATACCAAAATATGCATGCCATATCCAAAGATCATAATCAGCTACAACCTCAAGAATAATAGTTGGTGATCCACTGCGACCTGCATATTGCCCAGCCCAAGTTGTTGGACAATTTTTCCATTTCCAATGCATACAATCTAGACTACCTAACATACCTGGAAACCCACGTTGTTTTCCAATGTAAAGAAGTCTTGCAATATCATTGGGAGTAGGCGATCTTAGATATTGCTCTCCGAATATCTCCACAACAGCACAACAAATTTTTTTCACACATTCAATTGCAGTAGACTCTCCAATATTGATGTATTCATCAGTAGCATCCGCTGGTAAGGCATATGCTAATACACAGAGCGCAGCTGTTATTTTTTGTAGTGTTGACAAGCCGAGCCGTTGTACTGCATCTCTTCGTTGTACAAAATAATTATCATGATCTTTAACGGCATTAGCAATGTGAAGGAATAGAGACCGACCCATTCGAAAACGCCTACGAAACATTGTTGCATTGAAAGTTGGATTTTCAGAAAAGTAGTCGTTGAACAGGCGTTGTGTTGCTGCTTCTCGATCACGATTGATAATTCTATGACCGGGAACTGAGCCTCCGTGAGTGGGACAATCACCTTGAACTCTAAGAATTTCGGATATAATACGGTTGTTGTTGTAGATTTGTTGAACTATCAAATTTTCTTCTAGAGAGTACTCATCACTAGATGAGTCGGAAGATGAGTTTGGTTGAGAAAAACCAACATTATTTGGATTCATTCTTTATTAAAGGCTAGAAAATGGCTGAGATGGGTAGAAAATGTGAAATATGAAATTGAAACAATGTAGTGAATAAATAAGAGTGAATAATGTTGAATTTATAGGAAAATAAGTCATCACCTACCATTCTCGTCTACCACTCCAACTACCATTCTCGTCTACCACTCCAACTACTATTCTCATATACCAACTCAACTACCAATCTCGTCTACCACCTCAACTACCATTCTCGTCTACCACCTCAACTACCATTCTCGTCTACCACTCCAACTACCATTCTCATATACCAACTCAACTACCATTCTCGTCTACCACTCCAACTACCATTCTCATATACCAACTCAACTACCATTCTCGTCTACCACCTCAACTACCATTCTCGTTTACCACTCAACTACCATTCTCGTCTACCACTCCAACTACCATTCTCATATACCACCTCAACTACCATTCTTGTCTGCCCCTCCCATCTACCACTCTCAACTAACACACATTTTCTATCTATATATACATCTTATATCATTTCACTCAACACAAACTTTCGCTCCATATCATTTTTACCTAAACACACACACTTTCAGGTCTTCCACACCTAATGGCCCTCCCTCGTCAAAACTATTCATATGTTGAAGATAAATACCTTTGTGAGGCATATAAAGAAATTTCTCAAGATCCAATTACAGGGAGATACCAACCGGCATCTGAATTATGGGTTCGTGTTTTAGCATCATTCAAAGAAAAATTGAATGATCCTAGTGCCGCTGAACGTGGTCAAAGATCAATTGAATGTCATATAGGCATGATAAAAAAACATGTTGCGAAATTGCTAGCATGTCTGGATCAGATTGAACGCACAAATCCAAGTGGAGCTTCTGAGAATGATATCGTAAGTAGCCTGTTAGTTTTATTTTTTATTTTTTTATTGCACATTATTTTTTAAATTGTACTAATATGGTTATGCATTATGCAGTTACAAATGGCAAAAACTTTGTACGGGTATAACCCGTCCGGCCCACCAAAACCATTCAAGTTTGACCATGTCTGGGACACCATGAAAGATTTTGAGCAATGGGAAAACACTCCGCGAAAGTCCAAACCATCTGGAGTTTGTGGGGCGACATATAGTCCATTATCTCCAGAACCTGAAGTATCCGCATTTTCAATCAATTTAAGTGATGAAAATGCTAGTGGTAGTGGTGGATATACACCATCATCACGACCTGAAGGGTCAAAAAAATCCAAAATGAAGAGAAAGATTATTGGAGATATGAGTGAGGAGGTAAACACCATTCATAAAGATAACAAAGAACTCCTAGGTTATCTGAAACAGAGGAGTGAAAAAAAAGATTGTGACAATGCCATCCGAAGAGAATCAATTGCAGCAAAAAAGCAATTAGCTGAAGCCACTACAATGCAAGAAGAAAATAAAATTATGATGACTGACTTGGATACCATTCGTAATCCGCAGAGACGTGAATACTTTCGAATTAAACAACAAAGTATTATGAAAAGAACTGAAGAACTTCTACAACAACCACCACCAACAAATAATACATTTGGTATGTATGGTGAATATTTTTAAAATCTCGAAGGATCGGGAAGCGATCTCGGAGACTATTAATTATTAGGGTATTTCAATTCAAGTATTTTAATTATTAGGGCATTTACTTTCAAGTATTTTAGGACGTTTAATTTAAGTATTTAAATTACTAGGATGTTTAATTATTATGTTTATGTAATTTATGCATTTCAATGTGTTTTGTGTAATTTAAATATGATTTGAAATATTGTAGCATATTATTTATATTTAATTTTGATATTTTTTGTATGTTCAAAAGATAAATATAATTTAAAATATGATAATATATATAAAATTAAACATTTAACAATATAAAGAAAATAGAAAAAAAAAAATTGGTAGCGCTGTGAACAGTGCAGCGCTCAATTGAGCGCTGACTGTTCACATTCATATTCTAGCGCACAAAAGTGGCGCAGGCTTGGAGATTGATTTCCGCCACATTGTGGCGTTTGGCGCTGGCATGAAGCCAGGTTGGAGATGCTCTTATCATTTCAAATTCAAATTAGATGAAAAATTGGATTCTTGTCTATTGATTATTGAAGTTTTCTTTTAAAATAAATTTGATAAGTAACTTCTTATTATAATTTTATGTATATGATAATATTATTATACAAACTTTTATATTTGTTGCTTGTATCATGAATTGAAACAATGTAATTAATTTTGAAATGAATACTCGAATAGTATTTGTTTATAACATACTTGAGAAAAAACAAATTCGAATTAAACTTCAGTATTCATATATTTTCTAATAATTTAATGTGAATTTAAAATCAAATACAAATCAAACTTAGTATTCGAAAAGAGTATGTATAGAGTGAAATTGGTTTATACATGAATCATTGAAAGATATTAGTTATTTTAACTAAAATATATAAGTTGTTTATATTGAAGAGTATTAGTTTGTTTTAACTAAGAAACTACTATTTAGTGAAAACAATAACTACTCGTCGGTGAAAACAATTAATAATTTTTAGTAAAAATGATTAATATCATTCAATAGTTCATGTATGAACCATTTTTATTATATACTGTCTTCGAAAAATATTCAATTCGAATTTTTAATGTTTGAAATAATTTTACAAATACAAATGCAAAATTGTGGTATTCGAGTTGTTACAAATGAAGTAATGGAGTTGACGAGGTGCAATTTGGTAAGATGATGAAAAGTCAAATGCTATTTTTTTACAATTTCGGGGAAAGAGAAGAAGAAAGACAATTTCAGATGCTTCCCACCATAAATTTCTCCCCTAATTTTTAATTTTCTGTAATTAGATTCGATCCGTTCAGATTGAAAGTTTTCAGAAGAGGAATTGGTATTGCTTTATCAGTGAAAAGTTAGTGATCGCATTTTCCGAAGATGAAGAAATCGAAGTTTGTGCAGAATTCCAAGGACATGCTTTCCAGGAGCTTCAATCCTATCAAATGGTAGATCATCTTAAATAAAAAAATCTGCGTGCTCGTTTCCTTTTATCACTTTTGTATTTCGAATCGCGTGGGTAGTTTAACTCAATTTTGTGTACTTAATTAACTTGGCGCAGCAAGACGTCTGTGAGATTGGCGGCTTCACGGTTGAAACTATTGAGGAACAAAAAAGAAGTGCAAGTGAAGCAGATGAAGAGGGAAATTGCGCAGTTACTTGAGGATCAGACGGCTCGAATTCGAGTATTTATATATATACTATCATTTACAATCTGAGCTTGAATGCATGGTTTTCAGTTGAATATAACTTATTTCTGATCTTGATTTGACATTCCAAACGGATAGGCTACTGCATTTTCAAATTTATGCTGTAAATTCTGATTTGCCACCAAAGTCTTGTTATCCAGTCCCATGAGTCTTAGTTTTGGGGGAGTATATAAGCATAGGTTTTTCTTTCGGAAAATTAATTTTGATCTTCGCTTAGCATTTACAAGAACGCAAATTCAGTCATGGGGGACTACGCATATGTTCTTGCTTATGTCAATTTACAACAAGCGTGTGATATAAATATTGAATTGAAGTGAGGCAAGATAATAGTGCTATTGTGTTTGCATAATAATAATCTATAACCACATTAAGGACTTTGGGAGGATCTAGTTAACTGTGATTACCTTATGCTACCGTGATTGGGTGATTTGTTGCGCTTCAAAGTGAAGGGAATAAGGCATAGAAAAGGATTTTGTAAACAAACTTTCCCTTTGACTTGGTTTTCTAGTTTCTACTTGTTTTGACACTTAGCAAAGGAATATGATGTGTACGTATGTTTCTTCATGTAATATTCTTTTGGTGACAAAACTCAAGATTGCGTTTGTGTGTTTACCCCCATCTAATTATCGGAGAAGCTTGCATTTTACTGTGTGGTTTTGATGTCTTCATGTTATGCCATTTTGAACCATTAATTGTTGTACCCTGGTCATAATTTATTTCCTGACGTCATTCATTCTTACATGATATGAGAAAGACCTTTAATGCCAGTCTTATAAATTTCAGGTCGAGCATGTGATTAGGGAAGAAAAGATGATGGCGGCATATGATCTTCTCGAGATATACTGTGAACTTATTATTGCACGTCTGCCAATAATTGAGTCGCAGAAGTATGTTCATAATGCACCCCAGAATGCTAAGAGTTTTTCTTTTTCTGATTATTGCTGTATCGAGTTACCCTGAATTTCTCAATATTTCAATTAATTTTTATATTCAACTCATCCAGTGAGTACATGCACTAAGAAACATGAACCAAAATTTGATATATATAAGTTGAACGAGTCTGCAACTTTCTGATTTACAGTTTCCATATAATATGATGAAAATAGATAAAATAATTTGAACTGCTTTTAGGACATTAATATTTTTATGTGGTTTCCAAATATGTGTACAGGGATTGCCCCATTGACCTGAAAGAAGCAATTGCAAGTATAGTATTTTCTTCACCACGATGCGGTGATGTACCTGAACTTCTAGATGTAAGGAAGCAATTTTCAGCAAAATATGGAAAAGAATTCATTACTGCAGCCACAGAGCTTCGGCCTATGTGTGGGGTTGGCCGTTTGGTAAGAATATTTATTTTATTTAGACCTTGCAAGCAAGGTAGCTGTAGCCTGTATGTTGGGTCTTATTCAGCTGCATTAATCTTTAATTTCTCGTGTTATGCAATCGCAGTTAATTGAGAAGTTATCTGCAACAACACCCGATGGACAGACCAAACTTAAAATTTTGAATGCAATAGCAGAAGAGCACAATGTTAAATGGGATCACAAGTCTTTTGAAGAGAAAGATTCGGTAAGTATTAGTGACTTGCTTTAATGGTATAGTTGCTTTGGAGTTAGTATGTTCTGTGCACTCTGTTATATCTTAGAAATGGAGGAATTTTTCAGAGCATGTTTTCATTTATGATTTGTTCAATTTCATCAGGGTAGACCAACCCCCTTTGGGAAGGAGAGCAAACTGCATTCTGAAAGTCCTCGTCTTGAAGCTGCAGATGTCCAAGCTCACCCAAGCTACAACATGCATGGTTCGCTGTTGAACCCTGCTCGGCAGGAAGAAAAACTATCTTCTGGTGTCACCACCAAAGCCCAACCCGAAGCAAGGCCTCCAGGTATGCGTAAGAACAACTGACTGTATTGTGAATCGTGATTAATTATTTCTTATTAATTGTTTTGTTGCTTATTTGTTTTATTGGCATCAGATGGCTATAATAGCCAGCTTGATAGTCAGAAGTGGAATATGGAATTCAAGGATGCTGCATCTGCTGCACAGGCGGCTGCTGAGTCAGCAGAACGAGCTAGTATGGCTGCTAGAGCTGCTGCAGAAATTTCAGGTCTTGGCAGGATTGTGACGCAATATTCAACCGAGCCACAGAAATCAGATGTGCATAAATTAAAAGCTGAAGGAGTTGCTGGTCCCCCAATATTGAATTCTTTTGAGAAAAAATCTGAAGCATCAGCGAACAAACCCTCTTTGGTACGTACAGGGTTAGAAAGTGCAGAAGTAGGTAGGTGTGAGCTCGATCCAGTGACATCTTCAAGATTCGAGGAGAGTGGTGGTGGTTCAGAGGAATACAGTCGATCAGCTTCAGGTGGTGATAACTTGTTGTATCACGGTTCCCCATTTGCAGAGGAATCTGAAGGTGAAACGAATATGGAAAAGGAGTCTTTCATTTATGAGACTGAAACTTCAAACGGCTGGCAAAATAAAGTTGTGAATCTCGGAGAAGGAAAGATTGTGAATCAGCAAAGCTTAAACATTTCTGAGGATGTGAATATTTTTGCAGATTTTGAGAATGATGCTGGTGAGGATCCTTTCAAGAGTATCAGTAAGATAGGGTTTCATGGAGAAGCTCTTCAGCCGAGCTCTCACGAATCCGATGCTCTTTTCTTTGACAAATCTGATTCAGAGGTTGATGATCATGGCCCTGATAAAGGCCCTACTTACGATGAACAGGACTTAGAAGTTCATCTAGCCCAAAAGCCGATATCTATAAACGCAGATTCTTGGATTCGCGGATCTAGTTCAAGCAACGTAGTGAAGTCTGCTTCTCCACCATTCCTTTTTGCTAGGGAAAACACATCCCCTGAAAACACCACACTGAGAGATGATGCTGAGCTGGATAATTTTGCAACAGTGGCGTATGATGATTCTCATGGATCAAGTGATGAGGACATGAATGCGCAGGAATCAGTTGGATCACCACCTAAGATGGAACAACATTTGGAAATTGACAGCAAACCACTGTCACTCTCTTCAGATGACGACGCAATCCCCTGGAAAAGGAACCAAGTTGACGTTTTTGATGCAGATTCATCCGAGAATCAGCAGCCATCATTGGGATCTGAAGACGAATCCACTTCTGAGAGGCTCGACTTTGGAAAACTCACTGGAGGTTTTCGCCACAAGGGGCACAGCCGTCTGCCTTTCTTCAAGAATAATGGATTGGATGTTCTTACGGTGAAGAAGGAAGTTGTGACTGATACCAAAATTACAAGTTCCACCACTCTGTCTTCAGTTGAACATCCCAAGATTGATAGAGTGATACACCATAAGAAAAGCTCAGGAAAACCACATCTCAACTCTGAATCAGATAGTGACACATGTGAGGAAGAAGAAATCTTACAAAAGAGCTCTCCGAAAATAAAGTTGAATTTAGAAGCTTCTGGTTCAAATTTTTATTCTGATAGCGATTTGGATGAGGACTTTTCAAAAGTGTCCCATGCTCAGAAAAGTCATCTGCAAAGTGGAATTTCTCGGAGAACAAAAGCTTCATCTTCTAGTTCGGGGAAAAATTCGATGAGTCTGAGATCTGAAGCACTTGATTCTAATGGCATGGATACAAAAGCCACAATCTCATACATTTCCGAGACTCCTGAGGCCTACAGGAAGAGCTCAGAAGATTATGAGAAACCAATATCAGTGAAAACTAATTCAGGAAAAGCAAGTTACTATACTATGCAAGAGCCTATGATCTCGAACAAGTCATCTGCGCCATTTCCCACTGAGAAACCTGAGACAGCAACATTGGACAACATTTCTTCAAATAAAGATGAGTTTAATCCCAAAAAAGCTAGTCATGTTCATCCAAAGCTCCCGGACTATGACGCACTGGTACAATCACTTCGAATCAATAATAGTTCATGAAAATATGTAATTTTATTTTATGCAAACTCATCTCTTTTATGTTTCATGACTCATGAGACTGAAAGTTGGTAAGTTGTTGCATTTGTTGCAATTATGGAGGTGTTTGCAAACTCTATAAAGTGAGACATAATCTTTTTCTTTTTTAAGATACTCTTCACAGTTCACAGTTTCTGAAAAAAAAAAAAAAAAAAAGATTTTTGAAGTTAGTAGACTTTGAAAACAACCTACAATGGTAGGGGTATAGATTTTCTTGTTAGGCCAAATATGTGAACTATTTGGATTGTGTAGTTATTATTGTGAAGTTATATTGATTGATATATACTGATTCTGCTATTAAAGCTAAATATAGATCCTGCAGTTAATGTGACACTGTAAAATGAAACAGTTTGATTTCATTGCGATTGGATAGAGTTATTTGAAATACAAAGGATTTGAACATGAATGGAGTTTGAACATGAATGGAGTTGAGATACCATGGAATTCAAATCCATTAATTTGAAGGTCCTTGTTTGGGTTCAAATGAGATTTTTATGAAATGATTTTCCCAATTCATAAATTTGAATCCGTTGATTGGTAAAAACTTGTACTCCCTTAGTTCCCAAACATTTTACTCTTTTTTTTTTTTTTTTGTCCGACCCTAAATACTTTTTACAATGGAAATTTATACTTAATTTTTCCTCACAATATTTATACAAAATGTCATTATTTTTACACTCAATCCAACCAATTTTATTCTTTAATGTAAAATTGTTGGGATACCTTGAACTCCCTGTGTAGAGCTGAATGTGGTTTCTCAAATATCACTATTATGTATATACACTATTATGGGTTATGTGTTTTCATTATCACTGTTATTCATATGTATTATCGATGTTTAAAAATCAAGTATTATTAAAATAGTGATAGTAAATATACATAACAGTGATAAAGTGTTCGCATATTATGCGAAATTTCACAGTTTAATCTTTATAGAATTAATAAATTATAGCTTTTCTTTATTGATTTAGCAATAATAATTATTAAATAAAAATTGCATTAAACACATTTTAAAATTTGATGACCTCTAAGAATTTCACATCCATTTAAAAGGGATGCAAGTTAAAACTTAAAAAAAAAAAAGCTAAAGTTATATCCTATGTATTAATATTAATTTTTCATGCAGCTACCGTTGGATCAAGATGAGAAGTTTGTAGCTTATGAATTAGAGCCCATTTGACTAAACTTATTTGAAATATCTTATAAGCTCTAACATTTTACTCTTTCCATTTTTGAGTAAACTTCTCACTTTCCTTTTCGGGCCGTCCTTCACTGAACTTCTCATTTCATAAATGACAAAAATAACCTTTTACTACATATAAATTTTAACCTTCAGATTCACACAATATTACCAAAAGTGTCACTCATTCAATTTACTTTTCAACACTATTTATTACTTTATCTCAAAAGTCAACATGTGGCCCACCATATATTAAAAAATAAATACACTTTCTTAAACCATTCAACAAAAAGAAATGAGAAGAAAACTCGGGGACAGAGGAAGTATAAGTTATTTTAAGAGCTTATAAGATGTAACTTTTAAATAGTTTACAAGTTGATAAAGTATTTGGTTAATACAACTTATAAGATATTTGAGAATTTATAATAAATATTTTTTAAAATTTAATTTTAATATAAAAAAAAAATACTCACTCCGTCCATGAAAAATATGCTCAAACCATTTTGGCACAGGTTTTAAGGACAATTAATAAAATAATATAAAGTAGAATGGTGTAGTGTGAAAAGTGGGTTCTCGGTGGACCATTTTACTTTAATTAGGGAGTACTTATCATTTTAAGTACTCCCTTCACTAAAAATGATCTCAAAACTGGAGGGAAAATTAAATCTGAAAATACATTGCAAATTCGAATTTTTTACTTTTCCAATATTCGAATTTCCCCCCACCTATTACAAACCTTACAATAAATACACTTCACAACATTAATGATCATTCATTACAAATTTCACCTAACACAAAAACACCAAAATGAGATAAAAAAAAACCCCAAATTTATCAATTGAAGTGAAGACTAGGGTGGCTCAGTTTCTTCTTCTTGAGAACTCTGAGAATGGGAGATTGGTGAAGGGCAAAATAAATGAGGTGGCTTCATTGTTCAACATCTCTAGGAGGCCTGTTGGTTCCATCTGGACTGCAACAAAGAAAAGAATGACAGAAGGTGGGGCTGTTATATTTTCAAAAACAAAATGGAAGAATCATGAAGATAAATTTCAGATGGATGTACATGGCCTCACACTTTGTGGGCCCATATCAAGTGAATCACAGTTGAGCTCCAGAGCAGAGCTGGAAGAGACTTTATCCGAATATGGTGTCGTCTTGTTACTTACGTGTGGATGCGTGCTTAGGGTGAAAACCAGGATTTATGTGAACATGGTCAGAGCAGAGCTGAGTATTCTCTCAACTCTGCTTCTGGATGCCTTAATATGAACTTACTGAGTCTAAAGCTGACTGTGACTCTGGAACAATCGTCTCTAAATCGAGACCGAAACAATGAATGATATTTGTGAATGGATGACAGAGTTAACATTCCTCTCATCTCTGCATCTGGAGGATCTGAGTAAGCGAAGGGATCTCGACGTAATGTGATTGTATTTTATGACATGGTGTTTGTATTGACTTATAAGATCACAACCATCTCTTGCTGAGCCGCTTTTTCCAACTCTAAGACGAGGCTATGTCACAGTCGTTTCCTATGAGAGCTGAGAAACAAAGAAATAACCAAATGGTAGCAATCTTTCACTTGTCCACACCACACTGATTTGTGGTCCCCACGAGAATTAGGGCTACGCTGACAAAATGACTCTTATGCCCCTTAATGATAAAGGTATAAATACCTTCACTTGTCTTCCTCACTTGACTACATTTCCATGACATTTCTTGTATACCAAGTGTGCTGACTTGAGCACCGGAGGATCGACGCCGGAGCCTCATCCGGCTCGATTTTATGCAGTTTCACTGCCGGAGCTCTCTGTTCCGTTCGAGAGCCGATTTCACAAAAATCAGTGTCAGGTAGGAGTTTTCAATGCTTCCATCCCCATTTCAAACGAATCTTTGTTGATGTGCATTATTTTGTCCTCATCAATTGACGCCGTCTGTGGGAAATCCGGGTTGAGACGTGAAGATTTCCGCAAAATCAGGTGGGTTCTAGTTGAACACACAATATCCATTCTAGAAAATCATCAAGAAAACCCAGCAGAGTAAAGCTAAATTTTCAGTCTTTTTTTCTTCTAATAATGATGCTTTTGGGCCTATTATTAGCTTTATATCTTGAATTGCCCGAAATTACTTCATGGATTAGAATTTCAAAATTATTTTCCAGTAATTATTTGGCCCATGAAATGAATTCCAAAAAATTAGAGGATTGAAGCCCCTGTTTGATATTATCCTTTATCTTCACGATTAAGGTAATATTTTGTGCTGATAAATCCAGCCGAGCCGTCGTACCAGCAGGAACCGGCCGCTATTACGCCGCCCCTGTCATTCTCGGCCGATGTCGAATCTCGCCGTGATGGGCTCCGACGTTGAGCCCTCTTTTCATGCACCGTCACCCCGACGCAGAACAACCAGTATGGCTACAGCGTCCAGCCCGCACTTGGCCGCAAATAGCCCATCGAGGGCTACTGCCTCTTTGGGGCAATTTATGTGCGAGCATTGGGACACTGATTCACTACTTGAAATTGAGTGAAATAGCTTCTTATTCTGCACTCCAATCGGGTACGCGCACACGGCCCACCTAGCGCCGCCGCCGCTTGCCGGCGGGATCCGCCTACCACGCCGTGGTATCGCGCGTTGATATCTGAAATCTAGTAAGTAATTAAAATCGTCCTGTACCTATGGATCCTTGGTTAGGGTCGAGTAGAGTTGGCTTTATCGGGCCTGGGTCATGGCGAGAAGATATGATTTTGGGCGTTGGTTGGTATGCTCCTGTGCAATTAGCCGCAACCCCAACCATGAACAACCTATGGCCTAAGGTATTCACTGATTTGAATACCAGAAATACGATCTTGAACAATATAGATTGAGGTAATTTTCGTATCTTCTCCTTAGAATTGCCTAATTTCCAGTAATTTGAATGGGAAATTGAGAAGCCTTGTGTAGGCAGAAATGATGAAATTGGTAACTACTTGTCAATTACTAATACTAATGTGAAAATTCCATTGAAACATGGATGAAGTGGAATAAACAGGAACTTTGATATCTTCATGTGGCTTAATGTTTGAAATGATGAATTATGATTTAACTTTGTTATGTGATATGCTAGTGAACGCTTGTGCATAGGCTATCCACATTTTAGAATTTTGATTGAATTAATGCATTTGGTGATAATGAATAATGCTTGATACGATATTTGAGACAAACCTTGTTGCTTATATGCTTGAAAACATGGTGTGATTAGTATGTAGTGAGGAAGAGTATGTTATGCCCACTACGTGTTTGATTAAATGCTCAAGAGAATAATTGAGTGGAAGAAATTTTTTTGCTAGAATTACTACGCAAAGCATGTGAAAATGTGTTTCTAGAATATAATTGAATGTGGCAACAGGCATGTATGATTAAATGTGCTTAGCTTTGCTGAGATGTATGCTTGATTAACATTATTGAAACAAGCATATATGTGCATATATATGTGGACATGAGAATTCTCTGGCTAAATATAAATTTGAAATTTGTATGATAACCGGGCATGATTATTATCGAAATGTGGACCAAGGACCATGAGGTCTGAAGTTTATGAATGTGGAATTGGAGAACCACTGAATATACACGTACTTATAATGCATATTTATACGAATGATAAAATGTGATTGTTGAAGAATTAGTCCAATAATTGTGCGACTGAATTCGTTTTACGATTTGTACTTAGAATTTGTTATTTCTAAGTGGACCTCGATTTGATAAGTAATTATCTAGGGCGAAGGAAAATGATTCGATTCTAATGATTTTGTTTGTTTTCTATGAGGGAAAATGATCATGATTTCCGCATTGGGGAAAATGCGAATGCTCGAGAGAAACTCGTGGAAAAATGAATTCCACCTCACAGAGATGATGTGGGAACGAAGTCCATAGATAAACGGACTCTGCTAATTCACCCTTGGTAATCCAAGAGAGGTATCTCTACCCTTATTATGTGAATCGAAATTGATATGTTGCTTGAGAAAGTGATGAATGAATTAATTTGTGAGTTATTCAGAAGTAACTCTGAAAAGGAAAAAATATTTCTTATTCGAAATATGAATGTTGCATGAGAGCATGTGCTAGATTTGTCAGAAATAATTATTTTTCTAACTGATATGTTGAAAAAAATACATCGAATATGTTAAGGTTTGCATCAGTAGTCGTTTCTTGGACGAAACCTCAAGAAAATGCAAGAAGTATGCTAGAATTTGCATCAGTAACTCTTATTTAACTGATATGCTGTGAGAATACACTAAATGTGTTTGAATGCATGTGGCTATGCTACTCCCTAGATGTCTTGATGAGCTCCAGAGCAGAGCTGGAAGAGACTTTATGCGAATATGGTGTCGTCTTGCTACTCACGTGTGGATGCGTGCTTAGGATGAAAACCCGGATTTATGTGAACATGGTCAAAGCAGAACTGAGTATTCTCTCAACTCTGCTTCTGGATGCCTTAATATGAACTTACTGAGTCTAAAGCTGACTGCGCCTCTGGAACAACCGTCTTTGAATCAAGACCGAAATAATGAATGCATATTGATATTTGTGAATGGATGACAGAGTTGACATTCCTCTCATCTCTGCCTCTAGAGGCTCTGAGTAAGCGAAGAGCTGGAGGGGGGATCTCAACGTAACGAGATTGTATTTTATGACATGATGTTTTTCTTGACTTATGAGATCACGACCATCTATGGCCGAGCCACTTTTTCCAACTCTGAGATGAGCCAATGTCACAGCTATTTCCTATCAGAGTTGGGAAGCACATAAATCACCAAATGATAGTAATCTTTCTCTTGTCCATACCACACTGATTTGTGGTCCCCACGAGAATTAGAGCTACACTAAGAGAATGACTCTTATTCCCCTTAATGATAAAGGTATAAATACATTCACTTGTCTTCCTCAAAGGTATGACTTGAACCCTAATACCTTACTTGACTGCAATTCCATGGCATTTCTTGTATACCAAGTGTGTTGACTTGAGCGTCAGAGGATCGACGTCGGAGCCCCCTCTGGCTCGATTTTATGCAGGTTCGCTGCCGGAGCTCTCTGTTGCCGTTCGAGAGCCGATTTCACAGAAATCAAAGACGGCCTGGAGTTTTCAATGCTTCCATCCCTATTTCAATGAATCTTTGTTGATGTGCATCATTTTGCCCTCATCAGCAAGATAGAATATATATCACCTCTTGTTGATTACAATATTGAAAAAAAAGCTTAAACCTCTTGATTTCTTGATTGAAATGTAAATAACTCTTGATTGAAAGCTTAAACTAGTCCAAACTATGGTGGAATTTAAAAAATTGCAAGAAAAAATGGGATAATGCTATTCTAGGGGATTAGGGTTTTAAAATTCCCTCTAAATCTGAAGAATGTGGGTATTTATAGTGTGGGATGAGGGTATTGGGACGAATTTGCAGTTAAAATCCTGAAAAACTACGAAGTAAACTCGGGTTGACTCGGTCCAAATTAGTGTAAAAAAACTTCAACTCGGTCAAAACTTGTTCAAGTCGGCGCTTGACTCGCCCTGACTCAGTATGAAGTGATTAAAACTCACTGGGGCGTGACTAGACTTCATCCGGTCGAGTGGAAATGGTTCCCAGGTCGAGCAGTTTCCACTGAACTTGGCTTCAACCACTCGGCTGTGTTAAATTATTTCCCCTGGTCGAGTGATTTAATTCGAAGCCAAATGGCTCGACTTCCGTATCAAACGCTTGACCAAGTCAATTTCTCCCTTGGTCGAGTCACTGCTTCTTCCTCTGCGTCTATTTATCCATTAATGGCTAGCATTGCTTCTCTCTTTTTCGGCGATTATTGCTGCGAATTCTGACATTGACAAGCTACCTTTTCTTCAATTTTCCCGATTGAAACTGCAGTGGAGCAATTCTTTTAAAAAGAATGTGGGGCCCAACAACTTTGTTTTGTTCCTTGGCTGAAATGGTAATAGCCTGGGCTTGTTTGCTTCACATAACTTGATTGGACTAGATGAGATTGGACTGAAAGAAATTGAATTAAATTGGATTATTGTGAACACCCGTTACAAAATAGGAGGTTAGGAAATGATTTAAAAAAAAAAAAACTGCCACTGACTTTTCAAGTTTTAAAAGAAACAGTAACAGCTCTCTAAATTCATTATTTTCAGCAGTTTCTTTTGGGGCTTAAATGCCCACTACTTGGGTTTATACGCATGATAGGAATAAACAATCATTCTCACCATCTTAAAAACATTTAAAAGACATTTTTCTCTCCCTTTTCTTCTCACCATCCATTTCGGCCATTATAGGAAAAAAAAATACAGAAAAATCAGTTTGTTCTCGACAAGGCGAAACAAACGGTATTTCCTTCTTCTCTTTTCTATTCATTCGGTAAATTATTCATAGACTTTACAATCTCAAATCAGATTTCGAACCATATTTTGTATAGAAATTATCTCTTGCTATGCCTCGTAAACTTATTTGTTATAGTATTATGTTTAGACAGGCAACCGTGTTAGATTTTTATGGATGGTTGCTTGACTTGGTTTGAATGAGTGTAGAAAACCTTACAATTTATTTGATTTGATATATATATATATATTTTTTTTATGAGATTGAAGAGTTGATGATTAGGGATGTGGCTTTGTACTTAGATATGGTTTGAGAAAATATTATTTGGGATTCTACCTTGATAATCTTTTCCTTCGCAGCAGCTGTTGTATATATTGCCTAAAAGTCATAGTGTGTAGAGTATGCGTTGATGTTTTCTTGCATGTAGGGTCAGTTTAGCTTAACCCCTGCTTAACCCCTAATTAAGATCAACTGAATATTTGGAAATTCTTGGATATTGAACCTTATCATAGATGAGTTAGTATATTGTTTACGGGTTTATTTTCATGACAAGTACCCCAAGCTTTAAGCAAGTGACTACATGTAAAGTGTGCCTACTTTGTTGAAATAGTATTTTATCTAAATTATTTCTTTATATTAAATTGAGAGTTTGCGCAGAGTGAGAGTATGTTATATTGGATTAGGAATATTTGTTATTTAATTAAGAGTTTTAGTTAATGGATAAACAGTAAGGAAAGATTGGGAACTTTAGGTTTATATATTTATTTTGAGGAAATATTTCTATTATATTCTAAGTAGATTTAATTATCTATTTTAGGCGACGATAATTTTGAGGGCTAGTTCGTACAAGATTTCCACTTAACACTTCTTGCGTTCGGATTCGAGGTGGGGTTTTATTGCTTTATTCTCTACAGTGGTTAGTAGAGCTCTTTTGCATGTGTTATTCGGTGTTTTATGTTTTAAGTAAATGCTTAAGTTATCTACTATGTGAATTGTTTTCCAATGTTATGCGAATGATGAAGTTATTATGGCAAAGTTACTAATAGCCAGGGGCCCTATTTGTGGTCCGGGACCGACGGGTCTTCGGGTGAATCCCGCCGTGCTCGGCAAAGTCTAATAGCCAGGGGCCTATTTGTGGTTCGGGACCGACAGGTCTTCGGGTTTAACCCGCCGTGCTCCATTGTTCTATGACAATGTTCAATGACAAAGTATTATGACAATGTTCAATGGCAATGTTCAATGGCAAAGTATTATGACAATGTTCAATGGCAAAGTATTATGGCAATGTATATGTGTAAATGTGAAAGTGATTTACAAGTGGTTATTTAATTATTTATTTCTAACATTAACTCTGAATAACATGACTCCACTGAGTATGCTTGCATGCTCACCCCCAATATATTTCCCCCTTTCAGGTTGAGGAGTTGGAGAGCGAGGAGTGGTGATGGGAGACGGATTTTAAATATTATCTAAGCTTAAATTAAACTACTCAAGTTTAAAGTTGACTAAATTTATAGTATTTTTACGTACTTAGACTTACTCGTGATTTTTCTTCAGTTTTCAGAACTATGGGTGTTATCAGTTTTTAGTTAAAGTATTTTATTCAAATTTGAAAGCCGTTGCTGGTTACCGTTAGAGTGTTTTTAAATTATAGTTATTTTCTTTACCGTTATGCATCTAAGTTTCAAAATTAGTTGCGCCCAAGTTAGTTAATATAACTACTTTTTAGGATGTCCGTTTCATGAAAACTAGGGCGTGACAATTATTGAGTATGAATGTATGTTTGTATTGTATGATTGAATTGTGTGTGAAAGTAGGATAAATCGGGCGGCAGTTATTTTTTATGAAGAAAAATTTGAGCAAAAATTATTTTTATTTTGAATAAGGGTAGACTGGTTACTTAAAATAGAAATTGGAGGAAAAAATGGTAATTTTAATTCAGTAGAACAAATAATTTCACCTATTTGTTAGGACTCAATAGTCCTTAAAATGGGGAATTAGTTGGGATTATAAACCCCGACCCTAGGTTAGTCCAGGACCACGATCCTTTGCAGTTTTTCAAATCAAACATAATATTACCTGAGATTAAAAAGATAATCTCAAACAATCCTTCAAAGCAAACGAACCCTAACAGGCCTGTCTGTTGACCATAATTTTCAATTTGAATTGAGGTGGAACCAATAGCTCTTAATTCCACTACAATCCCATTTCAATCTATCAAGCAATTGGACCTTCGGCTATGAGTAGATGAATAAATATGCCCCGTCATCTTTAAGGGTCAGGTTATTCGAACCCAAATTTTTAATTAGTATACCCACATGACTAGTTTACCATCTTATTTAATATATAAACCGTAAAGTTACACTCTTATCCCTAAAAAATTCTAGTCTTCCCCTTTCTCTCATGGAGTTTCTTAGGTCAGGCACCCTATTGAGTTGCCTAATATCAGTAATGCTCTATAAACCATCAGATTTAAAATATAATAAAATCTAATGGCTTAAAATTGATGACCTACAATCTGTTGAGTTAATCATCTAATTTTCTATCGATTTGTGTCGTATTATTTCACTATTATATTTAATTTAATAATTTAAAAATTTATAATTATTTATTTACAAATTTATCCTTATTTGATTTATAATAAAAAATTTTTTTTAATTAATTTGTAATAACCTAGGTTAATTAAAATCATCTTTTTTTCTTTTCTTCCTTTCTTCCCCGCCCCACTGCGTGAATTCATAATCGCCGACGCACGCCTCACTTCGGCCATAACCACAGTGTACCGTCATCGAATTACCACCATTAAAACCGGCAGAAGCTACCCAAACCACATAATATGATGACACTCTTTTCATGCCCAATAAAACTCCCACATCAATTTTATAAATTCATTTCAAATTGATCTCCAATGGAAATCCCAAATATTAATAGTAACAATCAACAAAACACAACACAATAAAAAAACCCTAGACCCATTCTCCAAGCGTAAATCACAAATGCACAATTTTAAACAATTGAGAAAAACTAAAAACAATAACGTCCTGATGAACAAATTAAATTAATCACTAGTTTCTGAAAATTAATCGTATTACAAACTCAATTAATCACTAGTTTCTGAAAATTAATCGTATTACAAACTCAGAGTCCACGGTGTACAATGTCTTCTTTCTTCAACACTAATTATTATCAAAGTTTACCATCTACCTTTTAATATTTGAATTAATATTTATAAAAATACAGTAAATAAATAACCTAATACATATATTAAAATTTAAATAAAAAAAGGGTATAACAGTAAATTCAAAATTACAATTAAATAAAATTATTTTAAAATTTAAAAACAAGCCAATCCTTAGTGGATTTTCCTGTTAAATCAGGATCGTGGACGTAGAAGCTTGAGTCTCTGAACCACGTTACTTCCTTGTGTTCTTTATTGCTTTGATTATTGTTCTTAACTGATTATAGAAGTCATTCATTGCATTGTTTATCAGGCTTGAATCAATCAGCCTGATCATTAAACTGAGAACTGCCCTTCTAATCACCACTTCAGAAAAGAGTAATCATTTTTTTTCAGAAAATAAACTTTAACAAGACTATAATCTTTCAGGCTCACGCATTCGGCACTGAACTCAAGTTGATAGTTAGCCAACTGACCAGCATTCATTTGCAGTTAGTAGGTGTGTTATCAACCCTGAGTTCTACACCACTTTGAGAAAGAGGACTCGGTCAGTTGAAAGAAGAGAAAAATTTGGATACGTGTATTCCCCGCCCCATACACGTATCTCTCAGTCTTGTACCGGGACCAACAAGTGGTATCAGAACAGTGGTTCAAAAGACCACTGACTTTAAATACTAATAGTTTCAGAGAAGAAATTGTTGGTAGTCACTGAACATATATGAGTTTGCTTTTTATAAAACTTGCATCATCATGACTTCGAGGAGACTTGAAGCTTCATTGCCTGAATTTTCTGTTGCTAACTTTGTCTATTGGAAGTTTAGACTTGAGGCACCTCTAGATGCCATCCATGACCAAATGTCGCAAGTTATCAAGAACTGACCGATCAAGATCACCATCCCAAATGTCAGAGGACTGGGATATGATGATCTCAACATTGGTGTACAGGTTCCTAAGGAGAGGAAGGACATGACCAATAATGAGATCAAGATGGTGGGACTGGACAACGTGGCCAGGAACATTATTCTTCATACGGTACCGTTTGAGGAGTCAGTGAGGCTGATGAACTTAAAGACGGCAAATGAGGTCTGGGATGAGCTGACCAGCATGTGTGAGGGCTCAGAAAAGATAAAGGAGAACAAGAGGAATATTGCCATTCAGAAATTTGAAGTATTCGAGATGCTGTCTGACGAATCTATTGATCAGATGGAGTCAAGATTCATCAAGATGATAAATGAGTTGGTGATGTTGGGAAAAGAGGTTCCCAAGAGAGAAGTTGCTTCTGAAATCGTAAATGTCCTTCCTGAGAGATGGGATAATAGTGTTATTATGTTGAAAAACACTCAGGATATGAGTAATATAACTTCGGCTTTACTTTTTTCAGAGCTCAAGGCTTTGGAATATGATCTGAACAAGAGAAAGAAGAAAGTTCAGCCTGAAGTGGAAGAGAAAGCACCTGAGAAAAGTGTGGCATTCAAAGCCAAGTAAAAAACTGTCGAATCTTCATCAAAGTCACTGATGGAGATGAGCAAAGAAGAGCTCGCTGAGTACAGCCTGATGGCTAGACGCTTTGAAAAGCTTAATTCCAGGTTTGGTCGTTATAAGAAATATTATCAGGATACTCGTGACAGGAAACCTGAATGAAGCCACCAAAGTTCTCGGAGATATGAGGAAAGAAGAAACACTGAACCAAGACATGATCGTGGCAATGAAAGGAGACAATCAGATCCAAAGCCCGATCGTAGAGATTAACAGAGACGTACTCATGATGATATGCACCCAGGAAAGGTTGAAAGTTCATCAAGATAAAGGGAACCTGACTCAGGGAGGAACACTGAGCCAAGAAAGGAAAAAAAAGATGAGTAAGCTACATGTTACAACTGTAACAAAGGTGGGCACTATCAGTACGACTGCCCAGAACTGAGTGCACGGGAAAGAGAAGACAGGAGGGCCAAGAGAGACCAGATGTACGTTGACTGGAGAGCTATGCTCGCTGAGGAAGCTACAGACTCGAATGGTCCTGAGGAGAGGTCACTCGAACTCTTTTCTGACGATGAGTACGATGATCTCTGCCTTATGGCTAGGGATGAGCCCGAGGTAACATCTAATTTTGTGTGTGGTTCACATAGTGGTAGAAATCCTGAGCCAAGCTCAGAGTCAGCTAGAGAAATGAACCTTCAGATTTGTTTAGATCAATTGATGGTTGATTTCTCCAGGCTGCAGGAAACTAATGTCTTCTTGGTAGAGGAGAACCAGAAACTGAGTACTGAGGTTCAAAACTTGAATGATCAACTCACTCAGTCAGATCTGAAAGAGTCAGTTCAGATTGTGAGACTAACTCAGAAAATTGACATGATCAATGTTAAGCGTCTCCCAAGAGAGAAAATTATGAAAGAACTAGCCGATGAAGAGCTGGTCAGGAAGGAAGAACTGAAAGCACTCAAGAGGAAGTTTGATGACCTCTTTGTCAGACATGAAATCCTAAAAAAGAGTGAGGACTCTCTTAAGCAGAAGGTTGCAGCAATGAATATATCCTCAGTGGCTAGAGAGGAAATAAATAGCAGCCAGATACTTGGGAATGAGAAAAAGGGGCTTGGATATGTCCCTAAGAAATCCTCACAAGGTCAATCTCATGTTGCTTCAGGGAGCAACACTGAGAGAGTGTTTGTCTAAGCAGGCAAGGGTACAAAGAAAGTTGTACTTGAAGCCCACAAAACTGATAAGGGTAAGAAAACTGTTGAGACAGTCAGGGTTACCTGTAATACCCCGTCCCGTTTTATACCTTTTATATTCCTAGAACCCTTATTTTTTTTATTTTCTTATCTTTGTTTCTTTTTATTTTATTATTTTGTGTGCTTTTGTGTAATTTAAATATATACCCTTTTTGCAAATTCCTAAATTCGTCGAAAGAATCGAATCTTTCAAAGCGAATAAAGGACTACGAGAAATTTAATATTCAAGTTTGAAATTAGGATTTCGATCCGTATAATTTATTGATAAAAATATACTTTATAATTCAAATACAATAAAATATTAATTGAGTTTTAAAACTGTATTAAATTTTGAACCGGAGTTAAACTCGTGAACCAACGATCCTTAAACCGTTTCAAACGGGAACGAAAATATCAGAATTAAAGGGGATTAATTCTTAACCACGTAAATTACTTCCTTTTAAATTAATTTTAATTAGAGCAATTTATCTCACCCACAAAATTACTCCTTCCTTTTAAATTAATTAATTAAGAAATTGAAAATTTAAAATATCTCTTCTCTCCTCCAAAAAAACAAAACACATACGTCTCTATCCAGAATCCCCAAATTCATTTCCCATTTTCACTCCATCTCTTTCACAATAAACCGGCGACCACCGCCCTCCTCCTTCTTCCACCAAGCCGCCGCCGCTCACTCGCCCGGTTGCCGCCGTCCTCAGCCCAGCCGCGAACACCGTCGCACAGCCGTAGCCGTCTCCCTCCCTCCATCGCTCCGCCCACCTCCTCCGCGACGGCCATAGCCCCAGACCGTCGCGCCTCAGCCCCAGCCGCCGCCTCTTCGCTCCCTCTTCCAGTCGCGCCGCTAGCTCCGCCGTCGTCTCTCCCCTCCAAAAAGCCGACGCCTCCTCTCTTCCTCTCTTGCCACCGGAAGTCACACCGCCTCTGCCTCACCGCCGTAGCCCAGGCCCACGCCGCTTCGACCGCCGTCGCGACGTCACCACCGAAGCGCCGCCCACTGCTGTGCCTCCCGCGACCGTCGTACGATGCCCACGAAGCAGCGACGCCGTCGCCTCTGTTTCCAGCCGCAAGCGCCGCCGTGAATCACCGCCATCCGTCCCCTGTTCTTCTTAAGTGAGTCCCCTCTTTTCTATCCGTTCCAAATTCGTTCAATTTTACAGTTTCCCCAATTAATTCCCTTCGAGAAAAGACCCACGGTTTGATTTTTACTTCTTTGCAATTCCGATCGAGACGTTGTCGTAATGAATAGCTGCTTGTTGTGTTTTCGGAAAATCCAGAATCATGCCGTTATGCTGCCGAAATTATCCGAACGAATCGTTATACGACGCCGTTAGGCTGCTCAAATTTACCCGACGAGTCTCCGAACTACGCCGTTAGACTGCTCGGTTTGGACTCGTAAGATTTCTAGCTTTCTCCCTATTTCTCTTGTAATTTCTGGTTTGGGAATAAGGTTATTCGAGCAGTGATATGAATTTTGGTTGTTGATGTAAGACTTGGTTTTTAGTTCAAAGCAGTGGATGTTGGTTGTCTAGTAATCTTCGTTGTTTAGTTGTTTAGTACTATTGTTTTAGTTGAGTGGTGATGATGTTAGTTGTGTATAGTATTAGTTTTGAAGTCCTTGGCAAATCCTTCTTCTTTCTCCCCTCGAATAGGGGCAGGAGAAAACCTTGTCTTCTTTAAAATCTTGGTCCTTTTTATTTGAGAAAAAGAATAATACCATTAGATTTTTAAAAGTAGCACCTTTTGTTATTAAGATTGTTGTTAGTTGTTTTTAGTAAAAGGTTGAAAGAGATAAAGAGTTTATATATCCAACTAAGTAAACAAATGAAAAAGAGTATTTTTGGGAAAATTAATATAATCCTTTTATTTCCTAAAAGTGTCACTAATCAACTTTAGAAGTAATACTAAAGTTAGAAAAGAAAAATACTTTTTATAAACTATATTAGTTATAATATAAATTCTTAGAAAAAAAATCAAGTTATTAATAAGTTTTAATAAGAGGTTTTTATAAAATATGAATTCTTATATTTTCTTCCTTAAAGGGCCTTTGTTAAGGACACCACTGAATTCAGTAAATACACCCCCTGTTACATCACTGAATTTAGTAAATACACCCCCCTAATGCACCTCCTCTTAAAAAGGGGTGTACTTATCAATTGGAAATCAACCTTTGAAAACTTTAGTTTTCAATAGTTTTCTAAAGACAACAATCTACTCAATCCTCGTGTTTCACACTCTAAAGCTTTTTCAAATTCAAAAGTCAATCTTTTAATCAGAATACTCCTTATTAGGATTCTGTACTTTTCGGGACACGCACCGAGGACTCGACCCTCTGCCTACACATCATTTCCGGAATTCGGAACGAACAGGTGGGTGATGATCTGTTGATTGATCTGCTAATAATAACGTCGTGCCGGTATTTCCTGAACTCGATTAAATCAAATAAAAAATATATAATCCAACATAAATGTAACACCTATCTATATAACTGTTTGGATTATGTGATATAACTATATATGTTATATTTTTAGCCTGTTGTTTTGTGAATCGATCACCACTGCATGAGTAAACACCATACGTGAGCATGAATCAGTTCAGTTATCAGTCAAGTATTATTCTTTGTAAAGTTTATTGAGTCAGTTTTGTGGAAGTCAGTATGTACGGAGTCGGGATCGAGTTTTAAATCCGACCTCCGGGGCTGCTGTCGGGGACGCCCTCGGAATCAAGGTTGTTGATCAAGTAGATCTGGTCCCCGGTCAGCTGTCGTTTGACGCACTGGGAAGAAGGCCATTGATACTTGCTTATTTTGAGGGATGTTATAAGGTTGGATGATGTGAGCTTGTGTGGTTGGATGAAGTAAGTTTTGGTTGGAGTTGAAAAGAGTAACTTTGTTGATTGGTTGGAGTTGAAAAGAGTAACTTTATTGGAAGTTGAATGATCGTACGTTTATGGTTTGTCAGTTTGTGATAATATGTGATATGATTTGGGCTTTGCCCTAATGTGAATCAACTTGTGCTATTTCAATTATATTATGCGAAATATGCTTAAATGCTGTTTAAACTTTATAATCTTATTTATATGTCAACTGATTAAATAAAATAAACACTTTATCAATGAGTATAACTTAATATATGTCGGATTTACCAATCCCATGATGTTGCAAATCACCCATATGTGAGAATTCAATTCTCACGCCCCTTTTCCCTAATCCCCTTGCAGATTATGATTTCGTGGAGCAAGGACAGTAATAGAGACGACACGGAGTTCCCCACTTAAATAAAATGTTACTGATAATACTATGCTTTATGTACACATATATGTGTGTGAGATACTTACTAATATAATTCTATTCATTTTCTTCCGCTGCATAAAAACTCATCATCTCTCATTTCCGTTATATTCCTTCAAAATAGTTCGGACTTTTGATCACAATAACACTTCAAATTCGATATAATTAATATATATTGGGTTCGGGGCGTTACAGGTGGTATCAGAGCTTACGTTCAAAACTTTCGGACCAAAACCCAAATCATTGTTTTCATCAAACCAAAATTCTTTTTCTTTAATTAAAATTTCTTATCATATAAGTATAGATCACTAATTAAATCACTTGAGGGGAAATGTGTCTCCTATTAGCGTCAGAAGCTCCTCGAAGGTATGTTCTTATTTTATTGCCTAAAAGTTTATGATAGCGACAACTTGACTTTCATAACAAAACTCCAATCAAAAGATCGCGAACTCGAAACAACACCTACGAGGTGTAGAAAGAACCACGAAATGTCGTTTATAATACTATTGAAATGCAGATAATTAGTGAATGATAGAAATAAATATAATTGTGTAAATTTATAAACTTCATTAATGATGTTATATGATTATTTGAACTATGAGTTCTAATTGTTTAAATAATGTTTCTGAATAACTAAAATTTTGACTAGGATTTTCCTCTCCATATAAGAATCCATCTAAGATAGTTATATCCCGATAATTAGAAGACACTTAGCTAACCTTAGAATCTATAAGTGTGTTATAACCCAGTTCACGAGACTACGTGCAAAGGCAAGAGCCACTCCAATATCCCACGACGAGACTTATTTGATAGTCGTGATTCGTTTTGCCAGAAGGGTTACTGAGTTGTTCTCTATCCTATCGCTGTAAGACTACTCGAACGGACGAGAATAGAAGACCCAGTACAAAGACCCCATATTCACTTGGAGACATACCTAGAAGAAGTTGACAATGGGTATTTCCGTATGATAGTAGTGATCAATCAGAGTGATCAAATCCTTTTAAGCAGTTATCCTTTTGGTGTAGTCACAAAGACGTACAACATAGATGTGCCACCCTTTCCTGACATATAGTAGTAGTCGGACGTATGACCGTTTTACTTAGACCTTAGCAACATAGCTCTAACCTGCTCCTTTTGTCGCTTGTGGTCTGTACTGATGCAAGGGTACGATGCGTTAGAATTATACTTAGAAGCCTTTTGTATTCTATGACGTAATATAAGGAGACTGACCTCCGTAGGACCAAAACTTTTAGATATATATATACTTATTATGTGCTCACTACTTGTCAATGTGTTTTACTTGCTTTATATATTAAATGTCATATTTTATCTGATTATCACTTAATGACACATTACTAGTTCCTAGAATACTATGCGAATGTGAGCACTGTACCATTGGGGCCCGAATGCGCAGCTGGTGAATTACGTACCACACGTGTTTCAGTGCTAGCGTTGTGTTAATTTTGGTTAATCCGGTTATGTTTTTATAACTTTCTCACACCTATACATATCGTAAAAATATTATTCTTTTCCGATCAGAACCACCTTTAGAATGACACCAGAACATAGACATGGACGACCCCGCATTAACCTCGTTCCTGTACCAAAGGATCCTATAGGACAGAACCCACCTTCTCAGGCTGAACCTAAGCCACCTCAGTAGGCCGCGCTAAGAAATGTCTGAAACTACTATGGAAATTAAGGACCGAATTTGAGGTTTACCCCTAACGCTAAGCGATTACCTGATAGAGTCCGATCTTCACACCCTTGAGATGAAAATCTTTGGTATAATCTTAGGCATTGACTGTTTAACAAAGGACGAAGCAATAATAAAATACGCAGAATGAGAGATCGACCTCGAAACCCGTAATGGTCAACGTTTCACATTTCGTGAAATCAAGACCAAGAAGGAAACCCGAGTAATATCAGTAATCCAAGCTGCAGTAATATTACGAAAAGAGGAATGCCAAGCTTACCTCGTCCACATCTCAGCAGGAGAGAAAGACGACAAGTTGCGCATCAAGGTGCCAATTGTGGATGGATATCTTGACGTGTTTCCTGAGGAATTAATCAGGTTACCTCCGGATCGTCAGATAGAGTTCTCCATCGACTTGATAACTGGGGCAGCACCAGTATCTAAAGCACCCTATTGAATGACGCTAAAGGAATTAGAAGAACTGAAGGAACAACTGCAATGCTTGCTTGAAAAGAAGTTCATCAGGCCTAGTGCATCACCATGAACACTCGTGTTGTTCGTAAAGAAGAAAGATGGAACTTTCCGTATGTGTATAGACTATCGAGGTCTCAATCAACTGATCATTAAGAACAAATATCCTTCTCCAAGGATAGAAGACTTGTTCGACCAGTTGAAGAATGCTACGGTATTCTCAAAGATCGATCTGAGGTCTGGTTACCACCACCTAAAGGTCAAGAGCGAGGATATCCCGAAGACAGCATTCCGAACTCGGTATGGACATTACGAGTTCACCATGATGCCTTTCAGAGTAACAAACGCTCTGATAATTTTCATGAATCTGATGAATAGAGTATTTCATCAGTACCTAGACCAATTCGTCATCGTCTTGTGTACTCTAAGAGTAAAGAGCAACACGAAGAACATCTCAAGGCAGTCTTAAAGACAATGAGACGAGAGAAGTTGTATTCCAAATTCAGCAAGTGTGAATTTTGGATCAACTGCTTATGTATCGATTAGTACTAGAGCATCTCACTCCCTTGTGCCTAAGAATTTAAGAAAATTTGAGGATATAGAGTATAGAAGAATATACCTTAAGTGAAAGTGAACTTTTGAGGAATACAATGAGAACCTAAGCCGAGTGAATTGATTGGAGATAGACTTGGATGCACATCAAATATAAGCTGAACTGCACGTTCTTAAGTTGAGTAGCTAGACGTTATTGAGAACGAACTAGTTTTATGCATATGAAGGAATATGAAACATGGACATAGTTACCTTCTTTTGGGATAACATAAGATTTTAAGCTTAAGTAGAGCCTTTTTGTGGAATGAGTAAGCAGACGTGATCTTTAGTCTTACGTGTTAAGAATTAACATTTATATGTTATGGGAATAATTTAGTTGAAAAGGAAAGGACAATTGATTTTTATCTATGTGATACATAGTGGACTTCGAAGTAGAGGAAAATTTGCAACTATGTAGGAAGAAAAGTTTGCATGTTTGAGGACTAGAAGACCTTCTAAGTGTTAGATCAGGTAGAGTGACAACAAACTTAGTCGACCAAGAAAACCGAGAAGTTATTTTGGTTTTAACTAATGGAGGACCTTTAAAAAAAATCAAACCTCCCCACTAAGGTTTACCACCCCTTTTGAACCAGAAGTTTTAGAGTAAGTAGTTAGACAAAACTACTTTGAGTGGAGTAAGATATAGTACCAATTCATCCTAAACCTAGAATTCTCCACACAGTATTGTGCAGATCACCAATGACCTCTAGGGTTGTTGCATTTCTCTGGAGATGTCAGAGTGGAAATGAGAGAACATCACTATGGATTTTGTCACCGAATTTCCAAAAACGGTGAAAAATCACGATGCTATTTAGGTTATCGTAGATAGACTTACGAAAACTGCCCACTCTATCCCTGTTATAATGACTTATACGTTAGACGAGCTCATCCAACTATACATAGCAGAGGTAGTTAGACTGCACGGTGTACCAGTCTCGATAGTGTCCGATAGAGATCCCGTTTTACCTCTAAGTTCTGGGGAAGTCTGCAATGAGCCTTAGGGACTGAATTGAATTTCAGCACCGCATACCACCCGCAGACTGACGGGCAATCGGAAAGAACTATCCAGACACTCGAAGGTATGCTGAGAGCTTGCGCTCTAGATCTTGCGCTCTAGATCTTGCAGGAAGTTGGAAAAGCCACCTGCCATTTGTAGAATTCGCATATAACAACAGTTATCAGGCGACAATACAAACGACACTGTACGAAGCACTTTACGGCAAAAGGTGTAGATCACCAGTTTGTTGGGATGAAGTCGGAATTCGAAAGATTCTCAAACCCGAACTAGTTGAAAGATCGGTTGAGATAGTCGCAAAGATTAAAGAAAGAATCAAAGCGGCTCAAGACCGTCAGAAGTCATATGCAGACGCTAGGAGAAGAGATTTACGATTCGACATTGGCGATAAAGTAATTCTCCAAGTGACACCAATGAAAGGTCTAATCCGTTTTGGTAAAAGAGGTAAGCTAAAGTCGCGATACAATGGGCCATTTGACATCCTGAATAGAATCGGGGATGTGGCTTATCGCTTAGCACTACCACCGGAGTTATCACGAGTGCATGATGTGTTCCACATGTCTACACTCAGGAAGTACATAAGCGATCCAAACCCTGTTTTTAGTCGTATAGATTTAGGTTTAAGTTGTAACCTGACTTATGAAGAAGTTCCAGTTACTATCCTAGGAAGGAAGTTACACTTATTAAGGAATCAAGAGATACCATTAGTTCTAGTCCAGTGGAGCCGACACGAGAAAGAAGAAACAACTTGGGAAATAGAGGATGAAGTCCTAACCAAATACCCTCAATACCTAAGCAATACCCAGGAGATGAATTTCGGGGGCGAAATTCTGTTAAGGGGGTGAGGATGTAATACCCCGTCCCGTTTTATACCTTTTATATTCCAAGAACCCTTATTTTTTTATTTTCTTATCTTTGTTTCTTTTTATTTTATTATTTTGTGTGCTTTTGTGTAATTTAAATATATACCCTTTTTGCAAATTCCTAAATTCGTCGAAAGAATCGAATCTTTCAAAGCGAATAAAGGACTACGAGAAATTTAATATTCAAGTTTGAAATTAGGATTTCGATCCGTATAATTTATTGATAAAAATATACTTTATAATTCAAATATAATAAAATATTAATTGAGTTTTAAAACTGTATTAAATTTTGAACCGGAGTTAAACTCGTGAACCAAACGATCCTTAAACCGTTTCAAACGGGAACAAAAATATCAGAATTAAAGGGGATTAATTCTTAACCACGTAAATTACTTCCTTTTAAATTAATTTTAATTAGAGCAATTTATCTCACCCACAAAATTACTCCTTCCTTTTAAATTAATTAATTAAGAAATTGAAAATTTAAAATATCTCTTCTCTCCTCCAAAAAAACAAAACACGTACGTCTCTATCCAGAATCCCCAAATTCATTTCCCATTTTCACTCCATCTCTTTCACAATAAACCGGCGACCACCGCCCTCCTCTTTCTTCCACCAAGCCGTCGCCGCTCACTCGCCTGGTTGCCGCCGTCCTCAGCCCAGCCGCGAACGCCGTCGCACAGCCGTTGCCGTCTCCCTCCCTCCATCGCTCCGCCCACCTCCTCCGCGACGGCCATAGCCCCAGACCGTCGCGCCTCAGCCCCAGCCGCCGCCTCTTCGCTCCCTCTTCCAATCGCGCCGCTAGCTCCGCCGTCGTCTCTCCCCTCCAAAAAGCCGACGCCTCCTCTCTTCCTCTCTTGCCACCGGAAGTCACGCCGCCTCTGCCTCACCGCCGTAGCCCAGGCCCACGCCGCTTCGACCGCCGTCGCAACGTCACCACCGAAGCGCCGCCCACTGCTGTGCCTCCCGCGACCGTCGTGCGACGCCCACGAAGCAGCGACACCGTCGCCTCTATTTCCAGCCGCAAGCGCCGCCGTGAATCGCCGCCATCCGTCCCCTGTTCTTCTTAAGTGAGTCCCCTCTTTTCTATCCGTTCCAAATTCGTTCAATTTTACAGTTTCCCCAATTAATTCCCTTCGAGAAAAGACTCACGGTTTGATTTTTACTTCTTTGCAATTCCGATCGAGACGTTGTCGTAATGAATAGCTGCTTGTTGTGTTTTCGGAAAATCCAGAATCATGCCGTTATGCTGCCGAAATTATCCAAACGAATCGTTATACGACGCCGTTAGGCTGCTCAAATTTACCCGACGAGTCTCCGAACTACGCCGTTAGGCTGCTCGGTTTGGACTCATAAGATTTCTAGCTTTCTCCCTATTTCTCTTGTAATTTCTGGTTTGTGAATAAGGTTATTCGAGCAGTGATACGAATTTTGGTTGTTGATGTAAGACTTGGTTTTTAGTTCAAAGCAGTGGATATTGGTTGTCTAGTAATCTTCGTTGTTTAGTTGTTTAGTACTATTGTTTTAGTTGAGTGGTGATGATGTTAGTTGTGTATAGTATTAGTTTTGAAGTCCTTGGCAAATCCTTCTTCTTTCTCCCCTCGAAGAGGGACAGGAGAAAACCTTGTCTTCTTTAAAATCTTGGTCCTTTTTATTTGAGAAAAAGAATAATACCATTAGATTTTTAAAAGTAGCACCTTTTGTTATTAAGATTGTTGTTAGTTGTTTTTAGTAAAAGGTTGAAAGAGATAAAGAGTTTATATATCCAACTAAGTAAACAAATGAAAAAGAGTATTTTTGGGAAAATTAATATAATCCTTTTATTTCCTAAAAGTGTCACTAATCAACTTTAGAAGTAATACTAAAGTTAGAAAAGAAAAATACTTTTTATAAACTATATTAGTTATAATATAAATTCTTAGAAAAAAAATCAAGTTATTAATAAGTTTTAATAAGAGGTTTTTATAAAATATGAATTCTTATATTTTCTTCCTTAAAGGGCCTTTGTTAAGGACACCACTGAATTCAGTAAATACACCCCTCTGTTACATCACTGAATTTAGTAAATACACCCCCTAATGCACCTCCTCTTAAAAAGGGGTGTACTTATCAATTGGAAATCAACCTTTGAAAACTTTAGTTTTCAATAGTTTTCTAAAGACAACAATCTACTCAATCCTCGTGTTTCACACTCTAAAGCTTTTTCAAATTCAAAAGTCAATCTTTTAATCAGAATACTCCTTATTAGGATTCTGTACTTTTCGGGACACGCACCGAGGACTCGACCCTCTGCCTACACATCATTTCTGGAATTCGGAACGAACAGGTGGGTGATGATCTGTTGATTGATCTGCTAATAATAACGTCGTGCCGGTATTTCCTGAACTCGATTAAATCAAATAAAAAATATCTAATCCAACATAAATGTAACACCTATCTATATAACTGTTTGGATTATGTGATATAACTATATATGTTATATTTTTAGCCTGTTGTTTTGTGAATCGATCACCACTGCATGAGTAAACACCATACGTGAGCATGAATCAGTTCAATTATCAGTCAAGTATTATTCTTTGTAAAGTTTATTGAGTCAGTTTTGTGGAAGTCAGTATGTACGGAGTCGGGATCGAGTTTTAAATCCGACCTCCGGGGCTGCTGTCGGGGACGCCCTCGGAATTAAGGTTGTTGATCAAGTAGATCTGGTCCCCGGTCAGCTGTCGTTTGACGCACTGGGAAGAAGGCCATTGATACTTGCTTATTTTGAGGGATGTTATAAGGTTGGATGATGTGAGCTTGTGTGGTTGGATGAAGTAAGTTTTGGTTGGAGTTGAAAAGAGTAACTTTGTTGATTGGTTGGAGTTGAAAAGAGTAACTTTGTTGGAAGTGGAATGATCGTACATTTATGGTTTGTCAGTTTGTGATAATATGTGATATGATTTGGGCTTTGCCCTAATGTGAATCAACTTGTGCTATTTCAATTATATTATGCGAAATATGCTTAAATGCTGTTTAAACTTTATAATCTTATTTATATGTCAACTGATTAAATAAAATAAACACTTTATCAATGAGTATAACTTAATATATGTCGGATTTACCAATCCCATGATGTTGCAAATCACCCATACGTGAGAATTCAATTCTCACGCCCCTTTTCCCTAATCCCCTTGCAGATTATGATTTCGTGGAGCAAGGACAGTAATAGAGACGACACGGAGTTCCCCACTTAAATAAAATGTTACTGATAATACTATGCTTTATGTACACATATATGTGTGTGAGATACTTACTAATATTATTCTATTCATTTTCTTCCGCTGCATAAAAACTCATCATCTCTCATTTCCGTTATATTCCTTCAAAAATTTTATAGTTCGGACTTTTGATCACAATAACACTTCAAATTCGATATAATTAATATATATTGGGTTCGGGGCGTTACATTACCCCTAAGGTTGCCAAACCAAAACTCAAGGGAAAGGCAAAGGCAAAGCAACCAAAGGAGGCCCCTAAGAGCTCAGGCCAGAAGAAACCTCAGCGCAAGCAGAGGAAGACTCAGGCCAAGAGCACTCAGACTGCTCAACAGGGGTATTATCATGCATGGCAATACCCTCAGGGATGGCCAGTCATGATAGCACCTCCATGGTTTTGGCATCCTAAAGCCTATAACTGATTTCAGTTCCCTCACTTGCCTTGGAGGGAACCAAAAGCAAGTCCCTCATCAGGGACAGACCTCAAGACCAGCTGCACCAAGACCTGGGAAGAACAGGAAGCCGGCCCAAAACGCTCCCACTCAGGCTCCTGTGAAGCCTAAGTCTGACACTCATACACCATCTTCTTCTCAGGCTAAGAAGAAGAAAGTAGTGTATGTGGATGTTTCTGGGAAACAGATCTACCACTCTGAGGCAAACAGGGTAGTAAAGCAGTTCTGGATCCCGAAAGGTACAATTGACACCATAGGACCCAACACCCAATGGGTACCTAAAGCCTGATCTATTTGCAGGCGGCTGTGGATCACAACAAGAGAAGAGGAGACTCAACCAAGGCTGTTTGGTACCTAGAAAGTGGTTGCTCAAGGCATATGACAGGTATGAAGAGTCTTCTCCAAGAGTATCAAGCTAAAGATGATCCACATGTAACCTTTGGTGATAATTCAAAAGGTCTTACTAAAGGTTTTGATGTCTTGAAAATAGGTACAGTCAGAGTGGAGAATGTGTCATTTGTGGAAGGATTGAAGCATAACCTATTGTCAGTAAGTCAGTTCTATGACAAGGGTTTCAGTGTTGAGCTCTCATCGAATACATGTTCAGTCAAGGACAAATCAACACAAATGCTTCTATCAGGTATTAGGAAAGGTAATGTTTATTTAGCTGATTGGAGCAGCACTATTCCTAATACTTGTCTTGTTGCTAAAAGCTCTTCAGAGCTCAGTTGGTTATGGCATAAACGATTAAACCACCTGAACTTCAAGATTCTTAACAAAATTTCTAGACTTTCTCTTGTAGAAGGTTTACCTAATGAAGTTTTTAACAAGGATCATGAGTGCAAGACCTGTCAGGAAGGGAAGCAGGTCAGAGCATCATTCAAAGTTAAAGCTTCCTTCTCCACTTATAGAGTTCTTCAGCTTTTGCACATGGATTTGTCTGGCCATGTAACACCTGTGAGTATGAATGTTAGGAAGTACACCATTGTGGTTATTGATGACTATTTTAGATATACTTGGGTTATTTTCTTGTTAAATAAAAAGGAAACACAGGTGAAACTTCCAGAGTTGCTCAGAAGACTCAGCAATGAGAAGAATCAGTCCATTACTAAGATCAGATCTGGCAAGGGCACTGAGTTTATAAATTCATATATTTATGATTTCTGTAATGAACTTGGTATTGCTCATGAGACTTCTGCAGCTAGAACCCTACAACAAAATGGTGTTGCTGAAAGGAGGAATAGGACACTGAAGGAAGCTGCCAGGACCATGCTGGCTGAGTCAGGATTGCCCAAGAAGTTCTGGGCTGAGGCAATCAACACTACATGCTACACTCAGAACAGATCCATGCTAAACAAGTAACATGCACAGACCCCTTATGAGACAAGCCACATATCTCTTATTTCCATATTTTTTGTTGCAAGTGCTTCATCCTTAACAATGGAAAGACCCAGTTGAAAGCTTTTGATAGCAAATCTGATGAAGGAATATTCTTAGGATATTCTGAAGTCAGTAAAGCCTTCAGGGTTTAAAATCGTAGGACCCTTGTTGTGGAGGAATCACCATGTTGTGTTTGATGAATCTGTCACTGAGTCTAGGATAAGAGTGTTGGATCCTGACATTGAGGAGGTCACAAGGAGAGTGAAAAGGCCGAGCTTAAAGAATCAACCTGATCCTAATGTCAAAACTGTGCCAATTCCAAGATGGGATGATGACGACGATCAGGAAGATGACTCGAAAGCCACTCCTAAGCTCAGCGCATCAGGGATAGTTGAGCCTCAGACTGAGGAACATGCTCAACCTGAGGTAAGTACCGTCTATGAAGATGTGGTCGTAGCTGAGACGTTTTCGGAGTCACCTCATCAAGGGGGAATCAATGTCCCTGACATTGAGTTTGTAAATCCCTTAGGTATAGACTCAGGATCATCCCCTTCTGTTCAATATCCTGAATTCTATGAACCTGTAGACACTAACATTGTAGGCACTTCAGGAACAACTCCAGGCAAGAGAACTTGGTTAGAAAGTCATCCCATTGACCAGGTCATTGGTGATCCAAATGAGGGAGTAAGGACCAGGCGGTTCCATGGTGAGAGCGCATCGTTCTGTTGCTTTCTCTCTGACCAAGAGCCTCAGAACATTGAAGAAGCTCTCACTGACTCGAACTGGATCATAGCCATGCAAGAGGAGTTGAATCAGTTCACAAGGAATCAAGTTTGGGAACTGGTAGATAGACCTAGGAATCAAGGAGTGATTGGTACCAAGTGGGTCTTCAAGAACAAGAAGGATGAGAATGGTGTTGTAGTGAGGAACAAGGCAAGATTGGTTGCAAAGGGGTATTGTCAGTCTGAAGGAATAGACTATGATGAGACCTTTGCTCTAGTGGCTAGGTTGGAAGCTATCAGGTTGTCCCTTGCATATGCAACATACAAGAAGTTTAAGGTATATCAAATGAATGTCAAGAGTGTCTTCCTGAATGGTGTACTCAATGAAGAGGTATATGTTGATTAACCTCCCGGATTTGAGGTTGGAGATAGAGTATACCATTTGAAGAAAGCACTCTATGGACTTAAGCAAGCTCCTAGAGCTTGGTATGATACCCTCTCTCAATTCCCGACTGACCATGGGTTCAGGAAGGGAACCTTGGATAGGACCCTGTTCAGGATCACAGAAGGTGATGACATTCTCTTGGTCCAGATTTATGTGGATGACATAATATTTGGATCACCAAATCGTCAGCTCTGTGAGAAATTCTCTAAGTTGATGACTGATAAATTTAAGATGTCTATGATGGGAGAGATGAACTTCTTTTTAGGATTGCAGGTTAAGCAGACTGATCAAGGGACTTTCTTTAATCAGGCCAAGTATACAAGAGTCTTGATTTAGAAGTTTGGAGTTCAGAATTGCAATCAGGCTAGGATCCCAATGAACACCAATTGGAAGATGGATCCTGACACTGGAGGAGCTTCAGTGAACTAGACTGAGTACCGAGGGCTGATAGGATCATTATTGTACCTGACTGCAAGTAGGCCTGACATTACTTTTGCAGTTGGTGTGTGTGCTAGGTATCAGTCTAACCCCAAGAGAAGTCATTTGGAGGCTGCAAAGAGGATACTCAAGTATTTGAAAAGGACAGTCAATATGGGACTATGATATCCTTCAGATGACAACTTAGAACTGACTGGTTATTTAGATGCAGATTATGGAGGTTGTAGGATTGATAGGAAATCCACCTCAGGGACATGTCCGTTTTTGGGATGTAAGTTGATCTTGTGGTTTAGTAAGAAACAGAATTTAGTGGCGATATCCACAACTGAGGCTGAGTATATGGCTGCAGGTAGTTGTTGTGCTCAAATTTTATGGTTGAGGCAACAATTGAGAGACTACCAAGTGTTTGCAAATGTAGTTCCAATCTATGGTGACAACAATAGTGCTATAGCAATCACTCAGAACCTAGTGCTTCACACAAGGTGCAAGCATATGGTTATTATGCATCACTTCATTCGAGATCATGTAGAGAAGAAGGAAATTAGGATGGAGAAAATTCACATTGACAGGCAGAGAGTTGACATCTTGACTAAGCCTTTGGCTGAAGCAAGGTTTATGGAACTGTCCATGGAGTTAGGTCTCTTAGATCCAGGAGAGCAGTCAGTGTATGATCTAGGGGGAACTCAGGCCAAACTCGACTCAGTGAGGTATCAGGGTGCTAAAATATCTCCCTGACAGGTATGGGTTCAATCCCGACTCTTGTGAATTTGAAGTGTCTCACTTAATCCTCCATCCTGAAAATCTTCATTAAATGCTGATCGTTTTCATTAAAACACGCCTTTTGATATTTAAACCCATGCGTGTCGGAGCATTTAATGCGTTCAATTACTTTTTCATATACGTGTCTGTTTTATACGGAATATGACGGACTTGGGTAAATAATTGTACTTGGGATTAATCTTGGCCCTTCATTTTAAAATCCTTTCAAATTCAGGATTAATCTCAACCCCACGTTTGAGTAACTGACCTTGTCATATCAATTAGAGAAGCCATTTGAGAAATTTACGCAAACACAAAATTCACCCTGCACACTGAACATTCTCTCGTTCAAACCCTTCTCTTGCAAGTTTCTCAAACTTTCCAAAAATCACAAATGGCTTTCCTTGACGATTCATGGACAACTGATGACATCAGTGATGTTGTCAAGAACAAGCTTATCAACATGGAACATGTAATCACCATGGATGGTCCATGCTCAGAGTAAAAAAGATTCAACCAGTATTTGACTGGATCTCCTAGGCATTTCTCGACAAATATCTCTCCAAGAAACCCTCATCCGTGCTTCTGAAGACAGTGGTGGAGGCTTATCTGAACATGTTCTCCAGAAAGGGTGAACTATTTATAAGAGTACGGTACTGGTGCCGACAGAGGAGAAAAATGAGGAGGGGGAGAATCTGTACAACGAGGAACATCACGATATTGACCTCCGGAAGGCGGTGAAGGAGGTATATAGGTTGCCATGCACTGGGATCAATCCCAAGACTTACATTGAGAACAAGGAAGGAGAGCTACTAAAGCAGTGGACGAAGTTAGGCTCTTCTGAGTTCAAAGCGAGGTAACACAAGGATACTCTGAAGCCAGAGTATCGTGCGATGGTGGGCATTGTGTCAAAAATGTTGATGGGCACGGTTGGTTCTCATGAGCAACTGAGCCTACCCAAGCTGAGGATCATGGGGGCACTGGTGGATGGCGTTCAGGCCAACTGGGAGCAGTTCTTTCTGGATCAGATCAGTCAGGCCGCTCTGGATAAACTAAAGAAGGACATGGATATAAAGCATATCTCAGTAGGTGCTATCCTACCTTTTGGCACAAGAGTCTATCTACTGATCAGCCACGCCTGTCATGGGTGTACGTTTGACATGGAGGATGACCTCTTTCCCAAGAAGGTCATGTTCTCCACTGAGGCTGACACATATGCCATTCTTGGCATGACGGACCCTAATGCTCATCCCAAGGGTCAGAGGAAGAAGCAGGCTGCCAAGAGCAAAAAGGTTGTGGCCAACCTTCTAGAAAGAGTGGATGCGCTCTTTGAGAAGAGCAAGGAGGCTCAGGCTGAGGAAGCAGCTGAGCGGTCAGAGAAGGTTGAGGCTGAGAAGGAAAAAGAGGAAAAAGCCTAGGAAGAGGAGAGGGCTAGTTCAAAAGTGGTGCTGAAGAAAAAGGCCACGGGGAAGAGTACGACAAAGGGGGCTGAGAAAGTCTCCAAGAAGGCCAGTTCAGAGGCTGAGGAGACTGTCGAGGAAGCCAGTAAAGGTGGAGATGAGGCAGTGGTGAGACCACAGAAGAGTTTGAGGAATGGGCCTAAGAAATCTCCAGCCAAGAAGTTAAGGGAGATAAGTTCAGTTCGGGAAGAGTCAAGCTCTCTAAGAGCCTTTGAATTGGAGCAGGTCATGGAGACAATCAACACTGCAGAGATGCTGCAACCTGAATCCAACCCAACTGAACCACAACCCTCAATCTCACCTATCACTGAGCCTACCCCATCCCACCCTGATCAACCCACTCGCCCTACTGAACCCAACCAACCCTCTCACCCAATTAAACCCACCCTACCCTCATCAAACCCTGACCTCACTCCATCCCAAAATGAGTCAGAGCTATAAAATCACCATTCACTGAGCCTGACCATAACCCAGAACCAAACACTTCCCTACATAACCCTAAAGACTTCCCGTCCTATACCAACCCAAAAGACTGCCCCAAAACCACTACCGCAGGAGATTCAGCTGATGAATTCCTTGACCTGGCGGAGGAGCTGGATGCTAGGTTAATGGGAATAGTGTACGAGAACAGACTCAGGGGGAACCCTTGTGAATGGGCTTCCAAGTGTTGGCCCAAATTGCATAAATACAGGGAGTTGTGCTCAAATGTCATTGAACTTAAAGTCTGGCTCGACTTCAAGCAATCTAATATGTAAGAGCAGCATATGCTTGTCGATGCCAGAGGCTGGGAGCACTGGGAGATGGAGGAAGCAAGACTGTGCTCATACTTCAATATCACCAGCTGGGTGCAATTGCTTAATTTTGAAAATTTAAAGCAGCTGGTGGATATCGTGGGGATTGCCATGAAAGAGGATTATGAGGATGAGCCAAGGGAGGACGATGATGATGATGAGGATGACCCTGACAGTCAGAGAGGAAGAGTAGATGAGAAGGAAGTAGAAGAAACTGCAAATGAGATTGATGCAGTAATCTCTGAGCTTAGTGATCAGGGGGAAGGTGAGACTGGGACTGGTGCCAAGGGTAGACCAGTCGCTGAAGATGTTGTGAACATCTCAGCTGCCAATGACACATCAGCCCATGAAGGGATTCCCTGCCCTGAGGCAAAGGAGGATGATGTGGAGGCACCAAAGGAGACTCCTGGTTCTGAGGGTTCCATAACCGAAGTTTGAGCTGACGGGACTGAGCCTGAGCAGGTGACCCTGATCACTCAACAATTGACGTCAGTGCACCCTGAAGAGGGGACTGATGCTGCAGGGGCTGACAAGGGATAGCAGCCAATGACTGAAGGAGAGGAGGCTGACGATGAAGTGCAAATCACTGGTTCCCAGCATGGCAACTTTACCAACTTCATCACGGTAAAGCAAGAGAAGACGTCCGAGAACTTGGCTGAGCTTCAAGAGGAGATTCAAAGACTCAAGAATGAGAAAGAGAAAGATGCCAAGGCTCTCGACAAGCACATTCGCTGGATCAAGTCAGCCTAAAACACTCTCGCCAACAAAGACCTTGTAAATCTGAAGAAAACTATGGTTAGCACTGCAAGTTCAGTCAAGAAGGAGAGGAGGGAGATGAAGAAGTTGTTCGTGCAGACAATGACTCAGCTTAAGTAGGAGCATGATCAAAGAATAACTAAGGCAGTGGAGCAGCTAGCAAAACATGCTGGAGAGTTGCTCACTCAGGCCCTAAGCGACTTAGTAGCCAAGCTGACACTAGAGTCAGGGAAGATAGCTCAGTACTCTGAGAGCGTCACTCAGGGGTTAGCTCAGGCTGCTCAAGAATCTGCCAAAATCATCTCGGAGGCCAATCAGATCAGCGAGGAAACTGGTAAGATGGAGGCTAGGATTACTCGAGCTGAGCAAAGTCTTCATACCAATATGGAGGTCTTTGAGAAGAGGTTGAAGGCCAACATCGCCAGTGTCTCATACGCAGGAACTGGCATTGCAACTGGAGTGGATATGTTGAAGAAGGGAGTATTGGAGGTTCAGTCCTTAGCTTCCTTCATCTTCAACAATGGGCAGGAGGTCCTCAGGGAGGCTCTGCCTTAGGCCAAGGATGATGCCAAAAAGGGGGAAGAGAAGAAGAAAAGATCCCTCCCTGAGGCATCGGAGGCTCAGTCTACTCCAAGGAAGTCAGTAAGATTGGCGGTTGTGGCTAAGGCTAATGACCCTTCAACAAGACAAGTTCAAGCTCAACTCCCATACATCCCTGAAGGAAGCTCAGAGCGCTCACCCCTGAGCACAAGGAAGAATCCAATTAGCCTAAACACCAATGAAGTGGCGTCCTTGTGTGAAGAGGCTTGGGGTCTGACCCAAGAAAAGAGTGAGGCTCAGCGCAGGACGGAGATTGCTGAAAAGGAAAAGATGTGCATCTTGGAGAAGAAGGTTAAAAAACTCTCTAAGATCAATGAGCTTCAGCAGAGGGAGCTGGATGATGGGATTTTGAGTATGCTAAGGAGGAAGAAGGGGAAGCCTGAGCCACGAAAGTACAGGAAGAGACCAACAGCTAGAAAATCAACGATTCTTCATGTCAAGAAACCTGAAGTGATTCAGAGAGAAGCCCTTGTCGATGAGTTCATCTCAGAGATACTGAAAGAGTTTTGGGTTAATGCAAGGGATGAGTTTGTTAGGCTCTGGTTCGTATTGAAGAAATGGGGCGACACTGAAGACATTGATACCCACTTCACTGACTACATGATGGACAACCACCCTGAGCTGCTGGGGAAGATCTTGGAGGAGGCTGATGCAGCCAAAGTTCAAGTGAAGGCCCCTGAGTTCATTGCTCGCCCACCACCTTTGATCCCTGGAACGAGCAAGCATGATATGAAGGCCACCATGACTGAAGTATTTAAGATTGTCAAGGTTGAGGGGTTTGTGAATCAACCTAAAAGAGTAGAAGAGCTGAAGGTCAGAGTCTATGCCGGTTATGGACTCGAGCCTGAAATGAGATTAGTTTAGGTGTTCACAACCTGTTGTAATAGATTAAGATTATTGAACTCACTGAAACATTTTATCAATGAAATCTATTACATTTGCCCATAGACAAAAACTCATTTTCTTTTTTGCTGCTATTTAAATTCTGTACTTTATGAAGAATTGCTCTAATACTGATTTATCTTATAGATATGATTTTATTTCCTCTAAATATTTTGAGGATCTTTTCAGTGTTTTGGCATAATCAAAAAGGGGGAAATTGTTGGGACAATGTCAGTTTTAGTTAGATCCCAAAGCCCCTGAAAAGATGATTTGCCTTAGTGGTCAGGCTAGTCTTGGTTAGATTTGTACTTAGTTATTTTACATTTCACAAGAACTCAATGAGAGAAGTACTCATTGATGACAATCAAGACTAAAGCCTGAAGACACAAGAGCACCATCCTGAACTCACGGCAGTGTCCCTAAGCTGGCTGAGTAAGTGTCAGTGATGAAGAGTATGACACTGAGGTCATTACTAACTCAGTCATGTAGGGAACAGGATGACACTGAGTAATGGGAGAAGACTTGGAGTAGGGCCAAGCAATGCAAAAGGAATATCAGCGTCAGGACAAGACCATTGTGCTCGAGATAAAAAGAACTCAATAAGACAAGCCTGGTGCATAGGAATGAGTTTTGACATTCTCACCAACCTGATGTCGTGGACCAATCCAGGAAGGACACACAAGTACGGACCTGACATGAAGACTAAGTTCAGACTGCACTTTTCAACGGGCAAGCATTAAATGCACTACCAAATCCATGTAAGGACGGCTGTTGCATGAGAGATGTATCCGTTGAACAAACCCTATGTAGATGATTAGAAGGCTATCTCTTCCAACGGATAGTTTTCAAAGTTACCTATAAGTACAGAAGGCCTTGAATCCATTCAAGGTTACGGGAAATTTCCAAGCCAGAAATTACTCAAACTCTCAAGCATTCAAAAGCATTCAGCATTCAAAAGCATTCAGTGTTCAAAGAAGCACTCAAAAAACCATAAATTTCCCAAGTGTTTCTTAGCAAAGAGAGTTATTATGTATTCCATTAAGTGTTCATTGTAATATCATAAGCTTAGAAGTGATTATCCATCCTTAGCATAGTTTAGCCTTGTAAGGATAATCACAACTCTAGTTGGAAACAAAACTGAAACCAAAACCCTCTAGTCAGGTTTGTTGGTTGAGGTTGATAGTGAGTTAGAAGGAGGGAGGAAGGGTCAGTGAGTACAACTGATTCTGGTGCACCTTGGTACGTTAAAAACAAGCCAATCCTTAGTGGATTCTCCTGTTAAATCAGGACCGTGGATGTAGGAGCTTGAGTCTCTGAACCACGTTACTTCCTGGTGTTCTTTATTGCTTTGATTGTTGTTCTTAACTGATCATTCATTAAGTCATTCATTGCATTGTTTATCAGGCTTGAATCAATCAGCCTGATCATTAAGCTGAGCACTGCCCTTCTAATCACCACTTCAGAAAAGAGTAATCAAGTTTTTCAGAAAGCAAACTTTAACAAGACTATAATCTTTCAGGGCTCACGCATTGCGCACTTAACTCAAGTTGATAGTTAGCCAACTGACCAGCATTTATTTGCAGTTAGTAGGTGTGTTATCAACCCTGAGTTCTACACCACTCTGAGAAAGGGGACTCAGTCAGTTGAAAGAAGAGAAAAAATTAGATACGTGTATCCACCCCCATACACGTATCTCTCAGTCTTGTACCGGGACCAACATTGATGAATGTATTTATAATGGTAATAGTGTAGGATTGTGACTTATTGATATGAAGTGTCATTTCTTTTGATAAAACTATTCCAAAGATTGTGTCTTTAAGAGATATACCTTTTGGTGAATAGTTGCTTATTTCCAAGAGTTTTAACTTTTGGAAAAATAATGTTCATAGTGAAGAGTCAGAACTATTACCTACGACCCTTGGGAATCTTTAAATAGACCCCCCATATTTGTTGTTGGCATTCACTTAGAAAAAGGCGTTCATTCATTCGAAGCCAGTTTCATACAATGTGCATACAAGCATGCTAGTATTTGAATTTGCATTAGAATCGAGTCTGAAAGTTTTGGATATTCATTTGCGATTCACCGATAGCTTCCGCTTCGTAGTGCAGTGGGCGGAAGGCTCTAAAGTTATTGTATCTTGGGGACGGTTGCCATGAGCCATTTTGCACCAGTGCATGGGGCAATAACGTCTTACAGACACACCTCATTTACCTAATTTTTTCCAACAATCATAAGATGTTATTTTTGTGTATTCGGATTAGGCTATTACTATTGTTCAACCGCATTGGATCATGCAAAGAGGCCGACTAAATTCACCGGAATTGAATTTACCAGGCAATTGTACTCTAAATTCCTTGTGCGAATTTAACTACATTTTTTCATTATGCAAAATTCTTGTCATCTTACTAATGGATATTTTAATGTTTTTGGATACACAAATTTTCCAACAATAGGAAAATTGACATTACTAATTGTGAGATTCTGTTGTAGTCTCTACAAATTTATAGAAGGGAACTAAGAGGAAGATGTCAAAGAAGATTGATTACTAACTGTTGGATAAACCGAATAAACTAAGAACATGTCAACTGTTATTCAGAAAATTAATTAAAATCTCTAAAACTAAGAAGGAAATCAAGGAAGATCGAAGAAAAATTGGGAGATAAAATTAATGTATATTTATATCTCAATTTGTTAATTTTCTTCAGGACCATTGACATAGTGGTGAATTCTTGCCTTTCCAGGCCCGGAGTCGATGGGACGTGAAAATCGCTAAAACATTTAATTGAGAAGAAAGGGTGATGCCCCTTCACACTCCTCGTACAGACGCATCGAATTGATGACAGTTAGGCCTGGTGGAAACACATTCTTAGCAGCAGCGATTTATGAGCCGGCAACGGGGTAGATCCTATGGGCCGTTGAAGCTGTACGTTGTAACCGTGCCTCCATGCTTCATAATGGCGGCAGTTTCGGCTGGGGCTGTTCACGATACAAATCAAAATGGATATTTGAAAATATCTATGTCCGTACCAAAGTTCAGTTATTTTGAAAATTCTAGTATTCGTGTCCGTCCCGAAATTTTGGTTAGGTACGGTACGTATATTTTATTTTTCGGTATGGATTGGAGCAGATTTTCGGTTACAAATGGACCGGATCGGATCAGTACGGAACGGATCGGAGAAACGGATTTATTTTACCCTTTTTTTTATAATTCTCTCCTTTTTTTTAATAAATTTTAAAAAAATATATATTGATGCATGCACACTCACACGAATAATACACAACTTCAACCACAATCAAATATATATCATTACAAGCTCGAATATACACACATTATATGATAATGGATGATTAAAAAATTAACGTAAATTGCCACCAATAGAGTATTAAAAATACAGTATATAAATTTTTTTTAAAAAATATCTTGTGAATGAAAAGTTCAATATTAAAATCACGTTGATCATACTTCCTGACCCTGGGTACATCATATCCAAGTTTTTGTAAGAAATGAATATACATGAACAACAAAATTAAAAGGAAAAAATTAAATTTAAATAATTTTGATATACACCTAATCATAAGTTAACATTTTAAGAACTTAATAAGATAAATAATATTGTGTTTGTATTCTGAAAATGAGGATAAATTATGTTATCGTATAGTTGTACTTGAATGCAATAACATTATAATAATGTTTGATAAATGAAAAATAATTAAAATTTAATACATATTTAATTCGGTTATTCGGTTTGGTTCGGAACAGTCACAATCGGTTTTTGGTACGGTTAATTTGGTAATATCCAGATCCGTACCAAAAAATATTTGGTTCGGTTTCGGTACGGTTAAAATAAAAAAATCCATGATTTTTTCGGTTCAGTACTTTTTCGGTGCAGATTTCAGTACAGATTTGGTAATCTCTGAACTCAGTGAACAACTCTAGTTTCGGCGAGTGTCTATGAACTGGCTGCCCTGGGCGAACATCAAGGGAGTGGCGGCGTCTTCGTCGGGTTGAGGTCAAAATGTGGCTTCTCCGGCAGAGCCATCGTGAGTGTGGCGGCGAAAGAAGGCTGCACTCAATGAAGCCATACCATTGAAGATGGACCATTCTCGAATGAAGGCGGTGGCTCCTTCGAATTTGTGGTGGCCTCTGAATCCCGGGCACCTCTATGGAAGGAAGAGGTGATGTTCCTTCTTTTCTTCTCAAACGGACGCGATGGTTCAGGATAAAAGAGGAGGGAATAGAATCGACCGGTAGCGCCGATTGAGTTAGGGCCACCGATTTTAATAGAAATGGTTGTTCCATGAATGAAATGCCAAATAAAACATATTAATTGAGGTTTGGTCACTTGAATCAAGTGGGCATTTGATTATACAAATTTGGTCATTGGGCCATCATAATTAAATTATGGTCTGGGCATGTGAGCCTTTGGATTTGTGACCTTAATAATTGTTTAGGCTCTAGTTGAACTATGAATTTGGTTAAATGAACCAGATCCCATTGATGGCTGAATGAGCCTGTTATATCTTAGGCCTATTTTAATTAAATAAATTGGGTCAAATGTCATTTGGGCTCTTGATTGAATTCTTGGGCCGGAATGGGCCATTTGAGAAATGAGTGGGCCGAAATTGATCGAATTTCAGGCCTGGTAATGTTATGGATACTATTCCATAAATTCCCTTAACATCGAATTAAATTTTGATTGCAGATCTGTGCTAAAGGCACAAGTTGTAATTTGGATTTAGTCCAAAAGTAATTCGCTTGAGAATTGCTCGCGAATAAAAATGGTGGCAGTTAAGGCCTCATTTGAAATTGTGCTTGTTGGTCCTGTACAAGTCTGAGTAGATACGTGTATGGGGGGAGAATACACGTATACAAATTTTTTCTTTCTTTTCAACGCTGAGTCCCCTTAACTCAGAGTAGTGTTGGGCACTGAAATGATAATACACCCACTAACTGCTCTAAAGCAAATCAGTTGGCTAACTATCTTTTTATGCCTTGTGCGGACATGTGCGAGCCTTGAAAGTTTATAGACTTATTTTAGTATTTTCTGAAAACTGAATGTTCCTTTTAAGAAGCCGTAGTTAGAAGGCCAGACAGAGTTCTTCAGCTCTTGCACATAAATTTGTTTGGCCTATAACACCTGTGAGTATGAATGGTAGGAAATATACCCTTGTGGTCATTGATGATTATTCTAGGTATACTTGGGTTATTTTCTTGTTAAGTAAGAAGGAAACATAGGTGAAGCTTCGAGAGTTGCTCAGGAGACTCAGCAATGAGCAGAATCAGTCCATGTTTCTGATTTCTGTAATGAACTTGGTATTGCTCATGAGACTTCTGCAGCTAGAACCCACAACAAAATGGTGTCGCTGAGAGAAGGAACATGACACTGAAGGAAGCTGTCAGGACCATGCTAGCTGAGTCAAGATTGCTCAAGAAGTTCTGGGCTGAGGCGATCAACACTGTAAGCTACACTCAGAATAGATCCATGCTGAACAAACATCATGCTCAGACCCCCTATGAGACATGGAATAGGAGGAAGCCTCGTATCTCTTATTTCCATATATTTGGGTGGAAATGCTTCATCCTCAACAATGGGAAGACCCAATTAAAGGCTTTTGATAGAAAATCTGATGAAGGGATATTCTTAGGATATTCTGAAGTCAGTAAAGCATTTAGAGTCTATAATTGCAGGACCCTTGTTATGGAAGAATCACCACATGTTGTGTTTTATGAATCTGTGATTGAGTATAGGTCAAAGGTTGTAGACCCTGACACTGAGGAGGTCACAAGAAGAGTGACAAGGCTGAGTTTGAAGAATCAAACTGATCCAAAGGTCAAAGTTGTGCTAATTCCATGCTGGGATAATGACGAGGATCAGGATGACAACTCAAATGCCACTCCTAAAGCCAGCACTTCAGGGATAGTTGAGCCTCAGACTGAGGGACAAGCTCAACCTGAGGTAAGTACCGTCAATGAAGATGCGGTCGCAGCTGAGATAGCTCCTGAGTCAGCATATCAAGGGGGAACCAATGTCCCTGACATTGAGCTTGTTAATCCCTTTGGTATATACTCTGATTCATCCCCTTTTTTTCATAAACCTGAATTTATAGACCCTGAAGACACTAACATTGCAGGTTCTTCAAGAACAACTCCAGGCAAGAGATCATGGCTAGAAGATCATCCCATTGACCAAGTCATTGATGATCCAACTGAGGGAGTCAGGACCAGGCGGTTCCATGGTGAGAGTGCTCTATTCTGTTGCTTTCTCTCTGAGCAAGAGCCTCAGATTATAGAAGAAGCTCTCACTGACTCGAACTGGATCATAGCCATGAAAGAGAAGTTGAATCATTTCACGAGAAATTAGGTTTGGGAACTGGTAGATAAACCTAGGCATCAAGGTGTTATTGGTACCAAGTGGGTATTTAAGAATAAGAAGGATGAGAATGGTGTTGTAGTAAGGAACAAGGCAAGGCTGGTGGCTAAAGGATATTGTCAGTTTGAAGGAATAGACTATGATGAGACCTTTGCCCCAATGGCTAGGCTAGAAGTAATCAGGTTGTTCCTTGCATAGGCAACATACAAGAAGTTCAAGTTGTATCAAATGGATGTGAAGAGTGCGTTTCTTAATGGTATCCTAAATGAAGAGGTATATGTGGAACAACCCCCAGGGTTTGAGGTTGGAGACAAGGTATACCACTTAAAGAAAGCATTGTATGGACTTAAGCAAGCTCCTAGAGCTTGGTATGAAACCCTCTCTCAATTCCTGACTGACCATGGGTTCAAGAAGGGAACCGTGGATAGGACATTGTTCAGGATCACTGAAGGTGATGACATTCTCTTGGTCCAAATATATGTGGATGGCATCATATTTGGATCACCAAATCATCAGCTCTGTGAGAAATTCTCTAAGTTGATGACTGGTAATTTGAGATGTCTATGATGGGAGAGATGGACTTCTTTTTGGGATTGCAAGTCAAGCAAACTGATAAAGGGATTTTCATTAATCAGGCAAAGTACACAAGAGACTTGATTCAGAAGTTTGGAGTTCAGAATTGCAATCTAGCCAGGATCCCAATGAACACAAATTGGATGATGGATCCTGACACTGATGGGGTATCGGTGAATCAGACTGAGTATAGAGGGCTTATTGGATCACTATTGTACCTGACTGCAAGTAGGCCTGACATAACTTTTGCAGTTGGTGTGTGTGCTAGGTATCAGTCTGACCCTAAGAAAAGTCATCTGGAGGCTGAAAAGGGGATACTGAAGTAGTTGAAAATGATAGTCAATTTAGGACTATGGCATCCTTCAGATGACAACCTAGAACTGATAGGGTATTCAGAGGCAGATTATGGAGGTTGTAGGATTGATAGGAAATCAACCTCAGGGACATGTCAGTTTTTAGGAAACAAGTTGATCTCTTGGTTTTCAAAGAAGCAGAATTCAGTTGCAACATCCACAACAGAGGCCGAGTATATGGCTGCAGGTAGTTGTTGTGCTCAGATTTTTATGGTTGAGGCAACAATTGAGAGACTACCAAATGTTTGCAAATGAAGTCCCGATTTATTGTGACAACAATAGTGCCATAGCAATCACTCAGAACCCAGTGCTTCACACAAGGTGCAAGCATGTAGATATTAGGCATCATTTCATAAGAGATCATGTGGAGAAGAAGAACATTAGGATGAAGAAGATTCACACTGATAGGCAGAGAGCTGACATCTTGACAAAGCCTTTGGCTGGATCAAGGTTTATGGAACTATCAGTGGAGTTAGGTCTCCTAGATCCGGGTGAGAAGTCAGTATAGGATCTAGGGGGAACTAAGGTTCAGAGTTCGAAGGGGGAACTCAGGAACAGACTTGATTCAACGAGGTATCAGGGTGCTATAGTGTCACCCTGACTGGTAAGTATTTTTCAATCCTAACTTTTTGAATATGAACTGTCTCATTGAATCTTTCATCCTAAGAATTGCATTCAATGCTGACCATTATCATTTAAAGCGTGCCTTTTGATATTTAAACCCATGTGCGTCAGAGCATTTAATGCGTATAGTTGCTTTATCACATACGTGTCCGTATTCTATTGAATGTGACTGATGTGATCAAAGGGATTCTTCTTAAGTTAATCCTGGTGCCTCATTTCAAAACTTTTCAAATTCAGGATTAATCTCAACCACACGTCAGATTAACTGTTTGATTAATATCAATTGTTATATGTTGGTCCCACTAATAACAGTAGAGAGGTAATAAGAAGTCTAGAAGGGGGGTTGAATAGACTTCTCACACTTAAACATAATTTTTAATACTTCAAAAATACCAGACTCGTCTGATAGTAGACTCGTTTGTTGAACAGTGCAGAAGCTTAAGCAATTAACCTTTGAGTAAAAACCATTTTTATGCCTTAAGATGCAAAAGAAAGATAAAGCAATAAAGTAAAGAACACAAGAATATATAGTGGTTCGGATATCAAATCCTATGTCCACTCTCCCTTTGACAAGGGGACTTTCTTACTCTCCTTCTTAAAAACTTTACTGGAATTTTACAAGTACCAGTTCCTTGTTAACAACTTAGATTAAACTTGATCTAATACGTTCAACACAACAACCTTATCTTGAAAGATGAATAGGTTGAGTATTGTATTTCCAACTAATCTCCTTAAGAGTAGATTTTTGTGAAAGCTATCGAGTACTGGAATGCTTAAATTATATCAATGCTTGAAAGTGTTCTTCGCGCGTATTGATCTCCTTTCCAGTGGCTCTCTATTTATATGGTGGATTAGGGTTTAGGTGTTGAAGAGTTAATCTAATCAGATCCCTATAAATGGAAGTTTCAATCAATCAATTTTCCTAATTTATTGATTGGGTTGGTGGGATCCTTTGGATAGATTCTTCATTTGACTTTCCAATCCTGATTTTCAGACTGCATTAATGACACCAATGGTAAAGAACTTCCATGGTCAACATCTGGTTTGTTCAAAGTGGTAAGACCAGATACCAGATGACACAAAGGTCCTCTGGTCCAGACCAGAGTAGTGAAATAAAGAGTTCCTTAGATTCAGGGGATGATTATAAGGTTTTTCTTATTTCACCAGACTCATCTGGTCTTCTGGGGATGCTCTTCTGCCTCTGATCTATTGCTCCTCTGGAGAGGTCTTCTGGTCTGACTCCTCTGGTCTGGCAGTTCCCCCTAGACTAAGTCCTATTTTACATCATCATCTAGCTAATAGGTCCAGATGGTCCTATTACAACTTCTGGTTTGTTTTAACATCTTCAAAACTAATAATATTTATCCTAACAATTCCCCCCTCTTTGATAAGGTTAAAACTAAACCAGAACTGAATTCAAACAGATAAGCATGATAAAACCAGGGATGAGATCTTAGAATAGATATCACCAGAGACAAATAATAGACAACAAGAGGTTGTCTTAGCAGAAAAGAAGTAGGAATATTTTATTAAAATTTCAGAGTGATTACATATTACAAAATATTTCCTAACTTCTATTAGACATATCTTCTGCCTTCTTTGGGAACAAGAAACCAGTCAAGGAAACGGTGTTGGACGATTCTGAGCTCTGCTTGACTTGGAGGGTTGAAGTTGTGCATCACTTTGGTCTTGAATATCTTCTTCAACTCTGTCCAGTCAATCTGGTCTCCATCCAGAGGAGTGTTGAGATATTCAAATTATGGAGCAGTGGATTGCATCAGCTGTTCATAAAGAACTCTATCATAAGCCTTCATCCAGGCATGGAAGGTTTTGTTGATAAGAGCTTCATGCTCTGGAGGTGGTTTGTGAATATAGTGCTGGATGAACCACAGAGTCTTGGCTTCTCTCCACTTCTCTATCAGGGGAACATGCACAGTAGAGTCAAAGGACCCTTCTGTCCTGAATGGTAGCTGAGACATGATCTCAATCTGGTTCCTCTTTCTCCTAGTGCTGCCACTGCTTCTTCCACCAGCTTCCTTCAGCTTCTTATTCTGCCTCCGGACATATCTTCTCCTCTGCTCTTTATTAATATTCTTTGTGATTCTGGCTCTCTTTTCCTCCTCTGTCTCCTTGTTGGCTTTCTCCCTTGCTTCTTCTACCACTTCCTCCAAGAAAGTCTTCTTAGCTTTCTTCAACTTCCTCTTGGTAGGACCAGCATCAGGATCTTGCTCAGATTCTTGAGTTTCCTCTTCTGTCAGCTGTTGGGCCATGGCAAGAGATTTCAACTCTGCCTTCTTCTTCTGGTTAATCTCAGTTTGAGCCATGGTGCTCTCCAGAAGATCCAGTCTGCCATAATGAGTGAATAAGGTCTCATTGGTAGACTTGGCCAATTAGGTTATGGCCTTCTCTTTCCCCTTTTTAACATCATCAATAAGGGGCTCCACCACTTTCTTGACCAAAGTGGGCAATTCAGTGGAGGAAGAAGAGTAGAGCTCCTTAAGCTTCTTGGCCTCCTCTGGATAGGATTGAGCCTCTGCCACCAGCACCTGCTGCCTATCCACCATCTGTTTAAGCTCATCTTTCATCTGGGTAGCATCCAACAACTGGGTAGCAAAAGTAGTCTTGAGAACAGAAACTGGCCTAATCTGCTCTACAACATGCTCCTGGAGCTCCTTCTGGCTCTTGATGATCTCCATCTTGAGAAAGAGGTTATTCTCCTTGAATGCAGCCTTGGCAGATGCAAAAGTAGACTTGATCTGCTTGAGAAACCTCTTTCTTTCTTCTCTGATCTACAATTCAATGATATCAGGACCATAGTGCTGGATGGCATTGAAGAATCTGCCAATTTCCTGGATCTGGGTGTTGAAGAACAACTTCATCTTTTTTATCATGGCAGGAGTCACATCAAAGTCCTCCTCTTCTGAATAAAGTTATGGAGGAAAGGAGAAGTGGGGCCCAAAAGTATATGTAGGGCCAGCTGAGGATATCATGACTCCCCTCTGGATTAGGAGTGTCCGGATCACTACTTTGGCAGCATCCACAGAAATCAGCTCTGATAGATGTTAGGATAAAAAATTTGTTAGTTTTGATGAGTTAAAACAAACCAGAAGATGTAATAGGACCATCTGGACCTGTTAGCCAGATGATGATCTAGATTAGGACTTAGTCTAGGGGGAACTGCCAGACCAGAAGACCTCACCAGAAGAGTCACCAGAAGACCCCACCAGAGGACTTCACCAGAAGACCCCACCAGAGGACTTCACCAGAGGACTCCACCAGAGGACTTCAGCAGAAGAGATCAAGACCAGAGGCAGAGGACCTTCCCCAGACCAGACGAGTCCGGACCAGACGAGTCTGGTGGAACAAAAGATGCTCAGTTTGATCCCCTTATTCTACTGAGTATTCTGGCTGTTCACCAGATGAGGACCAGAAGACACCGAGGTTGCCTGGTGTCTGGTCCTGCCTTCTCTGGAGAGAATCAGAGTTAGGCAATTGGAAGCATTGACCGTTGGTGATTCAAATCAAGTCAAACAAGATTGGATTGAGAAGATATGAAGACAATCAATCAAGATCTCACCAACCCAATCAATCAATTAGGGAATTGATTGATTGAAGCTTCCATATATAGAGGATCTGATTGGATTAGCCTCCCAACGGCTATGTCCCTAATCCCCTCTATATATACTTGAGTGCAGATCAAGAAAAAGCTCTAGAATCATTCACGCGCATATTGCCACACTAAGCTTTTGATCACTACGCATATTGCACTCACATTTTGTTCTTAATTACTTATCTACTCGTAAGGAGTTTATACACTCAACCTGTTCATCTTGTTAGACAAGGTTGGAGTGAGTCCATCTTTAGATCGAAGTTAGATCTAAAGAGTCTGTAAGAAGGTGCTGGTACTTCAGAAATTCCAGTGAGTAAGTTTGTGAGTTGGTTGTTAGTGAGACCCCTTGGTGATAAGGGAGAGTGGACGTAGGATATTTATCCGAACCACTATATATCTTGTGTCTTTTATCGCTTTAATTTAAATATTGTTTATTGATCTCTTATAAAAGATTTTGGGAAGACATCTTTACATAAGCTTCCGCAATTAATCTATCGAGTGGGACCAACAATAGATACTTTATATTGAGCTTCTCCTTCACCTTTGTCTCCCACCTGGAGAAGGTTGATGCACCCATCTCATCATGGAGGAGGATGAGATCTTCAATATCCCCCTCTCTGGCTTTGCTCCAAACCACCCCATCAGTCATATCAGCAAGTAGGGGCAGGTGATCAAGGAGCACAGGGAAATACTCCCTAAGCCAAAGTTGAGCAGCCTTGCTCATGCTCTGCCGGATAGGTCCCATGTCAGTATCATTAAATGCGAATGGGATGGGCCTATGGGCAGATGGGGAAGGGGTTGCACTGCTAGCAGGCTCAAGTGAGGCAGTCTCATCCTCACTATCATCGCTAGATGAGCTTGGGGAGCCTGGAGGAGCAGGGAACCCAAGAGCCATGTATGGGGATGAAGAGGTGTTTGGGTAGAGGTGGATGGGGGCTGTTCAGTACTAGGAGAGGATGAAAGTGTGAAAGTCTCCTCTGGTACAGAGGCTCTTTGTGAGGTAGAAGGTGGGATAGGGGTTGTCTGCTCCTGAGTAGAGGAAGGAGTAGATGGGATAGGTGTTTATGTTTGTGTTTGGGTTTGTTGGGGTAGGGAAGTGTTTGGGGTAGATGGGATCTGTTCTGGAGCAGATGCAGAGATGTTTACATCTAGAACAAGGGTTATTTGTGTTGGTTCGGGAGGGGGGGGGGGGAGATGGAAGGAGAAACAAGATTAACAGTAGGAAAGAAAGGGGTGTTTACCTCAACTGAGTCAACATCAGCTGGACCAACAGGTGATGGCTCAGAGTCGCCTGTAGGATGATGAATCTCACCAGGTGAAGACACCAAGGTGTCCTGGTGAGGAAACTTCTCTACCTCATTATCAGAGGACATAATTATAGAAGAGCCTGTCCCTGGTTCTTGCAAAATGGCTCTTCTGGTTCTGGGTTTCTTCTTAAGAGGCACTTCCTTCTCTTCGTCTTCTTCCTCATCTTCATCCACAAGAAGAGTAGACTTAACAGCCCTTTTCTGCTTCTTCTTCCTTGAGGAGATTCCAACATCTCCTCATTCAACTCTTCTACTCCTCTTCTTCTTTAGAACACTCCTTTTGGTCTTTGGAGAAGTAACTTGAGAAGATTCCTCGTTTCTCTTCTGTTTCTTCAGAGCAGTTATTAAAGGTTGTTGATCCTCCTCTGAAGAAATGGAAAGGGCAACTTTCTTAGGGGCACTTCCAACTGTCTTTTTCTTCTTTTCGGCCTTCTTGCCCTTTGGTGGAGAAGGAACGACCTGAATTGGCTGGGCAAGGATGGCATCCTCTCCATTAGAATCAGGAAAGCCATTTAAAGGACCATCCTTGTTCAGAAGAATCTTGTTCTTGAGGAATTTCTTGCACCCATCTACATCACACGCCCACTATGGGAAGTAGAAGTCCAACAAGATGGTAAGCTTTGTTGCCAGGGAGACATTTGCATTAAAGTGATACTGCAATTCTCCCACCGTCTCTGTGCTCGGCTCTTTATGCACCTTAACCTTGTTCTTCTTCAACACATTCCATAAGAAATCTACCCAATTGCACTTAACACCATCATATATGGCTCTCATCACACACAATCTTCTTGAAAGTAGCGCATATGTACTGTGGTTTTCGCACATCAAAATCTTAACCACAATATCAAACAACAATTTGTACTTTTGGCGGAGATATTTGTCCACAAATCCCCTGGTATTTTTTTGGCAAGATGCCCGTGCAAATAACATGAAGGATTCAAGTTGTTCATCCTCCTTGTAGATCAAGGGATCCTCTCCAGCCATGAACAAATTCCCGAAAAGCATGCTAACCTCCACTCTGGTGATAACCACCTTCTCGTCATCGATCTTGGATACCAATTCTCCATCAATGATCTTCAATCGAACATGTTGGGACAATGTCAATTTTGAGTTGATCCCAAAGCCCCTGAAAAGATGATTTACCAAAGTGTTTATAATAGTCAGGCTACTCTTGGTTAGGTTTGTAAGTTAGTTTATTTTACAATTTACAGGTACTCAATGAGAGGAGTACTTATTGATGACAATCAAGACTGAAGCCTGAAGACACAAGAGCACCATCCTGAGCTTATGGCAGTCCTTCTAAGCTGGCTGAGTAAGCGTCAGGATGAAGAGCAAGATCCTGAGATCTTCGCTAAACTCAGTCCTATAGGGAGCAGGATCTCATTGAATATTGGGAAAAGACTTGGAGTAGAATCCAAGCAAGTCAAAAGGAATGTCAGTGCTGGGAAACGTACGTAGAAGAGGACAAACCTGAACTCAGTAAAGACAAGTCTGAACTGAAGAATGAGTTCTGACATTCTCACCTACCTGATGATGTGGACCAATCAGAGAGCGCCAAGTTATGTACGGACACTGGCTTGAACCTGACATCCCTGCACAGTTTAACGGGCAAGCATTTAATGCATTTACTAAATACATGCAAGGATGGCTGCTGCATGGAGATTGTATCCGTTGAACAATCCTACGAGAAGACAACCTAGAAGGCTATCTCTTCCAACGGATAGTTTTCAAAGTTTTTTATAAATACAGAAGACCTTGGACCCAAGCAAGGTTACGGAAAATTTCGAAGCCAAGAAATTACTCAAACTATCAGCGCACAAAGCATTCAACATTCAAAGAAGCACTCGAAACAAGTGTTTCTGTTGGGACATTGTCAGTTTTGATTAAGAACCTAAAGCCCCTGAAAAGATATTTGCATTTGTTTGTCAGGCTAGTCTTGGTTAGGATTTGTACTTAGTTATTTTACACTTCACAGGTACTCAGTAAGAGGAGCACTTATTGATGACAATCAAGACTCAGAGCCTGAAGACGAAGTTTACCATCCTGAACTTATGGCAGTCTCCTAAGCTGGCTGAGTAGGTCTCAGTGATGAAGAGTATGACCCTGAGGTCAGTACTACTCAGTCCTGAAGGGAACATGATAAAACTGAGTTATTGGGAAGACTTGGAGTAGAGCAAAGCAATGCCAAAAGAATGTTAGCGTCAGGACAAGACCGGTGAGCTCAAGACAAAGTGAACTTAATAAGATAAGCCTGAAGCTCAGGAATAAGTTCTGATATTCTCACCAACCTGATGACGTGGACCAATCTGGGAAGGACATGCACGTACGGAACCTGACAAGAAGATTGATTTCAGACTGCATATTCAACGGGCAAGCATTTAATGTGCATTTAATGCATCTACCAAATCCATGCAAGGACAGCTGCTGTATGAAGATATGTCCGTTTGAAGCCACTCTACATAGTTGACAAGAAAGGCTATCTCTCCAATGGATAGTTTTTCAAATCATCTATAAATACAGAAGGCCTTGAACCCATTCAAGGTTACGGGAAATTTCCAAGCCAGAAATTAATCAGGCTCTCAAGCACTCAAAGCATTCAGCCTTAGAAGAAGCACTCGAAACCATCTAAATTTCCCAAGTGTTTCTTAGTTACTGAGAGTTAATCTGTATTCCAAGAGCGAACTAGCATTATCTTAAGCTTAGAGAGATTATCCAATCCTTAGCATAGCTTTGCCTTGTAAGGATAATCTCAACCTAGTTGGAATCCAAACAGAAACCAAAACCCTAAGTTAGGTTTGTTGGGAGTAAGTCAGTTAGTGAGTTAGTAAGTGGAGTTGTATAGATCAGTGAGGTTAGCTGGTCTTGGTGCACCTTGGCACGTTAAAAACAAGAATCCCTTGAGTGGATTTCCTGTTAAATCAGGCCGTGGACGTAGGAGCTTGAGTCTCTGAACCACGTTAAAATCCCTATGTTCTTATTGCTTTGTTATTGTGCATGCTTGCTATATTACATATTCATTCATTGCATTCGGTTTATCAGACTTGAATCAATCAGCCTAATCCTTAAAAATAGCACTGCCCTACTAATCACTATTCAGTTTTGAGTAAAACAAGTTTTTCAGAAAGCAAACTAAACAAGACTTTAAACTATCAGGGCTCACACATTTCCGCACTGAACTTGAACTGATAGTTAGCCAACTGACCCGCACCAAGTGTAGTCAGTAGGTGTGTTATCAGCTCCTAGTTCTTTACCACTCTGAGTAAAGGGAACTCAGTCAGGTTTTAAGTTTGAAAAATTGGTATATGTGTATTCCCCCCCCATACACGTATTCCTCAGTCTTGTACCGGGACCAACAAGTGGTATCAGAGCAGTGGTTCAAAAGACCACTGACTTTGAATACTAATAGTTTCAAAGGAGAAACTGTTGGTGGTCACTAAACAGATCTGAGTTTGCTTTTCATAAAACTTGCATCATCATGACTTCGAGGAGACTTGAAGCTTCGTTACCTGAATTCTCAGTATCTAACTTTATCTATTGGAATTTCAGATTAGAAGCACATCCAGATGCCATCCATGACCAGATGCCGCATGTTCTCAGGGAAGGACCGATCAAAATCACTGTTCCTAATACCAGAGGTAGAGGATATGATGATCTTGATATTGGTTTACCAATTCCTAAGGAAAGGAAGGATATGACCACTGATGAGATCAAGATGATGGGGCTTGATAATGTGGCCAGAAATATCATCTTGCATACGGTGCCTTTCGAGGAGTCAGCAAGGCTGATGAATTTAAAGACAACAAAGGAGGTCTGGGATGAACTGACCAGGATGTGCGAGGGGTCAGAGAAGATAAAGGAGAACAAGAGAAACATTGCCATACAGAAGTTCGAAGCGTTCGAGATGTTGCCTGATGAGACAATCGATCAGATGGAGTCAAGATTCATCAAGCTGATGAATGAGTTGGTGATGCTGGACAAAGATGTCCCAAAGAGAGATGTTGCTTCAAAGATCCTGAATGCCCTTCCTGAGAGATGGGATAACAGTGTAATTATGCTTAAGAATACTTAGGATATGAGCAACATAACTTCTGCTTTACTTTTTTCAGAGCTAAAGGCACTGGAATTTGATCTTAACAAAAGAAAGAAGAAAGTTCAGCCAGAAGAGGAAGAAAAGGAGAAAACTCCTGAGAAAAGCGTGGCGTTCAAGGCCAGGTCTGAACCTGTTGAGTCTTCATCAAAGTCACTGATGGAGATGAGCAAGGAAGAGCTTGCTGAAGAGTACAGCCTGATGGCCAGACGCTTTGATAAGCTCAATTCCAGGTTTGGTCGTTATAAGAAATTTTATCAGGACTCACGTGACAGGAAACCTGAAGGAACCCACCAAAGCTCAAGGAGATATGAGGAAAGGAGAAAAACTGACCAGAGGAGAGATCGTGGCGAAGAAAGAAGATATTCAGATCCAAAGCCCGATCGTCGAGATGAACAGAGACATACTCATGATGACAAGCACTCAGGGAAGACTGAAAGCTCATCAAGACAGGGGGAACCTGACTCAAGAAGGAACCCTGAACCAAGGAGAGAAAGAGGGGATGAGCAACCAACATGTTACAACTGTAACAAGAGCGGACACTATCAGTATGATTGTCCGAAGCTGAGTGCAAGGGAAAGAGAGGACAGGAGGGCCAAGAGAGACCAGAGATTTGCTGACCGGAGAGCCATGCTCGCTGAGGATGCAACTGGCTCTGATGGTCCTGAGGAGAGGTCGCCTGAACTCTTTTCTGATGATGAGTACGATGATGTCTGCCTTATGGCAAGGGAGGAACCTGAGGTAACATCTAACTCTGTATGTGGTTCCTACACTGGTCAAAATCCTGAGCTTAGCTCAGAGTCAGTTAGAGAAATGAACCTTCAGATTTGTCTGGATCAATTGATGGTAGATTTCTCCAGACTGCAGGAAACTAATGTCTTCTTGGTAGAGGAGAACAAGAAATTGAGTACTGAGGTTCAAAACCTGAATGAACAACTCACTCAGTCTGATCTTAAAGAATCTGCTCAGATTGTGAGACTAACTCAGGAGATTGATTTAATCAATGCTGAGCGTCTCCCAATAGAGAAGATTCTAAAGGAATTGGCTGAGGAAGAGTTGGTCAGGAAGGAAGAACTGAAAGTACTTAAGAGTAAGTTTGATGACCTCTTTACCAGACATAAAATCCTGAAAAAGAGTGAGGACTCTCTCAAGAAAAAGGTTGCAGCAATGAATAAATCCTCAGTGGCTAGAGAGGAAATAAATAGCAGCCAGATGCTTGGGAATGAGAAAAAGGGACTTGGATATGTTCCTAAGAAATCCTCACAAGGTCAGTCTCATGTTGCTTCAGGGAGCGACACTGAGAGGGTATTTGTTCAGGCAGGCCAGAGTGCACCTAAGGTTGTACTCCAGGCCCGTCAAACTGATAAGGGCAAGGAAACTGTTGACACAGTCAGGGTTGCCCCCAAGGTAGCTAAGGCAAAACCCAAGGGAAAGGCAAAACAACCTAGGGAGGCCCCTGAGAGCTCAGGCCAGGGAAAGCCTCAGCGAAAGCAGAGGAAGACTCAGGCCAAGAGTTCTCAAACTGGTCAGTGAGGGTACCATCATGCGTGGCAATACCAACAGGGAAGGCCAAACATAATGACACCCCCGTGGTTTTGGCATCCTGAGGCCTTTAACTGTTTTCTATTCCCTCACTTGCCTAGGGGGGATAGAACACAGGGCCCTTATCAAGAACAAGGCCCAAGACCTGCTGCACCCAGACCTAGGAAGAACAGGAAACCAGCCCAAAAGGCACCCACTCAGGCTCCTGTGAAGCCTAAGTCTAGCACACATACACCATCTTCCTCTCAGGCAAAGAAGAAGAAAGTTGTGTATGTCGATGTTTCAGGGAGACAGATTTATCACTCTGAGGCAATCAGGGTTGTTAAGCAAGTCTGGATCCCGAAGGGTACATCTGACACGATAGGACCCAACACCCAATGGGTACCTAAAGCCTGATTTGCTTGCAGACGGCTGTGGATCACAACAAGAGGAGAGGAGACTCAATCAAAGCTGTTTGGTACCTAGACAGTGGTTACTCAAGGCACATGACTGGAATGAAGAGTCTTCTCCAAAAATATCAAGCTAAAGATGGTCCATAGGTAACCTTTGGTGATAACTCAAAAGGTGTTACTAAAGGTTTTGGTGTTTTAATAATAGGTACAGTCAGAGTGGAAAATGTGTCCTTTGTGGAAGGACTGAAGCATAAACTGTTGTCAGTAAGCCAATTCTGTGACAAAGGGTTCAGTGTTGAGTTCTTATCAAATATATGTTTAGTCAAGGACAAATCAACACAAGTGCTTCTATCAGGTATCAGGAAAGGTAACGTTTATCTCGCTGATTGGAGCATCACTATTCCTAATACTTGTTTTGTTGCTAAAAGCTCTCTAGAGCTCAGTTGGTTATGGCATAAAAGATTAAGCCACCTGAACTTCAAGATTCTTAACAAAATTTCTAGACAGTCACTTGTTGAAGGTCTACCTAATGAAGTTTTTAGCAAAGATCATGTGTGCAAAGCTTGTCAGGAAGGGAAGCAGGTCAAAACGTCATTCAAAGAGAAAGCCTCTTATTCCACTGACAGGATACTTCAGCTCTTGCACATGGATTTATTTGGTCCCATAACACCTGTGAGTATGAATGGTAGAAAATATACCCTTGTGGTTATTGATGATTATTCCAGATATACTTGGGTTATTTTCTTATTGAGTAAGAAGAAAACACAGGTAAAGCTTCCAGAGTTGCTCAAGAGACTCAGCAATGAGAAGAATCAGTCCATTACTAAGATCAGATCTGACAAGGGCACTGAATTTATAAATTCATATATTTCTGACTTTTGTAATAAACTTGGTATAGCTCATGAGACTTCTGCAGCTAGAACCCCACAACAGAATGGTGTCGCTGAAAGGAGGAACTGGACACTGAAGGAAGCTGCAAGGACCATGCTGGCTGAGTCAGGATTGCCCAAGAAATTCTGGGCTGAGGCAATCAACACTGCATGCTACACTCAGAACAGATCCATGCTGAACAAACAATATGCATTGACCCCATATGAGACATGGAATAAGAGAAAACCTCGTATTTCTTATTTTCATGTATTTGGTTGTAAGTGCTTCATCCTCAACAATGGGAAGACCCAACTGAAAGCCTTTGATAGCAAATCTGATGAAGGAATATTCTTAGGATATTCTGAAGTTAGTAAAGCCTTCAGGGTTTACAATTGTAGGACCCTTGTTGTGGAAGAATCACCTCATGTTGTTTTTTATGAATCTGCTAATGAGTCTAGGGTAAAAGTGTTGAATCCTGACACTGAGGAGATCACAAAGAGAGTGACAAGGCTGAGCTTAAAGAATCAACCTGATCCAAAGGTCAAAACTGTGCCAATTCCAAGATGGGATGATGATGACGATCAGGATGATGAATCAAGTGCCACTCCTAAGCCTAGCACATCAGGGATTGTTGAGCCTCAGACTGAGGAACAGGCTCAACCTGAGGTAAGTAACGTCTATGAAGATGCTGTCGCAGCTGAGACGGTTCCTGAGTCACCTCATCAAGGGGGAATCAATGTCCCTGACATTGATCTGGTTAATCCCTTTGGTATAGACTCAGGATCATCCCCTTCTGTTCAATTTCCTGAATTTTATGAGCCTGTAGACACTAACATTGCAGGAACTTCAGGAACAACTCCTGGCAAAAGAACATGGCTAGAGGATCATCCCACTGATCAAATCATTGGTGATCCAACTGAGGGAGTCAGGACCAGATGGTTCCATGGCGAGAGTGCATTATTCTGTTGCTTTCTCTCTGAGCAAGAGCCTCAGAACATTGAAGAAGCTCTCACTGACTCGAACTGGATCATTGCCATGCAAGAGGAGTTGAATCAGTTCACAAGGAATCAGGTTTAGGAACTGGTGGATAGACCTAGGCATCAAGGTGTAATTTGTACCAAATGGGTCTTCAAGAACAAGAAGGATGAGAATGGTGTTGTGGTAAGGAACAAGGCTAGACTGGTTGCAAAAGGGTATTGTCAATCTGAGGGAATAGACTATGATGAGACTTTTACTCCAGTGGCTAGGTTGGAAGCTATCAGGTTGTTCCTTGCATATGCAACATATAAGAAGTTCAAGGTGTATCAAATGGATGTCAAGAGTGCCTTCCTGAATGGTGTACTCAATGAAGAGGTATATGTTGAACAACCTCCCGGGTTTGAGGTTGGAGATAGAGTATAACATTTGAAGAAAGCACTCTATGGACTTAAGCAAGCACCAAGAGCTTGGTATGATACCCTCTCTCAATTCCTGACAGACCATGGGTTCAAGAAGGGAACTGTGGATAGGACACTGTTCAGGATCACTGCAGGTGATGACATTCTCTTGGTCCAGATTTATGTGGAGGACATAATATTTGGATCACCAAATCATCAGCTCTGTGAGAAATTCTCTAAGTTGATGACTGGTAAATTTGAGATGTCAATGATGGGAGAGATAAACTTCTTCTTAGGATTACAGGTTAAGCAGACTGATCAAGGTATCTTCATTAATCAGGCCAAGTATACAAGAGACTTGATTCATAAGTTTGGTGTTCAGAACCGCAATCCAGCCAGGATCCCTATGAACACAAATTGGAAGATGGATCCTGACACTGAAGGGACTTCAGTAAATCAGTCTGAGTATCGAGGGCTGATAGGTTCTTTTTTGTACCTGACTGCAAGTAGGCCTGACATTACGTTTGCAGTTGGTGTGTGTGCCAGGTATCAGTTTGATCCCAAGAGAAGTCATTTGGAGGCTGCTAGGAGGATACTTAAGTATTTGAAAAGGACAGTCAATATGGGACTATGGTATCCTTCAGATGATAACTTAGAACTGACAGGTTATTCAGATGCAGATTATGGAGGTTGTAGGATTGATAGGAAATCAACCTCAGGGACATGTCAGTTTTTTGGAAGTAAGTTGATCTCGTGGTTTAGTAAGAAGCAGAATTCAGTGGCTACATCCACAACTGAGGCTGAGTATATGGCTGCAGGTAGTTGTTGTGCTCAGATTTTATGGTTGAGGCAACAGTTGAGGGACTACCAAGTATTTGCTAATAAGGTTCCAATCTATTGTGACAACAATAGTGCAATAGCGATTACTCAGAACCCAGTGCTTCACACAAGGTGCAAGCATGTGGATATTAGGCATCACTTCATTCGAGATCATGTGGAGAAGAAAGATATTAGGATGGAGAAGATTCACACTGACAGGCAAAGAGCTGACATCTTGACTAAGCCTCTGGCTGAAACAAGATTTATGGAACTGTCAGTGGAGTTAGGACTCTTAGATCCGGGGGAGCAGTCGGTGTAGGATTCTAGGGGGAACTCAGGCCAGACTCGACTCAGCGAGGTATCAGGGTGCTACAATGTCTCCCTGACAGGTATGAGTTCTATCCTGACTCTTATGAATTCCAAGCGTCTCCCTGAGTCCTTCGTCCTAAAAATCTTTATTAAATGCATTCCGTTTTCATTAAAAGTGCGCCTTTTCATATTTAAACCCACGCGCAATGGAGCATTTAATGCCTCAGTTACTTTTTCATATACGTGTCCGTTTTATACGGAATATGACTGACGTAGGTAATTGATTAAAACTGAGATTAATCCTGGCCCTTCATTTCAAAACGTTTCGAATTCAGGGATTAATCTCAACCCCACGTCTGAGTAACTGACTTAGTCATATCAATCAAGAATGCCATTCGAGGTTTTTACGCAAACACGAAGCACATCTGCACACTGAGCTTTCTCTTGCACAAGCAATCTCAGAATTTTCAAAAATCTCTCTTCTTCAAAATCAAATGGCACTTCTTGATTCCAACTGGACAACCGACAAGATAGAGGATGTTTTCAACAACAAACTCTTGCACATGGAGCAAGTTATCTCCATGGATGGCTCCTGTCTTACAGTGGAGGAAATCAAACCTGTTTTCAAATGGATTTCCAACGCTGGGTTGGAAACATATTTCACTACTCGCCCCATTTCCATACTTCCAAGAACGGTCGTGGAACCCTACCTCAATATGTTCTTGCGAAGGGATGAACTCTTCACGAAAGTGACCGCGCTCAAGCCGACGGGGGAGAAGGACGACAACGACGAACCTCTCTACAACTCAGAGGTGGTCACCATCGACATTCGCAGGGCGGTGAGAGAAGTTTTTGGACTGTCATCCTCAGGCATCAACCCAAGGCTCTAAAAGGAGAACTCGGAGGGAGAACTCCTGGGTAGATGGACCAAGAAGAGGTCATCTGTGTTCAGGGCTCGTCAGAATAAGAACACGTTGAAGCCTGAATACAGAGCGCTTGTGGACCTTGTGTCCAAGATGGTGATGGGATCCACGGGATCTCATGAGCAGTTGAGCCTGCCCAAGTTGAGGCTGATGGGGGCCATTGTAGATGGAGTTGAAGCCAACTGGGAGCAATTCTTTCTGGACCAACTTCATCAGGCTGGTCTGGACAAGCTGAAGAGGGATGAGGAGAAGAAACACATCTCCGTTGGTGCCATTCTGCCTTTTGGGACCAGGCTCTCGATCCTGATTGCTCATGCTTGCCATGGGTACACCTTCGACTTTGAGGATAGTCTCTCCTCAAAGAAGGTGATGTTTGCCTCACGGAGTGATACCTACTCAGTGCTACGGCTGACTGATCCCAATGCTACGGCAAAGGGTCAGGCCAAAAAGCCAGCTGGTAAGGCCAAGAAAGTGGCTACCAGTCTCATTGAAAGGGTAGATGACCTCTTTGAGAGGAGCAAGGAGGTAGAGGAGGAGGTGGCAGCTGAGAAGGAAGTGGATCAGCCTGTAGTGGAGGAGGCTGAGAAGAAGAAAAAGAAGGTGCGTATAGTGCTGTCAGGGAAGAGCACTAGTTCTGGGACTGAGTCTGTTCCCAAGAAAGCCGATGCTGAGGCTGAGGGGACTGACGATGAAGTCAGGAGGGAGGATGATCAGGGTGAGAGGCCCCTGAAGAGACTTCGGAAGGGGGTTAAAAGGTCCCCTGCTAAGAAGTTACCTGTCCTGAGTGAGAGGGAGAAGTCAAGCTCTCCTGGAGCCTCTGACTTAGAGAAGGTGAGAAAATCTATCGAGATGGCTGAGTTATTGCAGCCTGAGATAGTACCCCCTAAATCTCCCACACATCCTGAACCCCAAACTCAATCCATCCCTGATCCAACACCTCAACCCACCCAAACACCCCAAACCTCAGAGCCAAACATTCCAACTGAGTCAGTGCCATCAAACTCACCCACCAATGAGCCTGACCAGTCATCTGAGCCAAACCTTCCCGATCCCATAGATTTTCCCTCTTACCCCAACCCCAAGGATTGCCCCAAATCCTTCCAAACTGAAGAGGACAATTTCCTTGTCATTCAGGAGGAGGAGAAGCTTGATGAAAACATGATGGGGGAAGTGCAGGAGAACACCCTTAGGGGTAATGCCACTGAATGGGCAGCTAAATGCTGGCCCGGGTTAAATAAGTACAAGGAGCTGCTGGCAAATGTGATTGAACTGAAAGTTTGGTTGGAATTCAAACAATCAAATATGCAAGAGCAACATTTGCTGGTGGATGCTCGTGGCTGGGAGCACTGGGAAACCGAGGAGGCTAGGTTGTGCTCCTACTTTGGACTAACTAGCTGGCTTCAACTGCTCAACTTCGAAAATCTGAAGGAGCTAGTCAACAGCCTGATGTCCAAGAGCAAGGCTGACATCCTATCTGAAGATGAGGAGAATAAGGAGGATGATGAAGATGCTCAGGGTGGAGCATTGGAGAAGGTTGTGGAGGAGACAGCAAGGGAAGTTGATGGTATGGACTTTGAGCCTCAGGCTCAGGGGGAAGGTGAGAAGGACACTGGTGCCAAGGGTGGACCAGTGGCTGAGGATGTTTTGAACATCTCAGCCACCGATGAGACATCTGTCGATGAAGGGATTCCCTGCCCTGAGACAAGGGAGAAAGATGTTGAGGCGTCTAAGGAGACTCCCAGTTCTGAGGGACAAGTTCCTAAGGTTCGAGATGGCATGGCTGAGCCTGAGCAGGCGGCCTTGACCACTCAACAACTGCCTTCAGTGCACCCTGAAGAGGGGACTGAGGATGCAGGGGCTGACAAGGGAAAATAGCCAATTACTGATGAGGCCATTGATGAAGATCCAGATGTTGTTATAACTGGGGTCGGCCGTGCTGAGTTTACAAGCATTGTGGAGGTCAAGAAGGAGAAAACCACATAAAATCTAGCTGAACTTCAGGAGGAAGTAATGAGGCTAAGAGCTGAAAAGAAGAAGACTCCAAGGCCCTGGCAAAACACATCAAGTGGACAAAGTCAGCTTACAACACCCTTGCCAACAGGGAGCTGATTTTGCTAAAGAGAACGATGACTGACACGGCCAAGTCAGTGAGGACTGAGAGGAAGCGCACTAAGAAGATGCTTAGGAAGACTCTCAAGCAACTTGAGGAGAGGGACGCGATCAGGGATGACAAGCTAAATCAGGCAGTTGACAGGCTTGCAGTTTAGACTGGAGCTCTTGTTACTCAGGCCATGAAGGACTCAGCGACCAAACTTGAGCTGGAGTCAGGGAAGCTGGATCGTACCTCTCAGATAGTTGCAGAAACTTTGGCGAAGGCCACTGAGGAGTCGGCAAAGATACTGACTGAAGCCAGCAGAATCAGCGGTGAGTCCTTAAAGGGGGAGGAAAGGATCACCCAGGCTGAACAAAGACTCCAACTTTCTATGGAGGTCTTCGAGAAGAAAGTAAACGCTGCTATCAGTTCAGTCTCGTTTGCAGGGACAGGAATCTCGATGGGAGTTGAGTTACTGAAAAAGGGAATCAATGATGTCCATTCCCTAGCCTCTTTCATAATCAACAGCGGATCTAACGCATTCCCATCCGGGGCCAATGATGATGCCAAAAAGGGGGGAAAGAAGAAGAAAAGATCCCGCCCTGAGGCATCGGAGGCAGTCAACCAAGGCGAAACCATTCAAGCCGATCCTGAAGCCAATCCTGAAGGGAATGTGCTAAGGGTGAGGAAGTCAGCAAGGTTGGTGGCAGTGGAGAAGGAAGGAGAGGAAATTGTTGCCAGGCTGAGGGTGGAGGCAGCAAAGGCAAAGGCTGATGAACCTTCCAAGCAATCTGAGCCAGTTCAGAAGTCTTCTCCCATGAGCTCAAGGAAGAACCCCATCACTTACTCTGGGGAGATGGTGGCAGAGTTATGCGCTGAAGCATGGGGAGTTACTTCTGAGAAATCTGAGGCTGTGCGCAGAGCTGAAATTGCTAAAAAGGAGAAGATGCGCATCTTGGAGAAGAAGGTTGTAAAGCTGACTGACATCACTGAGCTTCAACAAAGAGAACTGGATGATGCGGTGATCAGTCTGCTGAGGAGGAAGAAGGCGAAGCCTGAGCCTAGGAAGTACAGAAAGAGGCCAATAGTAAGGAAGTCATCAATTCTTCAAGTCAGTAGGCCAGAATCAGGAATAAGGGAAGCTTATGTCGATGAGTTCATCTCAGAGGCATTGAAGGAGTTTTGGGCTGATGCAAAGGATGAGTTTGTAAAGTAGTGGTATGTTGTGAAGAAATGAGGCAACACTGACGATATCAATGCCCACTTCACTGACTACATGATGGACAATCATCCTGAGTTGTTCCAAAATATCTTGGAGGAGGCTGATGCAGCTCAAGTCCAAGTGAAGGCTCCTGAGTTCACCATTCGAGCTCCTCCCTTAGTTCCCAGAACTCAGAAGCACAACACGAAGGCCATTATGATGGAAGTCTTGAAGATTGCCAAAGCTGAAGGATATGTAAACCAACCTAGAAGACTTGACGAGCTGAAGGCAAGAGTTTATGCTGGATATGGACTCGAACCTTAAATGAGATTAGTCTAGAAGTTCATTACCTCTTTGTAATAGATTAGATTCATTGTAACCACTGTCATATCAATCAATGAAATCTATTACTTTTGCCCACAGACAAAAACTCATTGTCTTTTTGGCTGTTGTTTAAATTCTGTACTTTATCAAGAATTGCTCTAACACTGTCTTATCTTATAGATAGGTCTTTATATTTCCTCTAAGTGTTTTGAGGATCTTTTCAGTGTTTTGGCATCATCAAAAATGGGGAAATTGTTGGGACATTGTCAGTTTTGATTAAGATCCCAAAGCCCCTGAAAAGATTTTGCATTTGTTTGTCAGGCTAGTCTTGGTTAGGATTTGTACTTAGTCATTTTACACTTCACAGGTACTTAGTAAGAGGAGCACTTGCTGATGACAATCAAGACTCAGAGCCTGAAGACGAAGTTTACCATCCTGAACTTATGGCAGTCTCCTAAGCTGGCTGAGTAAGTCTCAGTGATGAAGAGTATGACCCTGAGGTCAGTACTACTCAGTCCTGAAGGGAACAGGATAAAACTGAGTTATTGGGAAGACTTGGAGTAGAGCCAAGCAATGCAAAAGGAATGTCAACGTCAGGACAAGACCGGTGAGCTCAAGACAAAGTGAACTTAAATAAGACAAGCCTGAAGCTCAGGAATAAGTTCTTATATTCTCACCAACCTGATGACGTGGACCAATCCGGGAAGGACACGCACGTACGGGACCTGACAAGAAGACTGATTTCAGACTGCATATTCAATGGGCAAGCATTTAATGTGCATTTAATGCATCTACCAAATCCATGCAAGGATGGCTGCTGCATGAAGATATGTCCGTTTGAAGCCACTCTACATAGTTGACAAGAAAGGTTATCTCTCCAACGGATAGTTTTTCAAATCATCTATAAATACAGAAGGCTTTGAACCCATTCAAGGTTACGGGAAATTTCCAAGCCAGAAATTACTCAAGCTCTCAAGCACTCAAAGCATTCAGCCTTAGAAGAAGCACTCAAAACCATCTAAATTTCCCAAGTGTTTCTTAGTTACTGGGAGTTATTCTGTATTCCAAGAGAGAACTAGCATTATCTTAAGCTTAGAGAGATTATCCAATCCTTAACATAGCTTTGCCTTGTAAGGATAATCTCAACCTAGTTGGAATCCAAACTGAAACCAAAACCCTAAGTTAGGTTTGTTGGGAGTAAGTCAGTTAGTGAGTTAGTTAGTGGAGTTGTATAGATCAGTGAGGTTAGCTGGTCTTGGTGCACCTTGGCACGTTAAAAACAAGAATCCCTTGAGTGGATTTCCTGTTAAATCAGGCCGTGGACATAGGAGCTTGAGTCTCTGAACCACGTTAAACTCCCTGTGTTCTTATTGCTTTGTTATTGTGCATGCTTGCTATATTACATATTCATTCATTGCATTCGGTTTATCAGGCTTGAATCAATCAGCCTGATCCTTAAAAAGAGCACTGCCCTACTAATCACTATTCAGTTTTGAGTAAAAATAAGTTTTTCAGAAAGCAAACTAAACAAGACTTTAAACTATCAGGGCTCACGCATTTCCACACCAAACTTAAACTGATAGTTAGCCAACTGACCCGCACCAAGTGTAGTCAGTAGGTGTGTTATCAGCTCCGAGTTCTTTACCACTCTGAGTAAAGGGAACTCAGTCAGGTTTTAAGTTTGAAAAATTGGTATACGTGTATTCCCCCCCCATACACGTATTCCTCAGTCTTGTACCGGGACCAACAGTTTCTTAGTTAGAGAGTTATTATGTATTCCACTGAGTGAAATAGAAATATCTTAAGCTTAGAAGTGATTATCCAATCCTTAGCATAGGTTTGCCTTGTAAGGATAATCACAGCCTAGTTGGAATCCAAATTGAAACCAAAACCCTATAGTCAGGTTTGTTGGTGGAAGTTAGTAAGTGTGTTAGAAGAAGGAAGTAAGGGTCAGTAAGTGAAGCTGAGCTTGGTGCACCGTGGCACGTTAAAAACAAGACAATTCTTAGTGGATTTTCCTGCTAAATTAGAACTGTGGACGTAGGAGCTTGAGTCTCTGAACCACATTACTTCCCTGTGTTCTTACCGCTTTGATATATGTTCTTATTTATTCATTTGATTAAGTCATTCATTGTATATTTAATCAGGCTTGAATTAATCAGCTAATCATTAATTTGAGCACTGCCCTTCTAATCACGGCTTCATAAAAATGAATTTAGTTTTCAGAAAGCAAACTAAACAAAACTATAAACTTTCAGGGCTCACACATTCCACACTGATCATAAGTAGATAGTTATCCAACTGACTTGCACTCAGTGCTTTTAGTAGGTGGATTATCCACTCAGTGTTCATACACCACTCTAAGTAAGGGGACTCAGTCAGTTTGAAAGTAAGAAAAATTTATATGTGTGTATTCCCCCCCTCCCATACACGTATCACTTAGTCTTGTACCGGGACCAATAAGTGGTATCAGAGTAGTTGTTCAAAAGACTACTGACTTTGAATACTAATAGTTTCAGATGAGAAACTGTTGGTGGTCACTGAATGGATATGAGTTTGCTTTTAAGAAAACTTGCATCATCATGACTTCGAGGAGACTTGAAGCTTCACTACCTGAATTCTCTATGTCTAACTTTGTCTATTGGAAGTACAGACTTAAGGCACATCAAGATGCCATCCATGACCAAATGCCGCGAGTTATCAGGGAGGGACCGATCAACATCACCATCCAAAATGTCAGAGAACTGGGATATGATCATCTCGACATTGGCGTGCAGGTTCCTAAGGAGAGGAAGGATATGACCAATGATGAGATCAAGATGGTGGGACTGGACAACGTGGCCAGGAACATTATTCTTCACACAGTGTCGTTTGAGGAATTGGTGATGCTAATGAACTTAAAGATGGCAAAGGAGGTCTGGGATGAGCTAACCATTATGTGCGAGGGCTCAGAAAAGATAAAGGAGAACAAGAGAAATATTTCCATTCAGAAACTTGAAGCGTTCGAGATGCTGCCTGACGAAATAATTGATCAGATGGAGTCAAGATTCATCAAGATGATGAATGAGTTGGTGATGTTGGGAAAAGAGGTTCCCAAGAGAGAAATTGCTTCTAAAATCCTAAATGCTCTTCCTGAGAGATGGGATAATAATGTCATTATGTTGAAAAATACTCAGGATATGAGTAATATAACTTCAACTTTACTTTTTTCAGAGCTCAAAGCTTTGGAATACGATCTGAGCAAGAGAAAGAAGAAAGTACAACCTGAAGAGGAAGAGAAAGCACTTGAGAAAAGTGTGGCATTTAAAGCCAAGTCAGAACCTGTCGAGTCTTCATCAAAGTCACTGATGGAGATGAGCAAAGAAGAGCTTGCTGAGGAATATAGCATGATGGCCAGACGCTTTGAAAAGCTAAATTTCAGGTTTGGTCGTTCTAAAAAATATTATCAGGATACTCGTGACAGGAAACCTGAAGGAAGCCACCAAAGTTCCCGGAGATATGAGGAAAGAAGGAACACTAAACCAAGACGCGATCGTGGTGATGAAACAAGACACTCAGACCCAAAGCCCGATCGTAGAGATGAACATAGACGTACTCATGATGAAAAGCACCCAACCAAGAATCGAGGAGATGAGCAAGCAACCTGTTACAACTGTAACAAGAGTGGGCACTATCAGTATGACTGCACTGAGCTGAGTGCACGGGAAAGAGAGGATAGGAGGGCCAAGAGAGACCAGAGGTATGCTGACCGGAGAGCTATGCTTGCTGATGATGCTACAGACTCGGATGGTCCTGAGGAGAGGTCGCCTGAACTCTTTTCCGATGATGAGTACGATAATTTGTGCCTTATGGCTAGGGAGGAGCCTCAGGTAACTTCTAACTCTGTGTGTGGTTCACATAGTGGTCAAAATCCTGAGCCTAGCTCAGAGTCAGCTAATGAAATGAACCTTTAGATTTGCTTAGATCAATTGATGGTTGATTTCTCCAGGCTGCAGGAAACTAATGTCTTCTTGGTGGAGGAGAACCAGAAACTGAGTACTGAGGTTCAAAACCTGAATGATCAACTCACTCAGTTAGATCTGAAAGAGTTAGCTCAGATTGAGAGACTAACTCAAGAAATTGACATGATCAATGCTGAGCGTCTCCCAAGAGAGAAGATAATGAAAGAATTGGCTGATGAAGAGCGGGCCAGGAAGAAAGAACTAAAAGCACTAAAGAGTAAGTTTGATGACCTCTTTGCCAGACATGAAATCCTGAAAAAGAGTGAGGACTCTCTTAAGCAGAAGGTTGCAGCAATGAATAAATCCTCAGTGGCTAGAGAGGAAATAAATAGCAGCCAGATGCTTGGGAATGAGAAAAAGGGGCTTGGATATGTCCCTAAGAAATCCTCAAAAGGTCACTCGCATGCTGCTTCAGGGAGAAACACTGAGAGAGTATTTGTTCAGGCAGGCAAGGGTACAAAGAAGGTTGTATTCGAAGCCCACCAAACTGAGAAGACTACTGAGACAGTCAGGGTAGCCAAAAAAGTTGACAAGCCAAAACTCAAGGGAAAGGCTAAGCAGCCAAAGGAGGCCCCTGAGAGGTCAGGCCAGAAGAGACCTCAGCGTAAGCCGAGGAAGACTCAGGCTAAGAGCACTCAGACTGCTCATCAGGGGTATTATCATGCATGGCAATACCCTCAGGGAAGGCCAGGCATGATAGCACCTCCATGGTTTTGGCATCCTAAAGCCTATAACTGATTTCAGTTCCCTCACTTGCCTTGGAGGGAACCAAAAGCAAGTCCCTCATCAGGGACAGACCTCAAGACTAGCTGCACCAAGGCCTGGGAAGAACAGGAAGCCAGCCCAAAAGGCTCCCACTCAGGCTCCTGTGAAGCCTAAGTCTGACACTCATACACCATCTTCTTCTCAGGCTAAGAAGAAGAAAGTAGTGTATGTGGATGTTTCTGGGAAACAGATCTACCACTCTGAGGCAAACAGGGTAGTAAAGCAGTTCTGGATCCCGAAAGGTACAATTGACACCATAGGACCCAACACCCAATGGGTACCTAAAGCCTGATCTATTTGCAGGCGGCTGTGGATCACAACAAGAGAAGAGGAGACTCAAACAAGAGAAGAGGATCACAACCACGCCTGAAGCCTATAACTGCTTTCAATTCCCTCACTTGCCTAGGGGGAACAAAAAGTAAGACCCTCATCAGGAACAAACCTTACGACCAGCTGCACCAAGGCCTAGGAAGAACAGGAAGCTAGCCCAAAAGGCACCGACTCAGGCTCCTGTGACTCCCAAGCCTGACACTCATACACCATCTTCTTCTCAGGCTAAGAAGAAGAAAGTAATGTATGTGGATGTTTCTAGGAGACATATCTACCACTCTGAGGCAATCAGGGTAGTGAAGCAGGTCTAGATCCCAAAGGTACATCTGACACAATAGGTACCTAAAGCCTGATCTATTTGCAGGTGGTTATGGATCACAACAAGAGGAGAGGAGACTCAATCAAAGTTGTTTGGTACTTAGACAGTGGTTGCTCAAGGCACATGACTGGAATGAAGAGTCTTCTCCAAGAGTTTCAAGCTATGGATGGTCCACAGGTAACCTTTGGTGATAACTCAAAAGGTTTTACTAAAGGTTTTGGTGTCTTAAAAATAGGTACAATCAGAGTGGAGAATGTGTCCTTTGTGGAAGGACTGAAGCATAATCTATTGCCAGTAAGTCAGTTTTGTGACAAAGGTTTCAGTGTTGAGTTCTCATCGAATATATGTTCAGTCAAGGACAAATCAACACAAATGCTTCTATCAGGTATTAGGAAAGGTAATGTTTATTTAGCTGTTTGGAGCATCACTGTTCCTAATACTAGTTTTATTGCTAAAAGCTCTTCAGAGCTCAGTTGGTTATGGCATAAATGATTAAACCACCTGAACTTCAAGATTCTTAACAAAATTTCTAGACTTTTTCTTGTAGAAGGTTTACCTAATGAAGTTTTTACAAAGGATCATGTGTGAAAGGCTTGTCAGGAAGGGAAGCAGGTTCGAGCATCATTCAAGGAGAAAGCTTCCTTCTCCACTGACAGGGTTCTTCAGCTTTTGCACATGGATTTATTTGGCCCTGTAACACATGTGAGTATGAATGGTAGGAAATACACCATTGTGGTTATTGATGATTATTCTAGATATACTTGGGTTATTTTCTTCTTAAATAAGAAGGAGACACAGGTGAAGCTTCTAGAGTTGCTCAGAAGACTCTGCAATGAGAAGAATCAGTACATTACTAAGATCAGATCTGACAAGGGCACTGAGTTTATAAATTCATATATTTCTGACTTTTGTAATGAACTTGGTATAGCTCATGAGACTTCTGCAGCTAGAACCCCACAACAGAACGGTGTCGCTGAGAGGAGGAACATGAGACTGAAGAAAACAGCCTGGACCATGCTGGCTGAGACAGGACTGCCCAAGAAGTTCTGGGCTGAGGCAATCAACACAGCATGCTACACTCAGAACAGATCCATGCTGAACAAACAACATGCGCATACCCCATATGAGACATGGAACAAGAGGAAGCCACATATCTCTTATTTCCATATATTTGGTTGCAAGTGCTTTATCCACGACAATGGGAAGACCCAATTAAAAGCCTTTGATAACAAATCTGATGAAGGAATATTCTTGGGATATTCTGAAGTAAGTAAAGCCTTCAGGGTTTACAATTATATGACCCTTGTTGTGGAAGAATCACCGCATGTTGTGTTTGATGAATCTGTCACTGAGTCTAGGGTAAGAGTGTTGGATCCTGACTCTGAGGAGATCACAAGAAGAGTGACGAGGCTAAGCTTGAAGAATCAACCTGATCCCAAGGTCAAAGCAGTATCTATTCCATGCTGGGATGATGACGAAGATCAGGATGATACTGCAAAAGCCACTCCTAAGCCCAGCGCATCAAGGACAGTTGAGCCTCATACTGAGGAACAGACTCAACCCGAGGTAAGTACCGTCAATGAAGATACGGTTGCAGTTGAGACGGTCACTGAGTCAACATATCAAGGGGGAATCAATGTCCCTGACATTGAGTTGGTAAATCCCTTTGGTGTAGACTAAGGTTCATCCCTTTCTGTTCATTTTCCTGAATTTATAGACCCTGTAGACACTAACATTGCAGGTACTTCAGGAATAACTCCAGGTAAAAGAACATGGCTAGAGGATCATCCCATTGACCAGTTCATTGGTGATCCAATTGAGGGAGTCAGGACCAGGCGGTTCCATGGTGAGAGTGCATTGTTTTGTTTCTTTCTCTCTGAGCAAGAGCCTTAGAACATTGAAGAATCTCTCACTGACTCGAACTGGATCATAGCCATGCAAGAGGAGTTGAATCGGTTCACAAGGAATTAGGTTTGGGAACTGGTAGATAGACCTAGGCATCAAGGTGTGATTGGTACCAAATGGGTCTTCAAGAACAAGAAGGACGAGGATGGTGTTGTAGTGAGGAACAAGGCAAGGCTGGTTGGAAAGGGGTACCGTCAGTCTGAAGGAATGGACTATGATGAGACCTTTGCTCTAGTGGCTAGGTTGGAAGCTATCAGGTTGTTCCTTGCATATGCAACATAGAAGAAGTTTAAGGTGTATCAAATGGACGTCAAGAGTGCCTTCCAGAATGGTGTACTTAATGAAGAGGTATATGTTGAACAACCTCCCGGGTTTGAGGTTGGAGATTGAGTATACCATTTGAAGAAAGCACTCTATGGACTTAAACAAGCTCCTAGAGCTTGGTATGATACCCTCTCTCAATTCCTGACTGACCATGGGTTTATGAAGGGAACGGTGGATAGGACTTTGTTCAGGATCACTGAAGGTGATGACATTCTCTTGGTCCAGATTTATGTGGATGACATAATATTTGGATCACCAAATAATCAGCTCTGTGAGAAATTCTCTAATTTGATGACTGGTAAATTCAAGGATGTAGAAGTCGAAAATCGCTAGTCGGGCGGATTTGGAACGCCTAGCGCCTAGGCCGCCTAGGCGGGGATTAGTCAGGGACTAGTCTTTGGGAGTTTTTTTGTTTTATTCAATTTTTTACCCTCTATATCTCAGTAATATAGTAAAAAATCATTTGATGGTATTTTAATACGACTAATTTTTTTGTAGTAACAAGTTAACAATATAATATCAACTTTCATATGCAAATAGTCCAACTAGACAACTACACACATTTATCAAATTAATTAAAATTCATCCAAACAACATCGTTTCAAGGCGGAAAAAAAAATCAATGAATATTTTGCCTGCCTAGGCGGATTACACTATAAATCGGGCGGCTGATGACCGCCTAGCGCCTAGGCGCCGCCTAGGTGGAGGCCTAGAGGGATTTCTGCATCACTGAGTAAATTTGAGATGTCTATGATGGGAGAGATGAACTTCTTTTTAGGATTGCAGGTCAAGCAGACTGATCAAGGGATTTTCATTAATCAGGCCAAGTATACAAGAGACTTGATTCAGAAGTTTGGAGTTCAGAATTGCAATCCGGCTAGGATTCCAATGAACACAAATTGGAAGATGGATCCTGACACTGAAGGAGCTTCAGTGAACCAGACTGAGTACTGAGGGCTGATTGGATCTTTGTTGTACCTGACTGCAAGTAGGCCTGACATTACTTTTGCAGTTGATGTGTGTGCTAGGTATCAGTCTAACCCCAAGAGAAGTCATTTGGAGGCTGCTAAGAGGATACTTCAGTATTTGAAAAGGACAGTCAATATAGGACTATGGTATCCTTCAGATGACAGCTTATTCAGATGCAGATTATGGAGGTTATAGGATTGATAGGAAATCAACCTCAGGGACATGTCAGTTTTTGTGGAGTAAGTTGATCTCTTGGTTTAGTAAGAAACAAAATTCTGTGACTACATCCACAACTGAGGTTGAGTATATGTCTGCAGGTAGTTGTTGTGCTCAGATTTTATGGTTGAGGCAACAATTGAGAGACTACCAAGTGTTTGTAAATGAGGTCACAATTTATTGTGACAACAATAGTGCCATAACAATCACTCAGAACCCTGTGCTTCACACAAGGTGCAAGCATGTGGATATTGGGCATCACTTCATAAGAGATCATGTGGAAAAGAAGGATATTTGGATGAGAAAATTCATACTGACAGGCAGAGAGCTGACATCTTGACTAAGCCCCTGGCTGAAGAAAGATTTATGGAACTGTCAGTGGAGTTAGGACTTGTTAGGATAAAAGTTGTTAGTTTTGATGAGTTAAAACAAACCAGAAGATGTAATAGGACCATCTGGACCTGTTAGCCAGATGATGATCTAGATTAGGACTTAGTCTAGGGGGAACTGCCAGACCAGAAGTATTCACCAGAAGAGTCACCAGAAGACCCCATCAGAGGACTTCACCAGAGGACTCCACCAGAAGACTTCACCAGACGAGACCTGACCAGAGGCAGAGGACCTTCCCCAGACCAGACGAGTCCGGACCAGACGAGTCTGGTGGAACAAAAGATGCTCAGTTTGATCCCCTGTTTCTACTGAGTATTGTGGTTGTTCACCAGATAAGGACCAGAAGACACTGAGGTTGCCTTGTGTCTGGTCTTGCCTTCTCTGTTGAGAATCAGAGTTAGGTAGAGGATGCTATTGACCGTTGGTGATTCAAATCAAGTCAACAAGATCAGGATTGGAAAGTACTTGAAGACAATCAATCCAAGGATCCCACCAACCCAATCAATCAATTAGGGAATTGATTGATTGAGGCTTCCTTAAATAGAGGATCTGATTGGATTAGCCCTCCAACGGCTATTTCCTATTCCCCTCTATAAATACAAGAGTGCAGTTCAAGAAAAAGCTCTAGAGAGACTCCATACGCGCATAAGTCTATCCAAGCTTTTGATAATCACTCTTAGCACTCTTATTGTTCATAATATATATCTACTCTTAAGGAGTTGTTGAAACCTCAACCTGTTCATCTACCAGATTAGGTTGAAGGCTGTTGATCTTTAGATTGAAGTTAAATCTAAAGTGTTTGTAAGAATGAACTGGTACTTCCCAATTCCAGTGAGTAAGTAAGTGAGTTGGTTGATAGTGAGACCCCTTGGATAAAAGGGAGAATGGACGTAGGATATTCAAATCCGAACCACTATATATCTTGTGTTCTTTATTGCTTTCATCTACTTATTCTCTTTGTGGTTTTTGTTCTCTTGTTAAAGGAATTTGTTAAGACATTTAATTTAAGCTTCCGCAATTAATCTAACTAGTGGGACCAACAAGTGGTATCAGAGCAGTGTGTCCAACGACCACTGCTTTGAAAAGCTTTTGGTGGTTACCGGGCAGATCCATTGCTCTTTAGTGCTTTTGTTCAAGTTCTTGTTATTTCCCTAATTTTATCAAAAATGTCTGCAAAATCTTCTTACAAGAGTCGTAATCTTCCAGAATTCTCTTTCGAGGATTACAGCCACTGGAGCTTCATGATGAGCAATCATCTTGGAGCTATTCACCACCGCATGTTAGATGTGGTAGAAAGTGGACCCATTCAATTTTACTGGACTCATATTGATAGTGGCAGGTCAGAGTCCAGGGAAGAAACTAGTGAAGCTGCCCAGAAAGCTGCAGAGGATAGAGTCCCCAGGCAAAGAATCCTAAAAAAGAAAGATGAGCTTGACAACGATGAAAGAAAGCTCTACAACTTGGACCAGGTGGCAAGAACAGAGATCATCAACACACTTACTAAAGAGGTGATTGAAAAGGTCAGAACGTGTGCCACTGCCAAGGAGATGTGGGACAAACTTGCACTTCTCTGTGAGGGAACAGAGAAGATTAAAGACAACAAGCTCTAAGCTGTTCAACATTCATTTGATACTTTCAAAATGAAACCAGACGAGACCATTGACCAGCTGGATATGCGTCTCACAAACCTCCTGAACAAGGCTAGTGCCTTAGGTAAGACCTATTCTGAAAAAGAAATTAATAGTAAAATCTTGCGTTCACTAACCAGCAGGTGGAGAATTAAAGTCACTGTGATCAAGGACAACAAGGATCTCACCACTCTGGATCATCATCTTCTGTTGTCTGATCTCAAAGCTTATGAGTATGATCTTCAAGAGGAGGATCAAACAGAAGAGGTTTCCTCTTCTGGTCAGAAAGGTGTTGCATTCTCTTCATCTATCAAGCCTGATGTCAAGCCAAATGAGTCTACTGCAGATGACTTGAGCCTCAAGGAGCAGGTAGCACTCCTAACCCGTAAATTAGATAAAATGAGTTCAAAATATGGGAGGTACAAAAGGCATTGGAAGGAGTCTACCAGAGACAGGAAGAGTTCCTTCAAGCCTGCAGAGAAGGAGAAGACATCTGGAGACTCAAGGGAGACCAGATTCAGAACTCCAGAAAGGAGGAGAGATGACAACCCTGGCAGCTCTGGGAGATCAGATTATCAGAGGAGGGATGGTAGCTCTGGCAGACCTGACTACCAGAGGAGAGAGAGTAGCCCAGCCAGATCAGACTACAACCAGAGGAAGAGAGAGCCAAGTCCTAGTCCCAGAGGAGACAATGCCTGCTACACATGCAACAAGACTGGTCACTACAGTTATGATTGTCCTCAACTCACTCCTAGGGAAAGAGAAGAGAAAAGGATCAAGAGAGATAGGAGATATGCAGACAAGAGAGCATTGCTGGCAGAAGCAGAGGAGGAGGATACTAGTTCCAGTTCTTCTTCTTCTGATTTCGGATCAGATGATGATGTGTGTCTTATGGCAGACATCACTGAGGTAAATGAAACTACTCTAGTCTTATCTAATTCCAAATATACTGAATCCTCTAATTCATCTGGTAACTCCAGAGAGTCTGATATGCAACAAATGCTATCAGATCTCCAAAATTGTGTCCAACTTTGTCAAAAACTTGAGAAAGACAATGGTAGGCTCAGAGCTGAAGTTCAATCTCTCTCTCATGAGCATAAATCCACCAGAGAACTCATGAAAGATCATTCCAAAGAAGTCTCTGAACTTCAGGATAAGATCACAGAAAGAGATACTCTGGTAGATCAACTCATGAAAGAAAAGAATTCTCAAGAAGATGAGATCAATGAACTCAGAGCCAAATACCAGACTCTTATCAAGGGAAAACAAGTTGCTCACAACATAGAGGAGATACCCATGCCCAGAGAAGCTCCTAAGATACCATCTGTTGTATCTATCATATCAGAGTCTTCTCAGCGCATTAATGATAAGAATGGTTTAGGATATCCTGGAATTACCACTAAAACTCATAAATACCTTTATAATAAAGACAAGTCTGTAAGAGCTGGTAAATTGGTAGAAATTTGGGATGATAAAGACTTAACTGGTAATGGTTACAAGGTGGTTCACAATCCTGATTGGAAAAGGAATCACTCTGTTAATCACATAACATATGGTCCAGAAGAGTTGACTGTCCTGGAAGAGAAGATCCTAGAGAATAAGAGTCAACAAGGGGAACCATTGAAGATTGATGGTCCTGTGAACAATGAGTCCCAAGGAGTAGAACTTACTCAAATTGGAGGACCCCAGAGAAATCCTCAAAGGGAACCTAACCAGATTAGGGGACCTCAAGGGAAACACTCAAGAAAGGGGAATACCAATCAGAGTAAGAACTACCAGAGAAGGAACAATGTTCAACAGCACCAGGTACCCCAGAGACGATTTTCTCAGAGGAATCAATTCCAGAATACGTATACTCAAAGGAACTATAACCACCAGAACAAGTCTACTTTTCAGAACCAGAGGTGGTCTTCCAGACCCATCTATAGAAAACCAACTGATCTGGGAAGCTATGACACCAGAGATGGTTCTTCTAGGATGTACCCTTACAACCAGACCTTTTAAGACCATGTCTTTGAGGCAGGCCATTCCAAAGGCCAGATTTGAGAAAAGGTACACCAGACCTGTTTATAGGAAAGGTATCCTTATCAGACCAGTAGCTCAATATGTCATTGTCAGAGGACATGTGCTGGTAGATAGATTTGGAAGGCAGATAAGATCTCCTCATCCAACAAGGGATGATCTTTATCTATGGATTCCTACAAAACCTGCAACTAACCAATCAGGATCCAGCACTAGTAGGGGACCTAATTGATTTCCCTGCAGGTAGATAAGAGCCCATTGGAGAAAGGACTTTCAAGCAACCATGTCTGGTACATTGATAGTGGATGTTCCAAGCACATGACCTTCCAGAAGGATAATCTCCAAGATTTCAAACCATTAAATGGGCCAAGAGTGATGTTTGGTGACAATAACTATGGAGTCACCAGAGGAGTTGGAAAATTGACCTTCAATGGAGTATCTGTAGATGAAGTCTACTACGTAGAAGGACTCAAGCATAATCTACTTTCAGTATCCCAATTCTGTGACAGGGGATACTCAGTGAAGTTCTCTAGTGATTCATGCACTGTCTTTTCTTCTGATTATAATGATATCTTGGTAATAGGCTTGAGGAAGGGTAACATTTATCTTGCAGATTTTAGCAGTTGACCAAGAAATGCTTGCCTGGTTGCAAAGGGATCTGCAGAGAACATCTGGATTTGGCACAAGAGATTGTGTCATCTTAACTTCAAGACACTGAATAAGATTGCCAGAAAGGGTCTCATTCGAGGTCTTCCTAATGAAGTGTTTAAGAAGGATCGGGTTTGTGGTTCCTGCCAGAAGGGTAAACAACCCAAGACTTCCTTTAAGGATGTCCAGAGCACAACCACAACCAGAGTACTTCAACTACTTCACATGGACCTGTTTGGACCTGTTTCTCCTCTTAGTTTCAGTGGAAGGAAGTACACCTTGGTGATAGTAGATGACTTTTCAAGATACACTTGGGTAGTGTTCTTGTTTAAGAAAAATGAAACTATCACTAAGCTGCCAGAATTCTTCAAGCAGATTCAGAATGAGCAGAACCAGAGCATAGTCAGAATCAGAAGTGATAAAGGGACAGAGTTTTTGAATTCACACATTGCAGATTACTGCAAGGACCATGGGATTTTTCATGAGACATCTGCTGCCAGAACACCTCAACAAAATGGAGTAGCAGAAAGGAGGAATAGAACTCTCAAAAAAGCTGCAAGAACACTTCTGGCAGAGTAAAACACTCCTCAAAGGTTTTGGGCAGAGGCCATTAATACAGCTTGTTACACTCAGAACAGATGCCTAATTGCCCAGAGACATAATAAGACTCCATATGAGGTATGGAAAGGTAAAACCCCATCTGTTTCATATTTTCATGTTTTTGGATGTAAGTGTTTCATCCATGACAATGGGAAATCTAAATTAAGAACTTTTGATGCCAAAGTGGCTGATGGAATATTTTTAGGATATTCCAGCACCAGTAAGGCTTTTAGAGTTTTTAATAAGAATTCACTTTGTGTGGAGGAAACACCTCATGTTGTTTTTTATGAATTTGCTTTTGAGTGCAAGGTGGACTCTAAGTCTTCTGATGAGAACCAGAATCAAACTACTCCCAGAGTTATTAAAGTCAATCCACCTATCCTTGATTCAGATTCAGATGATGACCCATCTCCTGGTTCTCTGAAGCAGAAGCCTTCACAAGAAGCAGAACCAGAAGAGGTTGGAACTCCTGTAGGGGGAAGCTCTTCTGCAGGTGGTGATAATCACCAAGGTACTGCAGAAGATGATCAACCAGGCAAGACCACGGGAAGGAGGACCCTGGTTGATCACCCCAATGACCTGATCTTAGGAGATCCAACTAAGGGTGTCCAGACTAGGAGAATTCTTAACTTAGCTGCCTTATTCAGTTGCTATGTATCCTTGATTGAGCCCAAGAACATCAAGAAGGCACTGAAAGATTCAAATTGGATTGTTGCTATGCAGGAGGAGTTGAATCAATTCACCAGACAGGATGTTTGGGAGCTGGTAGACAGACCAAGGCATCAAAAGGTGATAGGCACTAAGTGGGTTTTCAAGAATAAGAAAGATGAGAATGATGTCATTATTAGGAACAAGGCAAGGCTAGTGGCTCAGGGCTATTCTCAGTATGAAGGAATAGACTATGATGAGACATTTGCTCCTGTTGCCAGACTAGAAGCCATCAGATTGTTCTTAGCATATGCTGCTCACATGAAGTTCAAAGTATACCAGATGGATGTGAAATCTGCCTTTCTTAATGGGATTCTCATTGAGGAAGTGTATGTGGAACAACCTCCTGGTTTTGAACAAGGTGACAAGGTGTTTAAGCTTAAGAAAGCTCTTTATGGGCTGAAGCAGGCACCCAGAGCATGGTATGATACTCTATCTCAGTTTCTTCTGGACAATGGTTTTTCTAAAGGTAAGATTGATAGGACCTTGTTTAGGAAAGAAGAAGGAAAGGACATCCTTCTGGTCCAAATATATGTTGATGACATTATATTTGGATCCCCTAACAAGAAGCTGTGTGAAAAGTTTGGTGAGCTCATGCAAAGTCAGTTTGAGATGTCCATGATGGGTGAAATGAATTACTTTTTAGGTTTGCAGGTTAAGCAATCAGAGAAGGGAATTTTCATAAATCAGGCAAAGTATATCAGAAACATGTTAGAGAAATTTGGAGTAGGATCTAGCAAAGCAGCCAAGATTCCTATGATGACAAATTTCAACATGGATCCAGATGAGTCTGGAGAGAATGTGAACCAGACTCAGTACAGAGCACTTATTGGTTCTCTTCTGTACCTGACTGCAAGCAGACCAGATATTACTTTTGCTGTAGGAGTATGTGCCAGATTTCAAGCAAATCCCAAGAAAAGTCATTTGGAAGCAGCTAGGAAGATATTGAAATATCTTAAGGGAACAGTGAACCTAGGCTTATGGTATCCTGCAGATGACAACTTAGAATTAAGTGGTTATTCAGATTCAGACTATGGTGGATGCAGAATTGATAGAAAGTCTACAAGTGGAACATGCCAATTTTTAGGGAATAAATTGGTATCTTGGTTTTCTAAGAAGCAGACTTCAGTTGCTACATCAACAACAGAAGCAGAGTACATGGCTGCAGGGAGCTGTTGTTCACAACTACTCTGGATTAGTCAACAACTTTCTCTTGACTGCCACAAAACCCCTTTATGCCCAGTCCCAATGACCACGCCAACGCACCAGATTAAATCTGTATCTCGCATTTCATCGTGGCCATCAGATTTAATCAAGGTGCAATATGTCAATCAATTCAAAAATTGATTTTGTTCCCTAAATTAAAATTGCTATTACACGCGTTCACACTTCATTTATTAATCGAGCCACGCGTCTTGCTCTATTTAAATCAAAATTTCATTCAATCTGTCCTTTCACGTTTCATATCTTTTCAAGCCCTAATCTTCTCTCTGCAAGTCTTTTGTTCTCTCTCTCTCTCTCTCTCTCTCTCTCTCTTTCACAGCAATGGCACCCAAGTGCAATTTCGATCCGGACCATGTCTGCAAGAAACTCAAGACAGAAATGGTGGTGGATTTCTATTCCACCAAGAATCCAGCCGCTTTGGAGATTTTGGAGCTTCTCCGACGTTCTGGGCTGGAGGAGTTGATCTCAAAGGTTCCCAAGGATCTGCGTACCTTGGATGGATATGCTGTTCAGTTCTTTATCTGGATGAAGATCCATGAAGACCATATTTCATCCAAAATTGATTCAGAGGATGTTTTCTCGAAGGCAGACTTCTGTAGTCTTTTTGGTAACCTTTCTGCGGAAGGTGTGGACCCTCTGAAGTACAAAGAAGGAGAGGCGTTGGAATCCTTCAAGATGTTTGCCAGGAGTTCTTGCCAGAACATTACTAAGGGCTTCTTGGACAAGCATCTCAAGCAGAAGTATAAGGTCTTATTCGACATTGTTGTGAAGATTCTCATGTGTTAGAGCCATAGCACAGATGACATCTTCATTGGCAGGCTCTGTGTTATGAGGGTCATTCTGGATGGTGCCCAATGTAACTGGGCTGAGTTCTTCTGGGGAGTGCTGAGGAAGAACAAGGTGAAAGTCCAGAAGGAAGAATGCCCCCAGTTGCCAGGAGAGCAACAATTTATGTTCAATGCTAATGTATCATTGGGCACAAAACTCACCCTAATTCTGGACTCCATCCTTCCAGAGAAGAAATGGAGACAATCCTGGTGTAAGGGCTTTCATAAGTCCAAGATTATGTTCTCCAAGGATGGTCCCCTTCATGGCCATCCTGATTCTGATGGTGAGCAAGCCATCCCTGCCCCTCCTCTAAAGGTTGTACCCTCACCTGCAAAGGGGCAGAAGCAGCAGCCAAAACAGAAGACCCAGAAGAAGTCTGCTGAAGCAACTGGTTCCTCAACCATTGCATTTTCTGGTTCCTCAGATGAGGACCAGATTCCCCTTCTTGACGTGCTTAAGAAGAAGGGTGATGATGATAAAGCTGTTAAGAAGGCTAGAGCAGCCAAGAGGAAGAGGCCAGGAAGAAATCTGCCAAGAAGCCAAAGACAGGCAGAAGAGCTCCCAAGTCACTCCTGGTGGATGAGCCATCAGAAGAGGAAGAGGAAGAGGAGGTTGAACCTCTCAAGAAAAAGTCCAAGGCCAAGAGAGCCATTCTTCAAGAGTCAGACTCTGGCTCTGATCTTGGAGAGGCCTTGGAGAAGGCTATTGATGAAGCTTCTCTGATGATGGAGGATGTCTCTGCTCCAGAGCATGTTGTACCTGCTGATGTTGACTCAGCAGAGGTAAACCCTTCCATTCCTTCTTCTACCCCTATTAATCTTGTTACTCCCTCTACCTCTCCCCCAGATAACCTTCCCTAAACTCCATCTGCTTCTGGTAACCCTATTATTCCACCAGAGCAGACTTTGCCAGATACCCCCATATATACTCCCTCAACCATTCCTACCCAAACACCTTCTCCCCCAAATTCCCAAACACATCTTCCCACAAACCCCTCCCCCCCAGCTTCTGTACCAGAGGTGCCATCAACCTCTTCTGGTGCAGATATTCCCCTCCCAAACACTTCCTCATCACAAATTCCCATTCCACCTTCTGTACCAGAGATCCCATCTTCATCTGGTGCAGAGCAACCCATCCCCTCCACTTCTACCTCACAAAATCCTACCCCTCCCCAAACTCATACAAACCAGGACCCAACCATTTCTATGGCTCTGGGATTCATTGGCCCTCCCCCTTCTCCCAACTGTTTAACAAGCGATGATAGTGAAGATGAGGAAGCTTCACTTGAGCCTGCTGACTTAGCATCTTCCTCCTCTGTCTCTGGGCCCAAACCCTTCACTTTCTCCTCTGCAGAAATGGGTCCCATTAGGCAGAGTATGAGTGTAAGTGCTCAGCTCTGGCTAAGAGAGCATTTCCCAGTTCTTCTGGAGTACTTACCCCTCTTGGCAGAACTTACTGATGCCAAAGTCTGGAGCAAAGCCAGACTTGAAGATGTGGAGGACCTGATGCTTTTGCTTGAGGAAATGGGTCCCTCCAACTTCACTGCTTGGGAGATTGAGCTGAAGAAGAGGATGAACATTCAGAACCCAGCAGAGATGGAGACCCCTGGTGCAGCTAAAGTCTTGTTTCGCACCCTGCTCATCCAGAGAGGAGTAATGCTCACTCCAGAGGGCCCCACTTACAAGTTTGGTCCTCATTTTGTCTTCCCTCCAGAGCTTTATTCAGATGAGGAAGACTTTGAGATGTCTCCTGCCGTGCTCCAGAAGATGAAAGCCTTCTTCAACGAGCAGATCATGCAGATAGGGCACTTTTCCAAAGCAATTCAATACATGGCCCCTGCTATGATAGAGAATCAGATCAGGCAGGAGAGGAGGATCTTCCTGAAGTAGATCAAGTCTACTCTGGCTGAGGTTAAAGCTTCTTTCAAGGCCAATGGCCTCTTTGTAAAGCTAGATGTTATGCACAGCCAGAAGCAGCTCCAGGAGCACGTGCTGGAGCAGATGAGGCCAGTCTCTGTGCTGAAGGTTGAGATGGCCAGCCAGATGATCCAGACTGCCAAGCTGAAGGACTCCCTCCAGGAGATGTTGGAGAAGCAGGAGAGGCTTGTTACTGAATCGAAAGCCTACCTGGAGAAGGCAAAGCAGCTGCGTGATCTTCACTCTTCCTCCAACACTGCCTTGCCTGATCTTATACGGCAGGTAGTGGAGCCCCTCCTTGATGAAGTTAAAAAGGGGGAAGAGAAGGCCAGAACTGATCTGGCGAAGACCACAAATGAAACTCTTTTCAGCCATGGAGCTCGTCTGGACCTGATGGAGAACACATTGCCCAGACAGAGTTGCAGAAGAAGAAGAAAGAAGAATTCAAATCTCTTACCATGGCTAAGAAGCTTACTGCAGAAGAGGATTCATCAGAAGCAGAGCAGGATCCAATCTCTATCTCTGGACCTGCAAAGAGGAAGATCAGGAGAGTCAAGAAGAGCTTCCTGGAGACTGTTGTTGAAGAAGCTCAGAAGAGATACAAAGAAGAGACTCCAGAGGAGAAGCAGGCAAGGATCAGGAAGAACATAGATGAAGAGCAGAGGCTCAGATATGTTAGGAGGCAAAACAAGAAGAGCAGAGAAAATGGTGCTTCTTCTGGTGCAGGTGGATCTAGCCAGAGGAGGAAAGCTCCCATTGAAGTGGTGAACATTCTGCCTCTCAGGACAGAAGGGTCTTTTGACTCTACTGTGCCTATGCCCTTGATTGAGAAATGGAAGGAGGCAAAGACTCTCTGGTTCATCCAACATTATATCCAGAGGCCAGCACCAGAGGATGATGAGCTGATCAACAGAACCTTCCACTCCTGGATGCAAGCTTATGATGCAGAGTTGTACAAGCAATTGATGGACTCTACCATTGAGTTCAACCTGGAGGTGACTGCCCCTGAATTCACTTATCTCAACACTCCCATGGTAGGAGACCAGGTTGATTGGGCTGAGCTGAAGAGACTGTACAAGACAAAGGTGTTGGTGAACTTCACTCCAACATCTTCTGCAGAGTTGAAGGCCGTCCAGGATAAGTTCCTTGACTGGTTTTTAGTGCCCAAGGAAAACAGGAGATGTGGATAGAATAGGACTCTGAACTTCAATGTAATTTGTAATCATCTTGTCCTTATTATCAATGAAAATATCATATCTTCTCTGTTCAAAAGACAACCTCTTGTTGTCTTAATTGTTTGCCTAATAAGAACTATTCTAAGGTCTTATCTTTACTGTTTTATGCTTAAGTCTTATGCTTTGATCAGTTCTGGTAGTGTTTTAACTCCATCAAAAAGGAGGAAATTGTTAGGATAAAAGTTGTTAGTTTTGATGAGTTAAAACAAACCAGAAGATGTAATAGGACCATCTGGACGTATTAGCCAGATGATGATCTAGATTAGGACTTAGTCTAGGGAAAACTGCCAGACCAGAAGTATTCACCAGAAGAGTCACCAGAAGACCCCATCAGAGGACTTCACCAGAGGACTCCACCAGAAGACTTCACCAGACGAGACCTGACCAGAGGCAGAGGACCTTCCCCAGACCAGACGAGTCCGGACCAGACGAGTCTGGTGGAACAAAAGATGCTCAGTTTGATCCCCTGTTTCTACTGAGTATTGTGGTTGTTCACCAGATAAGGATAAGAAGACACTGAGGTTGCCTTGTGTCTGGTCTTGCCTTCTCTGTTGAGAATCAGAGTTAGGCAGAGGAAGTTATTGACCGTTGGTGATTCAAATCAAGTCAACAAGATCAGGATTGGAAAGTACTTGAAGACAATCAATCCAAGGATCCCACCAACCCAATCAATCAATTAGGGAATTGATTGATTGAGACTTCCTTAAATAGAGGATCTGATTGGATTAGCCCTCCAACGGCTATTTCCTAATCCCCTCTATAAATACAAGAGTGCAGTTCAAGAAAAAGCTCTAGAGAGACTCCATACGCGCATAAGTCCATCCAAGCTTTTGATAATCACTCTTAGCACTCTTATTGTTCATAATATATATCTACTCTTAAGGAGTTGTTGAAACCTCAACCTGTTCATCTACCAGATTAGGTTGAAGGCTGTTGATCTTTAGATTGAAGTTAAATCTAAAGAGTTTGTAAGAAGGAACTGGTACTTCCCAATTCCAGTGAGTAAGTAAGTGAGTTGGTTGATAGTGAGACCCCTTAGATAAAAGGGAGAGTGGACGTAGGATATTCAAATCCGAACCACTATATATCTTGTGTTCTTTATTGCTTTCATCTACTTATTCTCTTTGTGGTTTTTGTTCTCTTGTAAAAGGAATTTGTTAAGACATTTAATTTAAGCTTCCGCAATTAATCTAACTAGTGGGACCAACAAGACTCTTAGATCCGGGTGAGCAGTCTGTATAGGATTTAGGAGGAACTCAGACCAGACTTGACTCAGCGAGGTATCAGGGTGCTACAATGTCTCCATGACAGGTATGAGTTCAATCCTGACCTTTGTGAATTTGGAACGTCTCACTGAGATTTCCATCCTGAAAATCCTCATTAAATGCTTTCCATTTTCATTAAAATGCGCCTTTTGATATTTAAACCCATGCGTGTCGGAGCATTTAATGTTCGCAATTACTTTTTCATATACGTGTCCATTTTATACGGAATATGACTGACATGGGTAAATGATTGTACGTAAGATTAATCTTGGCCCTTCATTTCCAAATCTTTTCAAATTCCGAATTAATCTCAACCCCACGTCTGAGTAACTGACTTAGTCATATCAATTAGAAAAGTCATTTGAGAAATTTATGCAAACACAACACTCACACTGCATACTGAACTTTCTCTCGTTCAAAGCAATTTCTGCAAATTTCTCAAAATATCTATCTCAATGGCTTTTCTAGACACTACTTGGACCACAGATGACATCGAGGATGTTGTAAAAAACAAGTTAGTAAACATGGAGCACATCATTACCATGGATGGGCCATGTCTTAATGTGAAGAAAATCCTGCCAATCTTCGAGTGGATTTCAAAGGCCAAACTTGACAAGTATTTCTCGAAGAAACCCTCTTCCGTGCTTCTGAAGGCGGTGGTGGAAGCGTATTTGAATATGTTCACTCGCAAGGGTGAGCTATTCACGAGGGTAAATGTTCTTATTCCTACGGGGGAAAAGAACAAGGCTGGAGAGGTACTCTAGAATGAAGAGGCACACGATATCAACCTTCGCAAGGTTGTGAAGGAGGTTTTCGGGCTTCCGTGCTCAGGGATCAACCCAAAGACCTACGTGGAGAACAAGGAAGGAGAGCTTCTGAGAAGCTGGATGAAATCAGAATCTCTAGAGTTCAGAGCAAGGCAGTACAAGGATACATTGAAGCCTGAGTATCGTGCTTTGATTGACATCATGTCCAAGATGGTGATGGGCATGGTTGGGTCACACGAGTAGCTGAGCCTTCCCAAGCTGAGGATTATGGGGGCTCTTGTAGACGGAGTAGAGGCTAACTGGGAGCAGTTCTTCCTAGACCAGCTGAGCCAAGCTGCTATGGACAAGCTCAAGAAGGATATGGACAACAAATACATCTCCGTGGGGTGTAATTCTGCCTTTCGGAACAAGGCTATCCTTGCTCATCATCCACGCGTGCTTAGGGTGCACGTTTGACATGGAGGATGACCTTTCCTCCAAGAAGGTCATGTTCACCTCTGAAGGTGATACTTATACCATTCTTGGCATGGCTGACCCCAAAGCTCCACTGAAGGGTCAAAAGAAGAAAGCAGTTGCCAAAGGGAAGAAGGTAGTGTCCAATCTACTGGAGAGAGTAGAAGACCTTATTGAGAAAGACAAGCAGGCTGGGGCCGCAGTAGCTGCTGAGAGGGAGGCTGAGGAGAAGGCCAAGGAGGAGAAGGTGGCCAAGCTGAAGGTGGTGCTTAAGTCTAAGGCCACAACGAAGGAATTGAAGAAAAAGACTGAGAAAGTCTCCAAGAGTGCCATTTCTGAGGCTGAGGAGACTAATGATGACGTTAGAGCAGAAGGAGGTGAGAAGGAGGAGAGGCCTTCGAAGAGGCTGAGGAAGGGTCTAAGGAAATCTCCTGCGAAGGTACTGAAGGAGGTGAGCCCCGGTCAGGGAAGAGACAAGCTCTCCAAGAGCCTCTGACTTGGTGCAGGTCAGGGACACGATCGAAACTGCAGAAATGCTGTAACCTGACCAACCCAACCCAACTGAACCCCAACCCCATCCCTCATCCACTCCCAACTCTGAACCCAACCCGGATATCCCCAACAACCCCACTAAACCCTCTAGCCCAAACACTGACCTACCCCCACCCTAGTCAGAGCCAAATGTTCTAAATCCTTCTGAGCCTGACTCCCAACCTGAATCCAACCTACCCAATCCTGAGGATTTCCTAGTTACATCCAATGATCCGAAGGACTTAGACCCTGAGCTCGATCTCATCATTGAGGAAGCTGGAGAAGATGAGGAATCAGAGGATATCACATCTCTTCTCTTCTTTGATTCTATCAAAGGGTGAAAATTGGGTAGTAAGGAGTTTCCCTTTGCTGAACAACTATCCTGAGCTGCGAGAAATGATGGTTGACCTCAAAGTCTGGCTGGAGTACAAGCAGGCAAATATGGTGGAGCAGCGGATACTGGTTGAGCTAAAGGGATGAGATTTTTGGTGCTCAAAGGAGGCTCGCATGACCAGTTATTTCGGGATAACCAGTTACCTAGAGCTGTTGGAGATGGAGGCAGTCAGGGAGCTGGTCGCCAGGATGATTGCCAGATGTGCTAAAAAATCTAAGTTCCATGATACTCCTGAGAAGGATAAGAAGGGATCTGATGATGATGGTGAAGATGGTCAGGGTGGTGGAGCTGTTGGAGATTTAGTAGAAGAGACTGCCAAAGAGCTGGATGAGATAAGCACTGAGCCTCAGGCTCAGGGGGAAGGTGAGAAGGAAGTTGGTGCCAAGGGTGGACCAACTGCTGAGGATGTTGTGAACATCTCAGCAGCCAATGATACAACAGTCAATAACGGGACTCCCTTTCCTGAGACAAAGGAGGATGTTGTAGAGGCGTCCAAGGTGACTCCTAGTTCTGAGGGACAAGTTCCTGAAGTTCGAGATAACTTAGCTGAGCTTGTGCAGGCGGCTATGACTTCTCCAAAACTGCCTTTAGTGCACCCTGAAGAGGGGACTGAAGATACAGGGGCTGACCAGAGAGAACAGCCACCGACTGATGAAGCCCAAGATGATGACATTATCATCACTGGAATTGGGCGAGGCAACTTCACCAGCATTGTGCAAGTAAAGCAGGAGAAGACTACTGAAAACCTTGCTGACCTTCAGCAACAAGTTGAAATTCTTAAGGCTCAAGCCGATGCTAAAGATAAAGGGATTCAAAAGCAGCTGAAATGGGTGAAGCCTGCTCTCAAGACGGTTGCCAACTCTGAAGTGAAGAGTCTGAAGAAACTAATGTTGTCAACCATTAAGTCCATCATGTCTGAGAGGAAGATGATGAAGAAGTTGATGGCTAACTCACTGACCCAACTTCGAGATGAGTATGATGCAAGGATGGAGAAGGCTATGGAGCACTTGGAAAGTCAGGCCGCGACTCTCCTCACTGAGGCACTCAATTCCTCAGTGTCCAAGATGGCTTTGAAGTCAAAGACGATTGCTCAGGAGTCAGCCAAAGTCACTCAGGAATCTGCCAAGATTGCTCAAGAGTCAGAGAAGATCATGACTAAGACTGCTCAGCTCATCAAAGAGTCAGGGAAGGTGGAGGCCAGGCTGACACGCACTGAGCAAAGCCTTCATACCAATATGGAAATATTCAAGAAGAAGCTCAAGGTGAGTATTGCCAGTGTATCTTATGCGGGGAACGGGATTGCCACCGGAGTTGAGTTTTTGAGGAAAGAGGTTGAGGAAGTCCAGTCCTTAACTGTATTTGTTATTAACGAAGGTGCAGGTGTTATGAGAGAAGCACTCCCACCTCCGTCAGCCAAGGATGATGCCAAAAAGGGGGAAAATGGGAAGACAAGATCTCTCCCTGTGACATCAGAGGCTGAGAAGAATGAGGCATTGAGAATGCCCAGAAAGTCAGCCATATTAGCTGTAGTGGCTCAGGCTAATGAACCTTCAGAGAAGCAAGTTCCTCAACTCCCTTCAATTTCAGAATCTTCAGTCAGTCAGAAATCGCCAGTGAATACAAGGAAGAACTCAATCACCTATTCTGTGGAAACGGTGGCTGAGTTATGTGCAGAGGCATGGGGAGCTGCCCCTGAGAAGACTGGGTTGAGCGCAGGGCTGACATTGCTCAAAATGAGAAGATGAGCATTCTTGAAAAGAAGGTTGAAAAGTTGACTGACATCACTGCCTTGCAGCAGAGAGAACTTGATGATGCGATGATTAGTCTACTGAGGAGGAAGAAGGCGAAGCCTGAACCAAGGAAGTACAGAAAGAAGCTGACGGCAAGGAAGACTAGTCTACTTCAAGTCAAGAAGCCTGAGAAGCCTACTTAGAGGGTTGCTCTCATTGATGAGTTCATCTCTAATAAACTAAAGGAGTTTTGGGTGGATGCAAGTGTTGGTGTATACTGTAAAGCAAACTTTTGTTGGGCTTTTATGGATATATTCGATTTCCTTATTATTTGAAATAAATGGTTTTTCACATTATTGCAATCTTATTAATTGCTTGTATTACTTGTATGTCCATTTATCTTATATTATAGATAATGTGGTGGGTTTGTAGTCACACAGAAGATCACATTGTCAGTTCCTTATAAGATATAAACAGTATTCACAACTGAGATAGTTCTGGACATAACTATTGGTTTAAGTTGTAGTATGAACTTGTTAGTGGCTTGTCTTGGCCATTAGTTCATACTAGTACGCTATGTCGTATTGAATGGATCACAGTTAAGACATGTTCTTCTATTCTGACTGTTATGAAGAACTAAAGGTCTTGGTGACTCTTGTAATTCTTAACCCTAATTGTGATATCTAGATATGTGGAGCGCTTGTTCACTACTTTGATTTACTATGGGTGAGAATCTTGTTAGATTCATCGCACTATGTATTTTGGGTAGTGACATCGTTTTCACGATGTCTATTTATTGACATTAAGGCACCGTGTCCTGGTGATCCAGGTTGATGACGTCCCCTTGAGGAAACTCATAAAGGATTATCGTATTAAACCCTGCAGGTGGATTATATCCGTACGACAACAAGGTTGAGTGGTACTACTCAAGGAATAATAGATGTTAATTAATTAAAGCGGTCAGGAGCTTTAATAATTAATGGACGTGCGATATCTTTAACACGGGGAATTATAGAGTCTAATAGAAGCCCTGATTCGGTTCGGGATAGGATGGGAGTGCAACATTAATTCTCTAGTGGAATGAATTAATGTTCACGGGCCAAATAAATGTTCTGGGCTGAACATAAGAGTATTTGGGTCCGTGAGGAGCCCAAACCCTATACCTTCTAACAGATCCCTAGTCTGGCCCATGAAACTTAAGGAGTATATATAAAGGCTTCAATTTCGTTCTTAAAGCCCTAGCACTCTAAGATAAAACGTGCAGCAGCCAAAATTTGTGAGTGGGGTTGAGAGGGAGACGAAATTGTGAGGCACTTTTCTCCACGTTCGCTAGTTCGCCATCCACCCGGTGTACGAACAAGGTTGGGAGACAGACTAGAAGATCATTAGTGGAATCAACGCCTCGGTCTTCAAGGGTAACGGATCTAAACTTGTTTTTAGATGCATGTTTAGGTCTTTAATTGTTTATACATGTTTGGTATCCCAACAACGATCTTGGGGACGGACCGCCTTCACCGGCACGTTCCATCAGCAAGGGACGAGTTCATCAGGCTATGGTTTATTGTGAAGAAGTGGGGCGACTCTGAAGGCATTGATGCCCACTTCATTGACTTCATGTCCGACACCCATCCTGAGCTTCTCAAAGGAATCTTGGATGAGGCTGACACTGTCAGAGTTCAAATCAAGGCCCCTGAGTTCCTCACTCGACCACCACCACTCCAGGCAAATGGGAAGAGCTATGATTCAAAGGCTATCATGGCTGAAGTCTTCAAGATTGCCAAGGCTGAGGGGTACCTAAATCAACTAGATAGGCTTGACGAGCTGAAGGACAGAGCCTACAATGGCTATTGACTTCGACCTGAGATGAGAAGGATCTAGTTGTACCCTGACTTTTGTAATAGATAGGATTCATTGTACTCGTGATCATATTTATCAATGAAATCTATTACTTTGCCCACAGACAAAAACTCATTGTCTATTTTGGCTTTTATTTATTTTCTGTACTTATCAAAAATTGCTCTAACACTGATCTTGTCTTATAGAGTAGGACTGTGTTTCCTCTAAGTGTTTTTTAGGATCTTTTCAGTGTTTTGGCATCATCAAAAAGGGGAAAATTGTCGGGAGAATGTCAATTTTGAGTTGATCCAAAAGCCCCTGAAAAGATGATTTGCCTAAGTGTTTGTAGTAGTCAGGCTAGTCTTAGTTAGGTTTGTAAGTTAGTTTATTTTACAATTTACAGGTACTCAATGAGAGGAGTACTCATTGATGACAATCAAGACTGAAGCCTGAACACACAAGAGCACCATCCTGGGCTTATGGCAGTCCTTCTAAGCCGGCTGAGTAAGCGTCAGGATGAAGAGCAAGATCCTGAGATCTTCGCTAAACTGAGTCCTGTAGGGAGCAGGATCTCACTGAGTATTGGAAAAAGACTTGGAGTTGGATCCAAGCAAGTCAAAAGGAATGTTAGCGTTGGGAAACGTACGTAGATGAGGACAAACCTGAACTCAGTAAAGACAAGACTGAACTGAAGAATGAGTTCTGATATTCTCACCTACCTGATGACGTGGACCAATCAGAGAGCGACAAGTCATGTACGGATACTGACTTGAACCTGACATCCCTGCACAGTTCAATGGGCAAGCATTTAATGCATTTACCAAATACATGCAAGGACGGCTGCTGCATGGAGATTGTATCCGTTGAACAATCCTACGAGAAGACAACCTAGAAGGCTATCTCTTCCAATGGATAGTTTTCAAAGTTTCCTATAAATACAGAAGACCTTGGACCCAAGCAAGGTTACGGAAAATTTCAAAGCCAAGAAATTACTCAAACTCTCAGCGCACAAAGCATTCAGCATTCAAAGAAGCACTCGAAACATCTTAAATTTCCCAAGTGTTTCTTAGTTAGAGAGTTATTCTGTATTCCACTGAGTGAAATAGAAATATCTTAAGCTTAGAAGTGATTATCCAATCCTTAGCATAGGTTTGCCTTATAAGGATAATCACAGCGTAGTTGGAATCCAAACTGAAACCAAAACCCTCTAGTCAGGTTTGTTGGTGGAAGTTAGTAAGTGTGTAAGAAGGAGGAAGTAAGGGTCAGTAAGTGAAGCTGATCTTGGTGCACCTTCACTCGTTAAAAATAAGACAATCCTTAGTGGATTCTCCTGTTAAATCGGGACCGTGGACGTAGGAGCTTGAGTCTCTGAACCACGTTACTTCCCTGTATTCTTACTGCTTTCCTTCTTACACACTTACTAACTTCCACCAACAAACCTGACTAGAGGGTTTTGGTTTCAGTTTGGATTCCAACTACGCTGTGATTATCCTTATAAGGCAAACCTATGCTAAGGATTGGATAATCACTTCTAAGCTTAAGATATTTCTATTTCACTCAGTGGAATACAGAATAACTCTCTAACTAAGTAAGGGTCAGTAAGTGAAGCTGATCTTGGTGCACCTTCACTCGTTAAAAATAAGACAATCCTTAGTGGATTCTCCTGTTAAATCAGGACCGTGGACGTAGGAGCTTGAGTCTCTGAACCACGTTACTTCTCTGTATTCTTACTGCTTTGATATCTGTTCTTATTTGTTCATTTGATTAAGTCATTCATTTCATATTTAATCAGGCTTGAATCAATCAGCCTAATCATGAATCTGAGCACTGCCCTTCTAATCACGGCTTCATAAAAAGGAAAACAGGTTTTCAGAAAGAAAGCTAACTAAACAAGACTATAAACTTTCAGGGCTCACACATTCCGCACTGAACATAAGTAGATAGTTATCCAACTGACTTGCACTCAGTGCTGTTAGTAGGTGGATTATCTACTCAGTGTTCATATACCACTCTGAGTAAGGGGACTCAATCAGTTTGAAAGTAAGAAAAATTTCTATACGTGTATTCCCCCCCCCCCTCCCATACACGTATCACTCAGTCTTGTACTGGGACCAACAGATTAGAAAGTGAGCAGCATAAGAATCCAAGGTACGAAATCCCTTGGGAAGGGTGGAAAGGAAGGTCTCCAGTCTAGATTTGCGAAGGAGATCCAGAATCTCCAATGCAGCAGAGTTCCTGGGGGAGTAGAAGTCTACCACCATTTTGGATTTGAGCTTTTCACATACATACGAGGCATCAAAATTGTAGGTAGTGGCCATATCTGAAAAGCTTGAGAGAAGAAAGGTGAGAGAAAATCTGCAGAGTAAGAATAGGGTTTTGAAAATGTAAAGAGACATATGAAAATCCTTTGGTTTTAAAAGAAATATGTGTGGAAATAACAATTAATTGGGAAATAGGATCGATTAAAGAATTGATTTGTATGTTGCACTTTAGAATAAATCCGACGGCTGTGATTGAATAAAGCAAGATACGGATTTATTTTGCGTGCGTGGCGCAGTAATTGAGACTAGGCTCGAGGAGTTTTGGGGCAGTCAAGAGAAAAACAAAATGATTGCCCTGGCCCACGAACCGAATTTAAATACACTTAGAATTGGAAACATTTTGAGTATATTTACTAATTTTAAAAGTGTATCCCAATGACCAGACGCAGAAGAGTAATTACTTACCTGTCATCTAATATAGTAACCAGATGATACCACAAGTAGTCTGGCAATAGAACTCATCTGGACAAGATCTCATCTGGACACGATCTCATCTGGACAAGATCTTATCTGGACAAGATCTCATATAAGATCTCATCTGAGTTATATCTCTTCTGGTATATCTAATCTGCAGACAGGCTGGTAAGACAAACAAAAGGATATATGCAATAATAAAATTAAGGATACTCTTCTGGTGTTCCCCTTAAAACAATTCTGTCTCTGGATCCAAAAGTCCTAATTCAAAAGCTAACTCTCTAAACCTGATCTCTGCCAGAGGTTTAGTTAGAATGTCTGCTCTCTGCTTCTCTATAGCAATCTTCTCCATCCTTATATCACCGTTCTCAACAAGATCTCTGATGAAATGGTGTCTGATATCAACATGCTTGCATCTGGTGTGGAGGATAGGGTGGGTAATGACCATTGCACTGTTGCTATCACAAAATATGGGAATATCTTCAGCTCTAATCTGGTAGTCTATAAGCTGTTGACTGATCCAAAGTAGTTGCGAACTACAACTCCCAGCTGCCATGTACTCTACCTCTGTGGTGGAAGTAGCAAATGAAGTCTGCTTCTTAGAAAACCAAGAAACCAACTTAATCCCAATAAATTGGCATGTACCACTGGTAGACTTCCTATCTATTCTGCAACCACCATAATCTGAATCTGAATAGCCACTTAACTTAAAGTTGTCATCTGCAGGGTACCATAAACCAAGATTAATTGTTCCCTTAAGATACTTTAATATCTTCCTAGCTGCTTCCAGATGACTCTTCTTAGGATTAGCTTGAAATCTGACACAAACTCCCACAACAAAGGTCATGTTTGGTCAAATTGCGGTCAAGTATAAAAGAGAACCAATAAGAGCTCTATACTGAGTCTGGTCCACACTCTCTCCAGACTCATCTGGATCCATGTTAAAAAATTTCATCATAGGAATCTTGGCAGCCTTGCTAGATCCTATTCCAAATTTATCTAACATATTCCTTGTATACTTAGCTTGATTGATGAAGATTCCCTTCTCTGATTATTTCACTTGAAGACCTAAGAAATAATTCATCTCACCCATCATAGACATCTCAAATTGACTCTGCATGAGATTACCAAATTTCTCACACAACTTCTTGTTAGGAGATCCAACTATAATGTCATCCACATATATTTGGACCAGAAGGATGTCCTTTCCTTCTTCTTTCCTAAACAAGGTTCTATCAATCTTACCCTTAGTAAAACCATTGTCCAGAAAAAATTGAGATAGAGTGTTATACCATTCTCTTGGTGCCTGCTTAAGCCCATAAAGAGCCTTCTTAAGCTTATACACCTTGTCACCTTATTCAAAACCAGGGGGTTGTTCAACATACACTTCTTCAATGAGAATCTCATTGAGAAATGCAGATTTCACATCCATCTGGTAAACTTTGAACTTCATGTGAGCAGCAAATGCTAGAAACAATCCGATGGCTTCTAGTCTAGCAACATGAGCAAAGGTCTCATCATAGTTTATTCCTTCAGACTGAGAGTACCCCCGAGCCACTAATCTTGCCTTGTTTCTATTTATGACATCATTCTCATCTTTCTTATTTTTGAAAACCCACTTAGTGCCTATCACCTTTTGATGTCTTGGTCTGTCTACCAGCTCCCAAATATCCTGTCTGGTGAATTGATTCAACTTCTCTTGCATTGCCACTATTCAATTTGAATCTTTTAGTGCCTCCTTGATATTCTTTGGCTCAATCAATGATACATAGCAACTGAATAAGACAGCTAAGTTTAGTGTTCTCCTCGTCTGGACGCCACTAGTTGGATCTCCTATAATGAACTCTTTGGGGTGATCAACCAGACTCTTCCTTCCCTTGGACTGGACTGATTGACCATCTGTTGCAGTACCTTGATGAATATCACCAACTGCAGGAAAGCTTCCCCCTATAAGAGTTCTAACCTCTTTTTGTTCTGCTCCTTGTGAAGGCTTCTGCTCCAGAGAACCAGAAGATGGGTTACCATCTGAATCTGAATCTGACTCTGAATCAAGAATAGGTGGTTTGACTTTAATTATCTTGGAAGTAATCTGATCCTTGGACTCTTCTGGAGACAAGTCCTAAAAGTCTACCTTGAACTCAAGAGTAGATTCATAAAAAAACAACATGAGGTGTTTCTTCCACATAAAGAGAATTCCTATTGAGGCTGTGCGTATGTTATAAAGTAAAGATGTTGTAATGAATGTTGTAACATACACTACAGCAATCTGGAAAACCAGAGATAAAAACGTATACATCGGAAGACTTAAACACACTATTGCAAGTTGGAATACTTTTTAACACAAACTATATAAAATAACTTGTGCTAGCCTTACGGCGAAACGTTCACTATAATAAAATTAGTGATACAAAAGTTGTGTGAAGAGTTAAATCATTCACAATGGAAATAAGACTCGATATCACCTATCAAATCTAAATTGGTTAAGTGTATAACACTATACATCGTCAAAGTTGATCTCACTCTATATCTATGATCTCTCTATCTATGGATATAGGATTGATCGCAAGTTATGCGAGATGTACTAAACTTCTAGGCATAATATAAATGTTGGAATAACTGCCCTATCACCTTTGAACTCAGGATCAACACTAGAGTAGGTGTACTCGTTTACTCCACACTTGGTACTGAAGACTCCGGCTTCTATTTATAGATGGAGGTCTTCAATCCGATAATAACTTCTTCATGTAACCGCTCCATGATCTTATGTTATCTCCCACGATCTTATCTTTATTTCTAATATTTCTTAATGCAACCGCCTGATCTAGATCGTCCTCAACCGTTCTGGAATAGTCTGGATCGTGTAGGTCCTTGTAGATCCTTCTGGAACCCGTAACTGCCCATGTTGCAACCAATGCTTGCAACATTTACTGTAACATTGAGTATTCCAGAGACTTGTAGATCCTTCTAGATCTTCATCATGTATGTTAAAACATCTAAGACAACATTTGATCATAAAGTATTAGTTAATGAGAAGAAAGGGCAAATTCATGTTATTTCAAAGTAAATAGTGAATACTTCACTACCAACAATCTCCCCCAATTTGACCTTTCTACTACAACACACCTGATGTATATATTTTTTCAATATATAAGTCAGTGATGTATGTACAATAGAGATTAACATTGTATTGTACACTTATCTTTTCACACTTGTGTAGAAAAACAGTTAAAAAACAAGATGAACAACTATAAGTTGAATCACCAAAATCAAGATGAAATAACGGTAAGTTAATTCACCAAAAACAGAATGAACAAACATTTGCTCACTCAAACCAAATGAACATCATCATATATGCTCATTAAAAATAAAATGAGTAACAAAGTGTTTACCCATTCAAATTACAACTTTCAATAGCAATTACTGAAATAAATTATATCAATTCTAACATAATAACCTAACAACTAATATAATATTTTCTTTCAGAAATTAAAAACTTAGTATCAGAGCAAACTAATCAAAAGAATAAATAAAAACAAGGGTACTTAGAGTTAACACAATCAGGAACTTGATATCACTGTATAAAGTATACAGTTGCAGCTACAAGCATCTTGCACTAAGCTCCCCCATAAATTGTGCTTCCTCTAGTCTCTAAATCAACTCAAACTTTGGCAGAAATATTTGGTAGATCACCATACAACTCCTCTTCCTCTGCTTCCTGGATATGAATTGTTGCAAGGTTTGCAACAACATCTTCAGCAGCATCTGCACTTCTCCCAGCATCATCAGGTCTAGTTGCAACAGCTTCATCAACAACTGTCCTTCCTTCTTCAGCAACCTTAGCAGCAGGTTCAGCAACATCATCCATCTCATGAATCTCAATTCCTCGAGCAGCAGCAACTGGTACTCCCCCTGTTGTAGCAGAAAGTAGGTTTTCCTAGTAGTTCTTTAGGAATTGGAGTTCCATCTATAGAGTCCCGCAAGTGCTTTAGTTGAGTTTGAACAAACTCAGGTGAGATATTCAAGGAATGTGTTGTAGGAGCAGGAATGTTGCAAGGTATGTTCCCAGCATTCTGTGCAGTATCTTGTGCAGGAGTTGGGTCAGGAACAAGTTGGTTATGTTCTGGAGTTTCTTCATCAGCATTTTCCTGTAATGGTAAATCTAGCACTCTATTCCCAGACAACAAGTAGTGAGATATGCCCATCAAACTCACTCTCCCCCTCAACAATTCATTTCTGATATGGATAAAATTATGACTCCTTAAATAGCCACATATCAACACAGGATAAGGCAAGTTACCTTTTTCAGAGATCTTCCCAGTAAATTTCATCATGTGATGAAAAATAACTAATCCAAGGTTGAAATTTTTCATCAAACCTATCCTATACATCAGAATAGCTTGATCCCTGGTCACTTTTGTTGAGTTGGTAGAAGGTATCCAGTTATACACCACAAGTTTGTGTAAGATAGAATACAGTGAAGTCAATGAAGTAGCAAGCATATTCTTTTTCCACTTGTTTATTCTACCCCCAGTCAGAGTATGAATAATCTCATCCATATGAGGAACCTCTTCTTCCTCAACATTCTCAACATGTAAAAACTGATTAATTAACTCAGGAGTGAAAGGAACATTCCTATCCCTAAATATCGCAGACCCATACCACCTAGAATTTCTTCTAGCATGATTCTTCTTCAGACAAGCATAGAATTCATAAACTCAATTAGTAACAAAGGCATCAGCAAAGGTTACAGTATGCATCAAACTCCTTTCCTCTAAGTATCTAACAAGACCCTTAGATTCGAATTCATCAATGTTAATTTTCCTCTCAATTAACAGATTTCTTTTGCTTAACCTAGCTATCTTTTGTTCCAAGGATTCATCATAATCATTGGCTAAGTGTATAACACTATACACCGTCAAAGTTGATCTCACTCTATATCTATGATCTCTCTATCTATGGATATAGGATTGATCGCAAGTTATGCGAAATGTACTAAACTTCTAGGCATAACATAAATATTAGAATAACTGCCCTATCACTTTTGAACTCAGGATCAACACAAGAGTAGGTGTACTCGTTTACTCCATACTTGGTACTGAAGACTCCGGCTTCTATTTATAGATGGAGGTCTTCAATCCAAAAATAACTTCTTCATGTAACCGCTCCATGATCTTATGCTATCTCCCACGATCTTATCTTTATTTCTGATATTTCTTAATGCAACCTCCTGATCTAGATCGTCCTCAACTGTCCTGGAATAGTCTGGATCGTCTAGGTCCTTGTAGATCCTTCTGGAACCCGTAACTGCCCATGTTGCAACCAATGCTTTCAACATTCACTGCAACATTGAGTATTCCAGAGACTTGTAGATCCTTCTAGATCTTCATCCTACATGTTAAAACATCTAAGACAATATTTGATCATAAAGTATTGGTTAATGAGAAGAAAGGGCAAATTCATGTTGTTTCAAAGTAAATAGTGAATACTTCACTACCAACAACAGTAACACCTATTAAAGGCTATGTATGCTTTACTGGTGCTGGAATATCCTAAGAATATTCCATCTGCCACTTTAGCATCAAAAGTTTTTAATTTGGATTTCCCATTATCATGAATGAAACACTTACATCCAAAAATATGAAAGAAAGAAACAGACGGGGTTTTACCTTTCCATACCTCATATGGTGTCTTACCACGTCTCTGGGCAATGAGGCATCTATTCTGGGTGAAACAGGTTGTGTTGATGGCTTCTGCCAAAAACCTTTGAGGTGTGTTATATTCTGCCAGTAGAGTTCTTGCAGCCTCTTTAAGTGTTCTATTCCTCCTCACTGCCACTCCATTCTGTTGAGGTGTTCTGGCAGAAGAGGTGTGATGTAATATACCTTTGTCCTTGCAATACTCTGCAATGTGTGAGTTCAGGAATTTTGTGCCTTTGTCACTTCTGATCTCGGCTATGCTCTAGTTCTACTCATTCTGAATCTGCTTGAAAAATTATGGCAACTTTGTGATAGTTGCATTTTTCTTAAACAAGAACACTACCTAAGTGTATCTTGAAAAGTCATCTACTATCACCAAGGTGTATTTCCTTCCACTAAAGCTAAGTGGTGAAACAGGTTCAAACAGGTCCATGTGAAGCAATTGAAGTACTCTGGTTGTGGTTGTGATCTGGACATCCTTGAATTAAGTTTTAGGTTGTTTTCCCTTCTGGCAGGAACCACAAGTCTGATTCTTCTTGAATACTTCATTTTGAAGACCTCGAACTAGACCCTTTCTGGCAATCTTGTTGAGTGTCTTGAAATTCAGGTGACTCAACCTCTTGTGCCAAAGCCAGTTGTTCTCTGCAGATCCTTTGGCTACCAGGCAAGTGTTCCTGGGACAAGTATTGAAATCTGCAAGATAAATGTTGCCTTTCCTCAAGCCAACTAATAATCTATCATCGTTATAAGAATTGAAAATAGTGCAAGAGTCACTAGAAAACTTCACTGAGCATCCCTTATCACAAAATTGGGATACTGAAAGCAGATTATGCTTGAGTCCTTCCACATAGTAGACTTCATCTACAGATACATCATTGACAATCAACTTTCCAACTCCTCTAGTGACTCCAAAGTTGTTATCACCAAACATCACTTTTGGCCCTTTCAAGTGCTTGAAATCCTGGAGATGATCTTTTACAAAAGTCATATGTTTGGAGCATCCACTATCAATGTACCAAACAACATTGCTTGAGAATCCTTTCTCCAATGGGCTTTTGTCCTCCTGCAAGGAAATCAATTAGGTCCCCTACTAGAGTTGGGTCCTGATTTGTTAGTTGCCTTGCATTTAGGAATCCAAAGATAAAGATCATCCCTTGCTGGATGATAATCCAAAGATAAAGATCGTCCCTTGCTGGATGAGGAGATCTTATCTTCCTTCCAAATCTATCTACCAGCACATATCCTCTGACAATGACATATTGAGTTGCTGGACTTATGAGAATACCTTTCCTATAGATAGGTCTGGTGTATCTCCTTTCAAATCTAGTCTTAGGAATGGCTTGTCTTAAAGATATGGTTTTAAATGGTCTGGTAATAAGGATACATCCTAGAAGAACCATCCATGGTGTCATAATCAGCCAGATCAGTTGGTCTTCTATAGATTGGTCTAGTAGACATGTTCTGGTTCTGATGATGAAACCTAGGTCTTCTCTTGTGGTCATAACCCTTCTGAGGTCTCTTGTTCTGATAGGATTGTCTCTGCTGAGTATATCTCTTTTGATGTCCCTTAAGCAGAGTAGGTCTCCCTTGTTGAGAATTACTCATCTGGGATATCCTTTTCTGTTTGGGTTCCTCTTTTTGAGACTTACTCTTCAAGACTTCCTTCATCGAATTAGATTCCTCTTCAGGTGTACAACACTCTTGATAATCCCTTTCATGCCTTCTGGGATTATGGACTAAACGATATCCTTTCCCATCTGGCTGGGTATCATCGTCTTCCCAAATTTCCATTATAGTACCAGCTCTTGCAAACTTGTCTTTGTTATAGGCATATTTATGAGTGTTTATAGATCTGCTAGGATATCCTAAACCTCTCTTATCATTTGTGCGTTGAGAAGACTCAGTTATGATAGATACTGTAGTTGGTATCTTTGGTTCTTCTCTGGGCATATGTATCTCTCTATGACCTGCTCAACTTGTTTTCCCTTGATAAGAGATTGGTATTTGGCTCTAAGTTCACCAATCTCATTGTCCTTAGAGAAATTCTCTTTCATGAGCTGATTCACCAGATTATCTTGATCAGTAATAGTATCCTAAAGTATTAAAACTTCTTTGGAATGATTACTGATAAGGTCTCTGGTAGATTTTTGCTCATTGGACAAGGATTGTACTTCAGCTTTGAGCCTACCATTTTCTTTCTCAAGTTCTTGACAAAGTTGAACACATCTTTGAAGATCTGATAGCATTTGCTGCATATCAGACTCACTAGAAGTATCAGATGAGTGAGAGAGATGCATAGTGAAGATTCTTGTACCTTAGTAATGTCTGACATGAGACACATATCATCATCTAATCCAAAGTCAGAAGAAGAAGAAGAACTTGAACTGGTGTCATCCTCTTCTGCTTCTGTCAGCAATGCTCTCTTGTCTGCATATCTCCTATCTCTCTTGAGTCTTTTCTCTTCTCTTTCCCTAGGAGTTATTGAGGACAATCATAGCAGTAGTGACCTGGTTTATTACAGGTGTAACAAGTGTTGTCTCCTGCTCTGGGACTGGGACTGGAATCTCTCCTTCTGGAGTTGAAGTCTGGCCTACCTGGACTACTTTCTCTCCTCCTGAAATCTAATCTGCCAGAGCTGGAATCTCTTCTCCTTGGACTGAAGTCTCTCCTCTTCTCTGGTGACTGGAACCTGGTTTCCCTTGAATCTCCAGATGACCTCTGCAGGCTTGAAGGAACTCCTTCTGTCTCTTGTAGAATCCTTACAGTGTCTCTTGTACCTACCATACTTGGAGCCCATCTTCTCTAGCTTTCTAGTCAAGAGTGGTACCTGCTCTTTCAAACTCAGGTCATCTGCCGCTGGTTCCTTTACCTGTTCATCAGTCTTGATTGTAGAAGAGAATGCAACTCCTTTCTGGCCAAATGAGGTATAGATCTCATCTGCCTGATCTTCCTCTTGTAAATCTTACTCATTTGCTTTAAGATTAGAGAAGAGCATATGATGATCTAGTGTGTTCAGGTCCTTACTGTCCTTGGTGACAGTAACCTTTATTCTCCATCTTCTTGCTAGTGATCTAAGAATTTTATTATTAATTTCCTTTTCAGAGTAATTCTTACCGAAGGCACTAGCCTTGTTGAGGAGATTTATGAGGCGCAAGTCCAGCTGGTCAATGGTCTCATCTGGCTTCATCTTGAAGGTATCAAAAGAGTGTTGAATAGCTTGTAGCTTGTCCTTCACAGATCAGAGCCAGCTTGTCCCACATCATTTTGGCTGTGCTGCAGGTTCTGACCTTCTTAATCACTTCCTTGGTAAGAGTGTTGATGATTTTTGTTCTGGCTACCTGATCAAGGTTATGCAGCTTTCTCTCATCATTGTTCAATTCATCATTTTTCTTGAGAACCCTTTGTCTTGCAGGTCTAGTTTCTTCAGTAACTCTTTCTCCATCAGCACTGGTCTCTTCTCGTGCACCTGATCTGTCATCATCAATAGGAGTCCAGTAAAATTTGATAGGGCCACTTTCAACCACATCAAGCATGCAGTGATGAATAGCTGCAAGATGATTACTCATCATGAAACTCCAATGGATATAGTCATCAAAAGAAAATTCTGGTAATTTACGACTCTTGTATGCAGATTTTGAAGACATTTTGATATGAATAAAAAAGGTTTTATGCAAAGGTAAAATATGCAGCGGATCTACCCTGGTGACCACCAAAAGCTTTTCAAAGCAGTGGTCTAGGACACACTGCTCTGATACCACTTGTTGGTCCCACTAGTAACAGTATAGAAGTAATAAGAAGTCTAGAAGGGGGGTTGAATAGACTTCTCACACTTAACATAATTTTTAAGACTTTTTCAAATACACCAGACTCGTCTATTGAACAGTGCAGAAGCTTAAGCAATTAACCTTTAAGTAAAAACCATTTTTATGCCTTTAACAAGTAAGATGCACAAGAAAGATAAAGCAATAAAGTAGAGAATACAAGAATATATAGTGGTTCGGATATCAAATTCTACGTCCACTCTCCCTTTGAAAAAGGGACTTTCTTACTCTCCTTACGCACTTTACTGGAATTTTACAAGTACCAATTCCTTGTTAACAACTTAGATCAAACTTGATCTAATCTGTTCAACACAACAACCTTATCTTGAAAGATGAACAGGTTGAGTATTGTATTTCCAACTAATCTCCTTAACAATAGATTTTATTAAAGCTATAGAGTACTGGAATGCTTAAATTATATCAATGCTTGAAAGTGTTCTTCGCGCGTATTGATCTCTTTTCCAGTGGCTCTCTATTTATAGGGAGGATTAGGGTTTAGCCGTTGGAGAGCTAATCTAATCAGATCCCTATAAATGGAAGTTTCAATCAATCAATTTCCCTAATTAATTGATTGGGTTGGTGGGATCCTTTGGATTGATTCTTCATTTGACTTTCCAATCCTGATCTTCAGACTGCATTAATGACACCAACGGTAAAGAACTTCCTTGGTTAATATCTGGTATGTTCAAAGTGGTAAGACCAGATACCAGATGACACAAAGGTCCTCTGGTCCAGACCAGAATAGTGAAATAAAAAGTTCCTTAGATTCAGGGGATGATTCTAAGGCTTTTCTTATTTCACCAGACTCATCTGGTCTTCTGGACTCATCTTATCTTCTAGGGAAGCTCTTCTACCTCTGATCTATTGCTTCTCTGGAGAGGTCTTCTGGTCTGGCAGTTCCCCCTAGACTAAGTTCTATTCTACATCATCATCTGGCTAACAGGGACGATGCTCCTATTACAAAATCTAGTTTGATTTAACATCTTCAAAACTAACAAAATTTATCCTAACATTAGCCATTTGAGAAATTTATGCTTACACAAATTCACACCTGCTCACTGAGTTTTCTCTCGCTCAAAGCTTTTCTAAATTTCTCAAACCCTTTCAAAAACCAAATAGCTACCTCGAGCAATGCTTGGACTGTTGAAGATTACCAATTTGTAGTCCAGAACAAGTTAGTTCACATTGAACAAGTCATCTTTATGGAAGGACCTTGCTTGAAGGTGAAGGAGATCAAGCCTGTGTTCGAGTGGATATCGAAGGCCGGATTGAAGACATACTTTACTAAGAGGTTGATGCTTGTGCTTTCGAAGGCGGTAGTGGAAGCATACATGAAGATGTCCAGGGTAATGGTGCAAGTGCCCAAGGAAGTGAACAAGAAGGGAGAAGAAGTGTTCGAGAAGGAGGTTAAGGAGATTAACCTCAGGGAGGATGCAAAAGAGATGTTTGGGTTGCTTGCAAAGGTACCAATCCCAAGACCTACATGGAGAATCAAGAAGGAGCCTTGCTGGGAGTGTATACAAAGTCAGGGTCATCGGAGTTTAGGGCCCGTATGCACAAGGACACTCTCAAGCCCGAGTACAGGGCGCTCATAGATATTGTGAGCAAGATCCTCATGGGGAACGTAGGTTCTCATGAGCAGATTAGCAAGGATAAGCTCACGATCATGGATACGGTTATTGATCAGGTCAAAGCCAACTGGGAGCAATACTTCTATGGATCAGCTTGCACCGGCTGTAGGAGAAAAAGTGAATAGGGATGAGAAGAAGAAGCACATCTCTATCTCAGGAGCCTTGCACTTTGGGACGAGGTTATCCATGCCGATAACTCATGCCCGTCCGGGGTGCTCATTTGATTGGGAGGAGGAGGAGCTCTTAGTGAAGTAAGTCATGTTCCCTTCGGAGGCTGACACTTACCAAATCTTGGGGCTCACTGACCCTAATGCGCCTCAGAAGGGCCAGAGGAAGAAAGTAAGGGCAAGAAAGTTGTGACCAATCTACTATAGAGAGTAGATTCCTTATGGGAGAAGTCTCAGGAGACTCATGCCGAAGTAGAAGCTGAGAGGGCAGAGTCTAAGAAGGAGAAGGAACTTGAGAAGGAGAAGGTTGTTGAAGAGACGACTGAGGAAAGGATGGCGAAACTGAAAGTGGTGCTGAAGAAAATGGCTACTGCATCTGGGAAGGTGGCTGAGAAAGTCTCCAAGAGTGTCGTTCCTGAGGCTGAGGAGATTGGCGAGGACATCATAGAAGAGGGTGTACTTGTGATGAAGCCAAGGCCTTACAAATGGCTAAGGAAGGGTAAGGGATCTCCCATCAGTTCGATGATAGACCTAAGCCCGGTGAAGGAAGACGGTGAACCTGCTTCTGAGGTAGCCTCTAACTTGATTCAGGTTAGGGAAGTAATTGAAAATGCTTCCCTACTACAGCCTAAATCTCCCAACCCTACACCTACCCAACACACCACTGAACCCATTTCCTCCCCCACTGAGCCAAACCCAACTGAACCATCCCTACCCCAGTCAGAGCTAAATATTCCCATCCCACCTAAAACTCACATTGAACCATTTATACCATCTCCAACCCATAACCCTAAATAATCCACTTCATCCCAACCCACAGATCTAAAAGACCCAAACCCATCTTGTTGGGATATATGTTTAGTTTTGATGATTTTCCAAAATAATATGTAATAAGTTTGAAAGCAGTCAGGATAGTATCTTTTATTTCAGGTCAGGCTAGGCTAGCTTTCAGTAGAATAGGCTGTTCAGTTGAGGGGGAACTCAGCAAGGGGGAACTCTGCAACACAGCCTGAAGATATCAAGATGACACCCAGAACAGACTGAAGCCATGCCAGGACCTGAACCAGAAGAGAAGCCTGAAGGATGTCCCACTGAGTGTAAACCGGGCTGATCTAAGCTAAGTCAGGTGGACCACTCAGTGAAGAGCATGATCAGGAGGATCAGTGCTGCACCAAGTAGGCCCTGAAGGAGTCAGGCTACTGTGGTCAGGGAAGTTTGTCATTCAGCCTTATGACAAACTTCTTGGAGTGATCTTCAAACAGTCTCTGAAGGACAACCAAACTGAAGACGTTCAGTCCACTGAAGATCATCAGGTCAGTGAAGGAGGAAGCTACCTAAAGTCAGTGGGTCTTGGTCAACCCACTGAGTCAATGATCCATGAATTCAGGCCACGTGGACCAATCAGCACGAGGCAGCAACTCTGACACTGACAAAGGCCACATTCCAAGAAAAGTGGTTGAAACCATTAATTGTATGGATTTAAATGTAATTTCCTCCAACGGTTACATTTGAATCCACACTATAAATACAAGCTCATAGCTTCGTTTAAAGTGTGTGAAAAATCAACACCTACAAGCTATAAGAGTGTGTGAGTTGTTAGGGAGTCATAAGGAAGTGTTGCTCACACCCACGACACTGACCTTTAGTGTTATCACTTATATTCATTGAGTGTCAAGCTTGTAACTCATAGCTTAGAGAGGTTTTCCTAATCTTAGCTTTAGGCTAACACATTGTAAAGGAAAACCTCACCTAGTTGGAGAAACCCAACCGAAACCAAAACCCTCTAGTTAGGTTTGTTGGGAGTAAGTTGTAAGTGAGTGAGGAGAGGCAGCCCAGGGAGTGGCGTGAGTCCAGTTGTAAGTGCACCTTGGCACGTTAAAAACAAGAATCCAGAGTTAGTGGATTTCCTGTTAAATTAGGTCGTGGATGTAAGAGCTTAAGTCTCTGAACCACGTTAAACTGAGCGTTTCTTTTCATTAAAGTATTTACTAAAGTATTGTGAAAAGCTGCTCACTGAGAGCATTGTTTAAAAGGAAACTTTGGTTAAGTATTCAGGTCAGGGGGATTCTTCTCACTGAGCAGTTCAGGCAACGCACTCGAGAGTTCTGCATCTCGAGTCACCGCCCTGTTAAGAGCATGAGCCTCCAAGTCTCACAGACTTGGTAGCTCAGCCTCTTAGCAGAGCGGTGACTTGAAGTGAAACCTCTCGAGTCACTGCCTTGTTACGAGACTGAGCTCGCAAGACAGTTGTACTGACTTGAGTGCTCTGACTCGTAGCAATGCAGTGACTTGAGTATTACTCACTCTTGCTGAACTCCCTGAGTTAAGGTTTAAAAAAAATTGCTCCTAAATTCCCATTTTGCCCTTGAAAAATGGGACCATCACATCTGACTATTTTATCGTCGACCCTGAGGAGGAAGATGACGAAGATGTCTCGCTGTATCTAGTGGAAAATATGATAAAGAGCAGAGCATCAGATTCGGTTGACAAGTGCTTCCACAGTCTCGAGCAATATCTAACCCTGTGTAGCCATGTCACTGACCTGAAAGTTTGGCTGGAATACAAGCAAGCCAACATGCAAGATCAGCGTATGATGGTTGAGGCTTGAGGCTGGGACATCTGGGTCACTGAGGAGGTGTATCTGCTCGTACTTCAACATAACGCGCTGGTTAGAGATCCTTGACATTCAGGCCCTGAAGGAGCTTGTGGAAAGGATGAAGGTTGTGAAGGAAGGGAGGTTCCTTAATACTCCAGACAAGAAGGGTAATGGTGATGATGATGATGATGAGGGTGGCGATGGAGGAGATGGATGTAAGGCGAGTGAGAAGCTGGTTGATAAGACAACGAAGGAGTTGGATGAGATGACCACTGAGTATGAAGCTTAAGGGGAAGAAGGTGATAAGGGAACTGGCTCCAAGGGAGGAGCAGTTGATGAGACCATTTTGAATGGTTCATCTGCCAATGATGCAACTGGCGATGAAGGGAATCCCTGCCCTGAGTCAAAGGAGGAAGTTGATGAGGCACCCAAGGGGACTCTTAGTTCTGAAGGGTTTATCCCTGAAGCTCGAGATGGCTTAGTTGAGCCTAAGCAGACGATTATGACCTTTCCAAAACTGCCCTCAGTGCATCCTAAAGAGGAGACTGAGCAGGCAGGACTGACAAGGGAAAACAGCCACTCTCTGAAGCTGAGGATGATGAGGGAGATGATGTGGAGATCACTGACATCCGGAAGGGCAAATTTATTGATATCATTGCAGTGAAGCAAGAAAGGGTGGTGGAGAACCTTGCTGAGTTGGAGAACAAGCTGCAAATGCTTGAGTCTGAGCAAACCAACAAGGACAAGGCAATCCAAAAGCAAATCTGGTGGATGAGATTTGCACTCAGGACTGTTGCCAACAACAAGCTGAAACACTTAGAGAAGGCAATGAAGGTCACCATATCTTCATTGAAGACAGAGAGGAAGAGGACGAAGAAGTTGCTTGCCGGAGCTCTGACTCAGATGAAGGAGTAAAATGAAGAGATGGTGCTGAAGGCGGTGGGGCAGTTAGCGACTCAATACAATGAACTGCTCACCAAGGCCCTGAATGATTCAGCGGACAAGATGGATTTAGAGTCAGCGAAGTTCATCCATGAGTCAGAGAAGGCGGCGGCAAGGCTAACTAACACTGAGCAAATCTTGCATACATCGATGGAGGTTTTTTCATATGCGGGGTCTGGAATAGCAACATGAGTTGATCTGATGAAAGAGCACTTGAAGGAGGTTCAACCTCTTACATCCTTCGTGATCAACACCGGGGAGGATGCCATCAGAGAAGTTGTACCAAAGGGTCTCTCTCCTACCAAGGATGAAGCCAAAAAGGGGAAAAAGATTGTGACAAAGAAAAGATCCATCCCTGAAGCATCGGAGGAGGAAAATTCGCTCATCATGAGAACACCCCGTAATTCAGCGCGTTTGGCGGCTCAGGCTAATGATCCTTCAAAGCAAGTTCATCAACTTCCACCCATTCCAGAAGCTTCAGTGCACTCGCCCATTGAAACAAGAAAGAATCCCATCACGTATGATGCGAACAGGTCGCAAATCTTTGCTTAGAGGCCTGGGGAGTAGCACTAGAGAAGAATGAAACTTTGCGCAGGGCTGAAATTGCTTCGAAAGAGAAGTACCGCATATTGGAAAAGAAAGTGGAGAAGCTGACTGAGATTAATACACTGCAACAATGCGAATTGGATAATGCTATGATCAGTCTGCTAAGGAGGAAGAATGAGAAGCCTGAATCGAGAAAGTAGAGAAAGGCAGCAGCACCAAGAGCCAAGAAGTTACAAGTTCCAAAGGAGTCTACAGCTAAGCTAGTGCTTATTGATTCTTTCATCTCTGAGGCACTGAAAGAGTTTTGGGAAGATGCACGGAATGAATTTATCAGGCTCTGGTATGTGGTCAAGAAATGGGGCGACTCTGAAGATATTGATGCCCATTTCACTGACTTCATGGTAGATAACTACCCTGAGCTGTTCAAGCTTATCATGGACGAGGCTGACAACACCAAAGTTCAAGTCAAGGCCCCTGAACTGATCATTCTGAAACCACCCTGTGTTCCAGGATCAACGATGTATGACTCTAAGGCTATTATGAAGGAGGTGCTGAAGATTGCCAAGACTGAGGGGTACATTAATTAGTTCCAAAGGATAGAAGAGTTAAAGGAGAGAGTCTATAGTGGTAATGGACTCAAACCTGAGATGCGCAGGATCTAGTTGTACCCTGAATTTTTGATGTAATAGATAAGATCATTGTAACCTTGCAAAATTTATCAATAAAATCTATTACATTTGCCAACAGATAAAAACTCATTGTCTTTTTGGCTGTCATTTAACTTCTGTACTTTATCAAGACCTTCTCCAACACTGATTGTTGGAAAAATTGTCATTTTTGATTAAGATCCCAAAGCCCCTGAAAAGATGATTTGCCTTAGTTTGTCTTAGTCAGGCTAGTCTTGGTTAGGATTTTTACTTAGTTATTTTACACTTCACAGGTACTCAGTGAGAGGATAACTCACTGATGACAATCAAGACTAAGAGCACCATCCTGAACTTATGGCAGTCTTCTAAGCAGGCTGAGTAAGTGTCAGTGATAAAGAGTATGACCCTGAGGTCACTACTAACTCAGTCCTGAAGGGAACATGATGATACTGAGTTTATGGGAAAGACTTGGAGTAGAGCCAAGCAATGCAAAAGGAATGTCAGTGTCAGGACAAGACCGTTGTGCTCGAGACAAAAAAAAAACTTAATAAGACAAGCGTGAAGCCTAGGAATAAGTTCTGACATTCTCACCAACCTGATGAGGTGGACCAATCCGGGGAGGACACGCACGTACGGAACCTGACATGAAGACTGACTTCAGACTGCATATTCAACGGGCAAGCATTAAATGACGCATTAAATGCAAGTTACCAAATTCATGCAAGGACGACTGCTGCATGAAGATATGTCCGTTTGAGCTACTCTACATAGATGACTAGAAGACTATCTCTATCTTCCAACGGATAGTTTTCAAATCACCTATAAATACAGAAGACCTTGAACCCATTCAAGGTTACGGGAAATTTCCAAGCTAGAAATTACTCAAACTCTCAAGCAATCAAAGCATTCAGTCTTTAAAAGAAGCACTCGAAACCCATTAAATTTCCCAATTATTTCTTAGTCACTGAGAGTTATTCTGTATTCCAAAGAGCGTTCTAGCATTATCTTAAGCTTAGAGTGATTATCCAATCCTTAGCAAAACTTTGTCTTGTAAGGATAATCACAACCTAGTTGGAATCCAAACTGAAACCAAAACCCTAAGTTAGGTTTGTTGGTAGTAAGTTGTTAGTGAGTTAGTAAGGAGTTTGTATAGGTCAGTGAGGAGTAGTTGATCTTGGTGCACCTTGGCACATTAAAAACAAGAATTCATCGAATGGATTTCCTGTTAAATCAGGCCGTGGACGTAGGAGCTTGAGTCTCTGAACCACGTTAAACTCCCTGTGTTCTTACTGCTTTGATATTGTGCTTGTGTTGGAGTATGTTTTAGTTTTGATGATTTTCCAAAACAACATGTAATAGGTTTGAAAGCAGTCAGGATAGTATCTTTTATTTCAGGTCAGGCTAAGTCATTTCTCAGCAGAATAGGCTGTTCAGTTGAGGGGGAACTCTGCAACACAGCCTGAGAATATCAAGATAACACCAAGAAGAACTGACTGAAGCCATGCCAGAAACCTGAACCAGAAAAGAAGCCTGAAGGATGTCCCACTGAGTGTAAACCGGGCTGATCTAAGCTAAGTCTGGTGGACCACTCAGTGAAGAGCATGATCAGGAGGATCAGTGCTGCACCAAGTAGGCCCTGAAGGAGTCAGGCTACTGTGGTCAGGGAAGTTTGTCATTCAGCCTTATGACAAACTTCTTGGAGTGATCTTCAAACAGTCTCTGAAGGACAACTACACTGAGGACGTTCAGTCCACTGAAGATCATCAGTCAGTGAAGGAGGATGCTACCTAAAGTCAGTGGGTCTTAGTCAAACCCACTGAGTCAAAGATCCGTGAATCCAGGCCACGAGGACCAATCAGCACGAGGCAGCAACTCTGACACTGACAAAGGCCGCATTCCGAGAAAAGTGGTTGAAACCATTAAATGTTGGATTCAAATGTATCTTCCCTCCAACGGATACATTTGAATCCCCATTATAAATACAAGCTCATAGCTTCATTGTAAGAGTGTGTGAAAGAAGAAAATAAACACCTACAAGCTGTGAGGGTGTGTTAGGGAGTCATAAGGAAGTATTAACACACCCACGACACTGACCTTTAGGGTTATCACCTATATTCATTGAGTGTCAAGCTTGTAACTCTTAGCTTAGAGAGGTTTTCCTAATCTTAGCTTTAAGGCTAACACATTGTAAAGGAAAACCTCACCTAGTTGGAGAAAACCAAACCAAACTAAACCCTTTCAGAGAATGTTAGGTTTGTAGTGAGGTGAGGAGAGGCAGCCCAGGGAGTGGCGTGAGTCCAGTTGTAAGTTCACCTTGGCACGCTAAAAATAAGAATCCCAAGTAGTGGATTTCCTGTTAAATCAGGCTGTGGATGTAAGAGCTTGTGTCTCTGAACCACGTTAAACTGAGTGTTTCACTGTTTTAAAGTACTTTCTAAAGTGTAGTGAAAATCAGCTCACTGAGAGTTTTATTAAGAAAACTTTGGTTAAGCAATTCAGTCAGGGAGATTCATCTCACTGACTGAATCAGGCTTGCACTCGAGAGTTCAGTCTCTCGAGTCACTGCCTTGTTAAGAGCCTGAGCTCACAAGTCGGTTTGGACTGACTTGAGTGCTCTGACTCTTAGCAACGTAGTGACTTGAGTATTCCGTCACTGAACTCAGTCAGGGTACGACGCTGTTGGTTTAAAAAAAATTTATGCTCCTGAATTCCCATTTTGCCCTTCGAAAATGGGACCATCAATTGGTATCAAAGCGGGTTGTTCACATGACCACTGATCCAGTTTTGTTAAGAAAAATAGTCAACCGAACAGATCTTAAATGTTTTAAACTATGGGAATTCCTGCATTTTTCAAACTATTACTTATATTCTGACATTATTCTTGTAATAGAAAATCATTTGGTTTGAAGTTTTGGAATCATCAAAAAGGGAGAAATTGTTGGGGTATGTTTTAGTTTTGATGATTTTCCAAAACAACATGTAATAGGTTTGAAAGCAGTCAGGATAGTATCTTTTATTTCAGGTCAGGCTAAGTCATTTCTCAGCAGAATAGGCTGTTCAGTTGAGGGGGAACTCTGCAACACAGCCTGAGAATATCAAGATAACACCAAGAAGAACTGACTGAAGCCATGCCAGAAATCTGAACCAGAAAAGAAGCCTGAAGGATGTCCCACTGAGTGTAAACCGGGCTGATCTAAGCTAAGTCTGGTGGACCACTCAGTGAAGAGCATGATCAGGAGGATCAGTGCTGCACCAAGTAGGCCCTGAAGGAGTCAGGCTACTGTGGTCAGGGAAGTTTGTCATTCAGCCTTATGACAAACTTCTTGGAGTGATCTTCAAACAGTCTCTGAAGGACAACTACACTGAAGACGTTCAGTCCACTGAAGATCATCAGTCAGTGAAGGAGGATGCTACCTAAAGTCAGTGGGTCTTAGTCAAACCCACTGAGTCAAAGATCCGTGAATCCAGGCCACGTGGACCAATCAGCACGAGGCAGCAACTCTGACACTGACAAAGGCCGCATTCCGAGAAAAGTGGTTGAAACCATTAAATGTTGGATTCAAATGTATCTTCCCTCCAACGGATACATTTGAATCCCCATTATAAATACAAGCTCATAGCTTCATTGTAAGAGTGTGTGAAAGAAGAAAATAAACACCTACAAGCTGTGAGGGTGTGTTAGGGAGTCATAAGGAAGTGTTAACACACCCACGACACTGACCTTTAGGGTTATAACCTATATTCATTGAGTGTCAAGCTTGTAACTCTTATCTTAGAGAGGTTTTCCTAATCTTAGCTTTAAGGCTAACACATTGTAAAGGAAAACCTCACCTAGTTGGAGAAAACCAAACCAAACTAAACCCTTTCAGAGAATGTTAGGTTTGTAGTGAGGTGAGGAGAGGCAGCCCAGGGAGTGGCGTGAGTCCAGTTGTAAGTGCACCTTGGCACGTTAAAAACAAGAATCCCAAGTAGTGGATTTCCTGTTAAATCAGGCCGTGGATGTAAGAGCTTGTGTCTCTGAACCACGTTAAACTGAGCGTTTCACTATTTTAAAGTACTTTCTAAAGTGGTGTGAAAATCAGCTCACTGAGAGTTTTATTAAGAAAACTTTGGTTAAGCAATTCAGTCAGGGAGATTCATCTCACTGACTGAATCAGGCTTGCACTCGAGAGTTCAGTCTCTCGAGTCACTGCCTTGTTAAGAGCCTGAGCTCACAATTCAGTTTGGACTGACTTGAGTGCTCTGACTCTTAGCAACGCAGTGACTTGAGTATTCCGTCACTGAACTCAGTCCGGGTGCGACGCTGTTGGTTTAAAAAAAAATTGTGCTCCTGAATTCCCATTTTGCCCTTCGAAAACGGGACCATCAACTTGCTTGTCATATTACTTGTTCATTCATAGCATTTGGTTTTTATCAAGCTGAATCAATCAGCCTGATCATCAAACAAGAGCACTGCCCTACTAATCACTTCTTCAGAATTGAGTAATCAAGTTTTCAGAAAGCAAACTAAACAAGACTTTAAACTATCAGAGCTCACGCATTTCCGCACTGAACTTGAATTGATAGTCAGCCAACTGACCCGCACTAAGTGTTGTCAGTGGGGAGATTATCAGCTTTTAGTTCTTTATCACTCTGAGTAAAGGGGACTCATCAAGGTTTAAGTTGAAAAATTGGTATACGTGTATCCCCCCCATACACGTATTCATCAGTCTTGTACCGGGACCAACAAGTGGTATCAGAGCAGTGGTTCAAAAGACCACTGACTTTGAATACTAATAGTTTCAGAGGAGAAACTGTTGGTGGTCACTGAACAGGTCTGAGTTTGCTTTTCACAAAACTTGCATCATCATAACTGCGAGGAGACTTGATGCTCTGTTACCTGAATTCTCTGTATCTAACTTTGTCTATTGGAAGTTCAGACTAGAGGCACATCTTGATGCCATCCATGACCAGATGCCGTGTGTCATCAAGGACGGACCCATCAAGATCACTATTCCTAATGTCAGAGATAGGGGATATGATGATCTTGACATTGGCGTACCTATTCCTAAGAAAATGAAGGATATGACCGCAGATGAGATCAAGATGGTGGGACTGGACAATGTGGCCAGAAATATCATCTTGCATACAGTGTCGTTCGAGGAGTCAGCAGGACTGATGAACTTAAAGACGGCAAATGAGGTTTGGGATGAGCAGAGCAGGATGTGCGAGGGGTCAGAAAAGATAAAGGAGAACAAGAGAAACATTGCCATTCAGAAGTTTGAAGCTTTTGAGATGCTGCCTGATGAGACTATCGATCAGATGGAGTCAAGATTCATCGAGTTGATGAATGAGTTGGTGATGCTGGACGAGGATGTCCCTAAGAGAGATGTTGCTTCAAAGATCCTGAATGCCCTTCCTGAGAGATGGGACAACAGTGTAATCATGCTTAAAAACACTCAGGATATGAGTAACATAACTTTTACTTTACTTTTATCAGAGCTCAAAGCACTAGAATATGCTCTAAACAAAAGAAAGAAGAAAGTTCAGCAGGAAGAGGAAGAAAAAGAGAAAACTCCTGAGAAAAGTGTGGCGTTCAAGGCCAGGTCTGAACCTGTTGAGTCTTCATCAAAGTCACTGATGGAGATGAGCAAGAAAGAGCTTGCTGAGGAGTACAGCCTGATGGCCAGACGCTTTGATAAGCTAAATTCCAGGTTTGGTCGTTATAAGAAATTTTATCAGGACTCACGTGAAAGGAAACCTGAAGGAACCCACCAAAGCTCGAGGAGATATGAGGAAAGGAGAAACACTGACCAGAGGAGAGATCATGGCGATGAAAGAAGATATTCAGAACCAAAGCCCGATCGTAGAGATGAACAGAGACGTACTTGTGATGACAGGCACTCAGGGAAGACTGAAGGCTCATCAAGACAGAGGGAACCTGACTTAAGGAGGAACCCTGAACCTAGGAAGGAAAGAGGAGATGAGCAAGCAACAAGTTACAACTGTAACAAGAGCGGGCATTATCAGTATGATTGTCCGGAGCTGAGTGCAAGGAAAAGAGAGGACAGGAGGGCCAAGAGAGACCAGAGACTTGCTGACCAGAGAGCCATGCTCGCTGAGGATGCAACTGACTCGGATGGTCCTGGGGAGATGCCTCCTGAACTCTTTTCCGATGATGAGTACGATGATGTTTGCCTTATGGCAAGGGAGGAACCTGAGGTAACATCTAACTCTGTATGTGGTTCCTACACTGGTAAAAATCCTGAGCTTAGCTCAGAGTCAGTCAGAGAAATGAACCTTCAGATCTACCTGGATCAATTGATGGTTGATTTCTCCAGGTTGCAGGAAACTAATGTCTTCTTGGTAGAGGAGAACAAGAAATTGAGTACTGAGGTTTAAAACCTGAATGATCAACTCACTCGGTCTGATCTGAAAGAGTCAGCTCAAATTGTGAGACTAACTCAGGAAATTGATATGATCAATGTTGAGCGTCTCCCAAGAGAGAAGATTCTGAATGATTTGGCTGAGGAAGAGCTGGTCAGGAAGGAGGAGCTAAAGGTACTCAAGAGTAAATTTGATGACCTATTTGCCAGACATGAAATCCTGAAAAAGAGTGAGGACTCACTCAAGCAAAAGGTTGCAGCAATGAATAAATCCTCAGTGGCTAAAGAGGAAATAAATAGCGGCCAGATGCTTGGGAATGAGAAAAAGGGCAACACTGAGGTCAGTCTCATGTTGCTTCAGGGAGCAACACTGGGAGGGTATTTGTTCAGGCAGGCCAAAGTGCACCTAAGGTTGTACTTCAGGCCCGTCAAACTGATAAGGGCAAGGAAACTGTTGACTCAATCAGGGTTGCCCCCAAGGTTACTAAGCCAAAACTCAAGGGAAAGGCAAAGCAACCAAAGGAGGTCCCTGACAGCCCAGGTCAGAGAAAGCCTCAGCAAAAGCAGAGGAAAACTCAGGCCAAGAGTTCTCAGACTGGCCAGCGAGGGTACCATCATGCTTGGCAATACCAACAGGGAAGGCCAAACATGATGACACCCCCATGGTTTTGGCATCCTGAGGCCTTTAACTGTTTTCCATTCCCTCACTTGCCTAGGGGGAATAGAACACAGGGTCCTTATCAAGAACAAGGCCCAAGACCTGCTGCACCCAGACCTACGAAGAACAGGAAGCCAGCCCAAAAGACAATCACTCAGGCTCCTATGAAGCCTAAGTCTAGCACTCATACACCATCTTCCTCTCAGGAAAAGAATAAGAAAGTTGTGTATGTTGATGTTTCAGGGAGACAGATTTACCACTCTGAGGCAATCAGGGTAGTTAAGCAAGTCTGGATCCCGAAGGGTACAACTGACACAATAGGACCCAACACCCAATGGGTACCTAAAGCCTGATTTGCTTGCAGGAGGCTGTGGATCACAACAAGAGGAGAGGAGACTCAAACAAGGCTGTCTGGTACCTAGACAGTGGTTGCTCAAGGCATGTGACTGGAATGAAGAGTCTTCTCCAAGAGTTTCAAGCAAAAGATGGTCCACAGGTAACCTTTGGTGATAACTCAAAAGGTGTTACTAAAGGTTTTGGTGTCTTGATAATAGGTACAATCAGAGTGGAGAATGTGTCCTTTGTGGAAGGACTGAAGCATAACCTATTGTCAGTAAGTTAGTTTTATGACAAAGGGTTCAGTGTTGAGTTATCATCGAATATATGTTCAGTCAAGGACAAATCAACATAAGTGCTTCTATCAGGTATCAGGAAAGGTAACGTTTATCTCGCTGATTGGAGCAGCACTATTCCTAATACTTATTTTGTTGCTAATATCTCTCTAGATCTCAGTTGGTTATGGCATAAACGATTAAGCCACCTGAACTTCAAGATTCTTAACAAAATTTCTAGACAATCACTTGTTGAAGGTCTACCTAATGAAGTTTTTAGCAAAGATCATGTGTGCAAGGCTTGTCAGGAGGGGAAGCAGGTCAGAGCGTCATTCAAGGAGAAAGCTACCTTCTCCACTGACAGGATTCTTCAGCTCTTGCACATGGATTTATTTGGTCCCATAACACCTGTGAGTATGAATTGTAGGAAATATACCCTTGTGGTTATTGATGATTATTCTAGATATACTTGGGTTATTTTCTTGTTGAATAAGAAGGAAACACAGGTGAAGCTTCCTGAGTTGCTCAGAAGGCTCAGCAATGAGAAGAATCAGTCCATTACTAAGATCAGATCTGACAAGGGCACTGAATTTATAAATTCATATATTTCTGACTTTTGTAATGAACTTGGTATAGCTCATGAGACTTCTGCAGCTAGAACCCCACAACAGAATGGTGTCGCTGAAAGGAGGAACAGGACACTGAAGGAAGCTGCCAGGACCATGCTGGCTGAGTCAGGGTTCCCCAAGAAATTCTGGGCTGGGCAATCAACATTGCATGCTACACTCAGAATAGATCCATGCTGAACAAACAACATGCACAGACCCCATATGAGACATGGAATAAGAGAAAACCTCGTATTTCTTACTTTTATGTATTTGGTTGTAAGTGTTTCATCCTCAACAATGGGAAGACCCAACTGAAAGCCTTTGATAGAAAATCTGATGAAGGAATATTCTTAGGATATTCTGAAGTTAGTAAAGCATTCAGGGTTTACAATTGTAGGACCCTTGTTGTGGAAGAATCACCACATGTTGTGTTTGATGAATTTGCTAATGAGTCTAGGGTAAAAGTGTTGAATCCTGACACTGAGGAGGTCACAAGGAGAGTGATGAGGCTAAGCTTAAAGAATCAACCTGATCCAAAGGTCAAAACTGTGCCTATTCCAAGTTGGGATGATGACGATGATCAGGAAGATGACTCAAGAGCCACTCCTAAGCCCAACACATCAGGGATTGTTGAGCCTCAGACTGAGGAAGAGGCTCAACCTGAGGTAAGTACCGTCTATGAAGATGCGGTCGCAGCTGAGATGGTTCCTGAGTCACCTCATCAAGGGGGAATCAATGTCCCTGATATTGAACTTGTTAATCCCTTTGGTATAGACTCAGGTTCATCCCCTTCTGTTCAATTTCCTGAATTTTATGAACCTGTAGACACTAACATTGCAGGTACTTCAGGAACAACTCCAGTCAAGAGAACATGGCTAGAGGATCATCCCAGTGATCAAGTCATTGGTGATCCAACAGAGGGAGTCAGGACCAAACGGTTCCATAATGAGAGCACACTGTTCTGTTGCTTTCTCTCAGAGCAAGAGCCTCAGAACATTGAAGAAGCTCTCACTGACTCGAACTGGATCATAGCCATGCAAGAGGAGTTGAATCAATTCACAAGGAATCAGGTTTGGGAACTGGTAGATAGACATAGGCACCAAGGTGTTATTGGTATCAAGTGGGTCTTCAAGAACAAGAAGGATGAGAATGGTGTTGTAGTAAAGAACAAGGCTAGACTGGTTGTAAAGGGATATTGTCAGTCTGAAGGGATAGACTATGATGAGACTTTTGCTCCAGTGGCTAGGTTGGAAGCTATCAGATTGTTCCTTGCTTATGCAACATACAAGAAGTTTAAGGTGTACCAAATGGACGTCAAGAGTGCCTTCCTGAATGGTGTACTCAATGAAGAGGTATATGTTGAACAACCTCCCGGGTTTGAGGTTGGAGAAAGAGTATACCATTTGAAGAAAGGAACCGTGGATAGGACATTGTTCAGGATCACTGAAGGTGATGACATTCTCTTGGTCCAGATTTAAGTGGATGACATAATATTTGGATCACCAAATCATCAGCTATGTGTAAAAAATTTCTAAGTTGATGACTGGTAAATTTGAGATGTCAATGATGGGAGAGATGAACTTCTTTTTAGGATTGTAGGTCAAGCAGACTGATCAAGGGATTTTCATTAATCAGGCCAAGTATACAAGAGACTGGATTCAAAAGTTTGATATTCAGAACAACAATCCAGCCAAGATCCCTATGAACACAAATTGGAAGATGGATCCTGACACTGAAGGGACTTCAGTGAATCAGACTGAGTATCGAGGGCTGATTGGTTCTTTGTTGTACCTGACTGCAAGTAGGCCTGACATTACGTTTGCAGTTGGTGTGTGTGCTAGGTATCAGTCTGATCCCAAGAGGAGTCATTTGGAAGCTGCTAAGAGGATACTTAAGTTTTTTAAAAGAACAGTCAATATGGGACTATGGTATCCTTCAGATGACAGGTTATTCAGATGCAGATTATGGAGGTTGTAGGATTGACAGGAAATCAACCTCAGGGACATGTCAGTTTTTGGGTAGCAAGTTGATCTCGTGGTTCAGCAAGAAGCAGAATTCTGTGGCGATATCCACAACTGAGGCTGAGTATACGGCTGCAGGTAGTTGTTGTGCTCAGATTTTGTGGTTGAGGCAACAATTGAGAGTCTACCATGTATTTGCTAATGAGGTTCCAATCTATTGTGGCAACAATAGTGCTATAGCAATTACTCAGAACCCAGTGCTTCACATAAGGTGCAAGCATGTGGATATTAGGCATCACTTCATTCGAGATCATATGGAGAAAAGGGATATTAGGATGGAGAAAATTCACACTGACAGGCAGAGAGCTGACACCTTGACTAAGCCTTTGGCTGAAGCAAGATATATGGAACTGTTAGTGGAGTTAGGACTCTTAGATCCGGGAGAGCAGTCAGTGTAGGGTTTAGGGGGAACTCAGGCCAGACTCGACTCAGCGAGGTATCAGGGTGCTACAATGTCTCCCTGACAGTTATGAGTTCTATTCTGACTTTTGTGAATTTCAAGCGTCTCCCTGAGTCCTTCGCCCTGAAAATCTTTATTAAATGCATTCCGTTTTCATTAAAAGTGTAATTTCATATTTAAACCCACGCACAGCGGAGCATTTAATATTTCAGTTACTTTTTTATATACGTGTCCATTTTATACGGAATATGACTGACATGGGTAATTGATTGATGTTGAGATTAATCCTGGCCCTTCATTTCGAAACCTTTCAAATTCAGGAATTAATCTCAACCCCACGTCTGAGCAACTGACTTGGTCTAATCAATCAAGAATGCCATTTGAGGTTTTTACGCAAACACAAAGCACTTCTGCACACTGAGTATTCTCTTGCTCAAGCACTCACAGATTTTCGAAAAACCTTTCTCTCATTCAAAATCAATGGCATTCCTTAACTCCAACTGGACAATCGACAAGCTTGAGGATGTTGTCAACAACAGGCTGGTACACATGGAGCAAGTCATCTCCATGGAAGGTATCTGTCTTAATGTCGAAGAGATCAAACCAGTTTTCAACTGGATCTCCAAGGTAGGGTTGTAGAAATATTTCTCTTTGCGCCCAGTTTCTGTGCTTCCGAATGTGGTGGTGGAAGCGTACTTCAACATGTTCCTGTGCAAGGGGGAACTTTTTACCAAAGTGATGGTTCTAAAACCGACTGGTGAGAAAGATGTGGATGGAGAACCTTTCTACAGCAAGGAGGTGAAGGACATTAACTTGAGAAAGGCCATCAAGAAGGTCTAATGTTGTCGTCCTCAGGCATCAACCCCAAGGTATACAAAGAGAACTCTGAGGGAGAACTCTTGGGGAAGTGGACAAAGACGGGCTCAACTGAGTTCAGAGCGCGTCAAAACAAGGGTACCTTGAAGCCTGAGTACAGGGCCCTTGTGGACTTAGTGTCCAAAGTTGTTATGGGATCCAGAGGCTCACATGAGCAATTGAGCTTGCCCAAACTGAGGATTATGGGAGCCATTGTCGATGGTGTGGAGGCAAATTGGGAGCAGTACTTCCTCGATCAGATCTATCAGGCTGCTATGGACAAGATCAAGAGGGATGATGATGAAAAGCATATCTCAGTTTGTGCTACTCTCCCGTTCGGAACGAGACTGTCCATACTAATTGCTCATGCCTGCCAGGGGTACACCTTCGACATGGAGGACAACCTCCCTTCTAAGAGGGTGATTTTCACATCACTGAGTGACACCTACTCTGTGCTAGGGCTTACTGACCCCAACGCTAAAGCAAAGGGTCAGGCTAAGAAGCCAGCTGGGAAGGCCAAGAAGGTGGCAACCAGCCTCATAGAGAGGGTGGATGAGCTCTTTGAAAAGAGCAAAGAAGTGGAGAAGGAAATCACTTCTGAGCACGCTGAGGCGCAGGCTGCTGAGACGGAGGTGGAGAAGACGAAGTTGAAGGTGGTGCTGTCAGGAAAGGCCACCAAACAAGGGACTGAGTCAAATCCCAAGAGGGCCGATTCAGAGGCTGAGGGAACTGACAATGACATCAGAGTGGATAAGGAGCAGGGCAAGAGGCCTTTGAAGAGACTGAGAAAGGGACCCAAAAAGTCCCCATCCAAGGGCCTGCCGGAGGTGAGTGGGAGGGAGGAGTCAAGCTCTCCCCGAGCCTTTAACTTGGAGGTAGTGAGAACGACGATCAAGACGGCTGAGATAATGCAGCCTGAGATCAACCCTACCCAATCACCCAAACACTCTGAACCTACTCCCCAAACCAACCCTGACCCCACACCCCAACAGCCACAAACACCCACACCTGATAACCTTCCTAACCAATCTGAGTCAGCGCCAACAACCTCACCCATACATGAGCCTGACCAGTCCTCTGAGCCAAACCTTCCCAACCCTGCAGACTTCTCATCTTACCCCAACCCCAAGGATTGCCCCAAATCCTTCCCAACTGGAGATCAGGAGGATGACTTCCTAGAGATGCAGGAGGAGGAGGAGTTGGATGCACATATGGTGGGTGGCATTCTGGAGAACACCCTGAGGGGGAATGCCACGGAATAGACAGCCAAGTGCTGGCCCAGCCTGAACCTATACAAAGAGCTTCTTGCAAATGTTGTGGAGCTGAAGGTATGGTTGGACTTCAAACAGTCTAATATGCAGGAGCAACACATGCTTGTGGATGCTCGTGGCTGGGAACAATGGGAAACTGAGGAGGCAAGGTTGTGCACAAATTTTGGGCTAACCAGCTGGATGCAGCTCTTGAACTTTGATAATTTGAAGCAGCTGGTAATGGAGATGATGTCGAGGATGCAAGATGACATCAGGTCTGATAGTGAGAAAGATGATGAGGAGGATGATGATGCTCAGGATGGAGCAATGGAGAAGATGGTGGATGAAATGACGAAGGAAGTGGATCTTATGATCCCTGAGTCTCAGACTCAGGGGGAAGGTGTTAAAGACGTTGGTGCCAAGGGTGGACCAACGGCTGAGGATGTTGAGAACATCTCAGCTGCCAATGAGACATCAGTCAATGACGGGATTCCCTACCCTTAGACAAATGAGGATGATGTTGAGGCATCTAAGGAGACTCCTAGTTCTGAGGGACTTGTTCCCAAAGTTCAAGATGGCTTAGCTGAGCCTGTGCAGGCGGCTATGACCACTTCACAACTGCCTTCAGTGCACCCTGAAGAGGGGACTGAGGATGCAGGGGCTGACAAGGGAAAACAGCCAGCCACTGATGATGCCGCTGGAGATGAAGATGTGCTCATTACTGGGGTCAGACGCGCAGAATTTACCAGTATAGTCGAAGTCAAGAAGGAAAAGACTACTGAGAACCTAGCTGAACTTCAGGAGGAAGTAATGAAGCTACGCGCTAAAAAAGAAGAAGACGCCAAGGCCCTGGCAAAGTATATCAGGTGGACCAAGTCAGCGTACAACACCCTTGCCAACAAGGAGTTGATACTTCTGAAGAGAACAATGACTGACACGGCAAAGTCAGTGAGGAGTGAGAGGAGGAGAACGAAGAAGATGCTTAGGCAGACTCTTCAGCAGCTTGAGAAGAAAGATGAGCTCAGGGAAGAAAAACTAAATCAGGCATTAGAGAGGCTTGTGGTTCAGGCTGGAGCTCTTTTTACTCAGGCCTTGAACGACTCAGCGTCCAAGTTGGAGCTGGAGTCAGGGAAGTTAGCTCAGACTTCTCAAACTGTTGATGATGTTTTGGCTAAGGCCACTGATGAGTCGGCAAAGATACTGGCTGAGGCGAGCAGGGTCAGCGGTGAGTCCTTGAAGGTGGAGGAAAGGATCACCAAGGCTGAACAAAGTCTCCAATTCAACATGGAGGTCTTTGAGAAGAAGTTGAAAGCTGCCATCAGTTCAGTGTCTTATGCAGGGACTGGGATTGCCACGGGAGTTAAGATGCTGAAGGAGGGCGTACTGGAAGTTCAATCTTTAGCTTCTTTCGTAATCAACGGTGGAGCTGAAGTACTCCTATCCCAGGCCAATGATGATGCCAAAAAGGGGAAAAAGAAGAGGAAAAGATCCCGCCCTGAGGCATCTGAGGCAATAACCAAGGTGAAACAGTTGAGGCAGATCCAGAAGCAAACCCTGAAGGGAATGTGCTCAGAGTAAGGAAGTCAGCCAGACTGGCAGCAGCTGAGGCTGAAGATGAGTCTGAAGCTGCAAAGTTGAGGACTGAGGCTGCAAAGAAGGCAAGAAAGGCTAATGAATCTTCTAAGGAACTCCAATCTCCCAAACCGGCTGAGGTAATTCAGAAGTCACCCCAAGTACACACAAGGAAAAATCCCATCACTTATTCTGCGGAGACGGTGGCGAAACTGTGCGCCGAGGCATGGGGAACTCCTTCTGAGAAGTCCGAGGCTGAGTGTAGGGTTGATATAGCTCAAAATGAGAAGATGCGCATTTTGGAGAGAAAAGTGGAGAAACTAACTGATCTGACTGACTTGCAGCAGCGAGAACTTGACGATGCAGTGATCAGTTTGCTTAGGAGAAAGAAGGTGAAGCCTGAGCCTAGGAAGTACAGGAGGAAGCCAACGACCAGAAAATCAACAATACTACAAGTCAGAAGACCAGAATCAGGCCAGAGGGAAGCTTATGTCGATGAGTTCATCTCAGAGGCATTGAAGAAGTTCTGGCTGATGCGAGGGATGAGTTTGTCAAGTTATGGTATGTGGTGAAGAAGTGGGGCGACACTGAAGATATCAATGCCCATTTCACTGACTACATGATGGACAATCATCCTGAGCTGATCCAAAAGATCTTGGAGGAGGCTGAAGCAACTCAAGTCCAAGTAAAAGCCCCTGAGTTCGTGATTCGTTCACCCCCTTTGGTTCCTGGAACTGGAAAGCATAACACTAAGGCCATTATGACTGAGGTTTTACAGATCGCGGAGTCTGAAGGTTATGTGAACCAACCCAAGAGAGTTGACGAGCTGAAGGTTAGAGTCTATGCTGGTTATGGACTCGAGCCTGAATTGAGATTAGTCTAGGTGTTCACATCTTCCTTGTAATAGATAGGATTCATTGTAACCATGTTTCACATCAATCAATGAAATCTATTACTTTGCCCACATTCATAAACTCATTGTCTTTTTTGCTGCTATTTAAATTTTGTACTTTATCAAGAACTGCTCTAACACTGACTTATTTTATAGATAGGATTTTGCATTTCCTCTAAGTGTTTTGAGGATCTTTTCAGTATTTTGGAATCATCAAAAGGGGGAAATTTTTAGGACATTGTCAGTTTTGATTAAGATCCCAAAGCCCCTGAAAAGATGATTTGCCTTAGTTTATCTTAGTCAGGCTAGTCTTGGTTAGGATTTGTACTTATTTATTTTACACTTCACAGGTACTCAGTGAGAGGAGAACTCACTGATGACAATCAAGACTAAGAGCCTGAAGACGAAGAGCACCATCCTGAACTTATGGCAGTCTTCTAAGCTGGCTGAGTAAGTGTCAGTGATGAAGAGTATGACCCTGAGGACACTACTAACTCAGTCCTGAAGGAAACAGGATGAAACTGGGTTTATGGGAAAGACTTGGAGTAGAGCCAAGCAATGCAAAAGAAATGTCAGTGTCGGGACAAGACCCTTGTGCTCAAGACAAAAAGAACTTAATAAGACAAGCTTGAAGCCTAGGAATAAGTTCTGACATTCTCACCAACCTGATGACGTGGACCAATCTAGGGAGGACACGCACGTATGGAACCTGACACGAAGACTGACTTCAGACTGCATATTCAACGGGCATGCATTAAATGGCACATTAAATGCAAGTTACCAAATTCATGCAAGGACGGTTGCTACATGAAGATATGTCCGTTTGAGCCACTCTACATAAATGACTAGAATGCTATCTCTTCCAACTGATAGTTTTCAAATCACCTATATATACAGAAGACCTTGAACCCATTTAAGGTTACGGGAAATTTCCAAGCCAGAAATTACTCAAACTCTCAAGCAATCAAAGCATTCAGTCTTTAGAAGAAGCACTTGAAACCAGTTAAGTTTCCCAAGTGTTTCTTAGTCACTGAGAGTTATTCTGTATTCCAAAGAGCGTTCTAGCATTATCTTAAGCTTAGAGTGATTATCCAATCTTTAGCAAAGCTTTGTCTTGTAAGGATAATCACAACCTAGTTGGAATTCAAACTGAAACCAAAACCCTAAGTTAGGTTTGTTAGTAGTAAGTTGTTAGTGAGTTAGTAAGGAGTTTGTATAGGTCGGTGAGGAGTAGCTGATCTTGGTGCACCTTGGCACGTTATAAACAAGAATCCCTCGATTGGATTTCCTGTTAAATCAGGTCGTGGACGTAGGAGCTTGAGTCTCTGAACCACGTTAAACTCTCTGTGTTCTTACTGCTTTGATATTGTGCTTGCTTGTCATATTACTTGTTCATTCATAGCATTTGGTTTTTATCAAGTTGAATCAATCAGCCTGATCATCAAACAAGAGCACTGCCCTACTAATCACTTCTTCATAATTGAGTAATCAAGTTTTCAGAAAGCAAACTAAACAAGACTTTAAACTATCAGGGCTCACGCATTTCCGCACTGAACTTGAATTGATAGTCAGCCAACTGACCCGCACTAAGTGTAGTCAGTGGGGAGATTATCAGCTTTTAGTTCTTTATCACTCTGAGTAAAGGGGACTCAGCAAGGTTTAAGTTGAAAAATTGGTATACGTGTATTCCCCCCCCCCCCCCCATACACGTATTCATCAGTCTTGTACCGGGAGCAACACTGACTTTGTCTTATAGATAGGACTTATTTTCTACTAAGTGTTTTATGGATTTTTTCAGTGTTTTGGCATCATCAAAAAGGGGGAAATTATTGGGACAATGTCAGTTTTGAGTTTATCTCAAATACCCTGAAAAGATGAATTTGCCTAAGTGTTGTAATAATCAGGCTAGTCTTGTTAGGTTGGAATATTTTATATTCACAGGTACACAGTGAGGGGAGTACTCATTGCAATACATTTACTCTATCTGCTTTATCTATTTTTTTAATAAAATATTAATTTTCATTAAATCTTGTGACCAATAGTAATGGGGTAAAAGTTTCATGGACGAAGGGAGTAATACTTACACTCATATCTCTAAAAATACCCATCTACTAATATCTTTCAATTTCAGTACAACCACCAAACATACTTAATCACCCACCACTTAATCCAGCAATAAAATACATGATCAACATCTTTACACAAAATTGTTTATTAAGCAGAGAGATTAAAAATCGAATGCGGAGGAACCAACAAAGTAAGGTGTTCATACATACTATGTTTTTTAATTTAATGTAATAGTTTTTTTTTTATTATATTATACTCTCTCCGTTCAATATTAGTAGTCATCTTTTTTGGATTGTTATTTTTTATTATTAGTTGAAGGCTATTATGAGGTATTGTGAGGTCTATTTATCAATAAAGTTATTGTTTATGAAAAATATTAGTATCATAATTTTTATAAATAATCATTTTATTTGTAAATGGACCTCACAATACCACATAATATCCTCCAACTTATGACAAAAAATAACAACAAAAAAAAAACAGAACTACTAATATTGGACGAAATGAGTAATCTTTATTATCTTTTAATTATTTGAACATAGATAAAAATTGCTATTTAACCATGTATAAGCAATTCAAGTTTTCTTCCAAATGTTTCAGTTGAAATTTAATTTGATCATTTCGAAGAAATGTTGACCTAAATTTAAAACCATCTAATATTTGTCAAATTAATAAACTTTTCATGAAATGAAACAGTGTTAAATTTAATTGTCGTCTAATGAGATTTATATTTCTTTGGATGTATATCTATTTTTTTTTCTTATTGAAAATTTAAAAGTCAATGTGTTCTTCTTTTAATAGCACATACGAGTGTTGGGTCAGTTTTTTTAAAAAGTATCGAGGTTTATTTAAATACGTCATAATTGTGAAATTCTTTCTGATTTATTACAAATCCATATTTATTGATGATATGGATCATCGCATGATTAGTCTCACTAAAGTTTTATAAAAAAAATTTAGAAAAATTGGGGATAGCATAAAAATGATAAAATTATTTTAATAAAGAATAATGATATTGATGTCGGGGTAAGAATGATTTTCATTAATTGTGTAACAAGTTAGAGTAAATGGTACTTGTCATTTTAATTAAGTTTTTTATATATTCTTTTATTCGTATTGCTAAATTTCAACGATGATATAATATATTTATTATTTTAGCAAGTATTCTTGTGTGAGACCGATATCATTTTTTAATAGAAATCTTATCATTTTTAAGATAAATTATATCACATTTACAAAAAATGCAAAATGTATCATTATAATTAAGATAAATATTTGAAAAGTGATACACTTTACATTAAATATATTATATCACTTTTCAATATATATATATATATATATATATATATATATATATATATATATATAATGTAAAGATAAAAATTTGAAAAATGTGTAATGTATCATTTTAAGATAAAAATTTATTTATGGTGTAGGGATTTGTTTGATCGAGAACTTGAGAGTGTTAATGAATCAATGTCATTGTTGAACAGTTGCATGTTGAATAAAAAATATGGAGGATAGCTGGTGGTGGAAACTCGATCCCGGAGGAGTTCGGGAGTGATTAGGCGTGAAATTGTCATGATTCGTAGCTAGAAACGCCCTAGTTTTGGTCGAATTTATTGAGTTTTTAGAGTCAATTGAGCATTATTTCTATACATTGATGAATTTGTCTCTTTGATACTCATAGGTGAATAGAGGACGAAGAACGGAGTTCGTAGGACTTTGAATCGACTCAAACGGATGCCCGGATGAGAAGATATTGAAGAAATACGATTGGTATTAGTGCGGACGAGGAAAAGTATTAGTTGGATGAGTTGGAAGTCACTCGAGTGACTAGGTCGAGCGCCACCGCTCGAGCGCATTGCTCGAGCGCCTAAGCATACAGAACTTTTCTTGCGCTCGAGCAGCTCGAGCGCCACCGCTCGAGCGAATTGCTCGAGCGCCCAAAACATACAGTGCAATTTCAGCGCACGACCGGCTCGAGCGGAACCGCTCGAGCGTTTTGCTCGAGCAACTTCGGATTTTTACCTCCGGATGCGTATTTTCGGCCCATTAACTCCCGTTTCGACCCGTGCATATATATACCTCTTCCAAACACGTTTTGAAGGAGCCCCGAACATTAGAAATAATTTTAGACTTAGTTTTTGGAGAGGAAGGAGAGGAGCAAGCTTTATTTTACGTTTTGTTGAGGTTTTGCATAAGAATTCTTAGTTTCTTTTCTTTCTTAGTTTCTTTTAATTAGCTCGATTACTTTTAACGCTTTAAACTTCGTTTTTATCAATTCAAATTCCAGTTCTTAGTATTTATTTCTTTAAACCCTAGTTCATGTTTCATATTATCATTCTTCAATTCATTATGTTTGTGTTCGTTGTTTCTTCTATTACTTTTGTGTTTGTTAACGTCATGTCTAGCTAAAACCCTTGCATGCTTAGTGTAGGATGAACTCGTAGAAGTAGGTTGTGGGTATGTAGTTAGAGTAACTTGTGACGTTAGGTTTTAATTCTCTTGGTTAATGAATTCTTATAATTAATCTGAACTTTACCTTTGAATTTAGTACGAAAGTGTTAGAGAGAGGACGACCGCATCACTCAATAACAATTAGTAGTCTTAACGAGAAGGTTTAGGAAAGGTTAATTCATCTACCGGTTTAGCGAAGGAGGACGACCGCATCACCTTAGTTAAATTAGGGTCTCATTAATTGAGCACAATCCATTAACTTGTTAGTGGATTAGTGGAGTCGAGTGTTAGGGTAGAGTATTAGGGTTTAGAATCTTGAGCTTTCACCTTGCATTCTTAGACTTAGGTTAATTCTTGTTTGTCACAGTTATTCTGATTATGTACCTGCTCCGTTAGTATACGTAGGGATTCCTATCTTAAGCATCACCATCTCTCATTAGAACACAACCCTTAGTTAATTTAATTGCTTTAGTATTTTAGTTTACTTAGTTATTTTAGTCTTTTAATTAATCTTTCCAAAAATCTAAAAACATTTCACTCATATTAACTACGACGCGTGGATCTTCAGGGATCTATTCGCATATACACTATCCCGTGGGTTCGATAATACTTGGCCATTATACTTACTCTTACTACAGTGAACCCGTCCGCTTGCGGGTGAGCGACTAGTAGAAGTTAGTAGAATCGCTTCAAGTCAGGGAGTTCAGGAAAAGAGAAGAGTTTCAAATAATATGGAACAAGAAGGTGCCTATCAAAGTTGCTACTTTACTAAATCGACTTTCTACGAGGTGCAACCTAGCTAGGAGAGACATTATTTCAACAAGAAGTGATTTGAAGTGTCTTGTGTGTAAAGCAGAGAAAGAGACGACAATACACTTATTCATCAATTGCCCGGTGGTTCCATAATTATGGAGATGGAGATGGAGTTTGGAGTGGTTGGAGGCTCCCATCGTTGTAAACAACAAGATCATTGACCATTTTCTCTTGTTTTCTGGCCTTCTCATTCGGAAAACAGTAAGAAAATTACAATTACGATGTGGGAGTGTGTGGTTAGAGTGATACACAAATCTTTGAATAAACTCATTTTTAAAGGCACGTAGTTTACTTTGCGAAGATGATGGGGGAGATTAAAAAAAACTATGGAATTGATTGTTAGTGAAAAACACAATACATTATAACACTTCTTTGAACGTGTGGATTACTGATCCAAGACTTATACTAAACTGTTGAAAAAAATTGTAATTCTTTAATCTTTGGGCATTCCTTGCACCTAAAGATTGGTTTGTGAAATAAAAAAAATATTTTTCTGATAGAAAAAATAAAAATTGTGATAAAACATTGTGTGAAAAAATTATGATATTTGTAAAATATTAAACTTAAAAATATAAATGATTATATTAAATAATTAGTTATGAAAATAACTTCCGCGTGCGAAGCGTAGGGCCAATACTACTAGAGGTAAAAATTGTTCGTCTCATTGAAGCTTGGTACACATTTGTTTGAGGTATTGGATTATGTAAAAATGTTAAAATTATTTTTAAGAAGTATAATAATATATATTGAGGTCGAAACTAGAATGATTTCCATTGTCTGTGTACCAAAGTTGAGTACATGGTATTGATCTTTTTAATTATGTTGCTTAATTTACTTTTTTTTTTATTTGTATTGCTCAATTTCAATGATGATATAATAGTTTTTATTGTATTGACGTTTTATTATTTTATGTGGATTTTAAGGTTTAGAATCAATTCACTGTCTAATTAGTGAGTTTTGAGTTGGTTGACTTTTATTATGATTTGAGGTACTTAATTTTTTCATTTGTTATAAATCATTTGTTTTGTTTTTATTACCGTTATTAATAATATTGATTTTTTAAAATTTTAAAATAATATTGACCTATTATTTATGTAACCATTCTAAATATAATCAATTTTTTTTTAGTTCATATGAAATTTCTTAGTGATAAATATATTACAGGGCGTAGATTTGGTAGTCGTTCCTTGGGTACGATACCAAGTAATAAAATAAATAAAATGGCACATCAATCTATACTCATTATTTTACTAAGTTCACCTATCTCATTTATATTATTTACTTAATATATCCCCTTAAATTTTATTTTATCCAATATATAATACTTACACACAATGGGAAAAATATTCACTCATCAATCACATTCAATTTCAATACATACACCAAACATACGCACCCCCCATCTAAACTTGCCCAAACGAATCGAAATCATTGGCTCTAATTGGCGATTTTTCATTTCTAACCGGATTTAGAACCTATGTTTCAGAACTGCCACTAAATTGGAATTGAAATCATATATTACATGTTTTAGTTTCGATTCCACTTAATCTAGAATCGTAACCAACATTTCAAAAATATAAGATTAATAATAATTATAATAATTTTTTATCCCTTTTTCATCATTTATGATGTAGGTTGTAAGTAGTAAGTTCAAGTTGTAGTCAATGTAAGTAATTTGTAGTTTTTGTAAGCTATTTCCATGTAAAAAATTTTGAATTGTAATTTGTATCTTTGTATTTTATATTTTAAGATTTTTAAACCTAGTTATTTCTTATTTGTATTGTAATTTTATTTTTTATGTTGAAAGTTAAATACAATAAAATTTATTTGTTCACTTTTCATTTGTTTTCTACTTGAATTAAGAAAAAAAAATTACAAATGATTTATTATTAAAATCAAACGGTTCAGAACTGTGAATCTTCGCTTCAGATCGCAGAACCTTCGAAACTGTTACTGGAACCGGTGGCAATCAGAACCGCTCAACAATATTTAGTAGTTCAATTTTGGTTCCACTAGATTGAAACTGGGGACCGACAGTTTGAAAATGTTGGACAACTCTACCACCATCACTGTAATCCAACGATGAAAAATATGATTATCGTCTTTGCACAATAGTGTCTATTAGACAAAATGACAAAGAAATGGGTGTTTTGCACACTTTCCTTATTTGGACATTCCACACCAATTTGTACACTACCTAAAAAGAAAACACTGATTTACATGCACACTCACACAAATATACACATATTTACCTATATGTCACCACTTTATCACTATTCTTAATCTCGTGCAATCTAGGGGTGAAAATTCCACTGGGATAGAGGAAGCAATATTTTTTAATTATTGTTAGGATATAGATTAGATGTTTTGAAGATGTTAAAACAAGAACTTGTAATAGGACTAGCTGAACCTGTTAGTCAGCTACAGATTAGTCTTGGTCTAGAATAGGTCTTTGGTTAAGGGGGAAGAAATCTGTGCAGACCAGAGAAGGTACCAGAGAAGGTGACCAGAGAAGGTACCAGATGAGGTGACCAGATGAGAGGTGACCAGATGAGATGTCCAGAGCAGAAGAGTCACCAGAGCAGAAGAGTCACCAGAGCAGAAGTGTCGCCAGAGCAGATGAGGTCCAGAGGAGTCTGACCAGATGAGCTTGGACCAGAGGAGTCACCAGAAGACCCCACCAGAGGACTTCACCAGAGGACTTCCCAGAAGACCTCTCCCAGATGAGGACCAGAAGACCCCAGACCAGACCAGACGAGAGACGGATTAGTTCACCTACCAGAAACATCTTAGTAATCTGGAGACAAGGAGATTTTTTAGATCATTGATGGAGAAGAAAGCAATCTGGATAGTCAACTGATGGAGGATCTGATTGATTGATTGCTTGATTGAAAGTCAACTAATCAATCATATAATCAATATTTGATTGATTATATCCCTCCAATTATGGATTGTTTGAATTGCTAGCTCTCCAACGGCTAGTTAATTCACAACTATATATAGGAGTGCTTGGATTTGTTCTAAATAAGAGTCGCGCGAGAGCACAACAAGAACATACGAACTCTTCCAATCACTCACCTTTGTCCTTTCTAGTTTATATACACTCTATTAGGAGTTTAGTTGGATTATTACTCAACCTGTTCATCTTGTTAGATAAGGTTGTTGTAAGCAGTTGTACGAAGGAGCTGGTACTTCCAAATTCCAGTGGTTCGTGAGTACGTTGGTTGGAGTGAGAGAAAGTCCCCTTTGGAGAAAGGGAGAGTGGACGTAGGACAAGTTGGTCCGAACCACTATAAATCCGGTGTCATTTACTTTTCTGCAATTTAGTTTTCTGCATTTTCTTTTAGTACATTCTTTAAAGGGTTTTCTTAAAAATAATTTCAAAACGCTTTCCGCTGGATAACCATTTTGGGACCAACAAGTGGTATCAGAGCAGTGTGTCCTACAGACCACTGTCTTGAAATTATTTTGGTGGTCACCAGGGCAGATCCATTTTTTTGAAAACCCAAATATTTGTTGTGCTAACAAATTTTGCAGAAATGGGCTCAAAAAGATGCAGTAGAAGAGACAACAGGAGGTACTCCAAAAGAAGCTTAGCAGATGAGGAAGAAGAGGTATCCACTTCTGGTTCATCATCCAATTATGGACCAGACGAAGAGATATGTCTTATGACAGATGAGGTATGTAATCGAACTCCCTCTTCTTCTTCTTATTCTTCTTCTTGTTCTGGACAATCAGAGGAGTCTGATATGCAGAAGATGCTATTAGATCTCCAATCTTCTATACAACTTTGTCAAAAATTGGAAGAAGAGAACACAAAGTTGAAAGTAGAAAATCATAAGCTTTCACAATGTTTTGGCAACCCAACTGATCTACCAGCTGAACAGGTTCAAACACTGGTGGAAGAGTCCACTGACTTGAAAACTAGATGTGATGAACAAACTAAGCTGATAGAAAAGTTGCTTGGTGAAAACATTGAGAAAGATAATGAATATACTCTGCTGAAAGCTAAGTTCGATGAACTCTTCCATCAAAACAAAATTGTAAGAGAAAGTGAGGACAAGCTCAAGATGAGAGTGGAGCAACTGACTATAGCAAACAATGCTGTGTCACATATAGCTGCCTCATCTCAAAGAGAGCATGATAAAACAGGCCTTGGTTATACCAAACTTGAATCCTCACATGTTCAGAAAGAAGAACAGACTAGTAACTTTATTGATAAGGGTAAAAGGCCAGCTGACCAGGCAACTCAGCCTAATGGGCAGATGAGTCCTAAAACTCATAAACCCAAAAGGCAGAGGAGGAATTTTAAGAAGGGCTATACCCAGAATAAAATACCTCAGCCAGGCCAGCAGAATAGACGTCAGTCTGGATCTTCTCAAAAGAGTCAGAACCAGATGACTCATACTCACCTGCAGAAGACTTTCAAGTCATCTGCCAGACCAGCTGGAACCTTTGATGGTTCTAGTAAAACGTATCCTTATCAAAAGAATTTCAAGTCTGTTGCTTTAAGACAAGTTACTTCTTCTACTGGACAAGCTCATAAGAGAAGAAGAGCCTCTAGAAGAAATAACCATGTCGAAGCGTCTTATGTTCAGTGTGTTTTTGTGGATATGTATGGAAGAAAGATAAGATCACCTGATCCAAAAAGGGATGATCTATTCTTGTGGCTTCCTAAATATTGTGCTAACCCCCCTGGACCCAGAAGGGTACCAAAAAGTTGATTGCCTGCAGATACACAAGAAGACCAGCTGATGTTTTGCCCCAATATCAGCTGAGCATACTTTGAGGGGGAAGATCAGTTGACCCAGCCTGCTAGAATCTCTATTTGTTATTTCAATATTTTCTTGTCTTGTTTTATTTAAAGTTCTTCCAGTTTTAACATCATCAAAAAGGGGGAAATTGTTTGGATATAGATTAGATGTTTTGAAGATGTTAAAACAAGAACTTGTAATAGGACTAGCTGAACCTGTTGGTCAGCTACAGATTAGTCTTGGTCTAGAATAGGTCTTTGGTTAAGGGGGAAGAAATCTGTGCAGACCAGAGAAGGTACCAGAGAAGGTGACCAGAGAAGGTACCAGATGAGAGGTGACCAGATGAGATGTCCAGAGCAGAAGAGTCACCAGAGCAGAAGAGTCACCAGAGCAGAAGTGTCGCCAGAGCAGATGAGGTCCAGAGGAGTCTGACCAGATGAGCTTGGACCAGAGGAGTCTGCCAGATGAGTCACCAGAAGACCCCACCAGAGGACTTCACCAGAGGACTCCCCAGAAGACCTCTCCCAGATGAGGACCAGAAGACCCCAGACCAGACCAGACGAGAGACGGATTAGTTCACCTACCAGAAACATCTTAGTAATCTGGAGACAAGGAGATTTTTGAGATCATTGATGGAGAAGAAAGCAATCTGGATAGTCAACTGATGGAGGATCTGATTGATTGATTGCTTGATTGAAAGTCAACTAATCAATCATATAATCAATATTTGATTGATTATATCCCTCCAATTATGGATTGTTTGAATTGCTAGCTCTCCAACGGCTAGTTAATTCACAACTATATATAGGAGTGCTTGGATTTGTTCTAAATAAGAGTCGCGCGAGAGCACAACAAGAACATACGAACTCTTCCAATCACTCACCTTTGTCCTTTCTAGTTTATATACACTCTATTAGGAGTTTAGTTGGATTATTACTCAACCTGTTCATCTTGTTAGATAAGGTTGTTGTAAGCAGTTGTACGAAGGAGCTGGTACTTCCAAATTCCAGTGGTTCGTGAATACGTTGGTTGGAGTGAGAGAAAGTCCCCTTTGGAGAAAGGGAGAGTGGACGTAGGACAAGTTGGTCCGAACCACTATAAATCCGGTGTCATTTACTTTTCTGCAATTTAGTTTTCTGCATTTTCTTTTAGTACATTCTTTAAAGGGTTTTCTTAAAAATAATTTCAAAACGCTTTCCGCTGGATAACCATTTTGGGACCAACAAGTGGTATCAGAGCAGTGTGTCCTACAGACCACTGTCTTGAAATTATTTTGGTGGTCACCAGGGCAGATCCATTTTTTTGAAAACCCAAATATTTGTTGTGCTAACAAATTTTGCAGAAATGGGCTCAAAAAGATGCAGTAGAAGAGACAACAGGAGGTACTCCAAAAGAAGCTTAGCAGATGAGGAAGAAGAGGTATCCACTTCTGGTTCATCATCCAATTATGGACCAGACGAAGAGATATGTCTTATGACAGATGAGGTATGTAATCGAACTCCCTCTTCTTCTTCTTATTCTTCTTCTTGTTCTGGACAATCAGAGGAGTCTGATATGCAGAAGATGCTATTAGATCTCCAATCTTCTATACAACTTTGTCAAAAATTGGAAGAAGAGAACACAAAGTTGAAAGTAGAAAATCATAAGCTTTCACAATGTTTTGGCAACCCAACTGATCTACCAGCTGAACAGGTTCAAACACTGGTGGAAGAGTCCACTGACTTGAAAACTAGATGTGATGAACAAACTAAGCTGATAGAAAAGTTGCTTGGTGAAAACATTGAGAAAGATAATGAATATACTCTGCTGAAAGCTAAGTTCGATGAACTCTTCCATCAAAACAAAATTGTAAGAGAAAGTGAGGACAAGCTCAAGATGAGAGTGGAGCAACTGACTATAGCAAACAATGCTGTGTCACATATAGCTGCCTCATCTCAAAGAGAGCATGATAAAACAGGCCTTGGTTATACCAAACCTGAATCCTCACATGTTCAGAAAGAAGAACAGACTAGTAACTTTATTGATAAGGGTAAAAGGCCAGCTGACCAGGCAACTCAGCCTAATGGGCAGATGAGTCCTAAAACTCATAAACCCAAAAGGCAGAGGAGGAATTTTAAGAAGGGCTATACCCAGAATAAAATACCTCAGCCAGGCCAGCAGAATAGACGTCAGTCTGGATCTTCTCAAAAGAGGCAGAACCAGATGACTCCTACTCACCTGCAGAAGACTTTCAAGTCATCTGCCAGACCAGCTGGAACCTTTGATGGTTCTAGTAAAACGTATCCTTATCAAAAGAATTTCAAGTCTGTTGCTTTAAGACAAGTTACTTCTTCTACTGGACAAGCTCATAAGAGAAGAAGAGCCTCTAGAAGAAATAACCATGTCGAAGCGTCTTATGTTCAGTGTGTTTTTGTGGATATGTATGGAAGAAAGATAAGATCACCTGATCCAAAAAGGGATGATCTATTCTTGTGGCTTCCTAAATATTGTGCTAACCCCCCTGGACCCAGAAGGGTACCAAAAAGTTGATTGCCTGCAGATACACAAGAAGACCAGCTGATGTTTTGCCCCAATATCAGCTGAGCATACTTTGAGGGGGAAGATCAGTTGACCCAGCCTGCTAGAATCTCTATTTGTTATTTCAATATTTTCTTGTCTTGTTTTATTTAAAGTTCTTCCAGTTTTAACATCATCAAAAAGGGGGAAATTGTTTGGATATAGATTAGATGTTTTGAAGATGTTAAAACAAGAACTTGTAATAGGACTAGCTGAACCTGTTAGTCAGCTACAGATTAGTCTTGGTCTAGAATAGGTCTTTGGTTAAGGGGGAAGAAATCTGTGCAGACCAGAGAAGGTACCAGAGAAGGTGACCAGAGAAGGTACCAGATGAGGTGACCAGATGAGAGGTGACCAGATGAGATGTCCAGAGCAGAAGAGTCACCAGAGCAGAAGAGTCACCAGAGCAGAAGTGTCGCCAGAGCAGATGAGGTCCAGAGGAGTCTGACCAGATGAGCTTGGACCAGAGGAGTCTGCCAGATGAGTCACCAGAAGACCCCACCAGAGGACTTCACCAGAGGACTCCCCAGAAGACCTCTCCCAGATGAGGACCAGAAGACCCCAGACCAGACCAGACGAGAGACGGATTAGTTCACCTACCAGAAACATCTTAGTAATCTGGAGACAAGGAGATTTTTGAGATCATTGATGGAGAAGAAAGCAATCTGGATAGTCAACTGATGGAGGATCTGATTGATTGATTGCATGATTGAAAGTCAACTAATCAATCATATAATCAATATTTGATTGATTATATCCCTCCAATTATGGATTGTTTGAATTGCTAGCTCTCCAACGGCTAGTTAATTCACAACTATATATAGGAGTGCTTGGATTTGTTCTAAATAAGAGTCGCGCGAGAGCACAACAAGAACATACGAACTCTTCCAATCACTCACCTTTGTCCTTTCTAGTTTATATACACTCTATTAGGAGTTTAGTTGGATTATTACTCAACCTGTTCATCTTGTTAGATAAGGTTGTTGTAAGCAGTTGTACGAAGGAGCTGGTACTTCCAAATTCCAGTGGTTCGTGAGTACGTTGGTTGGAGTGAGAGAAAGTCCCCTTTGGAGAAAGGGAGAGTGGACGTAGGACAAGTTGGTCCGAACCACTATAAATCCGGTGTCATTTACTTTTCTGCAATTTAGTTTTCTGCATTTTCTTTTAGTACATTCTTTAAAGGGTTTTCTTAAAAATAATTTCAAAACGTTTTCCGCTGGATAACCATTTTGGGACCAACAATTATATAATTGAGTATATTATATATTTTATTACATTTTGTTTGAACGTATTGATGAAAAAACTAATGGATAATGTATAGGTAATTTATGTGTCCTTCCAAATGTTTCACCAGAAAACTAAATTGATCACTTCGAAGATTATGTTTGTGAAATATTGAGCTTTCTGTGAAATCCAATTATGCTGATTTAAATGTCATTTGATGAAATTTATATTTCTTAGAATATGTTGGAAAATTGTATAGACTTAAGTTTTGATTAAAATGTCAAAATATTCCTCCTAAGTTATTTGTAAGTAAAATGTTCAGTAGAGTTAGTACTTAGTTAATTCAGTTCAAATGTTAAGGAACTGGAGTGCATTTATAAATTTCTAGAGTGTATTGAAGAATGAAGTCTCCTGAAGTCGAAGTCCGCTGAGATCTGAAGATTAGTCTAAGTCTTGAATGTTTTTTAAGTGCATTCTCACTAAGACTAAAACCATCAGGTGAGGACCAAGGTCCACTGATGAGAACTAACAAAGCACATTAAATGCTAAACACATTAAAAGTTGTTAGTTAATCTAGTTGAAACAAGGCAAAACGAATTTCAGTGAAGCTTACAATTAATGAAGAATTAAGAAGGTTCTCTCAGAGGAGTTCCACCTTAAAGTAGGACAGGATTCTGAGTAAGCAGACTGAAGGCCCAATAAGAAGATGATACGTAGGTGTACTCTACTGACAGCCTACCTGTCCCAGACTGACAAGTACCAAAAGTCTTTCCCTAGCATTCTACATAAAGTTGGTGAACAAGGCATGGTCTTTCAGCCGTTTCTTGACAAGACTTAAAGCTTCAAATAGAGCCGTTTAAACCAATCAGATACAAGAAGACTTACTTGAGAAGATTCAAATCCAACGGGAAGATTTTCAAGGAAGCCTATAAATACAGAAGGACGTGCTCATTTCTATGCACGGAAAACTCACAAGATCAAAGTTATCTCTACATTCATAACCTTTTAGAAGCACTCGAAATTACCTTTGTTTCCCAAGTGTTTCACATTTGTAGAGAGCAAAACAAGCCTTCTGTAACCAAGCTTAAAAGTTATATCCAAACCTTAGAAAGAGATAATCCACCCTAAGCCTTGAGCTAAACTGTAAGGATTATCTTACATCAGTTGGAATAAAAACCCTACTCAGTTGTTAGGTTGAGAGTTAGTGTTAAGTGGTGTTAGTAAGATGATTATTTGTATCAGTCTGAAAGCTGGTTTGTTTTGGGAACTAGGACCTGGAATTATCCTAGTGATAAGTCATCCTAAGAGAGGATTAATTGATCAGTGCACCTTGGCACTATAACACAAGGAATTCCAAGTGAAAGGAATTCTCCTGTTTAATCAGGACAGTGGACGTAGGAGATTCATCTCTGAACCACTTTATACCTTGTGTACTTACTTTCTGCTATTTCCTAAGTGTGTGTTTTTCTCTCAAGTTTATCAAGTAAAACGAGTTTTCTAAAGGGCTCACTAATCCGCATTTGAAAGCTAATTAGATAGTAGTTCAACTGAAAGTCTTGAGCTTTCAGTGGAGGTATTATCTCAGTAAGCTTTCATAAGTAATTCTCAGCAGGCTTAAAGTCCACTGACGAGGTACTATCTGAAGTAACCTGATAAGTTTTCAAGAGGTTTAAATTTGTAACCACAGGTGTATTCCCCCCCCCCCCCCTCATACACCTATTTACTCGTTTCGGGACCAACAATTGGTATCAGAGCAGTGGTTCAAAAGACCATTGTTCTAAGTATATCTTGTGTTAATGGTATTCTCTATTTGGTCATCTGCATTGATCTTATTGATAAACTTGTTTAGATATTATGGCTGACAATGAAGCTAGGTAAGCACCACAAGCAGAGAACAATATGGGAGTTATTCCCTTGAACCACATGTCCCATCACAAACTTCCACAATTCTCAGTGGAAAATTATTACTTCTGGAAGATCAGAATGAGAGCTCATCTTGCCTATGTACATGATGAAATGTTAAGGGTAATTACTAAAGGTCCATTTATTTTTATGACCCCTAACCCTAGAACCACAGCTGAGACTATTGCAGATCCAAGAGAAGAATGGCCCAAGGATGAAGATAACTTTACTGTAGATGAAAGGAGGAGAAACAACCTCAACTTCATAGCCATGAATATTCTCTACACCACCATTCCAGATTCTGTAATGGGAAGAGTGATCCATTGCAAGACTGCAAAAAAACTATGGGACACACTTGCTCTCATGTGTGAAGGAACTGACAAGATAAAGGAGAACAAGCTTTCTATAGCTGTTCAAAAGTATGAGCAATTCACCATGGAGCCCACTGAGACCATTGACCAGTTTGATGGAAGGTTCACTGACATCATGAATGAGATAAATTATTTGGAAAAAGTATACACCAAAAGAGAAATTGCCTTAAAAATCCTGAGAGGGTTAACCTCAAGATGGGATGTGTACTCTGTGATGATGCAGAATACAAAGGATTTGTCCAGCATGTCTATGCAACAGGTATTCTCAGAACTTAAGGCTTATGAGTTTGATCTTAACGGGAAAAGGGCTCCTGATGAGACCTCAGCTGAGAAGGGAGTTGCCTTCAAAGCTAAGGAAACTGAGCCAAAATCCCCAAAGCCACAGAAGAGTACAAAGGCAAGCAAATCTCAAAGCAATGCTGAGATGCAGGAGGAACTCAGCCTAATGGCTAGAAGGTTTGAGAAACTTAACAGCCGGTTTGGCAAGTATAAAAGATTTTACAGGGATAACAGAGAAGGAAGAAGTTATCCACAAAAAGACACCAGAGAAGGAGAGAAAAGCTCAACTGAGCAGGAAAAGAGGAAGAAGTACAAGAACTATACCAAAGGTGAAGGTTCATCAACAAAGACCAAGGAGTCTACTGAGGAAAATAGTGATGATACCAATAGATGTTTCCAATGCAAGAAGGTTGGGCACTTTCAATATGATTGTCCTCAACTGAGCACCAAGGAAAGAAAGGAAAGGCAAGCCAAAAGAGACAAGAGATATGGAGAAAGGAAAGCCATGGTGGCTGAGGATGTTGATGAAGATCTGGAGTCATCTGATGGACTGTTCTCAGACAGCAGTGATGATGACATTTGTCTCTAGAACACTCACCTGAGCTGAGCTCAGAGTCAACTGAGAACTCAATCTTCAGTCCGCGTTGGAACATTTGATGATTGATTTCTCTATGTTGCAAGAAGCAAGTTTTTGTCTCCAAGATGAAAACAAAAATCTCCTGAGAGAAAACTCTAAGTTAATTGAGTTTGGAAATCAGGCAGATCTTAACTCAGCCCAGTCTACCATTGAATTGACCAAAGAGGTGGAAACCCTCAAGAGTCAAGGAAATGGCAAAGATCAACTGATAAAAGATCTTACTGAATCTAAGATAAAATTAACTGAAGAAAACTTAAAACTGGTAAGCCAAGTAAAGGATTCTCTCCTGAAAATTGATGTCTTACATAAATCTGAAGAGACCTTATTAAAAAGGATTGATGCTCTTAACAAACCCTCTCTTGCCATAGAGGAGATTCAAAACTTTCAGATCAATCCAAATAACAAGTGTGGAATAGGCTTTATTCCAAAACCTTCAGAAGGTCCTCTGAGTGTTGCTTCTACAAGTGGCACAAAGAGAGTTTTTGTTAAGTCTCTGACCTTTCAACCACAGATTTTAGATAAAGGTAAAAGACCAGCTGAGGTCCAACAAAAGAGAAGTCAAACTCAGCCAAAACCAAATGGAAAGGCTCAGTTGACTAATGAGAATAGATCTCAGCAGAGGTACTATCAGCCGAGGTCTTCACAGATGAAGCAACCTCAGCTGAAAGCACCCAGGCATGAGCACTCCTCAAGGAATGACTCATACACAAGACCTATTCCTTTTGTGCCTAAAGGAAAAGGCTCTTCATACCTTTATCAATAAAAACTTAGGCCAGGTGCACCCAAACCTAAAAGAAAGAATGTAAAGAAGGTTTATGTTCATTCAAAGGCTGACACCCATAGAAAGTTTACTCCCAAGGCACCTAGGGAGATAACAATCTATGTAGATGTTTATGGAAGACAAATTAGCCATTCTAAAGTGATTAGAACTGTAAGGAAAATTTGGATTCCGAAAGGTACAGCTAACCTGGTAGGACCCAGCACAAAATGGGTACCTAAAGCTTGATTTTGATTACAGGGCTCAGTGGACCTCAACAAAGGAGAAGCTCTGAAATCTTCAGTCTGGTACTTGGACAGTGGATGTTCCAGGCACATGACATGCAACAATGATCTCCTTATAGAGTTTGTTGAGAAAGAAGGTCCACAAGTCACTTTTTGTGACAATTCACAAGGAGCCACTAAAGGTTATGGTATCTTAATAATTGGCTTAGTAAAAGTATGCAATGTATCCTATATCAGTAGACTTACGCACAATCTGTTGTCCATAAGTCAGTTTTGTGATAAAGGATATAGTGTTGAATTTTCTTGTAACCTGTGTTTTGTCAAGAATATATCTTCACAACAGGTACTACTAACTGGGTCAAGGAAAGGAAATGTCTATCTTGCAGATTGGAAGTCTTGCACACCAAATGCATGTCTCATTGCAAAGAGCTCAACTGATACTAATTGGATGTGGCACAAAAGACTAAGTCATCTGAACTTCAAGATGATGAACAGAATTGCAAGACATGGACTGGTGGAAGGAATGCCAAATGAAGTATACAAAAAGGAACATATCTGCAAAGCCTGTCAGGAGGGAAAGCAGGTGAAAGCATCCTTCAAAAGTAAAGTAGCAACCTCTACTGACAGAGTACTTCAACTGCTACATATGGATCTGTTTGGACCTCTACTGACAGAGTACTTCAACTGCTACATATGATTTCTCCAGGTACACATGGGTGGTATTCCTAGCAAGCAAGAAGGAAACTCAACGCAGGCTACCAGAGCTCCTGAAGAAAGTTAGCAATGAAAAGAGTCTGAACATTGTAAAGATAAGATCAGACAAGGGTACTGAGTTTATTAATTCTATAATATCTAACTTCTGCAAAGAGTTAGGTATTGCTCATGAGACCTCAGCTGCAAGAACTCCACAACAAAATGGAGTAGCTGAAAGAAGAAATAGGACCCTTAAGGAGGCAGCAAGGACAATGCTTGCAGAAGCTCAAGTTCCTAAAAGATTTTGGGCTGAAGCTATTAACACTGCCTGCCACACTCAAAATAGATCCATGGTAACCAAGCATCAAGGAAAAACTCCATATGAGTTATGGAATGGCAGAAAGCCACAGGTATCTTACTTTCATATCTTTGGTTAAGTGTTTCATTCACAACAATGGGAAAACTCAACTGAAAGCTTTTGATAGCAAAGCTGATGAAGGAATCTTCTTAGGATATTCCCAAATCAGTAGAGCTTTCAGAGTTCACAATTGTAGAACTCTTGTTGTGGAAGAAACACCTCATGTGGTCTTTGATGAATCTACTTTTGAGTCCAGGAGTAAGGAGAATGAGGAAGTAATAAGCAAAAGGCTAACTAGATTGAGTATCAAGTCTAAAGGCTATCCTGAGAATTGTGTTGATACATACATCCCAACCTGGGATAACTTCAATGATCAACAATTTAAAGAGGTCACCCAAAGTCAAACCACTCCTCAAAGCTCACCTGAGAGCTCTCCTGAACAAGTAACTGAACTGATGAACACAATCCCAGTTCAAGAGGTAAGTGATGTCAATGAAGATGTGGTCACAGCTAAGACATCCACTGAGCCCATCACTCAAGGGGGAACCAATGATATTACCATTGAGAATGAGAATACCTTGAATGATGATTCAGGACTTCAACCCTCTGTTTTAGTTCCTAAATTTGATTTCATTCCAATATCTAGTGGCTCAACTTCAGAAGAGTTAAACTCTACTGAAGGACATCAGCCTAGGAGGACATGGCTCTCAGATATCTAGGTGATCCTACCTCAAGAGTCAAAACTAGAAGTTTTCATGGAGAAAGTGCTTTGTTTTGTTATTTCTTATCTAACCAGGAACCAGGTTCCATTGGAGAAGCACTTTAAGATTCAAATTGGATCATTGCCATGCAAGAAGAGCTCAACCAATTTACAAGAAATCAAGTATGGGAGATGGTTGACAGGCCATATCACTGCAATGTGATAGGAACCAAGTGGGTATTCAAGAACAAGAAGGATGAAAATGATGTCATAGTCAGAAACAAGGCCAGGCTAGTTGCAAAGGGCTATTCTCAAGTTAAAGGATTTGACTATGATGAAACCTTTGCTCCAGTAGCCAGATTGGAGGCAATAAGGCTATTTCTTGCTTATGCTGCTCACAAGAAATTCAAGGTGTATCAAATGGATGTTAAGAGTGCATTCTTGAATGGAATACTCAATGAGGAAGTCTATGTGGAACAACCCCCAGGCTTTGAAGAAAGTCACAAAGTATATAGACTGAGAAAAGCTCTATATGGACTGAAACAGGCTCCAAGAGCTTGGTATGATACTTTGTCACAATTCTTTTTGGATCATGGTTTTATCAAAGGAAGAGTAGATAGAACTCTCTTCAGGATCACAAAGGGAGAGGACACATTGCTAGTTCAAATCTATGTGGATGATATCATTTTTTGTTGTCCTAACCAAGTCCTTTGTGAGAAATTTTCTCAGCTGATGAAAGGAAAGTTTGAGATGTCAATGATGGGAGAAATGAACTTCTTCTTAGGACTTCAAGTCAAGCAGTCTCCTGAAGGAATCTTCATCAATCAAGCCAAGTATACAATGGAGTTGATCAACAAGTTTGGATGCCAGACTAGCAAAGTTGCAAGGGTTTCACTCAACACCAACACCAAGATGGAACCTGATGAAGATGGTGAATCAGTAGACCAGACTCATTACAGAGCTATCATTGGATCTCTACTGTATCTCACAGCAAGCAGGCCTGATATCACATTTGCAGTTGGGATATGTGCAAGATATCAAACAAATCCTAAGAAAAGTCATTTGGAAGCTGCTAAGAGGATTCTTAAATATCTCAAGGGTACTGTGAATATGGGATTATGGTATCCCTCAGATGACAATCTGGAACTCACGGGATACTCAGATGCTGACTATGGAGGATGTAGAATTGACAGGAAATCAACCTCAGGCACTTGTCAATTCTTGGGAAGTAAGCTGGTCTCTTGGTTTTCCAAGAAACAAAATTTAGTAGCTACAAGTACTACTGAAGCTGAATATATGGCAGCTGGAAGTTGTTGTGCTCAAATTCTTTGGCTAAGACAACAACTGAGAGATTACAATATCTTTGCAAATGAAGTTCCTATTTTCTGTGACAACAATAGTGCAATTGCTATCTCAGAAAATCCAGTTCTCCACACAAGATGCAAACATGTGGATATAAGGCATCATTTCATCAGAGATCATGTGGAGAAGAAGGATATCAAAATGCTCAAGATTCATACTGACAAACAAAAGGCTGACATATTTACTAAACCCTTGGCTGAAGCAAGGTTTCAAGAACTGTCAGATGAGTTGATTTCGAGTCAGTGGAGGTTCAACCTCAGAAGAGGATCAACCTCAGTAGAGTCACTGATCACAGAAGAGCTTATGTCTCTCAGAAGAGGCTCCACCTCAGTAGAGGTCAAAGTTTCAACCCTACTATCTTTCCAAGTCTGAAGGCTATTAGTTTTATATCATAAAACTCTTATAAAAATAGCTAATGAGTATTTTCTTGGAAATTAAATCTTTTTACTCTGTTTCAAAAATATTTCATTATGGCAAGCATTTAATGCGCGTTGTACAAGTCAGTTTTGCTTTTACAATTACCTATCTCACGCGCCATAAAGCTAGATGATGTGGCCTTCCGGCTACCAACTCCTTTAATACATACCCTTCATCTTAGGCGGTTCTTTTCTAATCGTCAAGATCTCTCAAATACTCCTCACTAACCCTTTCAACTATCCACGACCTTACATTCAATCAATCTCAGACGTTGATTGCGGGATTAGATCTCACCGTTCATTTCTCATATAAAACCCACCAAAATCAGCCAAAGAACCTTTTCGAACACACTTTCAAGCAAACACCTACTATTCTTCTAAACACTCTCTGCAAACTTTCTCTTCATACTTTCTCAATGGCCAAAGTAAATCTTGGATTTTTGACAAACAAAGATAATTTCTGGTATGAACCCATAGTGGTTTTCAACAACCCAGAAATTGAATCAAGACCGTAGTTCACACACATTAAAGAAGCTTTGGAGATGGTCAAAGTTGTTGGGTTGGAAAAGTTCTTATCAGTTCATCCTGAGAACTGTTTCGATAGGCAGGTCCTTGAGTTCTTCTACAATGTATCCAACTCTGACTCCAGAATCAAATCATGTCTATTCCTCCAAAGGAAGAAAAAGGTGGTAAGAGATGATATGGAAGTTGTTGAGCACCAAAAGATCAGGAAGGAGATTAGGATCAGTGGTGATGATTTGAAGGAATTATTTGATCTCCCCTCTGAAGGTCCAAACCCAGATGCCTGCATTACTGACAAAGAGGAGGACTGGGTGTACACTATTATGCAGAAGAAGACAAAGTACAGCCCCACCATGAACAGAAGTGTACTTCTTCCCATATACAATGTCCTGTGTGAGATTGTTGGGAAATGTATATTGGGAAACCAGGGAAGCACTAAGCAAGCCCAAGCTGAGACTGATGAAAGCTATTATTGAGAGCAAGGAGAGGACATACAACTGGCAGCAATTCTTCTTGAGAGCGCTGAATAAAGAGCACTCTAAATTCCAACCTGACAAAACTCCCCAGTTGGCAAGTAAGCTAAATTTTGCCACCAAAATCTCTTACTTGATAGAAAATGTGGATGTAGGAGTAGATTGGATAAGGGATAGGAAGTGGAGTAACTTGAAGGCCTTGTTCAAATCTGGAAAGGCCTTAGAAACGAGGATGATCAAGGCAGCAGTAGAGAGCCCTGAAGCGGCAGAGGAGGAGGTGGAAGCTGGGTCTGCTGAGGGAAAGAAGACCAAGCTAAAGAGGAGGCTGGTCAAGTTGAGTGATAAAGTGGCCCTTCACAAGGAAGAGGAGGCTCAAAAAGCCTCAAAGAAAGAAAAGAAGAGGTCTACTGAGGCTGGGAAGGAGAGTGCCTCAAAGAATGTCAGAGTCACAAACTCTACTGATGAGTCTTCATCAGGTAACCCTGACTCTTCTCCGAATGTGATTTCAATTGAGGCTGACTCAGATGTACCTGCCCCCACCCCCATCAAAACCAAAACCAAACCCAGAACCCCTGTTAGAACGAAGAAAATCTCCAAAATTACCAAAACCACCACTGAAGACTCTCAACAGCCTGAAAGTAGATCCCAAACTACTACCCCCTCTGAGGCATCTGCTGAAGCATCCTCAACCCCTTCTGAACCCATTCCCTCTAACCCTACTGAACAAACCCCATCTGAGCTCCAACCCCAAACCCCCTCTGAACCTAACCCTCCTGAGACCCTTTCAACTCACCTGGAATCCATTCCAGAAGAGCCTACCGATCTCAGATCCCCTACCCCTTCCCTACCTTCAGAAGATGAGGAGGAGTACTCCTTCCTGGATACTCTGAAAGATGAGGTAGCCTACTCCTTAGAGTCTGAATATCCTGAGCTTGATGGCTACCCCACCCTAAAAGCAATGTTTTTTAGGCTAAGACTCCTTGTCCAGCTAAAAGACAGGAGATTGGGTGAAATCATGATGGCTGTCAGAGGCAGCAATGTTGATGAATGGAAGAAGGAGGAGGCGGAGATGATGAAGTTTGCTGGGATGACCAAAACTAGACTTCTCTATGATGAGAATATCTTTCAAAGTCTGGTTTTGGACAAACTAGCTGAGGCAAAGGCTGGGGAGGTTGATGGAGGAGAGAAGGAGAAGATAGAGGAGGCAGAGAAGGTACCTGAGGAGAAGGAAGTTGTGAAAGGAGGAGAGGGGGAGAGAGAGAGAGGAAAAGAAAGAGGAAGAGAAGGAGACTGAAAAAGGAGAAGGTACTTCACCACAGCAAGGTGGTGGTGAAGTAGCCAAGGATGTATCTTTGGCAAGAGATACTGAGGCACATAATTTGCCACATGAGAGCTCAGTAGAGGTGTCTACTGAAGTTCTCCCACAACAGCCCTCAGTGGTGACTACGGAGTCAGCTGAGGTGTCTAGAAAAGAAGGAGTTGAAAATGAGAAAGAGAAAGAAAATGAGGTCGAAATAACAAATGTTGTGAGTGGTGAGATTAGAGCAATCATTCCTGTAAAGGATGGATTGGCTGGAAAGAACATAGTAGGAAAAAAAAAAGACAAGTGAGAAGAGTGAGGAGGAGGGAGCCCAAATAGAAATAGATGAGTCAGGAGACTTAGGTTGTGAGAAAGAGGGGGACAGGGCTAACATTGTTTGTCATGCAGTTGTACAAACTGATGAAGTTTCCCAGTCGAAGTCAACCTAACTCCACTGAGAGATGTTGTTCACTCCCTTCAAAATGAAAGGCTTCCCTCTCTTCAAGCTCAACTGAGGGATGTACAAGAAATTGTACAGGAAGAAGTGGATGAGATGGTCATTCTCTCAGACCATGTAGATGAAATGATGGAGTCCACAACCAAATCACTTCAGAACCTGACCCTAAATATTGAAGACTCGCAGCAGATGGTGCTGGATGTGGTTGAAGGTCAGAGTGTGCTGGTTATTGAGGGCCTGAAGAAGCTGGAACAAAAAGAAGAAGAAGTCAGAGCTCAATTTCTGAAGGACTCTGTGGAGAACATGTCCATTAACCTAAAGTCCTCTGTTGAGGCTTTCTCAGCTGACCTTATTGGGAAGGTTGAAGGGTTATAGAACCAAAAGATACTAGAGTTTGAGGCCAAACATGAGGAGCTAGGAGCCAAGCTAAGTGATGTACTGAAGAAGGCGGCAGAGGACTTCCCCACCCAGGAGAATACCAATGTCTTAATTGATGAAAAGCTGACCCAGTTTGTGCACTTTGGGCAAACAGCTGGAGCAACCCTGGAGAGGCTGGAGGATGAAGTTGCCCATTGCTCCACTGAGGTGAAGGCCCTTGCCCATGATCAAATGAAGCTAAACATAACTGTGGCCGAATGCATGATTAATGCCGGAAAGGGGGAAAAGAGGGTAAGTGCCAAGAACATGAAGTTGGACCCTAAGAACAAGATGAACATTATTCTTGAAACCGCTGAGTTTGAAAGAGGCCAACAAGTTAAGAGCACCCTAAAGAAGATAGATGTTGAGGCCCAGAGGATTACTGAAGCCAAGAAAGGCAAGGAGACCTCATCAGAAGACTTATCAAAGTTCAAGGAAGCTCACATGAAGGAGAAAGAAGAAAGAGCTGCTAAGAAGGGGGAATCTACCAAGAGGAAGGCAATTGATGTCCTCTCAGCAGAGGTGGCCAAGAAGACCAGAACCTCAGGGAGGTTGGCTGCTAAGTCCACTGGCTCAACTGAGTCAGTTGAGGTACTTCCTATTCTGAACACTGATCCTATCTATTCTGAAACTCCAAAATTTGCCCCCACCCGAGTTACAGAGCTCACTGAGCTAATCAAGGCGGCTGGGGGTATGAATGAAAGAGCCAAAAAGTTAACTGCTCAACAGCAAGAGAGGAGAGATAAGGTTATAGGAAAGATGAAGTCCATTGCTGAGTTGGCAGAAAGGAAGAGGTAGGAGAGGCTAGCTACTTTCGATAAGTCCACGATAAAGAAGTTCAGAAATTGCTATCAAAGGTGGGCTGCAAAGTTGAAGCATGAGGAGGTGGCACTTGCAAAGGCCCAGTTCCCTCATCTTGACACTTGGGTTCCCAAGAAGATGAATGATGCTTGGGAAACTGCCAAGAGGGAATTTGTATACGCATATATGTCAGTGGAGAATTGGGGAAAGAAAACGCTCAGGAATTATTCAATGATTGGCTTTTTGAATCCTACCCAAAACTCTATCCTGACATAAGTGAAGCCTGGAATGATAAATTCCCAGATCATGCCCCGAAGGCTCCTGAGCCAATCATCTACTGGCCTCCTCAAGATGCAACTAGAGCTGTGGACAGAGAGCGGATTACAGAAGAGTGGTTGTCCTTATGTGAGCATCTTGGTCTCAAAGGACATACAAAAGAGGTGATGGAGAGGAAAAATGAGTTGAAGATCAGAATCTTCAAACAATATGGACTGGAACCTTTGTTTGAAACTATTTGAAGAAGTTAAGTGTTTTTGCTGGGCATTTGTTTATAAGTCCCAGATATTTTTAGTTTGAATTTTTAATAGTAGACTTCATGTAAAATGTACTCTTATTTCTCATGAAATGAAACTCTACTGATGTCTTTGCCCAAGATAATATCTCATTGTCATTTAGGCTTATGTGCTTGAATGTTTTTACTTACAAAATCCTTGAACTTTTTATGTCATCTGAAGAACCTCATCTGAAAGAAGATATGTAATAAGATAGGTTCCGGCATAATCAAAAAGGGGGAAATTGTTGAGAAATTGTATAGACTTAAGTTTTGATTAAAATGTCAAAATATTCCTCCTAAGTTATTTGTAAGTAAAATGTTCAGTAGAGTTAGTACTTAGTTAATTCAGTTCAAATGTTAAGGAACTGGAGTGCATTTATAAATTTCTAGAGTGTATTGAAGAATGAAGTCTCCTGAAGTCGAAGTCCGCTGAGATCTGAAGATTAGTCTAAGTCTTGAATGTTTTCTAAGTGTATTCTCACTAAAACTAAAACCATCAGGTGAGGACCAAGGTCCACTGATGAGAACTAACAAAGCACATTAAAAGCTGTTAGTTAATCTGGTTGAAACAATACAAAACGAATTTCAGTGAAGCTTACAATTAATGAAGAATTAAGAAGGTTCTCTCAGAGGAGTTCCACCTTAAAGCAGGATAGGATTCTGAGCAAGCTGACTGAAGGCCCAATAAGAAGATGACACGTAGGTGTACTCTACTGACAGCCTACCTGTCCCAGACTGACAAGTACCAAAAGTCTTTCCCTAGCATTCTACAGAAAGTTGGTGAACAAGGCATAGTCTTTCAGCTGTTTCTTGACAAGACTTAAAGCTTCAAATAGAGTCGTTTAAACCAATCAGATACAAGAAGACTTACTTGAGAAGATTCAAATCCAACGGGAATATTTTCAAGGAAGCCTATAAATACAGAAGGACGTGCTCATTTCTATGCGCATGAAACTCACAAGATCAAAGCTATCTCTACATTCATAACCTTTTAGAAGCACTCAAAATTACCTTTGTTTCCCAAGTGTTTCACATTTGTAGAGAGCAAAACAAACCTTCTGTAACCAAGCTTAAAAGCTATATCCAAACCTTAGAAAGAGATAATCCACCCTAAGCCTTGAGCTAAACTGTAAGGATTATTTCACATCAGTTGGAATCAAGACCCTACTCAAAACCCTACTCAGTTGTTAGGTTGAGAGTTAGTGTTAAGTGGTGTTAGTAAGCTGATTATTTGTATCAGTCTGAAAGCTGGTTTGTTTTGGGAACTAGGACCTGGAATTATCCTAGTGATCAATCATCCTAAGAGAGGATTAATTGATCAGTGCACCTTGGCACTATAACACAAGGAATTCCAAGTGAAAGGAATTCTCCTGTTTAATCAGGACAGTGGACGTAGGAGATTCATCTCTGAACCACTTTATACCTTGTGTACTTACTTTCTGCTATTTCCTAAGTGTGTGTTTTTCTCTCAAGTTTATCAAGTAAAACGAGTTTTCTAAAGGGCTCACTAATCCGAATTTGAAAGCTAATTAGATAGTAGTTCAACTGAAAGTCTTGAGCTTTCAATGGAGGTATTATCTCAGTAAGGTTTCATAAGTAATTCTCAGCAGACTTAAAGTCCACTGACGAGTTACTATCTGAAGTAACCTGATAAGTTTTCAAGAGGTTTAAATTTGTAACCACAGGTGTATTCCCCCCCCCCCCTCCCATACACTTGTTTACTCGTTTCGGGACAGAATACATATGTATTTTTTTTATTTCTTATTGAAATTGTAAATTTAATATGTTTTCCATCTTTTTTTTAACACGTAACAATCAAGGGTGGAAAAATAAAATTGGAGAAGAATTGGGTTTTATTATATTGAAGTATGTTCGGTTTATTGTGAATCCAAGTTTATTGGTAATACAGATTATCTCATGCTTTGTTTCACTAAAATTGCTACAATTTTATTAGAAATGTTGGATTGTGTAAAATGATATTAGAGTTTTAAATAAGTATTATAAGCAAATAAATTTTGCACCCAATTAAATGGTGATGCGTGTGCAAGCAAATATTAATATCAAATTAGATTTACTATTTTATTTTGAGAATTAAATTAAATTAATTCTTGAATTAAATAGTTAAATTGATACTAAATGTATACGGTACAAGTTGGTCGAATTAAATGAGTGTTCGATACTCATATTGGGTAATAAATATAATTTATTTACCATAAGATCGAAAATTAAATGACATCTCGTCAAAAAGGGAAGCGAATTAAATTAATTCACAAATCACGCCAATCAAATATTATGGGCCAATCAGGACGTGCCACGTGGCACAACAGGAATGGAAAGTTTTCTAACCTCCACCCTATAAATAGGGTCCTTTCATCATTCATTTCCACACCAACAACAACACACTCAAGGTGAACAAGTATTCAGACGATCAAGCAAATCCTCTGCAACCGTTCTTGAAGAATCAAAGCATTCTTCACCGTTCTTCGTGGAAAGCGATCAGAAACAGTTGGAGATCGAAGATCAAGGCTCGAAGTCCCTCCAATCCGGTGTTTCCTCTTCGAAGATTCGAAGATTCTTCAAGAACACTTTTCAAGGCCTTTGAATATTTAAAGGTGTTATTCGTCGTTCTTCGCCCAAATCCGCCTGAAACAGCTCGAGATTGAAGATCAAGGCTCAAAACCCCTCTGATCCGGCGTTTTTCCTTCGAAGATTTGAAGAAACATTCAAAGTGTTCTTCATCAACATTCGAAGATTCAAAGAGCGTTCATCTACAAGTCAGCGTTTAATCCAAAATAATGTGTTTTCACCCTTGGATTAGCGTTACAAACATTCAAGTCCAAGATCGAAGTCAAGATTCGATCAAAGTTCAAAGTCAACCGAAGAGAAGAATCAGAGGATTAAGTTCAGAGTTGGTCAAACTCGCTTAAAATTCTAAATTGAATTCAAAGAAATTCAAGTTGTAATATTTTCGTGTTTTTCACGAAATTTGTAGTTACAAATTTGGCACACCCAGTGGGACCAACTCCACTCTCATCTCTTCTCTCCTAAAAAAAGTCAATATCATTAGGATGGCTCCTCGCAAAGTTATTGTGAAAAAAGCCAACTCATCGAAAGCCTCTAACAGCCAGGTCGTGACAAGAAGTATGGTGAAGCGGTCACTGACTGAGACCTTTACAAAAGCCAATCCATCAATGGAGGCAACAACCAAGAATCCGGTCTGCACTACTGAGGAAGAAGTCAAATCTCCAAGCTCTACTCCGCATTCATCCTCACACTCATTGTCAGACTCAAGCGTTGCTCCAGTTATGATGACTGACTCCTCAACTATTGAGGAACGATTTACCAACATTCTCAAAGTTATTGAGAGAGGCTTGCATATCATGTCAAAAGGCAAGACATTCAGATTGCCAACTTGATGAACAAGGTGGAGAACAGTGATGCAAGATACACTCACGAGAAGCAAGTTGAGGACCAAGGAGTGGAGGAGACCTCAACCAGGCGACAAGCAGCCAAAACTGAAGAGACTGCTAAGGAGCTGCAAGTTTCATCTGATGGAGGGATTCAGATCGATCAGCTTAGAGAGATCATATTAGAGATGGTGAAAGGGAAATTTAAGGATGGCTCCAAGTCCACCTTCACCTACACCAAGCCCTACATAAAGAGGATTGACAACTTGCGAATGCCAACAGGCTACCAACCTCCAAAGTTCCAACAGTTTGACGGAAAGGGCAATCCTAAGCAACACGTAACCCATTTTGTTGAGACTTGCAATAATGCCGGGACTTATGGAGACTATCTTGTCAAACAGTTTGTCCGCTCCCTCAAAGGAAATGCCTTCGACTGGTACATTGATCTGGAGGCTAACTCCATCAACAGCTGGGATCAAATAGAGCAATAGTTCCTGAACCGTTTCTACAATACTAGAAGAACAGTTAGCATGATCGAGCTGACAAATTCACGCCAGTGGAAAGAAGAGCCTATTATCGATTACATTAATCGATGGAGAAATTTGAGTCTGAACTGCAAAGACAGACTATCCAAGACTTCCGCGATCGAAATGTGCATCCAAGGCATGCAGTGGGGTCTCTGATACATTCTTCAAGGAATCCAGCCAAAGACCTTTGAAGAACTTGCTACAAGAGCTCATGGCATGGAGCTAAGCATGGCCACAACTAGAGCCGACATACCACCAGATCGTGAACCTCGTGACAAGTCTCATGTTAAGCCTTCAAGTAAAGAATACATAACAGACCTTCCTCGCGATAGGGGGTAAAGTGGGTTGACTTTGAAAGAGCTACAACAAAAATAATATTATTTCTTAGACTCTGACATCTCGGGGATATTCGATGACTTGATGGATGCAAAGCTCATTGAGTTGCCTAAGATGAAATAGCCGGAAGAAGTTGGACGCACCGACGATCCAAAATACTGCAAGTATCACCGCTTAGTAGGCCACTCAATTGAAGACTGCTTCATCTTCAAAGAAAAAGTCATGCAATTGGTCGAGCAAGGAGATATAGTGCTCGAAGAGACTATCTAAGTTCTCCAAATACATACTCCTTGATACGAGCATAAACTATCTATGATGCTCCTTGATATGAGCATAAATTGTCTATGAAGCTCCTTGATACGAGTATAAACTGCCTGTGATGCTCCTTGATACGAGCAAAAACTATCTTAAAGACCATCAAATTCAATCTCCTCGACAATGGTAAAACCGTTTGAAGCTCTCAAGCTGGGGATCAAATTGAAGTCTCTCCAAATTAAACGAAGCTCCTTGATACGAGTGAAAACTATCTCAAGGTCAAATCAAGTCTCCTTAACGAAAGACTACATTGTCTGAAGCTTTCAAGCTAAAGATCAAATAGAAGTCTTCATCAAGTCAAAACTCATTGATTCTTACTAAACTATTTGAAGCTCTCAATCCGAAGAACAAATTGAAGTCACTCACCAAATCAAATGATACTCCTTGATACGAGTATAAACTTTCTACAAGTTTGAAATTCAATGCTCCTCAATACGAGCCTAAACTATCTACAAATTTGAAAATTAAGTCTCCTTGACAAGAGATCAAACTGTCTACATATTTGAAGTTGAAATACTCCTTGATACGAGTATAAACTATCAAACAAATTCAAATAACGTCTCCTTGACACACGAGTTTAAACTGTATGCCACTCCTAGCCTACATGAGTATAAATTGTTTATGGCACCCCCTTTGAACTACGTTATGACTTGATTCTCTTTAAAGGGGTATGTAGGCAGCTTAGACATCCTCTAAGTTCAGTCATGATTCAAAACTCCAAAAGCAGATGAGGGCATAAAAGACTTTCGTGCTTCATTCACTCCAAGACAGACACATCCGTGAACAAAGCACGAGGGGGCATTTGTAAGCAAATAAATTTTGCACCCAAATAAATGGTGATGCGTGTGCAAACAAATATTATTATCTAATTAGATTTACTATTTTATTTTGAGAATTAAATTAAATTAATTCTTGAATTAAATAGTTAAATTGATAATAAATGTATACGGTACAAGTTGGTCGAATTAAATGAGTGTTCGATACTCATATTGGGTAATAAATACAATTTATTTACCATAAGATCGAAAATTAAATGACATCTCGTCAAAAAGGGAAGCAAATTAAATTAATTCGCAAATCACGCCAATCAAATATCATGGGCCAACCGGGACGTGCCACGTGGCACAACAGGAATGGAAAGTTTTCTAACCTCCACCCTATAAATAGGGCCCTTTCATCATTCATTTCCACATCAACAACAACACACTCAAGGCGAACAAGCATTCAGACGATCAAGCTAATCCTCTGCAACTGTTCTTGAAGATTCAAAGCGTTCTTTGTCGTTCTTCATGGAATGCGATCAGAAATAGTTGGAGATCGAAGATCAAGGCTCGAAATACCTCCGATCCGGCGTTTCCTCTTCGAAGATTCGAAGATTCTTCAAGAACACTTTTCAATGTCTTTGAACATTCAAAGGTGTTGTTCGTTGTTCTTCGCCCAAATCCGCCTGAAACAGCTCGAGATTGAAGATCAAGGCTCAAAACCCCTCCGATCCGGCATTTTTCCTTCGAAGATTTGAAGAAACATTCAAAGCGTTCTTCATCAACATTCGAAGATTTAAAGAGCATTCTATATAAAGATTCGAAGGCGTTCATCTACAAATTAGCATTTAATCCAAAACAAAGTGTTTTCACCCTTGGATTAGCGTTACAAACACATAAGTCCAAGATCGAAGTCAAGATTCGATCAAAGTTCAAAGTCAACCGAAGAGAAGAATCAGAGGATCAAGTTCAGATTTGATCAAACCCGCTTAAAATTCTAAATTGAATTCAAAGAAATTCAAGTTGTAATATTTTTTATGTTTTTCACGAAATTTGTAGTTACGAGTATAATGGTATTAGTGTTGGAACAACAATGATTTTCATTGTTTGTGTTCAAAGGTTCAATACTTGATATTAATATTTTTAATTAAGTTACTTAGTTGATTATTTTAGTTTTATTGATAAATTTCAACGATGATATATTATTTTGCTAATATTTTGAAAATTAATTATTTTATGTTGTTAAGGTTTAGATGCAGTTCATTGACATGTTATAGGGATTTAAGTTTGACGATTTTTATTAAGGTCTGAGTTACTTTTTTTATATTAGTATTAAATCATTTTTTTATTTAATTGTCTGTGTGTTACCGTTATTAATATAAAGTTGATTTTCAAAAAAGTTTAAAAATAACAACGATTATATATAAGGATTTCTAATTTCATAAACAAAAAATAAAAATCATATATCACAAAAAATAAAAATAAAAATGAAATAAGAATCCATGTGGGGGTGACCGAAAAGGTAACCTACAAATGTCGGTTAAATTATCGACAAAAACTTTTCAAACTTATAGGACCAAAATCGAAACGGGTAATTGATCAAGACTAAAATCAATTTGGTTTTCAAGCTATGTGATGTACAAAATTTTAATCCAATTACGTTGAAACAAAATTACACAATTAGAACCAGTGAATATTGTTGAAATTATTGAGTTTTCTTTGAAATGCAATAATGTTATTTACCTATAGATTTATTATGCTTTTAATCCTTTTTTTAGAATATACCAGTGTCGGGTGTAATTTTTTTTAGAGAAGAATCACATTTTTTTATTATATTGAAATATTTCAAAACTGAAGAATTTTCCCACATTTATTGTGATTAAATGTTTATTGGTGACACAGATCATCGCATGTTTCGTCTCACTAAAACTTGATTTAAATTTGTTATAAGTGTTGGATTGTGTAAAAAAATAATTTAAAAAAAATATACATATATATAACAGTATTTGTGTCGGAGTGAGAATGATTTTCGTTGATAATTTAAGGACTTTAAAACTCCAAGCGGACAATTTAAGGACAATAACTATTAAAAGTCGCACTTGAAGCTAAATTAACCTGAATCAAATTTTACTTTATTTGACCTGTATTCGAGTTGAATTTGGACTCAATTTAGGTTGATTTGGGCTGATGACCTAGATTCACTACTTTATACTCCCCCCGTCCCGAAGGAACTTGCACACTACCTTTATATTTGTATTTTAGCGAGCGAGTTGTTTATATATTTGAAATGATAAAGTGACTTTTAAGGTAGGTTATGATAGATCTATATCGCATCTATTATAAAATAACTTTAAAATTATTTTATCATTTTAAATACTAATAAAAAAACTCGCTCGCTAAAACACGCGAAAACAGTAAATGAGCAAGTTCCTCCGGGACGGAGGTAGTAGTTATTATCCTTAAATTTCAATTTAGAGAGTTACGATCCTTATTTTGCCAGCTTAAAGTGTTACAGTCCTCTCTTTACCACCCCCAAATTACAGTCCTTAGAAAATATTATTCCCGTACTTGATATTGATTTATTTATTTGTATTGCTCAATTTTAACGAAGATATTATATTTTGCTAATATTGTATCAAAAAGTCATTATTTTATGTAGATGTTAATATTTTGAAATAGTTCATTGTCTGATTATGAAGGTTTGAGTTTGGTGGTTTTCATTTTAATTTGACGTACTTATTATTGTTATATTAGTCTTAAATAATTTGTTATTGGGAAAATTGTCAACAAGCCCCTCATTTTATCTGTAAAGATCAAATAAGCCCTTCAAACAACACATCAACAAAAATATCCACATTTGTCACGTTAGCAAACAAAACTCTATATTAGTATATATGGCGATATATTGGACATAAGTAAAATGCTTCATTATTTTTTTTTATAAATATATATTTTAGAATAAAAAGGATAATTTTTTATATTGCACTCATGCATAATGTCTATTTTTTTTTTTTTTTTGTAATAAAACATTGTGTGAATAAACATTGACATTTGTACAATATTAAATTAAAAACATTTAAATTTTTTTGTAATATATACGCTTTCCGTGCGAAGCACGGGTAGGCAAAACACTAGTTCCATTAACTCCCACTAAAATTTAGGCAAACAACAAAATAAATAAATATATTTGACAAATCAATATTTGTTCAGATAGTAACACACATTTTATCCTTATATTAAATAAAGAAATATTTATTTTTGCAAAAATAAATGAATATTAGTGAAAAAACAACATTTGATTTGGTAGTGTTAGGATATTTTTATCCTAAAAATCTCTCTTTATGATTTTGATGATGTCAAATAATTCTATATTGTATTTTGTGGATACTAACTTTTCAGGTACTAAAGAGAGGAGAACTTAGAAATTTTTCTAAGTATAAAATTGTAGAGTTAGAGAAGGTTACAACTGAAAAGTTGAAGAAATCCACAGCTGAAGAGTTCAAGAACGAAGCCTACAGCTAAAGAGTTCAAGTCATCTGCATAATGAAAATCTACAACTGAAGTCTTATGTTCTTATTAAGCTAATCAAACCTGTCTGAGTGTAGTACTCATTATACACTCATTCACATGGTCTGAAAGGCTTCAGAACTTTAAGCGAGGTTAATTATAACCAGTAGATACAGACTCTGTAGTGATTAGTTGACCAAATTAACAACTAACAATATAAGACAAAATGTACTACAACAAGGACTAAAGAACAAGACAAGAAACCTTAATTAGGCTGAAATCAAAGCTGGAGGTGAATCAAATTCAAATTTCCAAAGCCCTACAACGGATCAGAATCCCTTCAAGACTCATATATAAGTAGAAGAGTTACCCCAGAGGAAACAACAATAACACACAAGCATTCAAGCACACTTCACAACAATCCTTCAGCTACCAAAAGTCTACATAAATCAGTTTTAGAATTTTTAGGACTGGGTTGCTAGGATTCTTGTTAGGTTTATAAGTTGTTGTTCCTAACAAAAATTTCATTGTAAATCTACCTTAGTGTAGATATTTTCTTTATGAGTGTTAGGTGTATTTTAATGAATATTGTCTTGGTGATTTTGTGTTTTCTTCCAAGTTTAGATTAGTCTTGGAAGTGTGCCGTGTTTGTTAAGTGTAAATGTAGTAATGAATATTGTAACAAACACTACGACAATCTGAAGAATAGAATGTAAAGAGTGTACAACGGAAGGCTAATATTGCACGATGGAATAAACTTTTAACAAAAATTATATATAGTTTGTGCGAGCCTCATGGCAAAACCTTCACTATAACAAAGTAGCGAATATAAAATATTGTGTGGAACGATTCCAAGACAGATCTTCCACTACTAAAACAAGACTCGATATACGCCTAGCGAATTTAAATGGTTAAGTGTATAAAATACACCATCAAAGTTGATTTCTCAATCTACCAATGATCTCTCTATCTATTGACACAATGATTGATCTATTTTAATGCGAGATGTACTAAATTTCTAGGCATAACATACAAGATGAAATAATGGTCCTATCACATTTGAACTCAGAATCAACACTAGAGTAGGTGTACTCGATTATTCCATACTTTGATATTGAAGATCCCGTCCTCTATTTATAGATGGAAGGTCTCATTCTTCATCCCATGATAACTTCATACGTAACCTCCACGATCTCTGTAACAACCAATTTCGTGAATTTAAATATAATAACACAAAAATGTTTACAATTTAATTTCTTTCGGATCGAACCGAGAAATTTGTGTGGGTTCTAAACTCTAGATTTACTCCTCTAATTCTTCTCTTATGTTTGACTTAAACTCAGTCAATTTTTCGGACGAAGTCCTTATTTTGATCTTGGATTTAGGGACTTATAACGTTAATCCGAGGGCTTGGCTCTTTATTACAGATTAAACGTTATTTGGACAACTTTATGGATGAACTCCTTTGAACTTGGCGAAGAGCGCCTTTGATGAAGACCTTTGATGAAGAACGCCTTTGATGAAGAACGCCTTTGATGAAGAACGTCTTTGATGGAGACCTTCGAAAAATGTTGATCGGAGAGGTTTCGTACCTTGATCTCGGATCAAACTTCATTTCTCGTCGGAGTTGTGAAGAACATCTTTGAAGCGACAAAGAACACTTACAGAGAATTCTAAAGTCCTGAAGTTTCTGACTTGTTGTTGTGTGGAAATGAATGAATGAAGACCTCTATTAATAGGTGCAGAATTTTAGGTTTATGATGTTGGAGTTATACGTGAAAGTATGCTTTTACTTTGTATAATTCATGTATTGAACACTTATTTATAAGAATAAATCTTTTATCACTATTGCTTTGAATATGAATGAATGTTAAATATTTATTTCAAACCGTTCAATATATAGTATATGTTACATTGTAGTTAATATGGTGATACCAGATCACGGAAGATCACATTAACGGATCCTTGTAAATAAACATACAAATTCATGACTTAGGTGGAACTGAACAATCTGTCGTGAAAAGGTCGATGTGCAGTTCTCAGATTGACCTGTCTTGACCAAGAGATTGCACTAGCACATTTTGTATGTGTTGAAGAGGACCTACAACGAGGATAAATTCTTCTCTTCTGAAAAGGTGAAGAATTAGACCTCAGTTTTTATTGATTTCTTAATCTCCGTCACTTAAATAGAATTGTGTGTGGTTAATAGTTATTGTTTTGATACATGTCGGGTGAGAATAACCGTAACTTCGAACCTTGTGTTTTGGGCAGTAATATTAATCATATGACGGTTGCTAAGATTTAATACAGAAAAAATGTGTGCGAGTGCGGCTCGTGTGATTTGTCCCCTTGGTGGGCTCAGAAGTTTTATCGTACCAAATTTTGCAAGTGAAAATTAGTTTTCCGGTACGGATAATAATGTTGAGCTGTCTTTACTCCAAGGCACAAGAAGTTAATTAATTTAGAGCTATTCAGAAGCTCAATTAATTAATGGACACAATAATCTTAAACACGGGAAATAATTATCGAGAGCCCATATTATCATAATATGGATTAAGATTGATAGTGCAATATTAATTTGATAGTGGTATTAATTAATAATAATGGGCTGAATAATATTGGGGTTCAATATTAAAATTCAAAAGCCCATTGGAGAAACTAGTTGTCATTCACTTCATAAAATTGTGTTTAGAAAAATCAAAAGTTGCAAGACTGCAAAAAAAATATGGGAGAAACTTGAGATGATATGTGAAGGAACATATCAAATTAAGGAAAACAAGATCATGATAATTGTCCAAAAATTTTAGAACTTCAAGATGAAATCAGGAGAAACTCTTGAAAAGTTTAATTCAAGATTCATTGAGATACTTAATGAACTTGAGTTACTTGGAAAAGAGTACTCACGGAGGGAAAAAATATGAAGGTTCTAGGAGCATTTCCATCTGAGTTGGACATGAAAGTAGTAGTGATTAAGCGTGAAATTGTTATGTTTTTGTGTCCGATTTGCCCTTGTTTTGAGTGTTTTTTATGAGTGTTTGGAGTCAATTGAGTATCATTTCTATAAACTGATGAATTTATATCTTTGGTTTTCATATATGGATAGAGGGCGAAAAGAGGAGTTCGTAGGACTTTGAATCGGCCAAAACGGACTCCTGGTTGAGGAGATATGAAGATTTTAAGAACAAGTGTACAACAGCTAAAAACTGCTCGAGCACCATAGCTTGAATGCCACCACTCGAGCATCATAGCTCGAATGCCACCATAGCTCGAGCGCTAGCGCTCGACCTGCACCATAGCTCGAGCGTTTTTGCGTGTTTTTGGCCCAAAATCGTCCAAATTCGTCCCAAGCCTATATATACCCTTTCCAAGCATATTTTCACATAACAAGACATATCTACACATATTTACACTCGTTTTTCGAAGGAAAAGCTTGGGAAGGAGATTGGAAGAGTTTTACAAGTTGTAATCGAGGTTTTAGCTTACGAATTCATAGTTTAATTATTTTTTCCAACTTCTTAGATTAATTCTTTCTTTCTTTGTTCTTGGAGATTAAAAACCCTAGTTTTTCAGATTTATAGAGATTTCTTTAGAGACTTTAATTTGTTCTTTCGTTTATGTTCTTGATTTCTTTCGTTAATTTAATTATGCATATGATTATTGTTCTTGTGATTGCTTTTATTATTCAAACCACCATGTTAGGCTAGAACCCTTGCATGCTTATGATAGGATGAACTCGTAGAAGTAGGATGTTGGTACATAATTAGAGTACATGTGATGTTTAGTTTTAATTCTCTTAATTAATGAACACTTAAAATAAACTCTGGATTTACATTTGAATTTCGTACGAAACTTGTTAGAGAGAGGACGGCCTTATCACTCTTTAACAACTAGTAGACTTAATGAGAAGGTTTAGAAAGGGTTAATTAATCTACCGGTTTATCTAAGAAGGACGACCGCATCACCTTAGTTTAAATTAGGGTCTCTTTAATTAAGCACAATCTATTAACTTGTTTAGTGGATTAGTGAAGTTGATTGATAGGATAAAGTATTAGGGTTTAATTCTTGAGTTTTTTATCTTACAATCTCATACTTAGGTTATTTCTTGCACATCACGGTTATTTTGATTATGTACCGGCTCCGTTAGTATACGTAGGGATTCCTATCCTGAGCATCACCCTTTTATATTTGAGACAAAACCCTTAGATAATTAATTCATTTCTTTCTTTTGCATTAGTAGAGTAAAATAGTTTAGATTTAACAATTTTCAATCCCCAAACATACACTCATATTAACTACGACGCGTAGATCTTCAAGGATCTATTCACATGCATTCCTTCCCTTGGGTTCGATAATACTTGGTCCCTATACTTGCTAATACTACAGTGAACCCGTACGCTTGCGGGGAAACTACTAGTAGAAAGTTAGTATTTTCGGTTCAAGTCAATGGCGTTGTTGCCGGGGATGGCGTTGTATGTCTTTTGAATAGGACTTGTAGATAGCTTAGTAGTTAGTAGTGAGTGCTTTATCTTTCTGTTTTATTCTTACGTTTTCGGCAGTTGTTTTTATTCTTTTGTTAGTGTTTTAGGTTTATGAAAACACGCTCGCAAGGTGATACGAGCGAAGAGAAACTACTAGTAGAAAGTTAGTATTTTCGGTTCAAGTCAAGTAGTAATGAGGGAATCAAAAGATCTTTCTAAAATCTCTACATTTAAATTTTTTTCTGACTTGAAATTCTACAAGAAAATGCATTTTTTGTAACGAAAAAATTGGTTACTAAAAGTCCATTTTTGGTTACGAAAACTTTTTGTAACGAAACATTTGTTACAAAAGTTGGTCATTTAAAGTTCATCGCAAACAGTTGTCGTAACGAAAAAAATAACCATTTCGTTACGAATACAATTGTAACGAAATTTTATTTTTTACAAAAACTTTAGTAGTGATAATAAAAGTTTCTTTACCAAAAATCTTTTTCGTTACTAATAAATTGTTATATAAAGTTGTATAATTGGTACTTAAATATTTGATTTGTCACAAATCTTTCATTACATTTACTATGGTTACAAATAACTTATAAATAATAAAGGGTTATGATGCAAACGACCATGTGATCACCTATAAGAAACCTTGAAAATAAATAATCAAAGTATAATAACTTTATTTCAAAAAAATCACAATTCTCCAATTTTATTCAAGTCTCATAAGAAAACTATCAATGTGTTTAAACACTTCAATGTACATAATAATATGAATTGAAAAAAAAAAGTATCTATAAAAAATATTGAGTTGAACTTTAAGTCTTGATTTGTCTTCTTATCCCACAATCAAATTGGACTTCATGGTCCTATAAAAATTACACACAGTAAATCAATAAGTGTTAACACCACAAAAACTCAATCACAAATTTGACTCCAAAGCTATGTATCAAATAACATGATTGAAAACGACCAACATCAAAAGTTTCACCAAAATAATCAACTAAAATGCAGAACTAAAAAATAACCCTTCATATGGCCACTAAACTCAACCACAAACAAAAAAAGAAGATTAATCCTAAACAAACACAAAACCATTTATTTAATTTGTCAATACCCGATGACTAGTGTGGTTTTATCAAAGTGTAATCCTTTCTGCTACTTGATCATTTTAAAATACACAACGTTACACAAACATTTAAAAAGATGAATTTCATGAGTGTACCGACTTACATGCTTTCGTGCAGCTTCTTCATTTACATAATCTCCATTATTTCTCAAATGAGTGTTCCCGAAGTTATCCACTTCACTTTTTTTTCCTATAAAACATAAAATAATGATTCACTTTGTAAAAAAAAGTGAAAAAATAAAACAAAGTTCCGAATTAAAAATTTACCATTTCCATCAACCATGTAACAAAGGCCCTTGAGCCTGATCTGTGAGGATATGGCAAATGTGACTTATTCTCTGCATTTTTTTGGACTTCTCCTATGATAGAAATTAAAGGTGAGAAGTTATCATTGTAGCAAAATTATATGATTATGAAAAGTAAGTGCAAGTACACAACAAGAATCCTGAAAATTTGACTTTAAAAAGTAGTCACAGAGCATCTGCCATTTCTCAAGCAAAATTCAATCATATCAGCTTTTGGATCTTCACCGGTCTCCACAACTTTCTTATGGTAACGACTTAAGATTCCCTTCCAATGCTTGTATACATTATCTACATACTCTTTCACAAGTGGATCAATTTGTCATCCCTTGACAAGAAACTATTGTCAATCCAACTTTTATCCATGATTGTAACATTTAATTAAAATGAAATCAGTTATTATGTGGTGCAAAAAAAAAAAAAACAATAAATCAAAGAACATCAGTAGAAGCGTGAACAGATAAACAACAACCAAAAGGACAACAAGATTATCATAATTTCAGTCAATATCCTAACTCTTGTAAACTAATTCACAAGCATGAACTCTCAAATCAGAAACTAAATTGATTTTACTTGAATATGAATTATGGAATATGCATTCTAAAATCATTTAAGTAACATTATTATACATATACATATATAAATTGGAACTCAAAGCAGATAATATAGTCTACTGGACAATGAAGCTAAAATAATTCTAGAAAATACATAGAAACAGAGAACCAGAACTCAAACAATAAATTAAATTAGTATGTAGAAAGAACACTTGCTAGCAAGCAAGCATAAGAATTTCAAAATATTGACAATAACTTGTACGACGAGATTAAAGAACAACACAAGAGATTCATATAGAATTCTTCCCAGACCATTACAACTAAATCAAATGGGGCCAAGAACTCTATGAATTCATGAAAATCAGCGCCTAATAGGGTTACCAAAGCCGAAAAATTAACACGTAGAATTAATTGAAACTAATTAACCATAAAATCACTTGAATCGAAGCACTGAGAATAAAATAACTGAAAAACAAAGTACTCATCCTAGTCTGGAAATTAAAATTGATGAATTTAAGTTCAAATCTCAGTTTAATGGACACCGCTCGCAATTCAATTGAAAGTACTAAGGACATTTGAGAAAGATGAGACTATGAAGAAGAGAAAAATGTACCTGGAATAATTACCCAGAATTACACCCCGATTTTGAATGCAGAAATACTTTTACTTCTCCAATGATGGATTTTGTGATTTTATTCCCCAAAAAGCTGAAGGATTTTGTTAAGGAATTGAGGGAAATTTGAGATTTCTTTTCCAAAAGATGAGATTTGGTCTCGGATTCTTTGATTTGAAAAAGATAAAATTAGGCTTTCCGCCCAATGGAGGCCACCATCTCTTCCCGCTAATTAATCTCCCAAAAAATTCACTAATTCTGCCATCTCTTTTCCGCTTAAGTGTTTAATGAGATATCCAACCTAAAAATTGATTTCCCTTTTATCGTAAACAAAATATCAATATATATGTATTTAATCACAAGTATATGGGTTTGTAATTAATGGTACACGTATGTACCTTTATTGTTTGAAAATGAACTTTTTCTTATCTATGAGGTAAAATATTATATTAATGATAACTAAATACGCACAAACTTTAAAAGTTTATAAAATTATATTTTTTACATTTTGGTTATATTTTTTAGTTAAGTTGTGCTTATATGCACTTGAGTGCATGATATGCATTTAAATTTTGAAAAAAATATCCCAATCAGTAATACTCCAAGAAGGTATCAGTAATACCCCAGGAGTAATCAGTAATACGTCAATTGCAAAAAAATAAAAAAAATACACTGTTCAGTGTATTTGTGTGTATTTAAAAAATCAAAATTGAAGTAAAAATTGAGCTTAAGATCTAAGTGAATGCTATTCACTTAAGTGCATACTAGAATTTGTGTTTTTAGTTATATTTTTAATGAGTATTTATAGAGTGAAATTAGTTCATTCACGAATTATTGAAGGGTTTAGTTGTTTACACTAAATAATATTAGTTGTTTTCACATAATAGTATTAGTTGTTTTCACTGACTCTTTGGTGGAAACAACTAATACTCTTCTGTAAAAATAATTAATCTATATCTATATAATAGAGCTAGGATATCCATATTTAGATTTGGGCGCCATTTTGCTTCAGCTGTCGATCGAAAATTTTAACGTTTGTGCTGATCGTTGGATTGGTTTTTTGTTTTATATGGTATGCTATTTAGTGTTGGTATTTATTATTTTCATCTAAATCATCACTCACATTCTTTTTTTGTGTCATCTATCCATGGATTGTGTTGTCGTTACTGTTTTTTTGTATCTATATATAGGGGCCTCAATTGTTTCATTCATGCATCGTTGATTACTCTCTCTTGGTATTGTCCATATTTTTCTTGCAGCGTTGATAATGTCAGTTCATCCATGGTGGATTTTTGGTGTTTGATGTTCGATTATTCTTGGTTATTTGGCCACATTATTGTTTTCGTTTGAATTGTTTTGTTTATAGGTTGTAAAAGTGTGTATATTGCGTGTTGATTTCTTCGGTTAAGTTAGATTAGTGGATTTTTTCCACAGTGTATCATAAAGTTCTCTTGCTTATTAATTTTTTTCATTTTTCTCCGGTTTTTGTAGTAGTGACACCTTCCATGCCGTCGAGTCTATGTCGAGGATGTGCGTTCGGATGTGTCATTGAGATTTATTGATCCAGATAATTGTGTTGTTTTTTAATTCTACTGGTGTATGTATGACTCATTTTAGAGAGTTTGTGGAATAGATCGATAATGGTGTTTATATACTTTGTTTGGGTATGTTGTTTGGCATATTATTTTTTTTTTCTTTTTTTTCGTGATGTTTAGGTCTCATCGATTATCAATAATACCATTTATTTGTTTTGATAACAAGTTTTAGTTTAGTATGTAATGTAATGCTCTCATATATATGTTTATAAAATAAAAAAATATTGTTGCAGCTAATTAATCGCTTGATCGTAGCTATTGTTGAAATAATGGTATTGATATTTTATCTAATTTGATTAAATCCTTAATAATTTCGATGTAATACCCCGTCCCGTTTTATACCTTTTATTTTGCTAGAAACCTTAATTATATAATTTTATATTATTATTATCCTTGTTTCTTTTAATTTTATTATTTTGTGTGCTAACGTGTAATTTAAATATATACTCTATATTCAAATTCCCAAGTTCGAAGAAAGAAATCGAACATTTCAAACGGATAAAGGACTACGAGAAATTAATTATTAAAAGATTAAAAATTAGGATTTCGATCCGTTTAATTTATTGAGAATAATTAAAATACTTTAAAATATTAATTGAGTTTTAAAACTGTATTAATTTTCAATTCGGGGTTAAACTCGTAAACCAAACGATCCCTAAACCGTATCAATTGGGAACAAAAATATCTGAATTAAAGGGGGTTAATCCTATACCACATTAATTACTTTCTTTTTTTTAATTAAATTTAATTAGAAAATTAATCCCAGCCATATAATTATTTTCCTTCTTTTGATTAATTAATTAATTAAAAATATTTGTTTATAAATATCCAGTTTCCCAAATTCGTTCAGTCTCTTCCTCTCTCCTCAAAGAAGAAAGCAGTTCCCAAAAATACCTCTCTCATCTCTCTCCCAAACGCGTTTTCTCTCTCTTGGGAAGAGAAGAACGCGCCTCCTCTTCCTTCAATCGGAAATCGACGACGCCGCCTCCTCCTTCGACCAGAAATCGCAACGCGTCTTCTTCCTCCTTCCCAACCGCCGCTGCTCACGCCTCTTCTCCGATCGAAGCTGCGACGTCGTCGCCCCTTCCTCCATCCCAATCGGCCGCCTCTGTCCTCCGCCGCCGTTCCGCCCCGTGAGCGCCAACAGCCGCGACGCCCACCTCCTCCGCGACGGCCGCCGAGCGCCGCCGCTCCCAGACCAGCGCCGATCGAAGCGCCGTGCGCCGCCTCCTCTTTCCAGCCGCGCCGCCTCCTCTTCTCTCCTCTTCCAGTGAGTTTTGAAATTAAATCCCTCGGTTCTTAATTTCAATTCTCACAAATTCCTTTCTTCTCGTTTAATTTTCCGATCAAATGACGCCGTTGAACCGGATTGCTGTTGCCGGAATTTTTGGAGACCTCGAACGACGTCGTTAGACTGTTCGATTTATTTTTCCGAATCCCCAAACGACGCCGTTAGGCTGCCCAATTTTTATAAGCAAATCACTGAGTTTTCAATCGACGCCGTTAGGCCGTCCGTTTACCACCGCAAACCGGACTCGTAAGAATTTCTAGCTTCCTACTCCTCCTGTTTTCGTAGCTTTGGAATGGGTTGTTTTAATCCTATTTCCCTACTGTTAGAGTTTTGTGAACTTTGGTCAGTAAGATGGATTGATAGAGTTTTGATGTAGTTAAATTTCTCACGGTTGTACCGTTTATCCCTCATAAGATGATTAACTGAGTTTGTTTAGTATTTTTGGTTTAGTCAGAGGTATTTTTGAATTGATGAATTGATTGGTGGTGTTATTGGAATGGTTATTTAGTACTGTTGGCTTTGTTGGTTAGTATTTATTGAATTAGTTGTTTAGTATCATTGAAATAGTTGTTTGGTGTTATTGAATTAGTGGATTTAGTATATTGTAGTATTTCTTCCTTTACTTTAAGAGTTTGTTTTCTGTTTATTTGGAAATAGTACTAGTATGACTATAATTCAAGAGAAATATCGTATTAGATAAATTTAGAGAAAAAGAACGAAAAAGACAAGTTGTTTATATCCAAAATTAGAAACAAATGAAAAGATCATTTTTAGAAAATAATACTATTCTTTTGTTTTACAAGTAACACAAGTCAATATTATTAGTATTATTAACAATAAAGAAAAGTATATATTATATTATTTTCAGTATTTATTATATAAAATTCTTTAAACAAAATAAGTTTAATAAAGGGAATTTTATTTATAAAGTATAATTTATATTCAAAGTTCTTTTAAAATAAAATATAAATTTTAGAAAGAAAATATTAAATTGAGGTTTTAATTATATTAATATTATTTATATAACTTTCTTATTCTTTTAATTATTTTCAAGAAAAATATTAATTTGGGACCTATATTATATTAGTATTATTTTTAAATAAATTACTTAGACCTTTAATTCTTTCAAGAAAAGAATTATATGGATATACTTTTAAAATTATAAAAGATTTTATAAAAGAACAAAGGAAATCAAAAGATCGTTTTTATAAGAGTCGAAATAGTATTACACAAGAAAATTAGTAAATACACTCCTCCAATACACCAACTTTTTAGGAGTGGTGTATTTACCAAAATAGTGTGTGTTTTTAAGTAGGTCTATTTCAACAAGTTTATAAGACAACAACTTCCTCGTTTCGTAACACGAACTCCTAGGCCTTTCATTAATTCGAGAGCCAACTTTTAATCAAATGAATTCGTATTAGGACTCTGTGCTAATCGGAATACGCACGAGGGATTCAACCATCTGTTTATACATCATTCTCGGGACCCGGAGCAAACAAGTGGGTGATGATCTGTTGATCGATCTGCTTATAATATGTTGTGCTGGTATACTCTGAACTCGACCAAATAAATCTAAAACAACTAATCCAACATAAATGTATCCCTATAATATAAATATTTGAATTACATGATATATTTATATATGATACAAATATCTATTGTTTCTATTCAAATTAATCACGACTGCATGATTAAGGGCATTATCTGAGCATGAACCAATTTAAGTGTGAATTATGTGAATTCTCCCCACAATTTGAAATGACAGTTTTTATGAGAAAGAGAAAGGCGAGTAATCATTGAGCAGTTATGTTTGTGGATTGACACGTATGGCCATGAGTGACAATAGGTCAGATTCATGGTCACTGATATTATTTGTGGTGACCATGAGTGATAATAATTATTCAGATTCATGGTCATATGATTTGTTGGTGAGAAACGGTTTGAGGGAGATTCACAATGTGTTGGAAATGATTTTGCCAGATTTGGCCGATACTTGAAAACAATTTTGGGCTTTGTCCCTTAATGTGAATTAACTTGTGATGTATCAATTATGTGAATGTGAAACCTGTTATGCCCAATTAATTATTACGTGAGCTTGTTAGTTCTGTGATATATGTTATTCATATTTATATATCAACTGCTTAAATAAATTATCTATTTTCTCAATGAGTATACTTTAACATATTTCGGATTTACCAATCCCATGACGTTGCAAATCACCCATACGTGAGAATTCAAATCTCACGCCCCCTTTTTACAACTCTTGCAGATTATGATTTTGCGGAGCAAGGACAGTAATAGAGACGACACGGAGTTTCCCACTTAAATAAAATGATACTTATTGATATTAAGCTTTATATATATGTGTGAGAAATATATATTATCCTACTCATTTCTTCCGCTGCATAAAACTCATCTCTGATTTTATTATCCATTTTTTTATATAAAAAATTTTACAGTTTGGATTTTAGTCACAAGTAATACCTCGAATCTGAGATAATTATGTATTTTGGATTCGGGGCGTTACATTCTAAACATTGCGTGTGAATTTTTTAATTTATAATTATCAATTTATACCCTGTTCAACATGATATTATATTAGTCCAGATTTAAATTAGTTGTGAATTCCATTCGGAATAAGCATTCGCATCTAGCACTATTCGCTTAATTTACGGCACTAAATAAGAATTAGTCCACTTACTCAGTTTATAATTGTTACCCAATTGCTTTTGTGGTTGTTAAATGTAATCCGGTAAAATTGATGATATAATCCTTTAAATATTTTTTATAACCTTTTAACCTTTTCAATAAATTATGTGCTTCAATCCCATTTTAATTATTTGATTTAATTTTTTCTAATACACATTCTGTAATGGTTATATATTTGGTATTTTTGAGCATGAATTTGTATTTTTCTATATTGATTTTTTTTTAATGATTGCTTGATTGTAGCAATCGACGTATTTTTTCTTATGATCCATAAAATCTTATGACGTTCGTGGTACTATTATCCTGGATTAATATTGCCTCATTTGGCCGATCTCACTAGAATTAAATTTTCAATATGATTGCCTCATATGAAACTATTCGATTTTATAGGATTTCTTTTACCTGCCTAATCCCACTAGAATTAAATTTTTCAATATGATTTCCTTTAGATAAAGAATCTACATCTATGGAATTGCTGCTAACAGATTAGATTATAATTTTTAAATTTGTTATTTTATTAAAAGTTGTCATAATATTTGACGAAATCATAATGGGATGTTAGTTTTGACCAATTCTTTAATCAATTTTTATAATCAATTAATTTTTTTAATCATCAATTAATTACTTTTAGCAATCATATGCACTATTCAATAGGACAATTTGATTTTTAATTATAGATATATTTCTTCTAAAGGTAAATTAATTTAATAATAATTGATTACTTTAATAATTTCATTTATTGGTTACTTATTTTATAAAATTTATATTAATGGTAATTTTATTTTATAAAATTTATATTCAATGGGACAAATTGATTCTTAATTATAAATATACTAGTTATATCCCCGCGAATTTCGCAGGCTTGAATAAATTATTTTATAAAAAATTTTAGTAATACAATTTTTTATTATTTTTACTATTCATTATATGCATCACAAAAAAACTAATTAGTCTAAAATATTATAAAATTTCTTTAATTTGATATAAAACAACAAAACTCTATCCATGATTATGAAACTTTATAATACACAATGGATACTTATGTACGTATTCAAATATAATAATTACATACGCAATAACTACAATGCAACACAATATTTTCTCGAGGTCAAGCGATATCAAAACTAAAATCATGTCCATCAACAAAAATTTTATCAAACGTTACAAATTGACTTAGAGCTCTCCAGACCTATATATTCTTGACTATTCAAACCAACAAAGCACCCACACTAAAATTAACTTTAATATTTCAAGTTGTCTCATATTCATCATACACACCGCACAAAACATAGTTTTGATTAAATTATTATAAATTTTTCGACTTCGGTAATAGATAACGAATATCCACATTCACAATTATGAGATTTTAACCCCACGTAATACACGGGACTGAAAGAAAATTAAATTATAAAATTAGATAAAACATTTTTTATATTTATTTATTTTAATCTATATGGTTTTAATAATATAAAAAATTATATAATGAGTAAAAATAATTAATTTTATGATAATATAAAAATAATTAAGAATACAAAAAATGAAATATGATTTTGAACTTTATAAGTCTTTAAACATGAACAAATACATCAATATAGTATAATAATATACCGTACAATTTTGAAAAAACATATAGTTATATCACAAAAATAGTTCTAACGTGCACTTGAGTTTTGAAAAAATAAAATACCCCAAGTAGAAATCATCAATACCTCAAGAAGTAATCAGTGATATCTCAAGAAGTAGTCAGTAATATTCTAAAAAGTAATCAGTAATACCTTAACTGCAAAAAACACACAATTTGGCGTGTTTGTGTATGTTTTACGAAATATATATTACATGTTAAATTTAAAATAATATTTTATACTCCCTCCACTACAATTTAGATTATTTCAAAGTATAGAAAAATAATTTTACTCTTCAAAACTAATCATTTTTAAATATTTCTTATTTATATACCTCAGTGTACTAATTTTTTCAATATACCATTTAACAATTAATGAACTAAACTCCTTTCAATAAAGTAGAACTAACTAATGTACGCTCAATTTTACACCTTTTAATATCAATGAACTAACTCTTTCTTAAAACATGCATAAACGTTTATGAGTTTATCACATAGGTGGTAGACATATAGATTTATGTCCACCGTTGAACACACGATCAATTCCATTAAATCTATATTTGGATAAAATAAAAAACATTAATACCAAGTTATAATGATGTTTATTTGTATATGTTATATCATATAACTAAGAGTATGTATAGAGTGAAAATTAGTTTATACGTAAACTTTTTTGCAAAACGTTTTAGTGTAATAAAATAATACTCTTTAGTGTAACTATTTAATAGTTTTTTAGTTAAATAACTAATACTCTCCGTACCCTTCAACTAATACCCTTCATCGAAAATAACTACTATCATCCAGAACTAGTACCCTTCGGTGAAAATAACTAATACTCTTTAGTAGAAATAATTAATATCATTCAAATGGTTCATGTATAAACCATTTTCACTATATACTTTGTTTATAACTAATTTAGGAATACTTATGCAATGACATAAATTACGTGGTTAGATTGCATTTTATAAATTTCATTAAATCAGCTATCGATGAGATTTTATAATACAATAATGTTAATTGATTAATATGAATATTTATTAAAGGCCGGTGATTATAAAGTATAGAAATAAGTTATTATGGGATAATCTTTTTAAAAAATTGTTTGATTTATAAAGTTGAACCAATTAACAGTTGACGTGAAAATTGGAGCATTATTTATACATATTTATTCATATTTTTTGTTTCAAATTGACTTCGTGGCTATTTTTACCCTACTTAATAAATTCAAATATATTAATAATTATAAAAAATATATGTAAAGATTCAAGTTTCATGAAATAAATAAAAGTACATGATTAACATAAAATCAGAAAATATTAATACACGTGAAAAGGTATACACGTTCATTGAAGCGTATTTTTTTTTCTAAAATGTATTAATTATTTTCACTGAAGGGTATTAGTTGTCTTCATTGAAGAGTATTATATGAAGGGTAAGAAGAGTATTAGTTGTTAATTAAAGGTATTAGTTGGTTACATTAAAGTGTATTAATTAGTTACACTAAAAATTATTACAAAGTAGTTTATGTATACACCAATTTCATTATATACATACACAAAATATTAAATATGCTTAACAGTTAATAATTAAATAAAAAATTAAAATACCTATAATTTAGGGAATAAATATCAACAAATCTTCTTAAACATCCGTTAATTCCTTCAAATATTTAACATTACAAATGAAAATATAGTTGTAACGCCCCGAACCCAATATATATTAATTATATCGAATTCGAAGTGTTATTGTGATCAAAAGTCCGAACTATAAAATTTTTGAAGGAAATATAACGGAAATGAGAGATGATGAGTTTTTATGCAGCGGAAGAAATGGGTAGAATAATTTTAATAAGTATCTTACACACATATATGTGTACATAAAATATAGTATCAACAATAATGTTTTATTTAAGTGGGGAACTCCGTGTCGTCTCTATTACTGTCCTTGCTCCACGAAATCATAATCTGCAAGGGGTTAGGAAAATGGGGCGTGAGATTTGAATTCTCACGTATGAGTGATTTGCAACGTCATGGGATTGGTAAATCCGAAATATATATTAAGTTATACTCATTAATAAAGTGTTTATTTTATTTAAGCAGTTGACATAATAATACAAACATCATATATCATACAAATAACAAGTTCACATAATAATCAGTTGGGCACAACAGGTTTCACATCATATAATTGAAATATCACAAGTTGGTTCACGTTAAGGGGCAAAGCCCACAATCAATTTCACATATAATAAATCTCTTCTCAAAACAATATAAATAATTCCCCCGTGACCATGCACCTGATCTATTATCAAACATGGCCACGCACCACTTCCACAAAGTTACACTTTTCAACTCCAACCATCAACAGCCTTGATTCCGAGGGCGTCCAACGACAGCGTCCCCGGAGACCGGAAAATAATCAACGACCTTGATTCCGAGGGCGTCCAACGACAGCGTCCCCGGAGGTCGAAAAATAAATACCCACATCACAACTCCGTACTTACTGACTTTCCATAAAACTGATACAACAACTTCACTGAGAAAAAATACTTGATTGACAACAGAACTGATTCATGCCCACGTAAGGTGTTTACTCATGCAGTGATGATCGATTCACAAAACAACAGGCTAAATATATAACATATGTAGTTATATCACATAATCCAAACAATTATATAGATAGGTGTTACATTTATGTTGGATTAGATATTTTTGATTTGATTTAATCGAGTTCAGGAAATACCGGCACGACGTTATTATTAGCAGATCAATCAACAGATCATCACCCACCTGATTGTTTCGAGTCCCGAGAATGATTTGTAGGCAGAGGGTCGAGTCCTCGGTGCGTGTCAACTAGTACCGAATCCTAGTAGGAAAATATTTGATTAAAAGTTGACCTTTGAATTATTAGGAAAACTTGAGAGTTTGAGGTACGAGAATCGAGGAGATTGTTGTCTTATAAACTCAAAAAGGACTTGCTTAAGGGTCACACCCTATTTTGGTAAATACACCACTTCTAGAAAGGTGAGTGTATTGAGGGAGTGTATTTACTAGTATACTTGTGGTATGACTATTTTGATTACTACAAAAATAATCTTTTGATAAGTACACCCCTTTTTAAGAGGAGGTGTATTAGGGGTGTATTTACTAAATTCAGGGGTGTAACAGGGGGGTGTATTTACTGAATTCAGGGGTGTTCTTAACAAAGGCCCTTTAAGGAAGAAAATATAAGAATTCATATTTTATAAAAACCTCTTATTAAAACTTATTAAAGACTTTGACTTTTCTAAGACAAATTATAAAAAGTACTTTTCTTTTCTAATATTAATATTACTTCTAAAGTTGATTAGTGACACTTTTAGGAAATAAAAGGATCATATTATTTTCCCAAAAATACTCTTTTCATTTGTTATTAATTTGGAATATTAAACGACTTATCTTTTCGTTCCTAATTTTCTAACAGTCGCACAAGGGGAAGACGAGTTTCCCTTTGTCTCCGAAAACTCAACTAATATTACTAACAACTAATTTCATCACCAAAATCATCAGCTAACCAAACCAAACTAATTCATCCATTCACTAATACCCTCCAACTAAAACAACAATACTAAACAGTTAAACCAACAATACTAAACAACTAATTCAACAATATTAATCAACAAACCCAATACTACCAAGCCTAACAACTAACACTAAATAACAATTTCAATAATATTAATACCAACAACATCAAAATCCATCTATAAGCTCACAGGCTTCAAATCCAAAAACTATTATTCTAAACTTACAAAGTCTCAACAACGAACTAAAATTGATCAATTCCTATCTTAATTACTACGAAAATTAAAGAGAAAAGACGAGCAGTCTTACGAGTCCCAAACCAGGCAGCCTAACGGCGTCGTTCGGGAATTCCAGAAATTCGGCAACAGCAACCGGTTCAACAGCGTCAAATTGAACGGAAAATTTAAACGACAAAAGACTTCGGTTAGAAATCGAGTTTAATCGGTACAAAATGAATTACCCGAAATTGAAATTGAATGAATTCGGGAACGGATAGAAAAGAGGGGACTCACTTATGAAGAACAGAGGACGGATGGCGGCGGCGCTCGGAGGTGAGACGCGGCGGCGCACGGTTTCTGGAAAAAAAGAAGGTGTCGCGGCTCGACAGCGGAGGAGCTTGGCTGTGCGGTGGCGCTGGAAGGCGATTCCGCGGAGGAGGAGGAGGAGGGGCGACGGGCCTCCGGAACAGAGGAGCGGCGGCGCTGCTCTGTGGCGCGACGGCGACAGCGTCGCTCCAGGGGAAGACGGTGGCCTGCTTCGCGAGCGGGAGGCAGAGCGAGAGGGGCTACGGCGGTCGGAGCGGCGGCGTGAAAAAGGACGGCGGCAGCGCGACGGTGGCTCCGCGATGGTGGTCGTTCGCGATGGGAGGAGAGGCGCGGCGACCGGAGCTGGGACAGAGGCGCAACGGCGGTCTGCGGCTGAGCACGACGCTCGCTGGCCTCGCCGGAGAGGAGAAAGGAGAGAGAGAGAGACGAGAGCAATTTGGGAAATTTGGGAGAGTTGTACGCGTTTTTTGCTTCTTGGAGGAGAGAATGAGAGATATTTTTATTTTAATTTCTTAATTAATTAATTTTAATAGAAGGAAAAATAAACATGTGGGTGGAAATTAATACTCTAATTAATTTAATTCAAAAGAAGGAAAGTAATTTATGTGGCCAGAAACTAACCCCCTTTAATTCTGATATTTTCGTTCCCACTTGATACGGTTTAGGGATCGTTTGGTTCACGAGTTTAACCCCGATTTGAGAATTAATACAGTTTTAAAATTCGAATAATATTTTATTATATTTTTAATTATAAACGTATATTTTTATCAATAATTTATACGGATCGAAATCCTTAATTAAACTTGAATATTTAATTTCTCGTAGTCCTTTATTCGTTTGAAAGATTCGATTCTTTCTACGAATTTAGGAATTTGTAAAAGGGTATATATTTAAATTACACAATAGCACACAAAATAATAAAATAAAAAGAAACAAAGATAATAAAATAAAAATAAAGTTTCTAGGAATATAAAAGGTATAAAACGGGACGGGGTATTACATCCTCACCCCCTTAACAGGAATTTCGTTCCCGAAATTCAGCTTCTAGGTATTGCTTAAGCATTGAGGGTATTTGGTTAGGACTTCATCCTCTATTTCCCAAGTTGTTTCTTCTTTTTCGTGTCGGCTCCACTGGACTAGAACTAATGGTATCTCTTGATTCCTTAATAAGTGTAACTTCCTTCCTAGTATAGTAACTGGAACTTCTTCATAAGTCAGGTCACAACTTAAACCTAAATCTATACGATTAAAAACAGGGTTTGGATCGCTTATGTACTTCCTGAGTGTAGATGTGTGGAACACATTATGCACTCGCGATAACTCTGGTGGTAGTGCTAAGCGATAAGCCACATCCCCGATTCTATTCAGGATGTCAAATGGCCCATTGTATCGCGACTTTAGCTTACCTCTTTTACCAAAACGGATTAGGCCTTTCATTGGTACCACTCGGAGAAATACTTTATCGCCAATGTCGAATTGTAAATCTCTTCTCCTAGCGTCCGCATATGATTTCTGACGGTCTTGAGCCGCTTTGATTCTTTCTTTAATCTTTGCGACTATCTCAACCGATCTTTCAACTAGTTCGGGTTCGAGAATTTTTTCAAATTCTGACTTCATCCCAACAAACTGGTGATCTACACCTTTTACCGTAAAGTGCTTCGTACGGTGCCATTTATATTGTCGCCTGATAACTGTTGTTATATGCGAACTCTACAAATGACAGGTGGCTCTTCCAACATCCTGCAAGATCTAGAGCGCAAGCTCTCAGCATACCTTCGAGTGTCTGGATAGTTCTTTCCGATTGTCCATCAGTCTGCGGGTGGTATGCGGTGCTGAACTTCAATTCAGTACCTAAGGCTCGTTGCAGACTTCCCCAAAACTTAGAGGTAAAACAGGGTCTCTATCGGACACTATCGAGACTGGTACACCGTGCAGTGTAACTACCTTTGCTATGTATAGTTGGACGAGCTTGTCCAACGTATACGTCATTATAACAGGGATAGAGTGGGCAGTTTTCGTAAGTCTATCTACGATAACCTAAATGGCATCGTGATTTTTCACCGTTTTCAGAAATCCGGTGATAAAATCCATAGTGATGTTCTCCCATTTCCACTCTGGCATCTCCAGAGGGTGCAACAACCCTAGAGGTCGTTGGTGATCTGCTTTAACTCGTTGGCAGGTTAAACAGCTCCTGACGAATTGAGTTATCGATCTCTTCATACCTTTCACCAAAAGTTTCCTTCCAGTCCCCGATACATTATCGTCTATCCGGGGTGAATGGTGTATGGAGTGTTATGTGCCTCTTTCAGAATTTTATTCCTCATTCCTTCATCCTTAGGCACACAGATTTTGTTATCGAACATCAAAGCTCACTCAGTATTCAATACGAACCTCTAAATAGTTCCTTCCTCAGCGTGCTTACGTATTCCTCTCAAGAATTTATCGTTCTTTTGCGCTCCTAGGATCCTTTCTCGTAAGGTCGGTTATAGGGTGAACGCGTAAACCATGGTATCTGCACAGTACTGTGTGGAAAGTTCTAGGTTCAGGATGAACTGATACTATATCTTACTCCACTCAAAATAGTTTTGTATAACTACTTACTCTAAAACTCCTGGTCCAAAAAGAGGTGGTAAACCTTAGTGGGGAGGTTTGACTTTTGAAAGGTTACCCATTAGTTAAAGCCAAAAAAATAACTTCTCGGTTTTTCTTGGTCGACTAAGTTTGTTGTCACTCTACCTGATCTAAGACTTAGAGGGTCTTTTAGTCCTCAAACATGCAAACTTTTCTTCCTACATAGTTGCAAATTTTCCTCTACTTCGAAGTCCACTATGTATCCCATAGATAAAAATCAATTGTCCTTTCTTTTTCAACTAAAGTATTCCCATAACATATAAATGTTAATCTTAACACGTAAGACTTAAGATCACATCTAGCTTACTCATTCCACAAAAAGGCTCTACTTAAGCTTAAAATCTTATGTTATCCCAAAAGAAAGTAAATATGCCCATGTTTCATATTTCTTCTTATGCATAAAACTAGTTCGTTTTCAATAACGTCTAACTACTCAACTCAAGAACGTGCAGTTCAGTTTCTATTTGATGTTCATCCAAGTCTATCTCCAAATCAATTCACTCGGCTTAGGTTCTCATTGTATTCCTCAAAAGTTCACTTTCACTTAAGGTCTATTCTTCTATACTCTATATCCTCAAATTTTCTTAAATTCTTAGGCACAAGTGAGTGAGATGCTCTAGTACTAATCGATACATAAGCAGTTGATCCAAAATTCACACTTGCTGAATTTGGAATAAAACTTCTCTCATCTCATTGTCTTTAAGACTGCCTTGAGATGTTCTTCGTGTTGCTCTTTGCTCTTAGAGTACACAAGTATATCGTCGATGAAGACGATGACGAATTGGTCCAGGTACGGATGAAACACTCTATTTTTCATATCCATGAAAATTATCGGAGTGTTTTTTACTTTGAAAGGTATCACGGTGAACGCAAAATATCCATATCAAGTCCGAAATGCTGTATTCGGGATATTCTCACTCTTGACCTTTAGCTGGTGGTAACCAGACATTAGATCGATCTTTGAGAATACCGTAGCATTCTTCAACTAGTCGAACAAGTCTTCTATCCTTGGAAGAGGATATTTGTTCTTAGTGGTCAGTTGATTGAGACCTCGATAGTCTATGCACATACGAAAAGTTCCATCTTCTTCTTTACGAACAACACGAGTGTTCATGGTGATGCACTAGGCCTGATGAACTTCTTTTCAAGCAAGCATTGCAGTTGTTCCTTCAGTTCTTCTAATTCCTTTGGCGCCATTCAATAGGGTACTTTAGATACTGGTGTTGCCCCAGGTATCAAGTCGTTGGAGAACTCTATCTGACGATCTGGAGGTAACCCGGTTAATTCCTCGGGAAACACGTCAAGATATCCATCCACAATTGGCACCTTGATGCACAACTTGTCGTCTTTCTCTCCTGCTGAGATGTGGACGAGGTAAGCTTGACATTTCTCCTTTCGTAATATTACTGCAGCTTGGATTGCTGATATTACTCGGGTTTTCTTCTTGGTCCTAATTTCACGAAATGTGAAGTGTTGACCATTACGGGTTTCGAGGTTGATCTCACGTTCTGTGCATTCTATTATCGCTTCGTCCTTTGTTAAACAGTCAATGCCCAATATTATGTCAAAGGTTTTCATCTTAAGGATGTGAAGATCGGACTCTATCAGGTGATCGCTTAGCGTTAGGGGTAAACCTCAAATTCGGTTCTTAATTTCCATAGTAGTTCTAGACATTTCTTAGCGCGGCCTGCTGAGGTGGCTTAGGTTCAGCCTGAGAAGGTGAGTCCTGTCTTATAGGATTCACTGGTATAGTAAAAGGGTTAACGTGGGGTCGTCCACGTCTATGTCCGGGTGCCATTCTAAAGGTAGTTCTGATCATGAAAAGAATAATATTTTTACGGTATGTATAGGTGCGAGAAAGTTATAAAAACATAATCGGACTAACCAAAATTAACACACAACGTTCACTGAAAACACGTGTGGTACGTAATTCACCAGCTGCGCATTGGGGCCCCAATGGTACAGTGCTCACATTCGCACAGTATTCTAGGAACTAGTAATGTGTCATTTAGTGATAATCAGATAAAATATGACATTTAATATATAAAGCAAGTAAAACACATTGACAAGTAGTGAGCACATAATAAGTATATATATATCTAAAAGTTTTGGTTCTACGGAGTCAGTCTCTTTACATTACGTCGTAGAATACAAAAGGCTTCTAAGTATAATTCTAACGCATCGTATCCTTGCATTAGTACGGACCACGAGCGACAAAAGAGCAGGTTAGAGCTACGCTGCTATGGTCTAAGTAAAACGGTCATACGTATGACTACTACTATATGTCAGGAAAGGGTGGCACATCTATGTTGTACGTATTTGTGACTACACCAAAAGGATAACCGTTTAAAAGGGTTTGATCACTCTGACTGATCACTACTATCATACAGAAATACCCATCATCAATTTTTTCTAGATATGTCTCCAAGTGAAATGTGGGGTCTTTGAACTGGGTCTTCTATTCTCGTCCGTTCGAGTAGTTTTACAGCGATAGGACGGAGAACAACTCAGTAACCCTTCTGGCAAAACGAATCACGACTGTCAAATATGTCTCGTCGTGGGATATCGGAGTGGCTCTTGCCTTTGCACGCAGTCTCGTGAACTGAGTTATAAACACACTGATAGATTCTAAGGTTAGCTAAGTGTCTTCTAATTATCGGGATATAACTATCTTAGGTGGATTCTTATATAGAAAGGGATTCCTAGTCAAAATTTTAGTTATTTAGAAACATAATTTAAACAATTAAGGCACATAGTTCAAATAATCATATAACATCAATTATGAAGTTTATAAATTTACACAAATATATTTATTTCCATCTTTCACTAATTATCTGCATTTTAATAATATTATAAACAACATTTCGGGGTTCTTTCTACACCTCGTAGGTGTTGTTTCGAGTTCGCGATCTTTTGATTGGAGTTTTGTTATGAAAGTCAAGTTGTCGCAATTCCATAAACTTTTAGGCAATAAAATAAGAACATACCTTCGAGGAGCTTCTGACGGTAATAGGAGACACATTTCCCCTCAAGTGATTTAATTAGTGATCTATACTTATATGATAAGATAATTTAATAAAGAAAGAGAATTTTGGTTTGATGAAAACAATGATTTGGGTTTTGGTCCGAAAGTTTTGAACATAAGCTCTGATACCACCTGTAACGCCCCGAACCCAATATATATTAATTATATCGAATTCGAAGTGTTATTGTGATCAAAAGTCCGAACTATAAAATTTTTGAAGGAAATATAACGGAAATGAGAGATGATGAGTTTTTATGCAGCGGAAGAAATTGGTAGAATAATTTTAATAAGTATCTTACACACATATATGTGTATATAAAACATAGTATCAACAGTAATGTTTTATTTAAGTGGGGAACTCCGTGTCGTCTCTATTACTGTCCTTGCTCCACGAAATCATAATCTACAAGGGGTTAGGAAAATGGGGCGTGAGATTTGAATTCTCACGTATGGGTGATTTGCAATGTCATGGGATTGGTAAATCCGAAATATATATTAAGTTATACTCATTAATAAAGTGTTTATTTTATTTAAGCAGTTGACATAATAATACAAACATCATATATCATACAAATAACAAGTTCACATAATAATCAGTTGGGCACAACAGGTTTCACATCATATAATTGAAATATCACAAGTTGGTTCACGTTAAGGGGCAAAGCCCACAATCAATTTCACATATAATAAATCTCTTCTCAAAACAATATAAATAATTCCCCCGTGACCATGCACCTGATCTATTATCAAACATGGCCACGCACCACTTCCACAAAGTTACTCTTTTCAACTCCAACCATCAACAACCTTGATTCCGAGGGCGTCCAACGACAGCGTCCCCGGAGACCGGAAAATAATCAACAGCCTTGATTCCGAGGGCGTCCAACGACAGCGTCCCCAGAGACCGGAAAATAATCAACGACCTTGATTCCGAGGGCGTCCAACGACAGCGTCCCCGGAGGTCGGAAAATAAATACCCACATCACAACTTCGTACTTACTGACTTTCCATCAAACTGATACAACAACTTCACTGAGAAAAAATACTTGATTGACAACATAACTGATTCATGCTCACGTAAGGTGTTTACTCATGCAGTGATGATCGATTCACAAAACAACAGGCTAAATATATAACATATGTAGTTATATCACATAATCCAAACAGTTATATAGATAGGTGTTACATTTATGTTGGATTAGATATTTTTTATTTGATTTAATCGAGTTCAGGAAATACCGGCACGACGTTATTATTAGCAGATCAATCAACAGATCATCACCCACCTGATTGTTTCGAGTCCCGAGAATGATGTGTAGGCAGAGGGTCGAGTCCTCGGTGCGTGTCAACTAGTACCGAATCCTAGTAGGAAAATATTTGATTAAAAGTTGACCTTTGAATTATTAGGAAAACTTGAGAGTTTGAGGTACGAGAATCGAGGAGATTGTTGCCTTATAAACTCAAAAAGGACTTGCTTAAGGGTCACACCCTATTTTGGTAAATACACCACTTCTAGAAAGGTGAGTGTATTGAGGGAGTGTATTTACTAGTATACTTGTGGTATGACTATTTTGATTACTACAAAAACAATCTTTTGATAAGTACACCCCTTTTTAAGAGGAGTTGTATTAGGGGGTGTATTTACTAAATTCTGGGGTGTAACAGGGGGGTGTATTTACTGAATTCAGGGGTGTCCTTAACAAAGGCACTTTAAGGAAGAAAATATAAGAATTCATATTTTATAAAAACCTCTTATTGAAACTTATTAAAGACTTTGGCTTTTCTAAGACAAATTATAAAAAGTACTTTTCTTTTCTAATATTAATATTACTTCTAAAGTTGATTAGTGACACTTTTAGGAAATAAAAGGATCATATTATTTTCCCAAAAATACTCTTTTCATTTGTTATTAATTTGGAATATTAAACGACTTATCTTTTCGTTCCTAATTTTCTAACAGTCGCACAAGGGGAAGACGAGTTTCCCTTTGTCTCCGAAAACTCAACTAATATTACTAACAACTAATTTCATCACCAAAATCATCAGCTAACCAAACCAAACTAATTCATCCATTCACTAATACCTTCCAACTAAAACAACAATGCTAAACAGCTAAACCAACAATACTAAACAACTAATTCAACAATATTAATCAACAAACCCAATACTACCAAGCCTAACAACTAACACTAAATAACAATTTCAATAATATTAATACCAACAACATCAAAATCCATCTATAAGCTCACAGGCTTCAAATCCAAAAACTATTATTCTAAACTTACAAAGTCTCAACAATGAACTAAAATTGATCAATTCCTATCTTAATTACTACGAAAATTAAAGAGAAAAGACGAGCAGTCTTACGAGTCCCAAACCAGACAGCCTAACGGCGTCGTTCGGGAATTCCAGAAATTCGGCAACAGCAACCGGTTCAACGGCGTCAAATTGAACGGAAAATTTAAACGACAAAAGGCTTCGGTTAGAAATTGAGTTTAATCGGTACAAATCGAATTACCCGAAATTGAAATTGAATGAATTCGGGAACGGATAGAAAAGAGGGGACTCACTTATGAAGAACAGGGGACGGATGGCGGCGGCGCTCGGAGGTGAGACGCGGCGGCGCACGGTTTCTGGAAAAAAAAGAAGGCGTCGCGGCTCGACAACGGAGGAGCTTGGCTGTGCGGTGGCGCTGGAAGGCGATTCCGCGGAGGAGGAGGAGGAGGAGGAGGAGGTGGAGGAGGGGCGACGGGCCTCCGGAACAGAGGAGCGGCGGCGCTGCTCTGTGACGCGACGGCGATAGCGTCGCTCCAGGGGAAGACGGTGGCCTGCTTCGCGAGCGGGAGGCAGAGCGAGAGGGGCTACGGCGGTCGGAGCGGCGGCGTGAAAAAGGACGGCGGCAGCGCGACGGTGGCTCCGCGATGGTGGTCGTTCGCGATGGGAGGAGAGGCGCGGCGACCGGAGCTGGGACAGAGGCGCGACGGCGGTCTGCGGCTGAGCACGGCGCTCGCTGGCCTCGCCGGAGAGGAGAAAGGAGAGAGAGAGAGACGAGAGCAATTTGGGAAATTTGGGAGAGTTGTACGCGTTTTTTGCTTCTTGGAGGAGAGAATGAGAGATATTTTTATTTTAATTTCTTAATTAATTAATTTTAATAGAAGGAAAAATAAACATGTGGGTGGAAATTAATACTCTAATTAATTTAATTCTAAAGAAGGAAAGTAATTTATGTGGCCAGAAACTAACCCCCTTTAATTCTGATATTTTCGTTCCCACTTGATACGGTTTAGGGATCGTTTGGTTCACGAGTTTAACCCCGATTTGAGAATTAATACAGTTTTAAAATTCGAAAAATATTTTATTGTATTTTTAATTATAAACGTATATTTTTATCAATAATTTATACTGATCGAAATCCTTAATTAAACTTGAATATTTAATTTCTCGTAGTCCTTTATTCGTTTGAAAGATTCGATTCTTTCTACGAATTTAGGAATTTGTAAAAGGGTATATATTTAAATTACACAATAGCACACAAAATAATAAAATAAAAAGAAACAAAGATAATAAAATAAAAATAAAGGTTCTAGGAATATAAAATGTATAAAACGGGACGGGGTATTACAATAGTAACATCTAAAAACCGGTCAGCATCCTTCTGTAATACCTGTCAATATTGTTTTTGTGCTTTTTCTTCTTATATAACGTCATATGAGTGGAGATTTGATATTAATATCTCCATAGTTCATGTAAATATATTTATTACTATTAAATTTTAATTTTGTATGTTTTGACTATTAATTTCCAAAAAACATTTAAAGTGGAAATTAACTACATCCACAATCACTCACCATACCGTGTATATCTATTCCATACCAGTAATATACAATTTATAACATATTAAATCAATCAATGAAAAAAAAATTAAAACAATTAAACCAAAATTCACAAACATAAAACTCAAATTAATAGAATACTTGGATGTAAATTTCCATGAAGATATTAATTGTTTAAAAATATATTATACTACTTTTAATAATTTTAATAATTCCCAAAAAAAATTGTGGGCTAATCTTTTAAACATACTTTAAATAAAATATCAAATAATCTTTAAATAAAATGTCACTAACATACTTTAAATAAAATGTCAAACACATTATCATTTAAATTACATAATTAATAATTGCATATAAATTGGCACATAATAAGCATAGTACTACATATATAATATACCACTTTCAAAGTTATTCTAAGTACTTTGCTAATAAAGTTAAAATAATGATGGAATGTTGATATTTAATCCAACCTCCCCAAAATATAAAGTAAAAATTTTAGAAAAAAATAATTTTAAAACTTAAATTGGTAATTAAATTCTCACCATTTGACCGAATCAAACATTTTTCAAATTATCTCCCAATTTTTTTTTCATATATTCTTGCCCACGTTTTTTTTATTAGTTGATTTACTCAATTAATTACACATTATAATTTATAATTTGTTACCTAAATTCATGGGTCAACACGTCTGTTTCGGAAATTCATCCATAATTCTTGCTATATTAATTTTCGATTTTTGATATCAATGTGTTAGTGATCATATTAAATGTAAACATATTAATAATAAAATCACACTAAAAGTGCTCAAATAAAATAAATTAGAGATTATAGTGTGACTGTGATGAATACATATATATATTTTTAAAGATGCGTGTGAATGGTCAATTTAAGATTATGGAATTGGACTTGAAGACAATATAAATAATTAAATAACAATGAGATTAAATTTGATACAACATACACTAAAAGTCAATGATTAGAAAACAGAATTGGTAATCATTCTTACTATCGAATGCAAAATTTAGGAACTACAATTTCAATAAATAGGATAAAATCAAGGGCATATTATCGTCACATTCATTTTGGGAGTGGCCACCGTCAAAATGGTATTCGAATATAAAAAAATCGTATTCAAATAAACAAAAATTCTTCAACATATATGATCACGACATCGAAAGTTTGATAGATGATGATAGCAGCAGCACAACAAAATTTCGAGTGTTAACCTTAAAAAATTCAATGGAAACAATCTGCAAAAAAAAAAAAAAAAAAAAAATAGAAACACAAAGTAAGTATGATATAACCAAAAATATAAGAAAATTATATTCAATTTTTGTTAATACCTGCAAAAGAGAAATTCAATCTTCGATATTACCTAAAAAGAGAAAAAAAACAATAAGAAGAAGATTATAATCAATTCTTGTTAATACCTGAAAAATAGAAATTCAACATTTGATGTTACCTGCAAATTCAATCTTCGATGTTACCTGCAAAAAAGAAAAGAAATTGTCAACACCCTACACAATCAACGAATGAGATAAAGGAATGAGATGAGACATGAAGTATAAGACAAAAGAATGAGATAAGAGTGAGATCACATTTATAGAAGAATTGTAGCAAGATCAACGAATAAGATTTAATATTGTGAATGAATGGCCAAGATCAAAAGTCTACCTTTGACTCAAGGAAATGCCAAGAATTTTGAAATGGAGAAGAACCAAATATGCCACATGTGCATATAATGTTTCCTCTATATATAAGTATGGATTTCTTCAAAGGTAAATTACTTTAATATTACTTTAATAATTTCATTTATTGATTACTTATTTTATAAAGCTTATATAAATGGTAAACTATATGAATGAATTAACACATCCGGTGATGATTGGTTGTGGTTAGTTGTTATTTGTTAATCATGTTAAAAAAAAAATCGGTCATACATTCTCATATGTAAGACTTGGTAAAGGTATCAATTTATGTTGTGTACAAAGGAAATAAATTATTTGTGGGGCCTGTATCGTGGAAGAGGATTTATCACTTTAGATAAGGAAAGTAGTTTAAACTTCATGGGTTTAATTAGATACCATGTGATAATATAATCACTACTGAAATTTTGTATTGTTAAATTTATTTTCATTAATTTTGTAATTATTAATTAATTTTATTCACTGATTATCTAAACATATTACAATTTATATGTTAAAACCTTATGAAAATAATTATAAACTTGATTACATATTCTTTCTATATTAAAGTATTCGATTATTATCTATAAAATTTATTTTCACTAAAGGGTATTAGTTATTTTTACCAAAGGGTATTAGTTAATTACACTAAGAAGTATTGCAAAGTGGTTCATGTATGAAATAATTTCACTCTATACGTACTCTTATATTTATTTTACTATTTAATTTTTGAATAGTGATAAAGAATAAGACAAAGTATAGAGTCAAAATGGTTCGTACATAAATCATTGAAGGGTATTAGTTATTTTCACTAAAGACTATTAGTTGTTTTAATTGAAGGGTATTATTGTTTTTACTGAAGAATATTATTAGTTTACTAAAAACAAAGTAACAAACTAAGACTCTTCAGTTAAAACAACTAATAATGTTGAGTAAAAAAAACTAATACCCTTTAGTGAAAACAACTAATACCCTTCAATATTCATGTATGAACTAATCTCACTCTATACACACTCAAAAATAATTCTAACTAACCATATAAAAACAATTTAAGTTTTTCTCCAAAATGTTAATCGTTTAATTTTTAATTTTAATTGTATTTATGAGAAAAGTCATATAATTATTTATGCCCTAAATAATATTCTGATTTTTGTTTTTTTGGCTTTATATATCATAATAGCGTAGGGTGTAAACTTTTTTGGAGAAGAATCATATTTTAGCATATTTGAAATATTTTGGAACAAAGGAATTTCCCCTACTTAGTATGAGTACAAGTTTATTGGTAGCACGGATCGTCGAATAATTCATTTTACTGAAGTTTGGTTTAAATTTGTAATAATTGTTGTATTGCATAAAGATGACTTAATTTTTTAAAAATGTGTAATAGTATTCATGTGGGAGCAAGAATGATTTTCGTAAAGACCGTAACTTAAGAGTGATAGAAAAATTAGGACTTTCAATTTTTGGATGGATAAAGGACAATAACTTTTAAAAGTTGAGGTTTGAGGTAAAATCAACTTGAATTAAAGACTGAATGGACTAATTAGTTGACTTGGCTTAAAATTTGCGCTTATTGGCGTGATTTGGCTTGGATTCAAGTTAAATTTGGATGATATATCATAGATTCACTACTTTTAAAAGTTATTGTCTTTAAATTGTCAGCTCGGAGAGTTACGATTCACATTTTTCCAGCCCAAAATTTTGCCCCTTCCTCCAACTAAATAAATATCAGTTCGAAGATTTAATGTCTACCACTCAATCTCCAAGCACAGAGTTAATATTCTGAATTTTTTTTTTAATAACCTTCACTTTGGGGCAAACAATTTAAGGGATGTAAATTTTAAGAGTCGTGTCTATAATAAACCCAAATTCAGCCTGAATTCAGCCCTCAGTTAGGGCCAAATCGTATTTTGTCCAGGCGTGTGTTTCTTAAGTTAATGTAATTGTAATTTTGTATTGTATTATATACATATATATATATGTATATATCTTTGTTACTTTCTGTTTGAACAGTAAAGATTTATTTTTTCTACTTGAATTTTTATTTTTAAGATTTATTATTTTATGTGGATGTTAATGTTTAAAAATAGTTGGATGTCGGGTTATACAGATTTGAATTTAGTGATTTTCATTATGATGTGAAGTTTTTTTAATAAAAGAAATTTGCTTAATTATTTGAATTTTTTTTGTTTGTGTGTTTGTTCCTTTATTAATATAAAGTTATTTTTTAAAAAATACATTTAAGGATCGTAACTTTGGGAATGACAAAGAGAGGACCATAACTTTTTTGTGTAGGAAAAATGAGGACGGTTACTTTTTAAAAACTGTAATTTCTAAGAGTCACGAATTTAGGCACAGACAATTTTAATAAACCTAAATTGTGCTCGAATTTAGTCCGCATTCGATGAAAATCGAGTCAATTAGCCCGAATTTCTGATCGACTTCAGCCTAAATTGCGCAATGTATCATACCCTGATGATTTTCATAAGGACCATAGCTAGGGGTGATATGAAAATTAGGACCTTAAATCTTTGGCTGGACAATTTAAGGACATTAACTTTTAAAAGTCCAGATTTAAAGTCAAATCAGGCTAAATCAAAGCAAGTCGGACTAATTGGTCTGACTTGGCTTGAAATTCGCGCGCATTGGCGTGATTTGGCTTGAATTCAGATTGAATTTGTACCCAATTCTAACTGATTTGGGCTGATAACAATAATATACTACTTTTAAAGGTTAATGTCCTTAGATTGTCAGCTCGGAGGGTTACAATCCTCATTTTTCCAGCTCGAAGAGTTTTTGTCATAATTTTACCCCTTCCCCCAACTAAATAACGCTTAAAAGAGTTAATATCTATCACTCAATCCTCAAGGTGAAATTTTATAATTTGAATTTCTTTAAGGACTGTAACTTTGGGTTTGACAATTGAAGGACTGTAATTTCTAAAAGTTGTGAATTTAAGCACAATTAGCCGTATTTAATATATTTTTTTCACTCACCATTCTTTTTAATTTTAATGCAACTAACAAATATACTTACTCCCTCAACTTTCTACTCTAGCATGGAAAAAAAATTATTAGGTAAAGGAATAGGGAATTTGGTATGAAAGAAACCAATAAAACAAGATAATTTATTGATATGTAATATGTGTTTTTAATGTTAACGTGATAAATTTTTGTTCTTTGTATTATATTATATATTTTATTATTTCTGTTTGAACAGTGATGAAAAATTCAATTGGATCATATATAGGCAATTTAATTTTTTCTCAAAATATTTTTGCTGAAATTGATTTCATTTAATATCTATACATCAAACATACCAACAATAGCCTTTATAAGTCGGAGATACCTGGAATTGAGTATGAAAAAAATCAATAAAAAAAAGTAATTTGTTCAGACGGATATTTTTTAGGAAATGTAATTATCATTTTTTTAATTGCATTTTTTTTTTGTTACTTTTTGTTTGAACAATGAAGAATGTAATTGAACCATTTAAAGACAATTTAAGTTTTCCTCCAAATATTTCAGCTGAAAGTCAAATTGATCATTTTAAAGATTGTTTTGAAGTAAAATTAGAACCATGAATGCTGGTGAAGTAATTGAGCTTTCTATTAAATGAAATAATGTTGAATTTAAACATCGTCTGGTGATAGATATATTTTTTTTGATGCATTTTTTTCCTTATTGAAATTGTAAATTTAATATGTTTAGGATCTTTTTGTTGTTTTCTTTGTACATACCAGTATTAGGTGTAAACTTAAATGGACTCAGATTATATTATATTGAAGTGTGTTATAACTTAAGATTTGTTTCCAATTTATTATGAATCCAAGTTTATTGTTGATACGGATTATCACATTTATTTGTCTAGCTAAAATATTGAATAAATTTATTAGAAATGTTGGATTGTGTAAAGATGATTTTTATTTTTTTGAAGAAATATAATTGTATTGATGTTAGAGCAAGATTGGTTTTCATTGTGTGTTATAAAGGTTGAATGTTTTATATTGGTTTTTTTTTTAATTAGATTATTTCGTTGATTCTTTTATTTGTATTTCAATATTTTAACAGCAATATAATTTTTTTTTAATATATCAAAAATTTATTATTTTATGTAAATGTTAAAGTTTAAAAATAGTTGATTGTCGGGTTATAGAGATTTGAATTTTGTGAATTTTATTATGGTTTGAAGTTTTCTTTATTGTTTACTTAAATATTTAATTTTTATTTTGTTTGTGTGTTTATTCTTTTATTAATATAAAATACTTTTTTATAAAATATTTTTAAGGATCGTAACTCTGGGGGTGACAGAGATGACCATAATTTTTTGGCCGGACAAAATGAGGACCGTTACTTTTAGTGCTGGCAATTTAAGGACTGTAATATTTAAGAGTTGCGAATTTAGGCACAATCAGCCATAGTAAACCCAAATGTGGCGGACAAAATGAGAACTGTAATTTATTTGAAAAGTACTCCCTTGGTCTCACTGTTTCTTTCACATTTGAAAGTGTCACATTGTTTTAAAAAAGTGTGTTATGTGAGTGCAAAATTGAATAAAATAATGATAATTTTATATTTTATTCATGTTTTGTGATGCAATTTTATTTTATGTGGCAAGAAAATATTTGTGGAATGTCTTAGTTAGACAAATATCAAAGTAATCACGAGACGAAAAAAGCAATATCTTCCAAACACCATTTATTTATATTTGATTGCATGGTATTTTTCAATAAACTCTTTATCAATTAACTTAAATTCATCTAATGAAAAAAATGATCTAATAAATCCTCAAATTTTCACTTTTTAACAGTAAATAATAATTTATGCATTATATTTATCTTATTTGACATGTATAATTTAAATCTTATCAAAAGGACTACTTTTTAAATGAAAAATTAACAAATTTTATTTTTTTAATGTTATTGTGTTAAAAAAAAAAACAAAGCTGTAAATGTATTAGTAATTTTATTTATAACAATAAAAAATGAATGATAACATTTCATTTATTTTTGTGAATATAAATAATTTTTCTGTAACTATTAGTTTTAGTTATTTTTGTTAAAGAAAAAAAACTCCATTTTAAAATCATTCAAAAAATATACTATAAAATTTAGAAAAAAATTGAAAAAAAAAAACTTCCGTGCAAAGCACGAGTAGGCATGTTATATTAAAAAATTACACTATAGAATCAATGAATTGCACTAAAGATATTAGCTTTGATGAGTATAAGTTGTTTTCACTAAAGATATTAGTTGTTTCAACATAAAATATTAATAAATGATTGTTTACGGTTACATTTACCGTGATCATCATTCACATATATAATACTTTGTCTGGTAAATTTTTTATTTTATAAGAATTGTGGCACTTAACACATAAAATATTTGGGTGAATGTAATTTATTCTAATTAGTAGCACGTGTAATTTAATGTGCAAATACTCTGTGACTAATTGCTTTTTTTTTTTTAAATTATAGATTTTTGTGCTTAGAAAGAAATAAAAAGTTAAATAAAACCAATATTAAGTGACATAATATCGGTTGACAAAGTATTATATAAAAAATAGTTCATGATAAACTTATTATGAAATAATTTTAAAGTATCATTAATCTCATCGGGAGTATCATTAATATAATCGGGAGTATCATTAGTCTGAGTTCAAGAAAATTATTTTAAATCTTCTTGAACTCAGACTAATGATACCCCTGATAGGTTTAATGATACTTCTGATGAGATTAATGATACTCTAAAACTATTTCATGTTAAGCTTATTATGAACCATTTTCATATAAAACCTACTCATATCAGTTCACGACACAATCAACTAATTTGAAAATGAAAAAAACTTGCTTTCGGATAATTTTTTTTCTTTTTGGATTTTTATTGAGAGAGAGATTTAGTTGAAAAAATTGAACGATATAAATATGATTTTTTTAAAGGGATATAAATATGAATTGGTTAGGTAGATTTGAGAGATTTGAATGATCTTAATTTATTTTATTAACTAATATAATTTATGATAAATACATTAATTATTCAAATTGATGATGTAGATGACCAACTAAGCAATTGGGCTCCATAAGGAACTCAATTGTGGTCTCCATATCAAAACCGTGTATATATATATATATATATATATATATATATATATATATATATATATATATATATATACATCCTATACCTGGTGATTTTTGGGAGAACACATCAAGGTGTCTTATAGATTTTATCCAGACGTCTAGGTAAAGAATCAGGAGAGAAATTGGACAGTTTCTTTCAAGAACGAAGGTCGTCGTTTTATTATTTCATCTGGTTTCCAAAATATAATAAATGATTTGGATCTTTGATGTTGGATCTGTTGTTCGTATTGGTATCCTTCAAGCTGAGCCCTTTGTTCTTCGATTATCTATTGATAGATAGTAAATGTTGTGTAGTTGAAGGAGTTTGTTTATTTGTCTTTCTTTAAAAACATTTATTTGACAATGAACAATTGACGCAGTTATGTTATCTACCCCAAATTTGTTTCCCGAACCGACATCCACCCCTTCCTTAGTCATTACATGGAATTTATAAAGCTTTAAATGTATATAAAATTAACACCAATCAATTTCAGGCAATTGATGGAGTCTTAATAATGAATAGATTTTACCTTGGTGCAATGTATGAAATTTAATGTGCTTTGTTCATCATCTTTTTTGCTTTTTTCCACAATCCTGTTTCTATCATATTTTATTGTATCCGATGCATAGTCTTTGACCTCATTTTACTAGAATTAACAATTGAAATTGTGAACTTCAGATACGTATAAAATGGTGGATACAAAATACAAAAAAAAAACTACTCTGTTAAAGAAAATAATCATTAACTTCTGAATTTATGTTCCTTTACTCTGTTTTAAACTAATCTACTTCAGCGTTATAAAAAAATTTAAATATTAATTTTACTTAGTACTCTGATTAAATATATTGATTTATTAAGTAACTGGTGCCAAATTTCTTTGAGATTTCATTTGAGGACTATATATCGACAATTGTTTAAATAGGTTAAAATTAATTTTCAATACTGTTTGCTTGACATGCAATGGAATTTATAAACTTAGTGATGAGTCCTTTGTTCAAATAAAGGACTAAATCATCAATTACTTAAATAAAAAAAAATTATAGTGAACATAGTATATGGACGAATGGAAATTATTACACTGACCGTGCTTTGCTCTGTTTATTGGATCTTCCGATTTTGTTTCTTTATCTTGAATCATTTTTTTCTCAACTTCTCCAATCTTCGATCGTTGTGTGGCATCGTTATTTCTCGATTGTTCTCGGGTATCTAGTCGAATGATGTAAAATTCAATCAATTAGTAATTGTGATTCAATAATCTGTGTTTATAAAAGCAGAATTGATCGAATGTAGCTAATTATACTATTCAAGATGAAACTGATACCTTGATCCTCTGATCGGTTTTCCATAAACAACGAATCAATAGTTCAACTTTTTTTCATACGAGTGGTTTTGCACTTTGTTAATTCTTGATTCTTTTCCTTGCAATTTTAATCTAACATGCAGAAGAACAATGAGTATTTCAATTGTCAGATACTTAATTTTTTTTTTGTCAAATAGATAAATTATCTGATCCTTGAAAATTTCTTTCAATTAATTGTGTGCCAATTCAAGTCATGTTTAAAATGTTTGAAATAAACAATAACGCAGATTTCTAACAGATCCAGTTGTGTACTAACCTTTTAAGACTACAATCGATATCTCCTTCTAACTTGAATTGTCGAGGATGGTAAATTAGTTTCCTCTTACTTCTTATCTGTTTTGGTTGATTGCGGTGGAATGTACATTGATACAATGAATAGTGTGTGATTTTTATATTGAGGGAAGAAATGAGTATTATTTGTGTTGGTCAGTTTCCAATCACTACATAAATTTATTCACGGGAGTTGTTGAAATCGATTTTCGCAGTTGCGAAAAATGGATTATTATAACTTTATAAAAATTTGAACATTTAATGTGGTAGGAAATACTACATTTATTTTCTACCACCTGTTTTGATAGATGGATGTACACGTGTTTTATGAACTGTATATGTGAAATTGAGCCTAAAATAATTAATATGTCATGAATTATTACTATTATTGTTACTGATTTTTGTGTTTAGTTTTTGTATGAATTTATGATATATTGTTTTATTGCTTGAGAATATACAGATTAATATCCACTTATACCCAATTAATAATTTATCAAAAATAAATTAATAGTTATTCCTATTGTCTCGTGACATGAGACAGTCTCACACAACATTAATGTTTATCTTTTAAAATTTTAAAATCAGTAAATGTTAGTTCTTAACATTTAGAAGTTAGCTTACCAAAACCCAAAATATTATCTGATAGTATTAAGCTGTCTCATATAAGTTTTTTCCATATTTATTATATCAATTTATTATAAAATAATCATTAAGTCCATGATGTATTAGACACATTTTTTGTTATTAAATGGGTATAAAAAAATTAATTTAAAATAATGTATTCTAAAATAAAAGGCGGCAATGTTTTGGGTAAAAATTATACATTTGAAAGATTATAAAGATAGTATTTGTTAAAAAAGTATTACATTTTTTATGGAGTTTGAAGTTTTTTAAACTATATAGTGGATTTCTGTATAAGTGTGTTATTATTATTGAATATTTAGTCGGGAATGTAACAAATTTCTTAGGAATTATTTTTTATCTATATCAAAGAAAAAAGTTTGTGGTAAAACTTTTCATTAATAGAAAGTTGTTTTTTAGGATTAATAATTAAAATGAGGTAGACTCTTATATGCACCAAGTGCATGGTGCACGCACTCAATGGTTGTCCATATTTATACTGAAAAGTTTGTTTCAATTATATTGAAAAATGTAGTTGAATTACACTAAAAACTGATTTTCAGTGTAATCTTTTTGGTGCAATCCAACCACACACTCAAAAGTAATAAATGTTTTATCATGATTACAGAATTGTAACAAATTCCATCCGTGCGAAGCACGAGTACCACGATCACTAGTATTATTTAGTGAAAACAACTAATACACTTCAGTGATTCATGTATGAACCAATTTCACTCTATACTTGGTCATTTTTAATATGCCTTAGCCTTATATACACCAAGTGCACCGTAAAACTCAAGTGTATTTTTTTATAAGTTATCACTACTATTACTAAAAAGTTATATTTGCTATTACTGAAAAGTGTATTTAACAAGGGTAACATTTTAGTAATAATAGAGGTAACTTTTCATGATAATAAGGATAACTTTTCATGATAATAAGGATAACTTTTCAAAAATACATTTAAGTTGCACGGTTAAAAAATTTCTTAATTGTATTACTATTTTTAATTAAAGTATTATTTACTATCGGAAAAATCTTATAAATATAATTTAGGTTTGATAGACTAATATAATTAAATGTCTGTTACAATTAGTCATTTTCCTATTTGTAACGATAAATACTTAATGTTATTTAAAGTAAGACCTTATGTAACGAAGACAATAATGTTGTTACAATAAGTTATCTTTTTGTAACCATTCAAATGTTGGTTACAAATAAACTTGTTACAAAAAATGCATTTTCTTGTAAGGAGAAAAGATAAAGATTCATCAAGCTCAAAAGTTACAACTCTAGTAGCTGCAGACTCTCTCCGGGCTGCAGAATCCGAAGATGAAAGTGAAGAAATGACACTACTGATAAAACAATTCAAGAAGTTTGCTAGGAGCGCAAACTTGAAAAAGAATTCAACTAAGCAATCTACAGAAGGTAAGGGTAATAGGTCTAATTTTACTAACTCAAATTATCTGTGTTATAGCTGCAGGAGACCTGGACACTTTACCAAAGACTACCCATATCTTGAGGCTAAGAAGTACACATAAGAAGAGAAAGCTACAAGATTGGAGATTCGAAGAAAACTTGACAAGGAAAGAATTAGGGCACTACTCTCTAAGTTTGATAAAAACTAGGAAGACAGTCTCTCTTCTTCAATGTCAGTTGTAGAGTGTGAATCTACTGATTCAGAGGACAGTGAAGCACTAATCTGTTTAATGGCAAAGGATGAAGATGTACAATCCTCATCAAGTTCATTAACTGATAAGAATTCTTCTAGTGATATTGTAACACCCCGTCCCATTTTATACATTTTATTTTCCTAGAAACTTTAATTTATATTATTATCTTTGTTTCTTTTAATTTTATTATTTTTGTGTGATATTGTGTGATTTAAATATACACTATTTTAAATTCTCAAATTCGAAGAAAGAAATTGAAACTTTCAAATGAATAAAGGACTACGAGAAATTAAATGTTCAAGTTTAAAATTAGGATTTCGATCCGTAAAAATTATTGAGAATAATTCAAATCCAATAAAATATTAATCGAATTTTAAAACTGTATCAATTTTCAATTAGGAATTAAATACGGGAACCAAACGATCCCTAAATTGTATCTAGTGGGAACGAAAATATCCAGAAATAAGGAAATAATCACTAACCACATGATTTACTTTCCCTTTTTGAATTAAATTAATTAGAGATTAATCCCAGCCACATATTTATTCTTTCCTTTTCAAATTAATTAATTTTGGATATTTTCTATAAAAGTGTAACGCCCCGAATCTAGAATATATTAATTATATCGGATTCGAAGTATTATTGTGATTAAAAGTCCGAACTATAAAATTTTTGAAGGAAATGTAACGGAATTGAATGATGAGTTTCATGCAGCGGATAAGTGGGGAGAAATATTATAAATGTATCGCACACATAAGTATATATATATATATATATATATAATTGTATAGAGGGTTATGTATCTTTAGGATATTACACACTGAGTTTTAGTAACTGAATCACACGGTAAATAGTATCATCTTGCATAGCAGTAGCGATAACATTTATTTAGGAATAGGATAATAGTATATGCATCATTGTATTATTAATAGTACTAGTGATCATAAATCCCGTGCTTCGCACGGTCGGAATTTGTTAAATAATTATTTAAACTATAATAATTACCAAATTTTAATTATAAAACTAAAAAACTACAATTTTTTTTAAAGTATACCTGAATTTTTTCCTGAACTCAAATTATATACTTCTCATAAAAAATTTCATATTTCATTTATAATATTTAATACTTTAAAACAGTTTTATTATAAGTTTATCATTATTCATTTTCATATAAAATCTACTCCTGGGATAGAATATAAATTGGACCTAACACACTAATATTTCAACGTACGTGTATTTAAATTTGTATTATCTAATTCCATGAGACAATCTCACACAATTTTAAGCTATAGTTTAAATAATTAAACAATAATCTAAAATACAATTAAAAAAAAATACATTTTCTTTTAAAAAGAAATAAATTAAATGTCAAGATCAAACATATAAGAGTAATTTATGACTTATTGAATATTTGTAAAAATTAATTTTATTGATTAAAAGAATGAGATGACACTCTAAGAATAATTAAAAAATGGTAACCACTTTTTTTTAACTACTTTTTTATTAAACTACAGCCCTACCCGCAATTCACACAAAAGTCATTTTCATTACTAAAATTTCAATATTATCCATTATATATATTTATGTTTAATAAATGTCACAATATTTTAGGGCAATGATTTATAACAATTTTTTTAATACAATTTTTTTTTATTATACATAAGTGTATTATTAAAAAATATTTATTTTCTTAAATAGGTTTGCATGTGATGGATCATAAGTTGGACATGACGTATTAACATTTTATAAGAGATGTGTGTTATTTTGCGCTAGTTTGTGAACCGTCTCACTGTGAAACCATCTCACACACGTTTTTTTTTCTTATTTTTATTATAAAATATATATTTATAAAGAATAATAAATTATTTTATAATTCTTACCAACTCATTTTAGTGAAATTATGTGTCTTATATAAGTTTAAAATTATTTACAAAATATTATATAATAACCACGAAAGGCATTAGAATATGCATCTTCTATGATCAATAGTTATAAGTTATAACATCAATTACTAATAAAGTTACAGTAATAAAAGAACACTCAAATATATTACTTATGTTAAATGTTTCACTATTTCTTAAAAAATATAGCAATATACAAAAGACTCAAACAATTTACATTAGTTTTTTAATAATTAATGATAAGTTTTTTGTAATTGATTTAATACAATATATGTATAGTATTTCATATCATTATGTACTAAATCAATTTTCTAACATATATTTAAACATTAACATCCATATAAAATAATAAATATTCGATAAAATAACAAATTATTATACTGTTGATGAAATTTATAAAAATAAATAAAAAAATATCCAACAAATGGACTCAATTATAAAGATCCAATCAAGCGGGCAAGTAATTTTTTTAAGAACCATAACTTTATGGTGACAAAATGAGAATTGTAACTGTTCGAGCTTGCAAAATGAAGATCATAACTCTTCAAGGTAGCAATTGAAGGACAATAACTTTTAAAAATAATAAATTCACGCCAAATTGGTTCGAACCAACCCTAATCAAAGCCAAATTCAGCCAATTAGCCCCACTTGATTTTAGTTTTTGACCTCAATTCATGACTTTTAAAATTATTGCTCTTAAATTATCCGTCCGGAGATTTAACATCCTAGGTTTGCCACCACCCTTAAGTTACAATCCTTAAAAAAAATCATATCAACCAGACAACCTTGGTATACAAAAGAAAAAAAAATCATTCTTACTGATATCAATATCATTATACTTGTTAAAAATAATTTAATCATCTTTACAAAATCCTACACTCTATCAAATTTAAACCAAGATTTAGTGAGCAGAAGCATGCATAGATTCGTGCCACCAATAAATATGTATTGATAAGAAATTGGGCAAAATATCTAGTACTTCAATATAATAAAATCCGATTCAATATCCAATACTTTAAACATTATATCATTTCATACAAAGTCCAGTAATTTTACCAACATTTATTGGCTCTAATTTTTCTTCAACATAATTTTCAAATAATCAATTTGACTTTCAGTAAATTTATTTGGAGGAAAACTTAATTTCCTATGCATGGTAGTATTTTTTATTATTCAAACAGAAACTAATAAAATAATATAATAAAAAGAAAAAAAAAGACTATCGCATTGACATTAAAAAAATATAATACGGATCAATAAATTACTTTGTTTTGGTGGTTTCTTTCACATTCAACTTTCAATCATTCTGTTTAATAGACACTCTTGTGTAAATATGTTAATCTTGATTTTTACCAATGGATTAAAAAGGTGGGGGAATAGATATTTTATGTGGTTTTATTGAAATTGAATAACATTAGTAGTTGAATATTTTTAGGGATGTACATGTATGTTGAATAAAATTATAATTTTATAATGGGTATATTTAGTACATATTATGAAATAAGATGGGTGAATTTTGAAGTAGGTGAACTTAGAGAAATAGTTGATGCTAAAACTACTCATTTTATAATTCTCTCCATATAATTGAGTTTGTTCAATTTGAAATTATTTATCATATAATATTGGACAACAACATAAGGTATTAGAACATATATATTTTTAATGACCATGCTTTTAGTCAATTTAACACTCATCCTACTCATAACTAAAGTATAAATAAAAAACAAAAACACATTTAAAAAAAGATAAAACTTAGATACCAGGGGACATCAAAATCTATCAATCTTTTCAACATTAATAGGAAATTAATTGTAAAAATATTGAAACTGGATTGAATTAAATTGATATGGAAAAGTATATATACTCAACACGTAGATCTTCAAGTTTATATTTAAGGATAATAACTTATAGGGGTAAAATGAGGAACATAACTCTTCAGGTTGACAAATTAATGACAATAAATTAAAAAGGTGGCAAATTGAGGCAAAATAAACCTAAAATATGGCAATTTCGCTCGATTTGACTTGGGTTCAAACTAAATATGACTCGATTTTGGTTAATTCGAACTGATTTGAGCTTAATTTGCCACTTTTAGAAGTCACGGTCTTTAAATTTTCAACTTAAGAAATTATTATCCTCAATTGTTTGCTTGAAAAGTTATGATCCTTATCTTGCCACTCCTACTAAGTTAGGGTCCTTGAAAAGAAATATCCAATTAAAATTACAATTTGAAGCATACATAAAAAATTTGCAAAGGTGATTACATCAACTAAAATCAGTGATGCAGAATGGGGCTAGACGGCCTCCCATGATCCAATTTCTGCAAAATCAGTGGTTCTAGACATTTTTAGCCAAGGCCCCACCTATGTGGCTGTAGTCGACCGTAGGCGGTCCGACCATAGGTGTGCCTAAACGGCCCTATTATATAATAAAGAATTATAAATAAATAAATAAATTCTGTAGCGCTAGTCAGCTAGAAAACGTCCGATCACCGATTTCCGTCTTTTTCACCTTTGACCAAAATTTTAAAGATTTTACTACTGTTGGCATGAATGAAGTAGCAAACATATTTATATACACTAATAGCAATCATATACTCCCTTTGTCCTCTAATAAACTTCATACTTTTTTTTTTGGACATCCTACACTAACTTTCATATCAAAAAATGGAAATAAACACTCTCACACTACTCACTTTATTCAAAATACTCTTTATTTATTGGTCCAAAAAGGTAATAAAACAGTTTTTCTTAAAAGTGTGTCACCCCACCTATGAAAATTAATAGATAAATTAATTTTGAGAGACTTAAAAGAAATAAATTGATGGATTTCGTATATCTTAGTGTCACATCCAATGCACCGTCGTTCAATATTGATCACAAAAAAATTGTGAAATAATTAGATAAACAAATTTATTGTAGTGTACCTTTGGTGAAAATTCATATCTTTGAAATAAGAACGAAGGTAATAAGTTATTATATGAAGATTGAGACTCCCCTTGTGATAATGTCATTTTAGGAACCGTGCTTTGAACAAAGATATGCACAAAATATACCTACAAAAAAAGAAGTGAGAACTTGTTGATATATTGCAGAAGAGACCGACAGACATAAAAATAAGTCTTTTATTTGTAACTAACACTGTGTAGGGAGTTATTTTGGATGTCTATACAACTGAATAAGGTTTTTGTGGTTTATAAATATTATCTCCTATCACTAAAGCACAAGCATATTCACATTCTATCGACACAAATATATAATCATTTTCCTTGAAAACAAAATAGACTCTTTTAAGAAAAAATAGTGTATGATATAAGAATATAATTAATCACAACTTATATTATATACCTTAATATTTTTGGACTCTTTGCAAGATTTTTGGTGGTTTAGTTATGAGAGGGCGCTTGGTTAACAACACTTCAATGGTAATAGAAATGCAAATTTATTTTTCATCTATGTCCCCATAATAAAAATGATATGTTGGGGGAAAACTTGTTTCAATAGTGGTTGCATTGCTAGTGTCATGCCCCAATTAAGTGGACAACAAATATTTGTTGGTGGTTGTTGGTGGAGGAATAAAAGAGTGATTGATGAGGATGCTTGTAGGTGTGAAATATGATAATCAATGAGTAGTAATTATCTTATTTAGAGGGGGAGATAATGATTTTGTTTCAATAAACCATCATAACTGCACTGATTTTAAACTAATTTTCATTATCATTGAAGAATTGCTAATCAAGTACCCCCTTAGGCTTTCACACCATCAATATAAGTCACTATCAATTGTATAACATATCCAAATAACGAAACATAATACATGTTTTAAGATTCGTCTCAATTCTTATATTTTAGAATTTTTTTTATCTTTGGTTATAGTTGAAAGAACCAAGCAATTATACATTATAATATAATCTATAAAGAAGATAAAATACTTACGATTATATTAATTCGATAATTATTCAGTACATACGTATAATCATAAATTAAAATTAAGAATATAATAACCCCTGAGAGTTGACCGGTGGTGTAGGGCGGACACTTAGGAGTGTTCTCCTCCATAGATTTGAAACCTTCAAGTTGCTATCATCTCTTGAGGGGGTAATTCATACAAAAGCAAAAATGTCCTGACTTTAAATGGGCCCCCCCGCAAGTGGATGGTGGATTGTGGGTCCCTTGAATTAGTCGAACCTTGAGCCAGATGCTGAGTCATAAAAAAAATCATTAATATTAAGATAAAAATTTGGTAAAAATAATAAATATTTATATCTCATATAGTACTACTACGACAATGTTTTAGAAGATGAAATGGGTAAAATAAATAGATTTGCTTATAAAAATATGTGTTCGAAGTACGAATTAAAGAATGTGGTTTTGATTTTGAGATGGTATAATTGAAAAAAAAAAGATAAATTCTTAAGAATTATGTGACATATGTATAAAGAAGTCTGTATATGGGAATTCATATAATTGTGTGTAATGAATAACACTTGTGTGGTGCAGTTTCTTTTATGAATTAACTTTAATGATGATATTTAAGTTATATTTTTCTTTAATATTAACATTATTAGATTTGGTAAAAATTATTAACATGTTGTAAACTTGTAATCATTAACATGTAATGTGAAAATTTATATAAAATAGCAAAATAATCCAGAAGTAATTAAATTGAATAATAATTATTTAATAATATATATATATATATATATTATGTTATAATGACAAAAATTTATGTGAGATCGTCTCATAATATGAGACCCATTTCAAAGAAGTGACTATTTTTTAATTAATAAGTGATGCATTTTAAGTTAAAAGTGAGTCATATAGTATTGGTCTCATATTACTATGAGACAGTCTCACACAAGACTTTTATTATAATTTAGTCACTGATTCATTGTCTATGTACACCAACAATCAATTGTGAACTTGAGTAGTTACTAATTATATTCATCAATCTTAATCTTAAAAATAAATTTCCTACCAACATATACATGGACAAACTCATTGAATTAGCCTTAGACCTATAATCAAATTGAAGAATATGTGAATAAATTATGGAAAATTGAAAAAGTGTATTATAAACAAAAATAACCTGGCACATTAAGTACAAAATTTAATTATATTTAATGTAACTTATTACACAATAAATAATATTTTAAGAAAGGTTGATTTTACCTCATAAATACACAAACAATTATATAATTATGACTAAAACTAAAACTCTGATAATATATAAATTGTATTTCATTAGAATATATAATTACAAATTTTAGAACTCATATATAATTACTTCATAAATTGATTTTTTTATTTCATGAAATTAGAAGAGAAAATAAATGATTATACGTCAGAAACATAAGTCAATTAGAAAATACAATACTTGTAAAATTAAATTAAAATAACCTTAGCAAATTGAATGTTGCAAGGGACATAAGGAATATGAATTTTTGTTTCAATCTTAAACTTAGCTCCAATAAATTGGCATTCAACAAATTATAAACAAAACTTACGCACCTATAAACTATAACATTTAATAATTATATATTAAAATTACTAAAATTATACTTTTAGTAAATTGTTTAGATTCTCCATCCTTTTGAATAAGTTATTTGATATGTTTAATGAACTGAGTTTTCATGACTAATTTATAAAATTAATATACTAAAATTCAAAATGAGTTATAAATAAAATATAATATTAAATGGGAAATTTGTAAATATAAGATAATACACATTAATTAACTAAGTGAAAGCTGTAGAAAAATAGTTCTTCAATTTTTTTTTTCTAAAATGAAGATTTTGGAAGATAATATTAGAATATGATCATATATATTTACAATCTAATTAAATATCCTCTAGTAGATAAACTATAAATTATTTCAAATATAATTAATATTTTGGAGATAATAAAAAAAAATAGATATATAAATTTTGTTGTGAACATCATATATATGGATCTACATTGACTTGTGCATCTTTTCAAATTAAAAATTATTAAAAAAATTATATATATATATATATATATATATATATATATATATTATTAAATGAGTGACTATTATAGGGATTTGGGGTTTTAGGATTTAATATCAAATCTCAATTGTGACATTACCGATTCAATTAATCCGTAAACAACAAAAAACAATAAAATCTGGAAACATGAGATATGATGCCTTAAAATATTTGACGAATATATTTTCAATATATAAGAACAATTGAAATACTTAGTCTTGTCATTGGTAATTTTCTCTTATAATTATTTTCAAAGAATAACTGATATTATTAATCAATGAATATAAAAAATCATAACCAACGAACAAAATTTTAGACATAAAAATAGAAATATTGGTTAATAATACCTTAATTTTAAAAAAAGCACGATGGATTAATCATTAATGATGTAATCTTTAAAAAAAATGATGTTGGATTTGGAATTTTCAAATTTTTTAATACAATCAACCTTAAATCCGTAATTAGTGACTTAGTGTTATTCCTAAATGGAAAAAAAATTAATTAGTAGATAAAGTTAAAAAATTATTTATTATAAAAAAAAAAATATACTAATCTTCTTATATTACCTTGATATAAAAAAAAAATTAATTAGTAAATATAAACAATATATGACTTAATTAATTTAACCTTCCGAAAATAGATTAGTAAAAATAATATTGATGGAAATTTATTAGGTAAATATAGACAAATAATTAATTTATCCATATGAATGACATTTATTAGGTAAATTAATATACACAATTATTAAATTGATCCTTAAAACTAATATTTCAACATCGCTAATTGAAATAAAAAAAAAAATCCTTTGTCCAAATTACAAAAAAATGTGAAATTAAATAATACTCTCTTTGTCTATCTCATTTTATATATTCACATAAACCAGTTTTCTCATTAATTAGAATATCAAAACTATACCCATATATATTAAATTTCTACATAAAAAAAAATACTTATTAGGGGTATTTTATTAAAAAATAAACAATTTTTTTTTAAAATATTATAAGTGGTAGAATTCTAAAACTAAAATGGATGTCAAGTCCATGGACTTACGGAAAACTATTTTCACCAAGTTAGGTGAGTGGAAATAATAAAAATTAAACTCTAAATTAAATTTAAAAGAAGGGATCAAAATACATGTGAATTAAAATTAGTCTTGAAGTCCAAAATAGTTGTGGCCTCAATCTTCATTTCCGTCCATCATCATCTTCATATCCTTCATCCCTCAATTTCTAAACTCTCGCAATCAAACTAATTTGACTATATACAAAATCATGTGTAACTTAGTGAAGTCTATATGTATTCACACACATTATTCAATGATTTGAAAATCCGATCAACATTGGTAACAAATATGATTCCCTATACTGATTCAAATATTTACCACAAATTTATATCCACTAAAAAATATTACACATGAATTCACTGATCTATATATCTCTAATCGGATAAAAAAGAACAATGAAACTAAAGAAACATGTTGAAAATCAACAAATGATGAAGGGTATAAATAGGAGGAAAACTATAAATGTTCCTAAAATTTTGGCAATTGATCCAACAAATAATTGGTTGCTAATTGGATCCTTGATTGACAAAATTTACATATGTTGTAGGATATAAGAATGGACGGTTATGATGAGTTAGTGAATGAAAGATCAAGGGCTCACAATCTCTCCCTCCAAAACTATTTATGGAATTCATTTTGCTATTATATATTTATGATTTTAAGCAAGCGGGAAACTTTATGTCTTCTGCATCACTGTCCTTGCTCCCCGTAATCGAAATCTGCAAAGGAGTTAGGAAAATGGAGCGTGAGATTTGAATTCTCACGTGTGGGTGATTTGCAACGTCATGGGATTGGTAAATCCGAAATATATTAAGTTATACTCATTGATAAAGTGTTTATTTCATTTAATCAGTTTCACATATAAACAAGATTACAATATTCCATAGAAGAAACAGTTTATATAATAATTAATCAGTATTAAGCATATTTCGCATAATATAATTGAAATAGCACAAGTTGGTTCACATTAGGGCAAAGCCCAAAGTTATGTTCATGTATTATCACAAACTGTCAAACCATATTCGTACGACCATTCCACTTCCAACGAACTTACTCCTTCCAACCACAACAAACTTACTCCTTCCAACCACAACAACCTTCAAAATAAGATAAGCAAACCATCAATGGCCTTATTCCCAGTGCGCAACGTAGGCGGCTGACCCGGGGACCAGATATGTTTGAATCAACAACCTACATTCCGAGGGCGTCCCCGACAGCTCCCGAGAGGTTGGATTAAAAACTCGATCCCAACTCCGTACTTACTAACTTCCCTTCCTTTTATAAAACTGACACTTCAAACTATAGAGAGAAATTACTTGATTGACAACTGAACCGATTCATGCTCACATAAGGTACTTACTCATACAATGGTGATTAACTTATAAGAACAATAGACATTATGCATCATATATAATTATATCACATAGTTCAAACAGTTATATATATGTATAGAGTGAAATTGGTTTATATATGAATCAATGAAGGGTATTAGTTGTTTTCACTGAAGGGTATTAGTTGTATTTAATGAAGGTATTACTGGTTTACCTGAAGAGTCTTAGTTCATTTTCACTGAACAACTAAGACTCTTTAGTGTAAATTAGTAATACTCTTCAGTAAATACAACTAATACTCTTCAATGAAAATAACTAATACCCTTCAATGATTCATGTATAAACCAATTTCACTCTATACTTTGTCTAATAGGGTTTACATTTGTGACGTCCACACTTAAATAATACGGAAAATATGATGTGGCACAAGTAGGAACATCACTAAAATAATATTTTGTATTAAAATATACACACGCCACACATCTACACAGCGAAAGTAGTAAATAAGTATGATCGTAGCTTAAGATACAAACCAAAATTTAAAAAATATACAAAATTCTTGAAATATAAGGTCTTTAAGGAAACTTCACAGCCCGCCGAGTTCATTCGCCCACGTCCGGATCCACAGCATCTGTAAAAAATCTAAAAGTGGAAGGGATAAGTGCTTGAAAACACTTAGTGGGAAACCTCTTGTTAATTGCACAAACTAAACATCAATTTTTTATAACATGTGAGCCCCCGGAATTTCACCGGGTATATGCTTGGGTGGCGTGACCAACCCGTGGTGCCGGAACGACCGGACTATATGCTTGCCAACATAAAGTTGAACTTATATGTGGGGTCAGTCGATAGCGGGCCAGACTCAAAATTAACATTTAACATTTAATAAGTGCAATTAAATAATAATAGAACACTCGGTGAAGAGCGAAGTGATTCCCCACCTTGCAGGTTTGTACCTACAAGTAAAAAAATTTAAAATAGAAACATTGTTACATATCCCTTCACTTTTGTAAATTGTAAGACTTGAATTCAATTTTCAATATATACTCAAATATCGTATATTAAAGCACAAATATCAATTAAGTGTGTAAAATTATCAAATAGCAAGTTATAAATAAATATCGACTGTAAAAAAAAAATGTAACCGGACCATTTCGAACCTTTCATACAAAATTCGATTTTGGCAGATTACACACCTAACTTAGAAAATTCATATTAAATTATCTATACGTCCAAAAATTATGAAATTTTAAGATTAAATACCCAACTAAATATAATTTATCACCATATTTTCAGATTTCTCAAACTCTTTGCCAAATATCAAATATTTCGTGACGAACACACTGTTACAGATTCTAGTTACTTAACTTTAAAAATTCACCATAAATCAACCATAAGTCCAATACTCCTGAAATTTTAACCATGAACTCCCAACTTCATGTAATTTATCAACATACTTTGTTTTTCTGTAAAAACCTAACCGATTATTCTCAGATCATAGCAAACTTCTACTGTTCCTGCTATAGAGTCCAAAACCCTAATTCAACTTTGAAAAATCACCATGCATCGAATCCTACTCCAAAAGATATTATATTTGAAACCTAAGTTTCTTCACAAGTCTATTTTCACATATAAAATATTCAGAATTTTCCACCAAATGAATTGGTCAAAACAAAATTTACCCCAAAGTTGGTCCAGAAATTCGGTTTTATGCATACATGAAGAACATATCATCTTAAACTCACTTTAAACCATATAATTTCATGATTTATACTTCTAAAGCATATATATTCAAGTAATAAACATGATTTTGGTCATAATTCATGAAGAAATTGAATTAAACATTCAAACATGAAGTAAAACATGCATAACATGCAAATTACTCATCAAAACTCATTTTCCTATCATTTAATTCACAACTCATGCATAAACTTCATACTACCACTTAAATAATTACTCAATCAAGAAGAGAAGCTTACTTAGAGATTGGTAGCTAAAGGAAATCTCTTCTTCTCCTTTCTCAACTTCTAAGTATAAGAGTAGTAGTATTTGTGAAATTTTCTTTAAACTTTTTCTTATGTTTATTTTTGCATGCAAGGTTACCTATTTATAGAAGAAGATGTGCTTGGAGGCTACTCAAACTCCCTCTTGACCACCACTTTTAGGAAGAGTGTGGAAGATTTTGGATAATCTTGGAGGTTAAGTAAGTTAAACACATGACATTCTTAAGTTAGTTGCTAATTTTGACTTTTCTACTAACCTTATCTTATCTTATCTTAATCTTAGTCTTGAAGCTTCTCTAATTCTCCTAATTCTTCTTTAAATTTTCGAAATCTATAAGAAGTACAAGAGTAGTCTTGTGTTTTGTAGAAATAACACATATATACTATGAATTTAATAAGTAGAAATTGTGATTATAGGATAATTCTAATAAAATTTACTTATACTATCTTATGAAATAAAATTAAAACCCTTCTAAGACTCTAAATAAATTACAAAGTCTATATACTAATCATAGAAAACATCGAGCAATCGATACGTAACTAGTTTCTTAAAGAAACATTCATTTTTCAACTTATAACTTATGAAATAAATTACTATACTTAAGGACTATATTAATTTCTAAATTAAACACTTTATGACATAAAATAAAGATCATATAAAAATTATAAAGTCTCAAGAATAAACATGTATTGAGCAAATAATACGTTAATTGTAAATATCGAGTAATTAAAACACATAAACGTGCCTTTGCATAAATTTGAATGTAAATGCATGACATACATTCATGAAGAATTATAAAGCATTTAGTAAAGCAAATAAGATCATGAAAACCTAGGGTATTACAGTCTAATCCCCTTAAATAAAAAATTTCCTCGAAATTTCAAGTGTTACCGTGGATATTGAGGTAGGGATACTTTGCTAAGATTTCATCCTCTTGTTCCCACGTAGCTTCTTCCATTCCATGTCTATTCCACCGGATCTTAACCATAGGAATATCTTTATTTCTTAACCTATGAAGCTTTCTATCAAGTATGGCTATAGGGACTTCCTCATAGGTTAAGTTGACATCAATTTCTAATTCAGATTGGTTTACTATGTGGGTAGGGTCAGGTACATACTTTCGGAGCATCGAGATATAGAATACATCGTGTACTCCTGCCAATGATGGTGGTAATGCTAATCTATAAGCTAATTCTCCAACTTTTTCCAATATCTCATAAGGTCCAATATATCTAGGCTTCAACTTTCCTCTTTTCCCGAAGCGGAAAATTCCTTTCATTGGAGATACCTTCAAAAATACCTTGTCTCCAATCTCAAAACTTAATTCTTTCCTTCGCTTATCCGCATACGTTTCTGTCGATCTTGAGCTGCTTGCATCTTTTCTTTAATTTTCTTTACTACCTTATTAGTCTCTTCCACCAATTCCGGTCCTAACAATTTCCTTTCTCCAATTTCATCCCAACATAGTGGAGATCTGCACTTCCTTCCGTAGAATGCTTCGTACGGTGCCATTTCAATTGTAGCCTGATAACTATTGTTGTAGGCAAATTCCACTAAAGGTAGGTACCTTTCCCAACTTCCTCCAAAATCAATGATACAAGCTCTCAACATATCTTCCAAAGTTTGAATTTTTCTTTCCGATTGACCATCTGTTTGACGATGAAAAGTTGTACTGAATTCCAACTTGGTGCCCATAGCTTCTTGAAGACTGTACCAGAATCTTGATGTAAATCGTGGATCTCTATTTGACACAATAGAAATTGGAACTCCATGTAATCGGACAATTTCCTTAATGTAAATCTGAGCCAATTTATCCAATGTGAACGTCATCTTTATTGGTAAGAAATGTGCCGTCTTGGTCAATCTGTCGACAATTACCCAAATAGCTTCATTTCCTTGTATTGACTTGGGCAATCCTACCACAAAATCCATTGTAATACGTTCCCATTTCCATTCAGGAATCTCAAGTGGCTTTAATAATCCCGATGGTCTTTGATGCTCAGCTTTCACCTGCTGACATGTCAAACATCTCTGTACAAAATTCCCAATATCTCTTTTCATATTTCTCCACCAGAACAATTTCTTTAATTCTTGATACATCTTTGTTCCTCCAGGATGAACTGTATATGGTGTAGAATGTGCTTCCTCCAATATTTCTTTCTTGAGTTCTTCTAATTCTGGTACACATATTCTTTCTCGACATACTAATGTACCATTTTCAAGTACTGAAAATTCTTTTGCTTCATCTTTTTTTAAGAATGTATCATCCATTTGAGCCTTTGCTAATTTTTTTTCCTTCAATGTTGGTTTCATAACCATGGCATTGATCTTTATCTTCGCTTTGCGACTTAAGGCATCAGCTACTACATTTGCCTTTCCCGGATGGTATAATATTTCAAAATCATAATCCTTTACCAACTCTAACCATCTTCTTTGCCTCATGTTCAATTCATTCTGTTCGAAGATATACTTCAAACTCTTATGATCTGTGTAGATCTGACATTTACTTCCATACAAGTAATGCCTCCAAATTTTGAGTGCATGCACAACTGCTGCTAGCTCTAAATCATGCGTAGGATAGTTCTGCTCATGTGGTTTTAATTATCTTGATGCTTACGCTACTACTTTCCCATTCTGCATAAGTACACATCCCAAGCCTTGTTTAGAAGCATCACTGTACACAATAAATCCTTATGTATCTTCAGGAATTGTAAGAACTGGGGCCGTTGTTAATCTTTGCTTTAGTTCTTGAAAACTCCTTTCACACTCTTCTGTCCAATCAAACTTTGTTTCTTTCCTAGTCAATTGAGTCAAAGGTTTTGCAATCCGAGCAAACCCTTCAATGAATCTTCGATAATACCCGGCTAAACCAAAAAAACTCCTGACTTCGTTTACATTAGTTGGTGTCTTCCATTGGTTTACAGCTTCTACCTTTGTTGGGTCAACTTCTATTCTCAAAGCTGAAACCGTATGTCCAAGAAATACAACTTTATCCAACCAGAATTCGCACTTCTTGAATTTAGCATACAATTACTCTTTCCTCAAAGTTTCCAATGTAATTCGAAGATGTTCTGCATGCTGCTTCTGATTTCTTGAATATACTAGAATATCATCAATAAAGACGATCACAAATTGATCTAAATATTGATGAAATACCCGATTCATCAAATCCATGAATATAGCTGGCACGTTACTGAGTCCAAAAGGTAACACTATGAACTCTTAATGACCATATCGGGTTCTGAATGCTGTCTTCAGAATATCGTTTTCTTTAATCTTTATCTGATGATATCCCGATCTCAAATCAATTTTTAAAAATACACAAGCTCCTCTTAACTGATCAAATAGATCTTCGATTCTGGGAAGTGGATATTTATTCTTGATAGTGAGCTTATTCAGTTCTCGATAATCGATACACATCCTCAACGGTCCATCTTTCTTTTTCACAAATAATACTGGTGCACCCCATGGTGACACACTTGGTTGAATAAAGCCCTTGTCCAATAATTCTTGCAATTGCACCTTCAACTCCTGTAACTCCTTTGGTGCCATTCTGTAAGGTGCTTTAGAAACAGGCGCGGCTCCAGGTATCAAATCAATAGTGAACTCCAACTGACGATCTGGGGGTAATCCTAGTAAATCGTCTGGAAATACATCCTTGTATTCACATACTATCGACACATCATCCAGTGTTGAACCATTGGATTCCGTTGCTACAATATTTACTAGAAATGTCGTATTCTTTTCTTTCCTCAATAATTTCTGGGCTTTCATTGCTGAAATTACTTGAGGTATAGTTCCAATTCTAGTACCATATAGTGTAAAGTTCTCATCCTTTGATCTCCGTACTGATATTTCTTTTTCTTGACACTTGATGAGAGCATGATTAGCTATAAGCCAGTCCATTCCCAAGATAATATCAAAGTCCTTCATTTCTATTATATGTAGATTTGTCGGGAGTATTGCATGCTCAAAATCAATCTTCACATTCCTACACAGTCCTAAGGATTGTGTCGTACTACCAGAGAGAATATTTACTTCTAGGAAATTTTCTTCTACCATAATATGGGCAGTCTCAATTTGTTCAAACATCTTTGTAGAGATGAATGAATGTGTAGCACCAGTATCGAATAACGTGAAAACAGGTATTTGGAATATTTTGAACATACCTGCCATTACTTCCGGATTTGTTGTCGCCTCCTGCTAACTCATGGCAAACACTCGAGCAGGTGCCATCTTCTGTTGTTCTTTCCACTTTGGACAATTAGTTATGACATGTCCCGGTTCCTTACATCTGTAACAGATTCCTGTTCCCTTCAGGCATTGTCCAGAATGTTCTTTTCCACAATTTCTGCATGTAGATGGCCTCTGTTGTTGTTGTGGTACTATCCCCGTCCTTTTGACTTGCTTAAAATTTCTTCCTTGTTTTGCACCAACCCACTTTCTTTTATTTGGCTGTGATTCTGAAATTCTTACTTTTTCTGGTTTCATATACGCTGCTATCGTTTGAGCTTTCTCAAACATCTGGGCATAGAACTTAATATCTTGTGCTGCTAAGATGGTACTAATCTCTGGACGTAGATTTTGAACAAATCTCTTTGCCTTCCTATCATCAGTATTAATCAAATGAGAAGCATACCTACCCAATTGATTAAACTTCCTTCCATATTCTTGCACTGTCAGATTTCCCTGCTTCAACTGTAGAAATTCGGTCTCCTTCTGATCTAAAAATGACTGTGGTATGTAATTCTTAACCACTGCTTCTACAAATTTTTCCCAAGTAACTGTAGTTCGTTCTTCTTCAGTCGTTGTCCTACAGTGAGCTTCCCACCAATAATCTGCATCCTTAGTCAGCTGAAATATAGCGCAGGAAACTTTCTGCTCATCGGTGCACTTAAGATAAGCGAATATCTTCTCCAAGCTCCGAATCCAGTTTTCTACTTCCATAGGGTTTTCTTTTCCGGTCAGGGTTGAGGGTCTAAAGTTCTTAAATTGGCTAACAATATCATGGTTTTTGGCTGAAGATACAGGTGTTTGGGATGATTGGCTTTGCTGACCTAGTTGCTGAGCTAACCTCCTTAAAACGGGAGCTAGATCCTCGCTCATGTCTGAGTTGTTTTGGTTTCCCCTATGACTCATGGTTCTATTCAAACAACAATGTAATACAATAACTATACAAACTTTCAAATAATCGATCACAAATTCAAACAAATAACATAATTTAAGCATTTATGAAATATTTACCTGATTCCGTCGTGGAGAATGATCTCGGTGCGGCTGTTTCCTTTTAAATTTTTAAAACACATTTTTTTAAAATACTTTAGCAGGCGAACCTACTCTGATACCACCTGTGACGTCCCCACTTAAATAATACGGAAAATATGATGTGGCACAAGTAGGAACATCACTAAAATAATATTTTGTATTAAAATATACACACGCCACACATCTACACAGCGGAAGTAGTAAATAAGTATGATCGTAGCTAAAGATACAAACTAAAATTTAAAAAAAATATAAAATTCTTGAAATATAAGGTCTTTAAGGAAACTTCACAGCCCGTCGAGTTCATTCGCCCACGTCCAGATCCACAACATCTGTAAAAAATTTAAAAGTGGAAGGGATAAGTGCTTGAAAACACTTAGTGAGAAATCTCTTGTTAATTGCACAAACTAAACATCAATTGTTTATAACATGTGAGCTACCAGAATTTCACCGGGTATATGCTTGGGTGGCGTGACCAACCCGTGGTGCCGGAACGACCGGACTATATGCTTGCCAATATAAAGTGGACTTATATGTGGGGCCAGTCGATAGCGGGCCAGACTCAAAATTTAACATTCAACATTTAATAAGTGCAATTAAATAATAATAGAACACTGGGTGAAGAGCGAAGTGATTCCCCACCTTGCAGATTTGTACCTACAAGTAAATTTTTTTAAAATAGAAGCATTGTTACTTATCCCTTCACTTTTGTAAATTGTAAGACTTGAATTCAATTTTCAATATTTACTCAAATATTGTATATTAAAGCATAAATATCAATTAAGTGTGTAAAATATCGACTGTAAAAAAATGTAACCGGACCATTTCGAACCTTTCATACAAAATTCGATTTTGGCAGATTACACACCTAACTTTGAAAATTAATATTAAATTATCTATACGTCCAAAATTATGAAATTTTAATAGTAGATTCCCAACTCAATAAAGTTTATCACCATATTTTCAGATTTCTCAAACTCTTTACCAAACATCAAATATTTTGTGACGAACACACTGTTACAGATTCTGGTCACTTAATTTTAAAAATTCACCATAAATCAACCATAAGTCCAATACTCCTGAAATTTTAACCATGAACTTCCAACTTCATGTAATTTATCAACATTTTTTGGTTTTCTGTAAAAACCTAACCGATTATTCACAGATCATAGCAAACTTCTACTATTCCTGCTATAGAGTCCAAAACTCTAATTCAACTTTGAAAAATCACCATGCATCGAATACTACTCCAAAAGATATTAAATTTGAAAAATAAGTTCCTTCACAAGTCTATTTTCACATATAAAATTTTCAGAATTTTCCACCGAATGAATTGGTCAAAACAAAATTTACCCCAAAGTTGGTCCAGAAATTCGGTTTTATGCATACATGAAGAACATATCATCTTAAACTCACTTTAAACCATATAATTTCATGATTTATACTTCTAAAGCATATATATTCAAGTAATAAACATGATTTTGGTCATAATTCATGAAGAAATTGAATTAAACATTCAAACATGAAGTAAAACATGCATAACATGCAAATTACTCATCAAAACTCATTTTCCTATCATTTAATTCACAACTCATGCATAAACTTCATACTACCACTTAAATAATTACTCAATCAAGAAGAGAAGCTTACTTAGAGATTGGTAGCTAAAGGAAATCTCTTCTTCTCCTTTCTCAACTTCTAAGTATAAGAGTAGTAGTATTTGTGAAATTTTCTTTAAACTTTTTCTTATGTTTATTTTTGCATGCAAGGTTACCTATTTATAGAAGAAGATGTGCTTGGAGGCTACTCAAACTCCCTCTTGACCACCACTTTTAGGAAGAGTGTGGAAGATTTTGGATAATCTTGGAGGTTAAGTAAGTTAAACACATGACATTCTTAAGTTAGTTGCTAATTTTGACTTTTCTACTAACCTTATCTTATCTTATCTTAATCTTAGTCTTGAAGCTTCTCTAATTCTCCTAATTCTTCTTCAAATTTTCGAAATTTATAAGAAGTACAAGAGTAGTCTTGTGTTTTGTAGAAATAACACATATATACTATGAATTTAATAAGTAGAAATTGTGATTATAGGATAATTCTAATAAAATTTACTTATACTATCTTATGAAATAAAATGAAAACCCTTCTAAGACTCTAAATAAATTACAAAGTCTATATACTAATCATAGAAAACATCGAGCAATCGATACGTAACTCGTTTCTTAAAGAAACATTCATTTTTCAACTTATAACTTATGAAATAAATTACTATACTTAAGGACTATATTAATTTCTAAATTAAACACTTTATGACATAGAATAAAGATCATAAAAAATTATAAAGTCTCAAGAATAAGCATGTATTGAGCAAATAATACGTTAATTGTAAATATCGAGTAATTAAAACACATAAACGTGCCTTTGCATAAATTTGAATATAAATGCATCACATACATTCATGAAGAATTATAAAGCATTTAGTAAAGCAAATAAGATCATGAAAACCTAGGGTATTACAACATTTATGTTGGATTATTTATTTTAGATTTATTCGGTCGAGTTCAGAGTATACCAACACAATGTTATTATTAGCAGATCAATCAACCGATCATCACCCACCTGTTTGCTTCGGGTCCCATGAATGACATACAAATAGATGGGCGAAATCCTCGTGTGCGTTCCAACTAGCACCGAATCCTAGTAGGAAATCATTTGATTAAAAGTTGACCTTTGAATTGTTTAGGAAGACTTGAGAGTTTATGTTACGAGAATTGAGCGGATCGTTGCCTTTAGAAAACTATCAAAAGCTAAAGTTTCCAAAGGTTGATTTCTATTTGATAAGTACACCCCTTTTCAAGAGGAGGTGTATTAGTGGGTGTATTTACTAATTTCCTTTGTCTCTTTAGCTAAAAGCCTTTTATAGATTTTAAAAGTATATTCATATAAATATTCTTCTTGAAAACATATAAAAGAAATAGATAATTATTAAATATTATTAATAGGATAAAAAAATAGATTTTTCTTTCTAAGATTTCTATTTCTCTTTTTAAAAGGATTCTTAAATATAAATTCATATTTTATAAATAAATAAATTCCCTTATTAAAACTTATTAATATACTTTGACTTTCTAAGAAATTTATATTATAATCTAAGATAGTTTATAAAAATATTCTTCTTTTCTAATTTTAGTAATACTTCTAAAGTTGGTTTGTGATACTTCTAAAACAAATGAATTATATTAATTTCTCCAAGAAAAACTCTTTTCATTTGTTACTAGTTCGGATATTAAAAGACTTATCTTTTGGGTTCCTAATTTTCTAACAGTGGCACAAGGGGAAGACAAGTTTCCCTTTGTCCATAAAATTCACCCAACAGTGTTTAACCAACAAGCTTCATCACCATTTAATTAAAAATACTAGCCACCAATTCATAACATCAACCAACTAAGTCAAATGATACTAAACAACTAAAGTAATGACACTAAACAAGCTAAAACAACAATACTAGTCCACTAAGTCCAAACACTACAACAATCTCAAAACAACAGTACTCCATAATTCAACTACTGCTACTAAAATACTAATCCAAAGTTCAAGAGGGTTACAACCCAAACAACAGTCACTGCAAAAAATAGGAATTCAACAGAAGAAAGAAATAGTAATTCAACAGATTCATCATCCATTCTATTTCTTGTTACACGGCTCTGAAATAGTCTCGATTATAATTCCGAAAATTACAAAAGAAGAAAACGAAGGTAGAAACCTTACGTTCTCCGGGTTCAATATGGAAAACGGGCGGCCTAACGTCGTCGATTGGAAATTCGGTGGTTCACTTGAAAAATTGGGCAGCCTAACTGCGTCCTTCGGTGTATCGCCGGGAAAAGTCGGGCAGCCTAACGACGTCGATTGGGATTTCTAGAAATTTTAGCGGCAGCAACATGGATTAACGGCGTCATCTCGATCGGAAATTAAACGGAAAAGAAAGGGTTACGGGTAAAATTGAAATTAATCTCAAAAAGTAGAAATCGAAAAGGGGATTTTCAATTACTTATTGGAAAAAGAGAAGAAAGAGGCGGCGTTGGCTTCGGGCTTTGACGGCGAGAGGAGAGTGGCGGCGCGAGAGAGAGCGGTAGCGAGAGAAAGCGATGTGTGGGCTGGGGCCACGACGGTCGAAGCGGCGGTGCTTTCGCGAAGAGAAAGAAGAGGCGGTGTTGGCTGGAGCGGTGGCACGACGGCGGCACTGGGTTTGAGCACGGCGCTGCGATTCGACGGTGGCGTCGGGAGAAGGAGGAGAGAGTTGTGGGGATTGCGGCTGAGCACGGCGGCAGCCGTTCGCCTGAGAGGTGAGGCATCATGACGGTAATACTGGGGCTGAGGCGCGATGGCGGAGAGCGGATGGCGGCATTGCTCGCCGATTTTAGAGAGAGGCGAGAGCAATTTTTTGCTGAGTACAGAGAGAGGGAAAATTTGCGTGAATGAAGGAAAATTGAGGGAGAGAGAGAACTGATTTCCATATATACGGATCTTCTCCAAAATATTAACTATCCCTTCAAAATCTATTTCAAGTCCGGATTTGCTGGGATATTTCTATCAAAAAGGATTTTAAATAAAGGAAAGGTATTGATGATTTAAGGATTAAGAAACTAAATCCCTTGTGATATTCTTTCGTACCAGATAATTAATTAAGGTTTGTTTGGTTTAATTATTTAAATTGGAAATTGAATTAATGCAGTTTTTTTAAGATTCAAATAATATTTTATTGTATTTGAATTATATTAGTATATTTTTATTAATAAATTATACGGATCGAAATTCTTAATTTAAACTTGAATATTTAATTTCTCGTAGTCCTTTATTCGTTTGAAAGATTCGATTCCTTTCTTCGAATTTAGGAATGTATAAAAAGGGTATATATTTAAATTACACGATAACACACAAAATAAATGAAATTAAAATAAACAAAGATAAGAAAATAAAATAAGGTTTCTAATTAAAGAAAAAGGGTACAGAACGGGATGAGGTGTTACATCCTCACCCCCTTAACAGAATTTCGCCCCCGAAATTCATTTCTTAGGTACTTCTTAAGCATTGAGGGTATTTGTTTAGGACTTCATCCTCTCTTTCCCAAGTCGCTTCTTCTTTCCCGTGTTAGCTCCACTGGACTAGAACTAATGGTATCTCTCGATTCCTTAACAAGTGTAACTTCCTTCCTAGCATAGTCACTGGAACTTCTTCGTAAGTCAGATCACTGCTTAGACCTAATTCTACGTGACTAATAACATGGTTTGGATCGTTCATGTACTTCCTGAGTGTAGATATGTGGAATACATTATGCACTCGTGACAATTCTGGTGGTAGTGCTAAGCGATAGGCCACATCCCCGATTATGTTCAGGATGTCAAATGGTCCAATGTATCGCGGCTTTAGCTTACCTCTTTTCCCAAAACGGATTAGACCTTTCATTGGTGCAACTCTGAGAAATACTTTCTCGCCAATATCGAATTGTAAATCCCTTCTCCGAGTGTCTGCATATGACTTCTGACGGTCCTGAGCCGTCTTGATCCTTTCTTTAATCTTTGTGACTATCTCAGCCGATCTTTTGACTAGTTCGGGTTCGAGAATCTTTCGAATGCCGACTTCATCCCAAAAAAATGACGATCTATACCTCTTCCCGTAGAGTGCTTCGTACGGTGTCATTTGTATTGCTGTCTGATAACTGTTGTTATATGCGAACTCTACCAATGGTAGGTGGCTTTCCCAACTTCCTTCAACATCTAGAGCGCAAGCTCTCAGCATATCTTGGAGCATCTGGATAGTTCTTTCTGATTGTCCATCAGTCTGCGGGTGGTATGCGGTGCTGAATTTCAATTCAGTCCCCAAGGCTCGTTGCAAACTTCCCCAGAACTTGGAGATAAAACGGGGGTCTCTATCGGATACTATTGAGACTGGTACACCGTGCAGTCTGACTATCTCAGCTATGTATAGTTGGGCAAGCTTGTCCAACATATACATCATTCTAATAGGGATAAAATGGGCAGTTTTCTTAAGTCTATCTACGATAACCCAGATGGCATCGTGATTCTTCATCGTTTTCAGAAATCCGGTGACAAAATCCATAGTGATGTTCTCTCATTTCCACTCTGGCATCTCCAGAGGATGCAACAAACCTGAAGGCCGTTGATGGTCTGCTTTAACCCGTTAGCAGGTTAAACAACTTTTGACGAATTGAGCTATCAACCTCTTCATACCCCTCCACCAAAAGTTCTCTTTCAGTCCCCAGTACATCTTCGTCTCTCCGGGGTGAACGGTGTAAGGAGTGATATGTGCCTCTTTCAGGATTTCATTCCTCATTCCTTCATCCTTAGGCACACAGATTTTGTTATCAAACATTAAAGCTCCATCAATACTCAACACGAACCTCTGAATGGTTCCCTCCTCAGCGCGCTTACGTATTCCTCTCAAGAACTTATCGTTCTTTTGCGCTCCTAGGATCCTTTCTCGTAAGGTCGGTTGTAGGGTGAACGCGTAAACCATAGAATCTGCACAACACTATGTGGAAAATTCTAGGTTTAATCGAGAGAGTTCTCCTATTAGTGGTAATTGTGTAGTCGGAACGACGCTTAATTTCGTATCTTCCTTTCTACTTAAAGCGTCTGCCACTACGTTTGCCTTTCCAGAGTGATAGTGGATAGTGCAATCGTATCTTTTACCAATTCGAGCCATCTCCTTTGATGCATGTTCAATTCCTTCTGTGTGAAGAAGTATTTTAGGCTCTTATGGTCAGTGTAGATCTCACACTTTCCTTCATATAAGTAGTGTCTCCAAATCTTCAATGCGTGAACTACTGCGGCCAGTTCTAAGTCGTGCGTTGGGTAGTTTTTTTCGTGGTCCTTGATTAGGCGTGAAATTGTTATGTTTTGGTGCCCGATTTGCCCATGTTTTGAGTGTTTTTTATGAGTATTTGGAGTCAAATGAGTATCATTTTTATAAACTCATTAATTTGTCTCTTTGGATTTCATAGATGGATAGAGGGCGAAAAGAGGAGTTCGTAGGACTTTGAATCGGCCAAAACGGACTCCCGGTTGAGGAGATATGAAGATTTTACGAACAAGTGTACTGCTGCTGAAAACCACTCGAGCGTTTTGCTCGAGCGGAAATGCTCGAGCGTTTTGCTCGAATGACCAAAAACTTACAGAACATTTTCAGCACTCGAGCGAATCACTCGAGCGGAACTGCTCGAGCAACCACGTATTTTCGCCTCCGGATGCGTATTTTCGGCCCACGAGTTCCCGTTTCGACCCGTTGCTTATATATACCTCTTCAAACTCGTTTTTTGAGAAGAACACATCATAATCCACGAAACACATTAGTTTTAGCCTTAGTTTTTAGAGAGAGAAAGAGGAGAAGAACGAGCAAGCTTTACTTATGTATTGTTGAGGTTTTTCTTACAAATTCTTCGTTTAATTTTGTTTCTTCGTTTCTTTTCTTCAGTTCTATTACGTTAAATACTTTAGACTTCGTTTAATTAATTTAATTTCAGTTTTTAGAATTTCTTTCTTTCAAACCCTAGTTTATGTTTATTATTTTCTTCGTTCAATTCATTATGTTTATGTTCGTTGTTTCTTTTATTGCTATTATGTTCGTTAAAATCATGTCTAGCTAAAACCCTTGTATGCTTAGGTTAGGATGAACTCGTAGAAGTAGGATGTGGGTACGTAATTAGGGTAATTTGTGACGTTAGTGTTAATTTTCTTAATTAATGAATTCTCATAATTAATCTTAACTTCACCTTTAAATTTAGTACGAAAGTGTTAGAGAGAGGACGACCGCATCACTCGATAACAATTAGTAGTCTTAACAAGAGGGTTTAGAAAAGGTTAATTCACTTGCCAGTTTAGCTATGGAGGACGACCGCATCACCAATAGTTAAATTAGGGTCTCATTAATTAAGCACGGTCTATTAACTTGTTAGTGGATTAGTGAGGTCGTTTGTTAGGATAAAGAATTAAGGTTTAGAATCTTGAGCTTTAATCCTACAAGCTTTTACTTAGATTAATTCTTGTTTGTCACGATTACTTTGATTATGTACCTGCTCCGTTAGTATACGTAGGGATTCGTATCCTAAGCATCATCACTCATCATTAGAAAAACACCCTTAGTTAATTCGTTTAATTTGTTCTTTAGATTAAGTAGTTTAATTTAGTTTCAAATTAATAATTTTCAAACAATCCAAAAACACGTTACTCATATTAATTACGACGCGTACATCTTCGGGGATCTATTCGACATACACACTTTCCCTTGGGTTCGATATACTTGGTCGTTATACTTGCTAATACTACAGTGAACCCGTCCGCTTGCGGGTAAGCGACTAGTAGAAGTTAGTAAAATCGCTTCAAGTCAATGGCGCCGTTGCCGGGGATGGCATAATATGCTTTTTGAATAGGACTTGTCGATAGCTGAGTAGTTAGTAGTGAGTGCTTATTTTCTGTTTTTATTTCTTATTGTTATTTTTATTTATTCGGCAGTTGCGTTTTGATCCTTCTGCTAGTGTGTCAGGTTTATGAAAACACGCTCACAAGGCAATACGAGCGAAGAAAGAATACCGTTGGACCCTGAGACAATAGCCAGAAGGAACCGAGCTTACTTGAGAAGAATGAACGCAGCCGACTTAGGGAAGGAACCAATGGATATCAATAATGAGTTGGACGATGCTGCCAACGATTTCAATCAGGCAGTAGACCGAGTTGAAGGCACTGGAGTTAGTGGTAGCCAGAATCAAATTCCATTAGGGGATAGCCAGAGCCTAAACCCGGATACACAAAACGTAGGGAATCCAGCTCAGAACCTTGTCCATAATCCTCATAACAACCCTGCTTACCCACAAAACCCAAATAACCCTTTTAACAACCCAGTATACCAACATTACCCATACCCACCTTATCCTTACCCACCATATCAATATCATCCACCTCCTGTCTACAACCAACCACCTGTTTACCAACCACCACCCCAACAAGTACCCGTACCAGCTGCTAATCCTCAACACGTTCCTCAGAACGTAGATCACAATATGGCTATTCGAGGGAGGTTTGCAGCACAGCCACAACGGTACTATGATGCAGTGGCTTTACCTCCTGTTGAGGCGAACAACTTCTCGATATCCCCGGGGATTTTAAAGCTGCTTACCGAGAATCAGTTCAAAGGGGTGATCGGGAAGGAGAACCCTCACACTCACTTGAGGAGCTTTCTCATGATAGCCTCAACATTTAATTATAATGGCATGTCTGAAGATGCCAAGAGGCTTAGGCTGTTCCCATTCTCATTGACGGGAATAGCCAATGAGTGGTACGATAATACGCTTCCGCGGGGAGGTATTACCACTTGGGCCGAGCTCGAGCGTCTGTTCCTCGAGCGATTCTACCATCCATCTAGGACGATCAAGGCTAGAATTGAGATCTCATTCTTTCGCCAGAAGCAAGGAGAGGACCTACGTCAAGCGTGGGAGAGATACTCAAACATGCTGATTGAGTGCCCGCAGCACGGGTACAATGAGGGAGACATTATGACGTTCTTCTATAGTGGTGCCAACAAGGCGGGGCAAGACCATTTAGACGCTTATGCGGGCGGAGCATTCTTGAACCAAGGCATAGAGAGGTGTAGGGAAATCGTGGACAACATTTTCACGAATGCCAGGGCTTGGAGTGGAGATGCAGATTTTCAGAGAGTGCATCAGGTTGAAGAGGGAGAAGGAACGAGAAGGCTGCTGATGGCCATGATGGAAAAGATCAACAACCTCGAGTTGGGAAAGAGTTTGGGTGGAGAGCATGCAGTAGAGAATGAGAGAGTAGACCAGCCCAGTGGACAGCAAGAGGTAGCCAATTACATGGGAGGTCCGTATTACAACCAGAATGGCTACCAAGGTGGAAACCAGTACGGAAGGCCTTCTTATGGCCAACCATTTGTACCTCCAGGTCCTCAGCCACTTCAAAATCAATGGAGGAACACACAAGGAGTTCAAGGAGGCCAGTAGCCTCCTCAAAACACATGGAGGAAGAATGAGAACTTTTCTTATGCTAACCCAAAAGCTGGTGTTACTGTTCCTGCAGGTGTTGACCCGGGGTCTAAACCTCCTGGTGGAGAAGGCGGTGCATCAACCGAGGAGATGTTGAGAGCGATCCTTCAGAAGGTGGAGGAAGGGAGCAAGCGGTTGTCATCCTTGGAGTACGATGTGAAGGAGTTGCACAAGAAGGGTGATCATCGTGATCAAGAGCTCCAGAAGATGAACGTTGAGTGGACTAGAACTCAACAAGAGAACAATCGAAGGTTCACTTCTTTAGAGTTCCAGATGAGCCAGATTGCAAAGTCAGTGAATAGAATGCCGGAGGGGAACCCGAAGGAGCATTGCAAGGCTATCAAGTTAAGAAGTGGAACCAACTATGAAGGGCCTCAGATGCCTGCTGATTCTGAGACGCCCCAAGTTGAGAAGGGGATTGAAAGTGAAGGGATTGAGAGGCATGAAGATATGGATGAGTCCCAGAAGGGCAAGGAAAGGGAGGAGGTTGAGAGAGTTCCAAAGTGGAAGAAAGCAAAGGAAGCAAGGGAGAAAGTGAAAGTGACCGAGCGAGATGAATGGGGGGTACCCAAATCTGTGATACCCGTCCCGTATCCACAACGCTTTATGAAGAAAACGCTTGATGAGAAATTCGCTAAGTTCCTTGATATTTTTAAACAATTGCATATTAATATTCCTTTTTATGATGCTTTGGAACAGATGCCGCACTATGCGAAGTTTTTGAAGGACTTGATCGCGAAAAGACGGCGAGTGGATGAGCCGAAGTTGGTGCAGCTGAACCACGAGGTGAGTGCATTAGTGCACAAGGCGCTTCCACCGAAGCTGAAGGATCCCGGGAGCTTCACAATCCTATGTGATATTGGGAACGGGATCAAGAAGGGAGCGTTGTGCGACCTTGGGGCGAGCATTAATTTGATGCCACTGTCGCTTTTCAAGAAGTTGGAAGGTGTTGAACTTCAACCCACAATGATGACGCTTCAACTTGCCGACCGGTCTATTACTAGACCTCAAGGTGTGGTTGAAGACGTCCTAGTGAGAGTTGGAGATCACATTTTTCCAGCCGACTTTGTAGTGCTAGAGATGGAGAAAGATGAGCACGTGCCCCTGATCTTGGGAAGACCGTTCTTAGCTACGGCGGGGATGGTGCTAGACGTGACAAATGGGAAGATTACATTGAAGGTTGATGATCAAGAAGTGAAGATCTCCCTATATGAAGCCATGAAGCACCCGAGGGAGGACGAAAGCTTGTATTGCATGGATGCCATTGATCCTCGTGTTGAAGACACACCTCCTATCCCTAATCCTTCTGATATTCATGATTTTGTTAGTCCTTCACTTGATTATTTAACCCATGGGCATTATGATCTTGACTCTTTTGATAGGGATGAAGTGAAGAAGTTGAAGGATGAAGAGGTGAAAAGTGTGGACGTGGTCCAGCTAGAGGGAAAAGGAGGAGTTAAGAAGAAGAAGTCAAAATTCAATAACTTGTTTGGTAAGACTCCTTCAGATAAAGGAAAGAAGGAGTTGAGACCCATAACACTTGGGGATGAGAAGAAAGCAAAAGAGCTCATGATGGAGGGACATCAAGGAAAGGAGTTCAAACACCACTCTTATGAGAGTAAGGGAGGTAAAGTTGAGTATGATGTCCCATAAGCTCCTTTGAGCTTGGTCCGGCATGAGGACCTTAAAAATAGCGCTGAATGGAAGGCAACCCATTTTTATTTGCTTTTGAGTGTTTTTAGTTATTTTCCTTTTATGTTACTAGGATGTTGTTGAGTCGTATGTTTAACCTCGTATTTGAGTGAGTTGCTTGTAGGCTTGTCTCTAAAGGAGTAAAGGTATCATGGAGTTATTCAGATTGAAGGAACCAACTTGAGACAAGGAAGTGTGCAAAGTTGATGAAGAGAAACTGAATTGTTTGGTTGAGGTAACCCACAACCCCAAACTTAGACCTCTAGCAAGGTCGAAGTTTGGGGGGGTGGAGATTTTTATGTTTCTTGTTACATTGCACATGCATGCACGCCCTTATCTTTGAGTTGAGTTTGATTGATTATTAGATTGTTGAGATACTCATTGGGGTGATTTTGATTTGACTCGCTATTGCATATTTCATGCCTATCAATCATCTTATGCTTGTTGATTGCTATCTTTGAGTATAATTTGATGAGTAGAGTAAGTTGTAAGGGTGAGTTAGAAATTCTTTTGTGTGAGTGTTTGAGTTTGAGCTGATTTGAGAAAGAACTTGTATGCTTGTGAATTTCTTCTTTTGAGTATTCGTGTGATGAGAGTGAGAGTGCACTAGACTAGCATGGATGTGAAAACCGTGAGAGTTGAGCCTTACGAGATTTAAATGCATAATTTGATCTCTTCGTTTGTGAGTGAATCATCACCTTAGAGGATGCCAGAACTTGTGTGTGCTCTTGCTTCTTGATTGTGTCTAGTTTGATATGCCGAATAGGATCTTAGGCCATCTTTGATTTTATTGAGTCACTTAGCCAAAATTTTCCTTACCAATGACATTGATCCCTTGTTAGCCCCTTTGAGCCTAAAGCCTATTTTATTTGCTAGCACATATGAACACTATTCCAATTCCTAAGCCTTTTTATCCCAATTTGAGTGGAGAATAGGAAAGTGTGAATGTGAAGGGAGTGAATTGAGTGAAAAAGGAAAAGGTTGTTTGTTGAGTGAATATGAGAAGAAGGTGTGATGAAGTTATGAGATGTGGGAAAAAGAGAAAAAAAATTGAGAATGAGCAAAAGAAAAAAATGAGCTCATGTGTTGTGCGAAAAAGAAAAAAAAAAGTGATTGAAAAAAAAAAGTGAAAAGAGTGAGAAAGAAAAGATTGAAGTGTTGAGAGAAGTGGAATTGAAAGAGTGTTGATTGAATATGTTTGAAGTAGTCTGTTCCTAATCTCGAAGTGCCAAAGTTTGACTTTCTATTCTCCATTCACTTAAGTCACTAACCCATATTGTTATCCCACCTATCCAAAGAGCTGACATTACAACCTTGAGAAAAGCCCTTTTTGATTCGGCATTGATTTCTAGAGTATGGTCGGAGTTGAGAGTGCTTACAAGCCTATGGCTGCCAATATGTGTGATTGATTGATTGAGTGAGTCCCTTAAACACTGTTATACACTTGTGAGGGAGTGAAACACATCGTTGAGTGCACGTCCATGTTTGATCTTGGTGTTTCTTGTTGTTATTGCATGAGTATGATGAAGGAAGGTGAGTGAGTATACGTGTGATTGACCTTTGAAGCTCGAGTTCATTTGCTTGCATGATTTGATTCTTTGACTCATTCCTAACAATTTCACTTGACTTATTATTTCATTGCTTGAGGACAAGCAATATGGTAAGTTTGGGGGGGTTGATTAGGCGTGAAATTGTTATGTTTTGGTGCCCGATTTGCCCATGTTTTGAGTGTTTTTTATGAGTATTTGGAGTCAAATGAGTATCATTTTTATAAACTCATTAATTTGTCTCTTTGGATTTCATAGATGGATATAGGGCGAAAAGAGGAGTTCGTAGGACTTTGAATCAGCCAAAACGGACTCCCGGTTGAGGAGATATGAAGATTTTACGAACAAGTGTACTGCTGCTGAAAACCACTCGAGCGTTTTGCTCGAGCGGAAATGCTCGAGCGTTTTGCTCGAATGACCAAAAACTTACAGAACATTTTCAGCGCTCGAGCGAATCACTCGAGCGGAACTGCTCGAGCATTTTGCTCGAGCAACCACGTATTTTCGCCTCCGAATGCGTATTTTCGGCCCACGAGTTCCCGTTTCGACCCGTTGCTTATATATACCTCTCCAAACTCGTTTTTTGAGAAGAACACATCATAATCCACGAAACACATTAGTTTTAGACTTAGTTTTTAGAGAGAGAAAGAGGAGAAGAACGAGCAAGCTTTACTTACGTATTGTTGAGGTTTTTCTTACGAATTCTTCGTTTAATTTTGTTTCTTCGTTTCTTTTCTTCAGTTCTATTACGTTAAATACTTTAGACTTCGTTTAATTAATTTAATTTCAGTTTTTAGAATTTCTTTCTTTCAAACCCTAGTTTATGTTTATTATTTTCTTCGTTCAATTCATTATGTTTATGTTCGTTGTTTCTTTTATTGCTATTATGTTCGTTAAAATCATGTCTAGCTAAAACCCTTGTATGCTTAGGTTAGGATGAACTCGTAGAAGTAGGATGTGGGTACGTAATTAGGGTAATTTGTGACGTTAGTGTTAATTTTCTTAATTAATGAATTCTCATAATTAATCTTAACTTCACCTTTAAATTTAGTACGAAAGTGTTAGAGAGAGGACGACCGCATCACTCGATAACAATTAGTAGTCTTAACAAGAGGGTTTAGAAAAGGTTAATTCACTTGCCAGTTTAGCTATGGAGGACGACCGCATCACCAATAGTTAAATTAGGGTCTCATTAATTAAGCACGGTCTATTAACTTGTTAGTGGATTAGTGAGGTCGTTTGTTAGGATAAATAATTAAGGTTTAGAATCTTGAGCTTTAATCCTACAAGCTTTTACTTAGGTTAATTCTTGTTTGTCACGATTACTTTGATTATGTACCTGCTCCGTTAGTATACGTAAGGATTCTTATCCTAAGCATCATCACTCATCATTAGAAAAACACCCTTAGTTAATTCGTTTAATTTGTTCTTTAGATTAAGTAGTTTAATTTAGTTTCAAATTAATAATTTTCAAAAAATCCAAAAACACGTTACTCATATTAACTACGACGCGTACATCTTCGGGGATCTATTCGACATACACACTTTCTCTTGGGTTCGATATACTTGGTCGTTATACTTGCTAATACTACAGTGAACCCGTCCGCTTGCGGGTAAGCGACTAGTAGAAGTTAGTAAAATCGCTTTAAGTCAATGAAAAAAAAAAAAGACATTGAAGCGATTTTACTAACTTGTACTAGTCGCTCACCCGCAAGCGAACGGGTTCACTGTAGTATCAGTAAGTATAACGACCAAGTATATCGTACCCAAGAGACAGTGTATATGCGAATAGATCCCTGAAGATCTACGCGTCGTAATTAATATGAGTGTATTGTTTTTGGATTTTTGAAAGATTAATTAAACTAAACTAAATTATCCTACGATGCAAAAGACAAATTAAACGAAATAACAAAAGGTGTGTTTTTCAAACAGGAGATGGTGATGCTTAAGATAGGAATCCCTACGTATACTAACGGAGCGGGTACATAATCAAAATAACTGTGACACACAAGAATTAACCTAAGTCTAAGAATGCAAGGTGAAAGTTTAAGATTCTAAACCCTAATACTTTACCCTAACACTCGACTTCACGAATCTACTAACGAGTTACTAGATTGTGCTTAATTAATGAGACCCTAATTTAACTAAGGTGATGCGGTCGTCCTCCTTCGCTAAACCGGTAGATGAATTAACCTTTCCTAAACTCTCTCGTTAAGTCTACTCGTTGTTAAAGAGTGATACGGTCGTCCTCTCTCTAACACCTTTCGAACAAAATTCAAGAGCGAAGTCTAGATTAATTTTAAGAATTCATTAACCAAGAGAATTAAAACCTAACGTCACAAGTTACTCTAATTACGTACCCACAACCTACTTCTACGAGTTCATCCTACCCTAAGCATGCAAGGGTTTTAGCTAGACATAGATTTAACGTAAACAATAACAATTAGATAAGTTACGAACATGAACATGGTTATTAAAACGAAGAAAAGATCGAACATAAACTGGAGTTTTAAGATATAAAAGAATACTGAAATTAATTAACAAAACGAGGTCTCAACGTATCAAAGAACAAAAGATATTAAGAAACGAAACTAAAACGGGAAATCGTAACGTGAATTCGTAAGCAAAAACCTCAAAAACGTAAAATTAAACTTGCTCGTCTCTTCTCTTCCTTCCCTCTCTAAAAATTCTATGCAAAAGTGATGTCTAAAAGTCGGGGATACTTCAAAATGTGTTTGGAAGAGGTATATATAGGCACGGGTCGAAACGGGAGTTAATGGGCCGAAAATACGCATCCGGAGGCAAAAATCCGAAGTTGCTCGAGAAAAACGCTCGAGCGGTCCCGCTCGAGTAGTGTAGCTCGAATGACACAATCGCTCGAGCGGTTCCGCTCGAGCCGGTCGTGCGCTGAAATTGTACTGTATGTTTTGGGCGCTCGAGCAATTCGCTCGAGCGGTGGCGCTCGAGCTGCTCGAGCGCAAGAAAAGTTCTGTAAGCTTAGGCGCTCGAGCAATGCGCTCGAGCGGTGGCACTCGACCTAGTCACTCGAGTGACTTCCAACTCATCCCAACTAATACTTTTCCTCGTCCGCACTAATACCAATCGTATTTCTTCAATATCTTCTCATCCGGGTATCCGTTTGAGTCGATTCAAAGTCCTACGAACTCCGTTTTTCGTCCTCTATTCATCTATGAGCATCAAAGAGACAAATTCATCAATGTATAGAAATAGTACTCATTTGGCTCTAAAAACTCAATAAATTCGACCAAAACTAGGGCGTTTCTAGCTACGAATCATGACAATTTCACGCCTAATCAGTCCTTAAGTTACCAGGATGCATAAGCTACAACTTTCTTATTCTGTATCAGAACACAACCCAAGCCTGACAAAGAAGTGTCTGTGTAAATGACGAATCCTTCTGATCCGTCTGGGATGGTTAACACAGGCGACGTGGTTAGCCTCTTCTTTAGCTCTTGAAAGCTTTCCTCACAAGTTGAATCCCAAGTAAACTTCTCGGTTTTCTTGGTCAGCTTCATTAGCGCTTTCGCAATGATGGAAAAGTCCTGTATGAACCTTCAGTAGTACCCTCATAACCCAAGAAAACTCCGAATTTCATTGACGTTAGTAGGTGCCTTCCAGTTCATGATGGCTTCTACCTTTGCTGGGTCCACTTCAATTCCTTTTGCGGAGATTATATGCCCTAAGAACATAACACGGTTGATCCAAAATTCACACTTGCTGAATTTGGCATACAATTTCTCCCGTCTCATTGTCTCTAAGACTGCCTTGAGATGTTCTTCGTGTTGCTCTTTGTTCTTAGAGTACACAAGTATGTCATCAATGAAGACGATGATGAATTGGTCCAGGTATGGATGAAACACTCTATTCATTAGATCCATGAAAATCGCCGGAGCATTTATTACTCCAAAAGGCATCACGGTGAACTCGTAATGTCCATACTGAGTCCCGAATACTGTCTTTGGAATATCCTCGCTCTTGACCTTTAGCTGGTGGTAACCAGACCTCAGATCGATCTTTGAGAATACGATATATTGGTCCCGGTACAAGACTGAAGAATACGTGTATGGGGGGGGGGGGAATACACGTATACCAATTTTTCAAACTTAAAACCTTACTGAGTCCCCTTCATTCAGAGTGATAAAGAACTAGGTGCTGATAATACACCTACTGACTACACTTGGTGAGGGTCAGTTGGCTAACTATCAGTTTAAGTTCAGTGCGGAAATGCGTGAGCCCTGATAGTTTAAAGTCTTGTTTAGTTTGCTTTCTGAAAACCTTGATTACTCAAATTAATAGTGTTTAGTAAAGGCAGTGCTCTTTTTAATAGATCAGACTGATTGATTCAGCCTGATAAATCTTATGCAATGAATGAACAGTTAATATGGCAGGTAAGCAATAAATCAAAGCAATAAGAACACAGCAAGTTTAATGTGGTTCAGAGTCTCAAGCTCCTACGTCCACGACCTGATTTAACAGGAAATCCACTCAAGGGATTCTTGTTTTTAACGTGCCAAGGTGCACCAAGATCAGCTACCTCACTGACCTATACAAACTTCCTTACTAACTAACTTAACTTACTTCCAACAAACCTAACTTTAGGGTTTTGGTTTCAGTTTGGATTCCAACTAGGTTGAGATTATCCTTACAAGACAGAGCTATGCTAAGGATTGGATAATCTCTCTAAGCTTAAGATATTGCTTGTACGCTCTTGGAATACAGATTAACTCTCAGTTGCTAAGAAACACTTGGGAAATTTATAGGGTTTCGAGTGCTTCTTCTAAAGACTGAATGCTTTGAGTGCTTGAGAGTTTGAGTGATTTCTGGCTTGGAAATTTCCCGTAACCTTGAATGGGGTTCAAGGCCTTCTGTATTTATAGGTGATTTGAAAAACTATCCGTTGGAGAGATAGCCTTTCTTGTCAACTATGTAGAGTGTTTCAAATGGACATATCTTCATGCATCAGCCGTCCTTGCATGGAATTAGGTAGATGCATTAAATGCTTGCCCGTTGAATTTTGCAGTCTGAAGTCAGTCTTCTGTCAGGTTCCGTACGTGCGTGTCCTTCTCGGATTGGTCCACGTTATCAGGTTGGTGAGAATATCATAACTTATTCCTAGGCTTCAGGCTTGTCTTATTAAGTTCACTTTGTCTTGAGCTCACCGGTCTTGTCCTGACTCTGACATTCCTTTGCATTGCTTGGCTCTACTCCAAGTCTTCCCATAAACTCAGTATCATCCTGTTTCCTTCAGGACTGAGTAGTAATGACTTCAGGGTCATACTCTTCATCACTGAGACTTACTCAGCCAGCTTAGAGAACTGCCATAAGTTCAGGATGGTAATCGTCTTCAGGCCCTAGTCTTTATTATCATCAGTAAGTGCTCCTCTTACTGAGTACCTGTGAAGTGTAAAATGACTAAGTACAAAGCCTAACCAAGACTAGTGTTACAAACAAATGCAAACATCTTTTCAGGGGCTTTGGGATCTACTCAAAACTGACATTGTCCCAACAATTTCCCCCTTTTTGATGATGCTAAAACACTGAAAAGATCCTCAAAACATTTAGAGGAAATATGAACCTATCTATAAGATAAGACAGTGTTAGAGCAATTCTTGATAAAGTACATAATTTAAATAACAGCCAAAAAGACAATGAGTTTTTGTCTGTGGGCAAAAGTAATAGATTTCATTGAATGATTTTTTTTAGAAGTGGTTACAATGAATCCTATCTATTACACAGAAGCAGTGAACCCTAGACTAATCTCATTTCAGGTTTAAGTCCATAGCCTGCATAGACTCTTGCCTTCAGCTCGTCAAGTCTTCTAGGTTGGTTCACGAATCCTTCAGCCTTTGCAATCTTCAACACTTCAGTCATAATGGCCTTAGTGTCATGCTTTCCAGTTCCAGGGACTAAGGGAGGCGATTTGACAATGAATTCAGGGGCCTTCACTTGGACTTGAGCTGCTTCAGCCTCCTCCAAGATCTTTTGGATCAGCTCAGGATGATTGTCCATCGTGTAGTCAGTGAAGTGGGCATTGATGTCTTCAGAGTCGCCCCACTTCTTCACCACGTACTATAATTTCACAAACTCATCCCTTGCATCAGCCCAAAACTCCTTCAATACTTCTAAGATGAACTCATCAACATATGCTTCCCTCTGACCTGATTCTGGCCTTCTGACCTGAAGAATTGTAGACTTCCTTGCGGTAGGCCTCTTCCTGTACTTCCTGGGCTCAGGCTTCGCCTTCTTCCTTCTAAGCAGACTGATCACTGCATCATCGAGTTCCCTTTGTTGAAGCTCAGTGATATCAGTCAGCTTCTCAACCTTCTTCTCCAAAATGCGCATTTTCTCTTTTTGAGCTATCTCAGCTCTGCGCTCAGCCTCAGTTTTCTCAGAAGGTGCTCCCCATGCCTCAGCGCATAACTCCATTACTGTCTCCGCAGAGAAAGTGATAGGGTTCTTCCTTGTGCTCATTGGAGGAGACTTCTGAACTGGCTCAGGTTGCTTTGAAGGTTCATCAGTCTTTGCCTTCTTTGCTGCCTCCGCCTTCAGCCTGGCAACAATCTCCTCACCTTCCTTCTCTACCGCCGCCAACCTTGCTGACTTCCTTACCCTTAGCACATTCCCTTCAAGATTGGCTTCAGGATCAGCTAGAACTATTTCGCCTTGGTTGACTGCCTCCGATGCCTCAGGGCGGGATCTTTTCTTCTTTTCCCCCTTTTTGGCATCATCATTGGCCTGGGATGGGAGTCCTTCAGCTCCACTGTTGATGACGAAGGAAGCTAACGATTGAACTTCAAGCACGCCTTCCTTCAACATCTCAACTCCCGTGGCAATCCTAATGCCAGCATACGAGACTGAACTGATAGCAGCTTGCAACTTCTTCTCAAAGACCTCCATATTGTGTTGGAGACTTTGCTCAGCCTTGGTGATCCTCTCCTCCACCTTCAAGGACTCACCGCTGACTCTGCTAGCTTCAGTCAGTATCTTCATTGATTCCTCTGTGGCCTTAACCAAAATATCTGCAGCAGTCTGAGAGGTGCGATCAATCTTCCCTAACACCAGCTCCAATTTGGACGCTGAGTCATTCATGGCCTGAGTGAAGAGTGCTCTAGCCTTAGCAGCAAGCCTCTCCACTGCCTGATTCAGTTTATCCTCCCTGATTGCATTCCTCTCTTCAAGTTGTTTGAGAGTTTGCTCAGCATCTTCTTCGTACGCTTCCTCTCGCTTCTCACTGATTTGGCCGTGTCAGTCATTGTGCGCTTTAACAAAATCACCTCTTTATTTGCAAGAGTGTGGTATGCTGACTTTGTCCATTTGATGTGCTTGGCCAGGGTCTTGGCTTCCTCCACTTTTTCAGCGCGTAGCCTCATTACTTCCTCCTGAAGTTCAGCTAGATTCTCAGTAGTCTTCTCCTTCTTCACCTCGACAATACTTGTGAATTCAGCACGTCCGACCCCGGTGATTAGCACATCATCTTCTTCATCAGTGGCCTCGTCAGTGACAGGCTGTTTTCCCTTGTCAGCCCCTGTAACTTCAGTCCCCTCTTCAGGGTGCACTGAAGGCAGTTGTGGAGTGGTCGTGGCCGCCTGCTCAGGCTCAGCCATGTTAACTCGAACCTTAGGAACTTGTCCTTCGGAACTGGGGGTCTCCTTTGACGCCTCAACATCTTTCTCCCTTGTCTCAGGGCAGGGAATCCCATCATCGACATATGTCTCATCGGCGACTGAGATGTTCACAACATCCTCAGCCACTGGTCCACCCTTAGCACCAGTGTCTTTCATACCTTCCCCCTGAGCCTGAGACTCAGGGATCATACTATCTACTTCCCTTGCCGTCTCCTCCACGGCTTTCTCCATAGCTCCTCCTTGAGCCTCATCATCACCATCCTCCTCATCCACATCGTCAGAAAGGATGTCGGCCTTTGTCTTAGACATCAACTCAACTACCAGCTGCTTCAGATTCTCGAAGTTTAGCAGTTACAGCCAGCTAGTCAGTCCAAAGAAGGTGCACAGCCTTGCTTCCTCAGTCTCCCAATGCTCCCAGCCACGAGCATCCACCAGCATATGTTGCTCTTGCATGTTGGATTGTTTAAATTCCAACCACACCTTCAGCTCAACAACATTTGCTAGCAGCTCCTTGTACTTATTCAGCCCGGGCCAGCACTTAGCTGCCCACTCCGTGGCATTCCCCCTTAGGGTGTTCTCCAACATACTACCCATCATATGTTCATCCAGCTCCTCCTCCTCCTGCATCTCGAGGAAGTCATCCTCTTCAATGAGTACGGATTTGGGGCAATCTTTGGGGTTGGGGTATGAGGGGAAATCATCAGGGTTAGGGGTAGGATCTGAGAGATGGTCAGGCCTCTAAGGGGATGGCACTAACTCTGAGATGTTTGGCTCTGATGTTTGGGGAGATTTGGTGGGTTGTGGTGATAGATCAGGGTTGGTTTGGGGTTGAGGGTCAGGGTGAGTAGGGGATGTATGAGCTGCTATCTCAGGCTGCAACAACTCAGCCGTCTCGATAGACTTTCTCACTTCCTCCAAGTCAGAGGCTCTAGGAGAGCTTGACTTCTCCCTCTCTTCTACCTCAGGCAGACTCTTAGCAGGGGACTTTTTGGGTCCCTTCCTAAGTCATTTCAACGACCTCTCTCCCTGAACCTTTCTGACGTCATCGTCAGTTCCCTCAGCCTCAGAGTCGGCTCTCTTGGGAAGTAACTCAGTCCCAGAACTCGTGCTCTTCCCTGACAGCATAATCTTCACCTTCTTCTTCATGGTCTTCTCCGCCACAGGTTACGCCTCCTCAACCTCAGGCTCCACAGCCTCCTCAGCCTCCTCTCTCCTCTCGAAGAGCTTATCTACCTTTTCGATGAGACTGGTAGCCACTTTCTTGGCCTTCCCAGCTGGCTTTTTGGCCTGACCCTTTACCTTGGCATTGGGATCAGTCAGCCCTAGCATCGCATAGGTATCACTCAGTGAGGTAAACATCACCTTCTTGGAGGAAAGATTGTCCTCGAAGTCGAAGGTGTACTCATGGCACGCATGAGCAATCAGGATGGACATCCTCGTTCCAAAGTGCAGGATGGTACCAATAGATACGTGTTTCTTCTCCTCATCCCGCTTCAGCTTGTCCAAACCAGCCTGGTGGAGTTGATCAAGAAAGAACTGCTCCCAGTTCGCTTCCACCCCATCAACTATAGCTCCCATTATTCTCAGCTTGGGCAAGCTTAACTGCTCATGAGAGCCTGTGGACCCCATCACGACCTTGGACACTAAGTCCACAAGAGCTCTGTACTCAAGCTTCAGAGTACTCTTGTTTTGACGGGCTCTGAACTCAGGGGAGCCAGTCTTGGTCCACTTCCTAAGGAACTCTCCCTCCGAATTTTTCTTGTAAAACCTGGGATTGATTCCTGAGGATGGCAAGTCAAAAACCTCCTTGATTGCCCTCCGTAAGTTGATGTCCACCACCTCTGAGTTATAGAGAGGTTCGTTGTGGTTATCCTTCACTCCCGTCGGCTTGAGCGCGGTTACCTTCGTGAAAAGCTCACCCTTACGCAAGAACATGTTGAAGTAGGCTTCTACAACCGTCCTTGGAAGTATAGAGAGAGGACGCGTGGTGAAGTATGTTTCCAACCCAGCTTTGGAAATCCAATTGAAGACTGGTTTGATTTCCTCAACCGTTAGACATGTACCTTCCATGGAGATGACTTGATCCATGTGTACCAGCTTGTTGTTGACAACATCCTCAAGCTTGTCTGTTGTCCAGTTGGAATTGAGAAGTGCCATTGATTTTGAAAGAAATAGAGGTTTTTTTTGGAAATCTGTGAGTATTTTGAGCAAGAGAATACTCAGTGTGCAGATGTGCTTTGTGTTTGCGTAAAGACCTCAAATGGCACTATTGATTGATTAGACTAAGTCAGTTACTCAGACGTGGGGTTGAGATTAATTCCTGAATTTGAAAGGTTTTGAAATGAAGGGGCAGGATTAATCTCAGCATCAATCATTTACCCAAGTCAATCATATTCCGTATAAAATGGACACGTATATGAAAAAGTAACTAAAGCATTAAATACTCCGTTGCGCGTGGGTTTAAATATGAAAAGGCACACTTTTAATGAAAATGGAATGCATTTAATAAGGATTTTCAGGACGAAGGACTCAGGGAGACGCTTGAAATTCACAAAGTCAGGTTGAAACTCATACCTGTCAGGGAGACATTGTAGCACCCTGATACCTCACTGAGTCGAGTTTGGTCCGAGTTCCCCCTAGACCCTACACTGACTGCTCTCCCGGATCTAAAAGTCCTAACTCCACTGACAGTTCCATAAACCTTGCTTCAGCCAAAGGCTTAGTCAAGATGTCAGCTCTTTGCCTGTCAGTGTGAATTTTCTCCATCCTAATGTCCTTCTTTCCACATGATCTCAAATGAAATGATGTCTAATATCCACATGCTACACCTTGTGTGAAGCACTGGGTTCTGAGTAATTGCTATAGCACTATTGTTGTCACAATAGATTGGAACTTCATTAGCAAATACCTGGTAGTCCCTCAACTGTTGCCTTAACCATAAAATCTGAGCACAACAACTACCAGCAGCCATATACTCAGCCTCTGTTGTGGATGTTGCAACTGAATTCTACTTCTTACTAAACCACGAGATCAACTTGCTCCCCAAAAACTGACATATCCCTGAGGTTGATTTCCTATCAATCCTACAACCTCCATAATCTGCATCTGAATAACCTGTCAGTTCTAGATTGTCATCTGAAGGATACCATAGTCCCATATTGACTGTCCTTTTGAAATACTTAAGTATCCTTTTAGCAGCCTCCAACTGACTTCTCTTGGGATCAGACTGATACCTAGCACACACACCAACTGCAAACGTGATGTCAGGCCTACTTGCAGTCAGGTACAATAAAGAACCTATCAACCATCGATACTCAGTCTGATTTACTGAAGTCCCTTCAGTGTTAGAATCCATCTTCTAATTTGTGTTCATAGGGATCCTGGCTGGATTGCTGTTATGAACACCAAACTTATGAAACAAGTCTCTTGTATACTTGGCTTGATTAATGAAGATACCTTGACCAGTCTGCTTGACCTGCAATCCTAAAAAGAAGTTCATCTCTCCCATCATTGACATCTCAAATTTACCAGTCATCAACTTAGAAAATTTCTCACAGAGCTGATGATTTGGTGATCCAAATATTATGTCATCCACATAAATCTGGACCAAGAGAATGTCATCACCTTCAGTGATCCTGAACAATGTCCTATCCACGGTTCCCTTCTTGAACCCATGGTCTATCAGGATTTGAGAGAGGGTATCATACCAAGCTCTTGGTGCTTGCTTAAGTCCATAGAGTGCTTTCTTTAAATGGTATACTCTATCTCCAACCTCAAACTCGGGAGGTTGTTCAACATATACCTCTTCATTGAGTACACCATTCAGGAAGACACTCTTGACGTCCATTTGATACACCTTAAACTTCTTGTATGTTGCATATGCAAGGAACAACCTGATAGCTTCCAATCTAGCCACTGGAGCAAAAGTCTCATCATAGTCTATTCCTTCAGACTGACAATACCCCTTTGCAACCAGTCTAGCCTTGTTCCTTACTACAACACCATTCTCATCCTTCTTGTTCTTAAAGACCCACTTGGTATCAATAACACCTTGATGCCTAGGTCTATCAACCAGTTCCCATACTTGATTCCTTGTGAACTGATTCAACTCCTCTTGCATGGAAATGATCCAGTTCGAGTCAGTGAGAGCTTCTTCAATATTCTGAGGCTCTTGCTCAGAGAGAAAGCAACAGAACAGTGCACTCTCACCATGAAACCGTCTGGTCCTGACTCCCTCAGTTGGATCACCAATGACTAGATAAATAGGATGATCCTCTATCCATGTTCTTTTGCCCGGAGTTGTTCCTGAAGTACCTGCAAGGTTAGTATCTACAGGTTCAAGAAATTCAGGAAATTGAACAGAAGGGGATGAACCTGAGTCTATACCAAAGGGATTAACAAGCTCAATGTCAGGGACATTAGTTCCCCCTTGATGAGGTGACTCAGGAACCGTCTCAGCTGCAACAGCATCTTCATAGACGGTGCTTACCTCAGGTTGAGCCTGTTCCTCAGTCTGAGGCTCAACTATCCCTGATATGCTGGGCTTAGGAGTGGCACTTGGTTCATCATCCTGATCATCGTCATCATCCCATCTTGGAATTGGCACGACTTTGACCTTTGGATCAGATTGATTCTTTAAGCTTAGCCTTGTCACCCTCCTTGTGACCTCCTCAGAGTCAGGATCCAACACTCTTACCCTAGACTCATTAGCAAATTCATCAAACACAACATGTGGTGATTCTTCCACAACAAGGTGTTAGGATATAGATTAGATGTTTTGAAGATGTTAAAACAAGAACTTGTAATAGGACTAGCTGAACCTGTTAGTCAGCTACAGATTAGTCTTGGTCTAGAATAGGTCTTTGGTTAAGGGGGAAGAAATCTGTGCAGACCAGAGAAGGTACCAGATGAGGTGACCAGATGAGAGGTGACCAGATGAGATGTCCAGAGCAGAAGAGTCACCAGAGCAGAAGAGTCACCAGAGCAGAAGTGTCGCCAGAGCAGATGAGGTCCAGAGGAGTCTGACCAGATGAGCTTGGACCAGAGGAGTCTGCCAGAGGAGTCACCAGAAGACCCCACCAGAGGACTTCACCAGAGGACTCCCCAGAAGACCTCTCCCAGATGAGGACCAGAAGACCCCAGACCAGACCAGACCAGACGAGAGATGGATTAGTTCACCTACCAGAAACATCTTAGTAATCTGGAGACAAGGAGATTTTTGAGATCATTGATGGAGAAGAAAGCAATCTGGATAGTCAACTGATGGAGGATCTGATTGATTGATTGCTTGATTGAAAGTCAACTAATCAATCATATAATCAATATTTGATTGATTATATCCCTCCAATTATGGATTGTTTGAATTGCTAGCTCTCCAACGGCTAGTTAATTCACAACTATATATAGGAGTGCTTGGATTTGTTCTAAATAAGAGTCGCGCGAGAGCACAACAAGAACATACGAACTCTTCCAATCACTCACCTTTGTCCTTTCTAGTTTATATACACTCTATTAGGAGTTTAGTTGGATTATTACTCAACCTGTTCATCTTGTTAGATAAGGTTGTTGTAAGCAGTTGTACGAAGGAGCTGGTACTTCCAAATTCCAGTGGTTCGTGAGTACGTTGGTTGGAGTGAGAGAAAGTCCCCTTTGGAGAAAGGGAGAGTGGACGTAGGACAAGTTGGTCCGAACTACTATAAATCCGGTGTCATTTATTTTTCTGCAATTTAGTTTTCTGCATTTTCTTTTAGTACATTCTTTAAAGGGTTTTCTTAAAAATAATTTCAAAACGCTTTCCGCTGGATAACCATTTTGGGACCAACACAAGGGTCCTACAATTGTAAACCCTGAAAGCTTTACTAACTTCAGAATATCCTAAGAATATCCCTTCATCATATTTGCTATCAAAGGCTTTCAATTAGGTCTTCCCATTGTTGAGGATGAAGCACTTACAACCAAATATATGAAAGTAAGAGATACGAGGTTTCCTCTTATTCCATATCTCATATGGGGTCTGTGCATGTTGTTTGTTCAATATGGATCTGTTCTGAGTGTAGCATGCAGTGTTGATTGCCTCAACCCAGAATTTCTTGGGCAATCCTGACTCAGCCAGCATGGTCCTGGCAGCTTCCTTTAGTGTCTTGTTCCTTCTCTCAGCAACACCATTTTGTTGTGGGGTTCTAGCTGCAGAAGTCTCATGAGCTATACCAAGTTCATTACAAAAGTCAGAAATATATGAATTTATAAATTCAGTGCTCTTGTCAGATCTGATCTTAGTAATGGACTGATTCTTCTCATTGCTGAGTCTCCTGAGCAACTCTGGAAGCTTCGCCTGTGTTTCCTTCTTATTCAACAAGAAAATAACCCAAGTATATCTAGAATAATCATCAATAACCACAAGAGTATATTTCCTACCATTCATACTCACAGGTGTAATAGGACCAAATAAATCCATGTGCAAGAGCTGAAGAATCCTGTCAGTGGAGTGGGAAGCTTTCTCTTTGAATGAAGCTCTAACCTGCTTCCCTTCCTGACAAGCTTTACACACATGATCTTTGCTAAAAACTTCATTAGGTAGACCATCAACAAGTGACTGTCTAGAAATTTTGTTAAGAATCTTGAAGTTCAGGTGGCTTAATCTTTTATGCCATAACCAACTGAGCTCTAGAGAGCTTTTAGCAACAAAACAAGTATTAGGAATAGTGCTGCTCCAATCAGCAAGATAAACATTACCTTTCCTGATACCTGATATAAGTACTTGTGTTGATTTGTCCTTGGCTGAACATATATTTGATGAGAACTCAACACCGAAACCTTTGTCACATAATTGGCTTACTGACAAAAGGTTATGCTTCAATCCTTCTACAAAGGACACATTATCAAGACACCAAAACCTTTAGTAACACCCTTTGAGTTATCACCAAAGGTTACTTGTGGACCATCTTTAGCTTGATATTCTTGGAGAAGACTCTTCATTCCAGTCATATGCCTTGAGCATCCACTGTCTAGGTACCAAACAGCTTTGTTTGAGTCTCCTCTCCTCTTGTTGTGATCCACAACCGCCTGCAAGCAAATCAGGCTTTAGGTACCCATTGGTTGTTGGGTCCTATCGTGTCAGCTGTACCCTTCGGGATCCAGACTTGCTTCACAACCCTGATTGCCTCAGAGTGATGAATCTGTCTCCCTGAAACATCAACATACACAACTTTCTTCTTCTTTGCCTGAGAGGAAGATGGTGTATGAGTGCTGGACTTAGGCTTCACAGGAGCCTGAGTGGGTGCCTTTTGGGCTAGTTTCCTGTTCTTCCTGGGTCTGGGTGCAGCAGGTCTTGGGCCTTGTTCTTGATAAGGACCCTGTGTTCTATTCCCCCTAGGCAAGTGAGGGAATGAAAAACAGTTAAAGGCCTCAGGATGCCAAAACCATGGGGGTGTCATCATATTTGGCCTTCCCTGTTGGTATTGCCAAGCATGATGGTACCCTCGCTGACCAGTCTAAGGGCTCTTGGCCTGAGTCTTCCTCTACTTTTGCTGAGGCTTTCTCTGGCCTGAGCTCTCAGGGACCTCCTTCGGTTGCTTTGCCTTTCCCTTGGGTTTTAGCTTAGCAACCTTGGGGGCAACCCACCCTGACTATGTCAACAGTTTCCTTGCCCTTATCAGTTTGACGGGCCTGAAGTACAACCTTAGGTGCACTCTGGCCTGCCTGAACAAATACCCTCTCAGTGTTGCTCCCTGAAGCAACATAAGATTGACCCTGTGAGGATTTCTTAAGAACATATCCAAGTCCCTTTTTCTCATTCCCAAGCATCTGGCTGCTATTTATTTTCTCTCTAGCCACTGAGGATTTATTCATTGCTGCAACCTTTTGCTTGAGTGAGTCCTCACTCTTTTTCAGGATTTCATGTCTGGCAAAGAGGTCATCAAACTTACTCTTGAGTGATTTCAGTTCTTCTTTCCTGACCAACTCTTCCTCAGCCAATTCCTTCAGAAGCTTCTCTCTTGGGAGACGCTCAACATTGATTAAATCAATCTTCTGAGTTAGTCTCACAATCTGAGTTGATTCTTTAAGATCAGACTGAGGGAGCTGATCATTCAGGTTCTGAACCTCAGTACTCAATTTCTTGTTCTCCTCTACTAAGAAGACATTAGTTTCCTGCAATCTGGAGAAATCAACCATCAATTGATCCAGACAGATCTGAAGGTTCATTTCTCTGACTGACTCTGAGCTAAGCTCAGGATTTTGACCAGTGTAGGAACCACATACAGAGTTAGATGTTACCTCAGGTTCCTCCCTTGCCATCAGGCAGACATCATCATACTCATCATCAGAAAAGAGTTCAGGCGACCTCTCCTCAGGACCATCAGAGTCAGTTGCATCCTCAGCGAGCATCGCTCTCCGGTATGATAGTCTCTGGTCTCTCTTGGCCCTCCTGTCCTCTCTTTCCCTTACACTCCGCTTCGGACAATCATATTGATAGTGCTTGATCTTGTTACAGTTGTAACATGTTGGTTGCTTATCTCCTCTTTCTCTCCTTGGTTCAGGGATCCTCCTTGAGTCAGGTTCCCTCTGTATTGATGAGCTTTCAATCTTCCCTGAGTGTTTATCATCATGAGTACGTCTCTGTTCATCTCTGTGATCGGGCTTTGGATCTGAATATCTTCTTTCATCGCCACGATCTCTCATCTGGTCAGTGTTTCTCCTTTTCTCATATCTCCTTGAGCTTTGGTGGGTTCCTTCAGGTTTCCTGTCACGTGAGTCCTGATAAAATTTCTTATAACGACCAAACCTGGAATTAAGCTTATCAAAGCGTCTGGCCATCAGGCTGTACTCCTCAGCAAGTTCTTCCTTGCTCATCTCCATCAGTGACTTTGATGAAGATTCAACAGGTTCAGACCTGGCTTTGAACGCCACACTTTTCTCAAGAGTTTTCTCCTTTTCTTCCTCTTCTGGCTGAACTTTCTTCTTTCTTTTGTTAAGATCAAATTCCAGTGCTTTAAGCTCTGAAAAAAGTAAAGCAGAAGTTATGTTACCCATATCCTGAGTGTTCTTAAGCATAATTACACTATTATCCCATCTCTCAGGAAGGGCATTCAGGATCTTTGAAGCAACATCTCTCTTTGGGACATCTTTGTCCAGCATCACCAGCTCATTCATCAACTTGATGAACCTTGACTCCATCTGATCGATTGTCTCATCAGGCAACATCTCAAATGCTTCGAATTTCTGAATGGCAATGTTTCTCTTATTTTCCTTTATCTTTTCTGACCCCTCGCACATCCTTGTCAGGTTATCCCAAACCTCCTTTGTCATTTTTAAATTTATCAGCCTGGCTGACTCCTCGAAGGGCACCGTATGAAAAATGATGTTTCTGGCAACGTTGTCCAGTCCCACCATCTTGATTTCATTGTTGGTCATGTCTTTCCTTTCTTTCGGAACCTGCACGCCAATCTCAAGATGCTCATGTCCCAGTCCTCTGACATTAAGAATTGTGATCTTGATCAGTCCCTCACTGAGAACACGCGGCATCTGGTCATGGATGCCATCAAGATGCGCTTCTAATCTGAACTTCCAATAGACAAAGTTAGATACAGAGAATTTAGGTAACGAAGCTTCAAGTCTCCTCGAAGTCATGATGATGCAAGTTTTATAAAAAGCAAACTCAGATCTGTTCAGTGACCACCAACAGTTCCTCCTCTGAAACTATTAGTATTCAAAGTCAGTGGTCTTTTGAACCACTGCTCTGATACCACTTGTTAGTCCCAATACAAGACTGAAGAATACGTGTATGGGGGGGGAATTCACGTATATCAATTTTTCAAACTTAAAACCTTACTGAGTCCCCTTCACTCAGAGTGATAAAGAACTAGGTGCTGATAATACACCTACTGACTACACTTGGTGCGGGTCAGTTAGCTAACTATCAGTTTAAGTTCAGTGCAGAAATGTGTGAGCCCTGATAGTTTAAAGTCTTGTTTAGTTTGCTTTCTGAAAACCTTGATTACTCAAATGAATAGTGTTTAGTAAGGGCAGTGCTCTTTTTAATAGATCAGGCTGATTGATTCAAGCCTGATAAATCTTATGCAATGAATGAACAGTTAATATGGCAGGTATCCAATAAATCAAAGCAATAAGAACACAACAAGTTTAACGTGGTTTAGAGTCTCAAGCTCCTACGTCCACGCCCTGATTTAACAGGAAATCCACTCAAGGGATTCTTGTTTTTAATGTGCCAAGGTGCACCAAGATCAGCTACCTCACTGACCTATACAAACTTCCTTACTAACTAACTTAACTTACTTCCAATAAACCTAACTTTAGGGTTTTGGTTTCAGTTTGGATTCCAACTAGGTTGAGATTATCCTTACAAGACAGAGCTATGCTAAGGATTGGATAATCTCTCTAAGCTTAAGATATTGCTTGTACGCTCTTGGAATACAGATTAACTCTCAGTTGCTAAGAAACACTTGGGAAATTTAAAGGGTTTTGAGTGCTTCTTCTAAAGACTGAATGCTTTGAGTGTTGAGAGTTTGAGTGATTTCTGGCTTGGAAATTTCCCGTAACCTTGAATGGGTTCAAGGCCTTCTGTATTTATAGGTGATTTGAAAAACTATCCGTTGGAGAGATAGCCTTTCAGGTCAACTATGTAGAGTGTTTCAAACGGACATATCTTCATGCATCAGCCGTCCTTGCATGGAATTAGGTAGATGCATTAAATGCACATTAAATGCTTGCCCGTTGAATTTTGCAGTCTGAAGTCAGTCTTCTGTCAGGTTCTGTACGTGTGTGTCCTTCTCGGATTGGTCCACGTCATCAGGTTGGTGAGAATATCAGAACTTATTCCTAGGCTTCAGGCTTATCTTATTAAGTTCTCTTTGTCTTGAGCTCACCGGTCTTGTCCTGACTCTGACATTCATTTTCATTGCTTGGCTCTACTTCAAGTCTTCACATAAACTCAGTATCATACTGTTTCCTTCAGGACTGAGTAGTAATGACTTCAGGGTCATACTCTTCATCACTGAGACTTACTTAGCCAGCTTAGAGAACTGCCATAAGTTCAGGATGGTAACCGTCTTCAGGCCCTAGTCTTTATTATCATCAGTAAGTGCTCCTCTTACTGAGTACCTGTGAAGTGTAAAATGACTAAGTACAAAGTCTAACCAAGACTAGTCTGACAAACTAATGCAAACATCTTTTCAGGGGCTTTGGGATCTAATCAAAACTGACATTGTCCCAACAAGGTAGCATTCTTCAACTGGTCGAACAAGTCTTATATCCTCGGAAGAGGATATTTGTTCTTAATGGTAAGTTGATTGAGACCTCGGTAGTCTATGCACATACGGAAAGATCCATCTTTCTTCTTCACGAACAACACGGGTGCTCCCCTTGATGATGCACTTGGCCTGATGAAATTCTTTTCAAGCAAGCCTTGCAGTTGATCCTTCAGTTCTTCTAATTTCTTTGGCGCCATTCTATAAGGTGCTTTAGATACTGGTGCTGCCCCAGGTATCAAGTCGATGGAAAACTCTATCTGACGATCCGGAGGCAACCCGATTAATTCCTCAGGAAACACGTCAAGATATCCATCCACAATTGGCACCTTGATGCGCTTGCCGTCTTTCTCTCCTACTGAGATGTGGATGAGGTAAGCTTGGAATTTCTCCTTCCGTAATATTGATGCAGCTTGGATTGCTGATATTACTCAGGTTTCCTTCTTGGTCTTGATTTCACGAAATGTGAAGCGTTGGTCATTCAGGTTTCGAGGTCGATCTCTCATTTTGTGCATTTTATTATCTCTTTATTTCTTATTAACCAGTCAATGCCTAAGATTATATCAAAGGTTTTCATCTTAAGGATGTGAAGATCGGACTCTATCAGGTGATCGTCTAGCGTTAAGGGTAAACCTCTAATTCGACCCTCAATTTCCATAGTAGCCCCAGACGGAACACTCATATTTAAAACTTTTCCTTTTTCCCCGACTAATCCTAACTTTCTTTTAAAGTTATCAGATATAAAGGAATGAGATGCTTTAGTATCAAACAATACATACACAGGTTTTTCAAGCACAAAGACAGTACCTGCTAGCGTCTCATGTTGCTCAGGCTGGGCTGGTCCTTTCAGGCGAAGTTGCTCTCCGCTGCTTTCTCCTTCCTCTAGGATAGCATTCACGTGTTGTTAGGATAAAAATTGTTAGTTTTGATGAGTTAAAACAAACCAGAAGATGTAATAGGACCATCTGGACCTGTTAGCCAGATGATGATCTAGATTAGGACTTAGTCTAGGGGGAACTGCCAGACCAGAAGACTTCACCAGAAGAGTCACCAGAAGAGCCCACCAGAGGACTTCACCAGAGGACTCCATCAGAAGACTTCACCAGATGAGATCAGACCAGAGGCAGAGGACCTTCCCCAGACCAGACGAGTCCGGACCAGACGAGTCTGGTAGAACATAAGATGCTCAGTTTGATCCCCTGACTCTACTGAGTATTCTGGTTCTTGACCAGATGAGGACCAGAAGACACCGAGGTTGCCTGGTGTCTGGTCCTGCCTTCTCTGGAGAGAATCAGAGTTAGGCAGAGGAAGCTATTGACCGTTGGTGATTCAAATCAAGTCAACAAGATCAGGATTGGAAAGTATTTGAAGATAATCAATCCAAGGATCCCACCAACCCAATCAATCAATTAGGGAATTGATTGATTGAGGCTTCCTTATATAGAGGATCTGATTGGATTAGCCCTCCAACGGCTAGCCCTAATCCCCTCTATATATACAAGAGTGCAGTTCAAGAAAAAGCTCTAGAGACTCTACACGCGCACATAGCATACTAAGTTTTTTTATCACTACGCATTTGCACTCACTTTGTTCTTAATTACTCATCCAACTCGTAAGGAGTTTATATACTCAACCTGTTCATCTTGTTAGACAAGGTTGGAGTAAGTTTGTCTTTAGATCGAAGTTAGATCTAAAGAGATTGTAAGAAGGTGCTGGTACTTCGGAAATTCCAGTAAGTAGTGAGTTTGTTGGTTGGATAGTGAGACCCCTTTGATCAAGGGAGAGTGGACGTAGGATATTCAGATCCGAACCACTATAAATACGGTGTTATTTATTGCTTTCTTTAATACCTGTTGTTTATTATTTGTGCTCTTAGAAAAGATTTTCTCTAAAGACATTTTGGTTATAAAGGCTTCTGCAATTAATCTATCTAGTGGGACCAACACGTGTCCTGACCTTCTCTGACCCTGGTTAGGCGGATCTCTGACTGGGGGTCCTGCCTGACGGTTGTTAAGTGCAGGCAGCTGGCTAGTCTGGTAATTGGTCGCCTGCTGTGGGCGGTACGTGACATTATTAATCGGTTGGCGGTTGCTGCTCGGTGGCTGAGCACATTCATTAGACTTGTGCCCAGGTTGATTACAATGGTAACAAACTACTCCTCCCTGACTACAGGGTCCCCAGTGTCTCCTTCCACACCTTTGGCAGTTCTGGTTGGCTCGAGGGCCAACAAAGTAATTCCCCCTGGATGGCGGAACTGGATTCTTTTTAAAGTGTGGCTGCCAATTCCGATTGACATGGATAGTAGTCGGAGTTTATTTGTACTCCAAGTTTTGACTGATCGAGACTAGCAATGCTCGATGGAAAACTTCTCCATAGCTTGGCACCTGAAGGACAATTACAATTCCTGCTATCTCAGGCCTCAAACCCTGTTTGAACCTGCGAGCTTTCATTTCATCGTCACCCACTAGATGTGGGGCATAACGAGATAGCTGATTGAACTTTCTCTCATACTCTATCACTGAGAGAGTTCCCTGTCGAAGGTTGACAAATTCCTGTTCTTTCCTATCCCTTAGGACTCGTGGAAAGTATCTGTCCAGTATAACTTTCTTAAAGTCCTCTCAAGTAAGGACTTGTCTAGCTTTTTCGTCCATAGTCCGCTCATAAGACTCCCACCATTGGGCTGTATCCTCCATCAGCTGGAACTGGGCAGAGGAGACTTTTTGTGCATCAGCCAGTGCCATATGTCAGAAGATACATTCCAATCTCGATATCCACTCCTCAATCTCAAAGGGGTTCTCTTTTCTATTCAGCCTAGGTGGCTGCAGTCGTCGAAAATGTTCGACAAAGTCATTCATCATGGGCGCCATCTGAGGTATAGGCCTGTATAGTGGTGGAGGAGGTGGTGGAGCTTGCTGCTGAATGTAGTTCAGAAGAGAGATCAGTATTTCTCTCGCAATGTCGTTTTCTTGCGCGGCCTATTGAGGCGGTTCAGGTTCAGCCTGCGGAGGTGGGTCCTGTCCTATAGGATCCATTGGTTCAGAAATGGGGTTAATGCGGGGTCGTCAACGTCTACGTCTACGTCTTAGTGCCATTCTAAAGGTGGTTCTAATCGGAAAAGAATAATATTGTTACGATATGCATAAGTGTGAGAAAATTATAAAAATATAACCGGATTAACCAAATCAACACAACGCTAGCACTGAAACACTTGTGGTACATAATTCACCGCGATGCATCGGGGCACTCAATGGTACAGTGCTCACATTCGCACAGTATTATAGGAACCAGTGATGTGTCATTAAGTTATAATCAGATAAAATATATGATAGTCAATATATATATAAGGCAAGTAAAAACACATTGACAAGCAGTGAGCACATAATCAGTATATATATATCTAAAAAGTTTTGGTTCTACGGAGTCAATCTCCTTACATTACATCATAGAATACAAAAGGTTTCTAGGTAATGCTATAACATCGTGTCCTCACATCAGTACGGACCATGAGCGACAAAAAGGAGGGGTTAGAGCTGCGCTGCTATGGCGTATATGGAAAACGACCACGCAATTGACTACTACTATATGTCAAGCGGCTACCACCTATACTATATATATGTGCATCTACTACTATATACAAAGTCTGGAAGTCCATCTAATCATCAACCTCTGACTCTGCTGGGGAATCTACCTCTACTTCTGGCTCGTCTGCCTCAACCTCTGCTATCCCTGTCTCAATCCCTTCTGGCTCTACCACAGGAGGTGCGGCCTCTCCAAGGTCGAAAGGTCCCTCCCCAGCCAGTCCACTCGCTGTCCAGAAGGCAATGGAGTTATCCCGCTGCGCAAGAGTTGCCTCCAAGTACAGTGTGGACTTCCTAAGAGTGGTACGGGAGAACTCATCTTGGGAGTTTGCGGTAGTCCTTGATGCTGCGGCTGAGACTCGGGCAAGCACTACGTCCTCGTGGAGAGCCCCGGACATGGCAAAATCGTGCTGGGCAATCCCGGTGGCCTGTCAGGACAGGGTGCAGTTTTCATCCGCGTACCTGATCCCCCTATGTGCCTCCATCCAGTAGGCGTCTAGGTGAACCTGAGGGCCATGCTCTGGGTCGTCCACCCTCGTACGGGCCAATAGTCCGGCAGCGACGGGGCGGAAAATCTCGAGCACTCCTCCTGCGAATCGGGTCGCAGCTGCGAAGTCATTCTCAATGTGGGGCTCTGGGATAACCCTTGCCCTTTCGCGCGACTCTATAAAGCGGGCAGTGAAGGCATCGATAGTCTCTACTTCTAACTGATCAATCTCTAAGTACTGGGCCACATCTATCTTACGGGTTTCCTATAGGGAAAGGAAAGTTCTAGTCAAATTTTAGTTTCAAAGGAAAATAAATGTAAAGTAAACATTTAAAGCACATAATCAAAGAAATAACATAACATCATTTATGAAGTTCACAATTTATTCAAGTATTCTTATCAATTATTCGAGGTTCAAAAGCAACTTAGACTAGATTTTGTAGTTCCTCCTTCATAGTACGAACATTGTTTTGAGTTATCGTAACCTTTTTTATCGTGTAATATATGAAGTCAAGCTATTGTAAATTTGTAGGCCTTTAGATAATTTTATGAAAAAATAGTAACGTACCTTCAAGGAGCTTGTAGACAGTAATCAGAGACACGTTTTCCCGAGTAAATTAGTATTTTAATACTTAAGTGAAAATAAATAATTTTAGTGTGACAGGAAACAAGATTTGGGGTTAGGTCCGAAAGTTTTTGAACCTAGGCTCTGATACCACCTGTAACGCCCCGAATCCAAAATATATTAATTATATCAAATTCGAAGTATTATTGTGATCAAAAGTCCGAACTATAAATTTTTTGAAGGAAATGTAACAGAATTGAATGATGAGTTTCATGCAGCGGATAAGTGGGGAGAAATATTATAAATGTATCGCACACATAAGTGTATATATATATATAATTGTATAGAGGCATCTGTATCTTCAGGATATTACACACTGAGTTTTAGTAACTGAATCACACGGTAAATAGTATCATCTTGCATAGCAGTAGCGATAACATTTATTTAGGAATAGGATAATAGTATAGGCATCATTGTATTATTAATAGTATTTTAAGCAAGCGGGAAACTTTGTGTCTTCTGCATCACTGTCCTTGCTCACCGTAATCGAAATCTGCAAAGAGGTTAGGAAAATGGGGCGTGAGATTTAAATTCTCACGTGTGGGTGATTTGCAACGTCATGGGATTGGTAAATCCGAAATATATTAAGTTATACTCATTGATAAAGTGTTTATTTCATTAAATCAGTTTCACATATAAGCAAGATTACAATATTCCATAGAAGAAACAGTTTATATAATAATTAATCAGTATTAAGCATATTTCGCATAATATAATTGAAATAGCACAAGTTGGTTCACATTAGGGCAAAGCCCAAAGTTATGTTCACGTATTATCACAAACTGCTAAACCATATTCGTACGACCATTCCACTTCCAACAAACTTACTCCTTCCAACCACAACAAACTTACTCCTTCCAACCACAACAACCTTCAAAATAAGATTAGCAAACCATCAATGACCTTATTCCCAGTGCGCAACGTAGGCGGCTGACCCGGGGACCAGATATGTTTGAATCAACAACCTACATTCCGAGGGCGTCCCCGACAGCTCCCGGGAGGTTGGATTAAAAACTCGATCCCAACTCCGTACTTACTAACTTCCCTTCCTTTTATAAAACTGACACTTCAAATTATATAGAGAAATTACTTGATTGACAACTGAACTGATTCATGCTCACATAAGGTACTTACTCATATAATGGTGATTAACTTATAAGAATAGTATGCATTATGCATCATATATAATTATATCACATAGTTTAAACAGTTATATAATAGTGTTTACATTTATGTTGGATTAATTATTTTAGATTTATTCGGTCGAGTTCAGAGTATACCAGCACAACGTTATTATTAGGAGATCAATCAATTGATCATCACCCACCTGTTTGCTCCGGGTCCCGTGAATGATATACAAACAGATGGTCGAAATCATCGTGTGCGTTCCAACTAGCACCGAATCCTAGTAGGAAATCATTTGATTAAAAGTTGACCTTTGAATTGTTTAGGAAGACTTGAGAGTTTGTGTTACGAGAATTGAGTGGATCGTTGCCTTTAGAAAATTATCGAAAGCTAATGTTTCCAAAGGTTGATTTCTATTTGATAAGTACATCCCTTTTCAAGAGGAGGTGTATTAGTGGGTGTATTTACTAATTTCCTTTGTCTCTTTAGCTAAAAGCCTTTTATAGATTTTAAAAGTATATTCATATAATATTCTTCTTGAAAGCACCTAAAAGAAATAGATAATTATTAAATATTATTAATAGGATAAAAAAAATAGATTTTTCTTTCTAAGATTTCTATTTCTCATTTTAAAAGGATTCTTAAATATAAATTCATATTTTATAAATAAAGAAATTCCCTTATTAAAACTTATTAATAGACTTTGACTTTCTAAGAAATTTATATTATAATCTAAGATAGTTTATAAAAATACTCTTCTTTTCTAATTTTAGTAATACTTCTAAAGTTGGTTTGTGATACTTCTAAAACAAAGGAATTATATTAATTTCTCCAAGAAAAACTCTTTTCATTTGTTACTAGTTCGGATAATAAAAGACTTATCTTTTGGGTTCCTAATTTTCTAACAGTGGCACAAGGGGAAGACGAGTTTCCCTTTGTCCATAAAATTCACCCAACTGTGTTTAACCAACAAGCTTCATCATCATTTAATTAAAAATACTAGCCATCAATTCATAACATCAACCAACTAAGTCAAATGATACTAAACAACTAAAGTAATGACACTAAACAAGCTAAAACAACAATACTAGTCCACTAAGTCCAAACACTACAACAATCTCAAAACAACAGTACTCCATAATTCAACTACTGCTACTAAAATACTAATCCAAAGTTCAAGAGGGTTACAACCCAAACAACAGTCACTGAACAAAATAGGAATTCAACAAAAGAAAGAAATAGGAACTCAACAGATTCATCATCCATTCTGTTTCTTGTTACACGGTTCCGAAATAGTCTCGATTATAAATCCGGAAATTACGAAAGAAGAAAATGAAGGTAGAAACCTTACGTTCTTCGGGTTCGATGTGGTAAACGGGCGGCCTAACGACGTCGATTGGAAATTCGGTGGTTCGCTTGAAAAATCGGGCAGCCTAACGGCGTCCTTCGGCATATCGCCGGGAAAAGTCGGGCAGCCTAACGACATCGATCGAGATTTCTAGAAATTTCAGCGGCAGCAACTTGGATTCACGGCATCATCTCGATCGGAAATTAAACAGAAAAGAAAGGGTTACGGGTGAAATTGAAATTAATCTCAAAGAGTAGAAATCGAAAAGGGGATTTTCAATTACTTATTGGAAAAAGAGAAGAAAGAGGCGGCATTGGCTTCGGGATTTGACGGTGAGAGGAGGGCGGCGGCGCGAGAGAGAGCGGCGGCGAGAGAGAGCGACGCGTGGGCTGGGTCCACAGCGGTCGAAGCGGCGGCGCTTTCGTGAAGAGAGAGAAGAGGTGGTGTTGGCTGGAGCGGTGGCGCGACGGTAGCGTCGGGTTTAAGCACAGCGCTGCGATTCGGCGGTGGCATCGGGAGAAGGAGGAGAGAGGTGTGGTGATTATGGCTGAGCACGGCGGCGGCCGTTCGCCTGAGAGGGGAGGCATCTCGACTGCGATGCTGGGGCTGAGGCACGACGGTGGCGAACGGAAGACGGCGTTGCTTGCCGGTTTTAGAGAGAGGCGAGAGCAATTTTTTGCTGAGTAGAGAGAGAGGGAAAATTTGCGTGAATGAAGGAAAAATGAGGGAGAGAGATAACTAATTTCCATATATACGAATCTTCTCCAAAATATTAAATATCCCTTCAAAATCCATTTCATATACGGATCTTCTCCAAAATATTAACTATCCCTTCAAAATCTATTTCAAGTCCGGATTTGCTGGGATATTTCTATCAAAAAGGATTTTAAATAAAGGAAAGGTATTGATGATTTAAGGATTAAGAAACTAAATTCCTTGTGATATTCTTTCGTACAAGATAATTAATTAAGGTTTGTTTGGTTTAATTATTTAAATTGGAAATTGAATTAATGAAGTTTTTTTAAGATTCAAATAATATTTTATTCTATTTGAATTATATTAGTATATTTTTATTAATAAATTATACGGATCGTAATCCTTAATTTAAACTTGAATATTTAATTTCTCGTAGTCCTTTATTAGTTTGAAAGATTTGATTCCTTTCTTTGAATTTAGGAATGTATAAAAAGGGTATATATTTAAATTACACGATAGCACACAAAATAAATAAAATTAAAAGAAACAAAGATAAGAAAATAAAATTAGGTTTCTAATTAAAGAAAAAGGGTACAAAACGGGGCGGGGTGTTACAAAAAGAACCGTGTATCTCTCCTCAATTATACTCCCTCCGTTCCAGTTTTGTTTTCTCATTTGCCAATATGGTATGTCCCAATTTTGTTTTCCCATCCCCAAAATAGAAATAAAGTACAATTACTTTTTTAACATTCACCCTACAATTCAACTACTTTATTCATTTAAATACTACTTTATTCACCATTTACCATTCTCAAGACTACTTTATTCATTTCAATACTACAATTCAACTCTCGCATTAAACTCTGTGCAAAGTCAAATGGGAAAACAAAACAGGGACGGAGGGAGTACCAATTTCACTCTCAAACCAGTTTCCAAAATATCTACTCTCACGACTGTTACAGAAAACACGTCTCTCTCCCCTCCTCCTTTCTTTTTTTCCGGCGATCAGACGCCGCCGCCGCTCGCCCAGCCGTCATGTCGCCCTCCTTTGCACAACCACCACCAATCGTGCCGCCTTCTCCGGTTGCGAACGACTACCATCGTGGAGCTACCGTTACGCCGTGCTTTGTTCCCCCCTTTGCCGCTCATCGACGCTCGTCCTCTCGGTTTCCCCCTTCATCGAGTACCACCGCCTCTCTCTAGCGTAACCACCATCGCACCGCCTCGTCTCTCTCTCTCTCTCTCTCCGGTCGCGATGCTCCCGCGATGTAGTAGGCCTCAACCACCACCTCACGCCGCCTTCCAGTGTCGCACCGCCACACCAGGTCGACGTTGTCATCCCCTTCCTCTATGCGAGTCTCAATTTCTCCTTGTTTATTCAATTCCATTCAATTCCAACTTTAATTTCCTCAATTAAATCTCCTTTCGATTCAACCGTTCTTGGTTTAATCTTAATTTTAAATTTAATTGAGGCCCCTTAGTCCTTTCTATCGTTCCGATGAAGAGCCCGACGAGCACTTTATGAAACTGTTGTCTGTTCTATTTTGAAGAAATCATAACTACGTTGTTAGGCTGTCCGGATTATATCAATGAACCACTGAACTACGCCGTTAGGCCGTTCGATTATCCACTAACCTTTAAACGACGCTGTTAGGCTGCACTCGTAAGATTGCTAGTCTTCTTCTCTCCATTTTTCTTTAATTCTCGTAGTAGTTGGGATATAAATTGAATTGTTTTAGTTTCCCCTTGAGGTTCAGACTTTGTATGTTGAGATTATTATTTTTGGTATGGAAGCCTGTACGTGGTAGATAGAAATGTTATTCTGTTGAAATTGCTAGTTGTTGGTATTGTTGAATTAAGTCAAAGCATTTGGACTAGTGAATTGGTATCACTTGATGAGTTGTTGAGTACTCTTGAAGTAATTAGTTGGTGTTGTTGGATGGACTGTTAGCATTATTTTTTAGATAAGTTGTTAAGTATTATTGAATCAGTTGATTAGTACTATTGGTTAAATTGTTCGGTATTATTGAATTAGCTATTGAGTATCACTGAATTAGTGGATTAGTATGTTGTGGGTTTTCTTCCTTTTCTTTAAGGTTTCATCTTTTTGTTTATTTTGAAAAAATACTAGTACGGTTAAGTTTCGAAAGTAATATCGTATTAGATGAATTTGGAAAAAGGAACGAAAAAGACAAGTCTTTAATATCTAAATTAGTAACAAATGAAAAATAGTATTTCTCAAAAATAATATTATTCTTTTGTTTTGAAAGTGTCACTAATCAACTTTGAGAGTATTACTCCCTCCATCCCAAACTCAACTTCCCAATTACTGTTTGCATGGTTATTAAGAAAAGAGTTGTTTATAGTATTTAAAGTGATAAAGTAGATGCTTTTGGTTATTAGTGTATGGAGAATATAATATTAAAAAGTATTGTTACTTTTTTACCAAAAGTAGATGTAGCAAACGAGTATGGGACGGACCTTTTTGGTAATGTAGCAAACGAGTTTGGGACGGAGGGAGTACTAATAATAGAGAGAAAAGTTACATATATAGTATTTTAATATTTATTATGCAAGTTTTCTCTAAAAATCAAATAAGATTAAAAGGGGGGTTTTTATTTATAAAAATATAAATTATATTCAGAGTTCTTTTAAATTAAGAATAGAAATATTAGAAAGAAAAATATTAAATCGGGACTTTTATTATACTAATATTATTTAAATAAATTTCTCATTCTTTTAATTATTTTCAAGAAAAATATTATATGGATATATTTTTAAGTTATAAAAGTTTTTAGTTATAAAAGGACAAAAGAAAGTAAAGGACCATTTTTATGAAAATCGAAATAGTCTTACCGTGAGGAAATTAGTAAGTACACCCACTAATACACCACATCTTAGAAAGGGGTGTATTTACCAAGATAGTGTGTGATTTTAAGTAAGTATTGTAGGTGATCAAATTTAATCGGTAGGATTAGTGACTGTTTTAGTTCGGTTTAAGACCACCAATCAATTACATATGATTGATTACCACCGTAAATGGTAAATCGAAGATTCGGGATGTGGAATTATAAATACGAAAGTCGAAATCGTATTAATTTCGTATGTGTGTATGTTTAGGTGTGTTAGTGAGTGTTTTAGGAGCATTTGTGAATTTGAACTTGTATTTCTCAGCTGGAGAACAACTATTTATAGAGGATAGCAAGTAGGAGGTGTCCAAGACTCTTGGACTTCCTAGCTTGCATGCTAGACATGTGTCCTTTGACCTTTGTTTGACCTTATCTAAGCTGAATCTTAGTTACAAAGTCTTCTTTGGTCTTATCTCGGACTTCATTGTTTTTCGTCCAGGTCGGTTTATTTGATCCAGTATGGATTCTTCATACAAGTTGCTCGCTTCTTGTAGACATGGCTTGGAAGTTGTTCGCCTGGAATTCGGGTTGGAATGAGCTTGGGAATCTTAGTTCCTTGTTCGTCAACAAGTTGTTCGCCGACGGAGTTGTTCGTCATTTCGTACACCCCCTGGATTGTTTTGTGCACTCTCATTTGATTTTCTTTGTTAAACATCTTTTAAGGCTTTAATACTTGTTCGCCCGACGGTAATTGTTGTTCGCCTATCAACAATTACCCCCTATCCTGACTAGGTGTTGCTATTGACGAGCATCTTTGAGCGAGCAACAATAGTTAGGATATTAAACTGATGAGGATCGGGACGAACATCATTGGACCTAGCGAGCAACAAATGGTGTGTCATTCCGTCTCCCCAAGGTCTGGGGGTTGTACGAAGATGACGTGGGTGGCATGATTGCGCGCCGCCCACGCGCAATCAATCCCGAGGTGACGCACCCCTATATTTGCTCGTAGACCCCTTAACTTCTTCTCGAATTCGCAGATTGACCCTATTTCTTGTCATTTCAGTCCCTATTTTGTGGGAAAATTACGGGTTTTACCCCGTTTTTCCACTTAGTATAAATAGAAGTGGGAAATGAAAATTTTCCCACTTCTTTTCTTCTTGCTACAGTGCTCCGTCTTCTTCCTTTCTCCTCCGGCGATTTCAAGCTTTTTCCGGCGATTACTTCAATTTCAAGTCTCCGGTGCAATTCAGAGGTAGTATTATTGTGTTTGTTTTCCAATTTTAGCTTTTATTGGTTTCTTTTCTTCACAAACCTCCATCGCCGCCGTATGGGACCCTGCACCATCTTTTTCTCCGGGAGTTTGCCGCCGTCTGCAATATTTTCTGCCGCCGTCTGCGTTTTTTCTTCCTTTTCTCCTATGTCTTCTCATTCGAGCAATAAATCCGAGGAAACCCTTGATCCCCTTTTCCCCATAGTCACATACGAGAACCAGTCTCCATTCGAGATTTCCTCGGCATCGACCCCCAACGCTGACCCAGTTGCTCGATCGGTGGAGGATACTGATGCTCGCCCTTTTGGGGGGGAGGTAGTTGTTGCTGCGAGCAGGGATTCTGGTGAAAGTTCTTCGTCCAGTGCTAAATCGGAAGATCCCAGATTTGACGAATTGACTCGTGAATTTTTGGAAGGGATAAACTTTCCATTTCTGAAGATGTTGGAAAATGAGATCCCAATCGGAGTTGCTCGGCCCTTTGATTGGCGAGCATATGTAGAGGAGCATGCGAATAGCTTCCAAAGACCACAACGGCAAGTTATGGACTTGGTGAAGACTGAGTTCCAAGCGAGCAAGATCAAGAGTGTAGTTCTCGAAGAGGATTTAGACTTAATCTTGGAGACCTACAAAATCCCATATGACATTCATATGTAGGCCCCCAGGAGAAAAGAGAGAGCTAATCGCCCACCTCCAGGATGCACGGCGATCAACATTGACACTTTGATCGCCGATTTAAAGTTGCCTCTGCCTTCAGTTGTTGGTCGCTTTCTGGAGGCGACCAACCTTGCTATCACCCAAATTACTCCAATTGGGTGGATGAACCTGCTGGGCTCGATGTGTTTGTTCGCCCTGGAGGGATATGCTGATCGCATCACTGCGGAGGAGATCAACTATCTCATGACCATCACTAAGTGCCCCATAGGAGAGGAGGGTTATCACTACCTCAAAGCAAGGACTGGGCTTAAGATGGTGGAAGAAGTGCCGAATAAGATCCGTGACTGGAAGCAACACTTCTTCTTTATTGGGGGTGATTGGCGAGCATCTTCTGGTCCACACGGTGGCATTAGACGAATAAACTCTCCTGCCGCTTATGGAAAATTTAAGCGTAAGTTTATTTTTGTTCGTCTTTGAACTGTACTGTTCTATTTTAACTTTTCTTGTTTGCTCGCAGGACCACGATTGCTCAAGTGGAATTCGGAGGAAGTGGAGATTGGCTCAGAATTTTTGTTTACTTCCTGTTTGGTTGGCCTACGCAATAGAGCAGATAGGACCATCCAGTATCTGAGCGAGAAGAGGTGTTAGAGAGTTGCTCGCCTATTCCCCTACCCCCACCACTTAGAGGCTCAGGTTGAGGTGCCCCCAGGTATGAGATTTTATCAACTTACACAGGCTTTCTTGTTCGCCAAAGAAGAACAGAATACTTGCTCGCATCTTTCGCAAACTAACAATATCTTCTTTTTTTTTAGCCGAGCAAGTTACCGTTGCAGTTCCTCCTTGCTTCGGTCTTTTGGAGCAAAGGGTACACGAGATGCCCCCACCGAAAGGAAGGAAAGTAAAGGGGGACCCCCTCCCCCTCAAAAGTGCTCGCTATGACGAACAAGCCTGAGGGGGCCAAAGTTCCTCGACAGGCTGCCCCCTCGGGCCATGCTCGCCCAACCCCCCCTCCTACCCTCCCACATGGGGGAAAACGATTAAAGAGGGCCGACGGGACCCCCGTGGCGCAAGATATCCCTACCGGCCACAAGGGGAAGGAAAAGGCGGGCAAGAATCTTGTTCGCTCTGAGGAAGAAGTTGCTCGCCGCTCTTCTGTGGAGCCTACTGAGAAGGCGGGCAAAGCTGGGAAGGATGTGGCCCCAGTCCGTGGCCCAGAGGACATTACCCTTCTAGGTTGGGACGAATGCAAATTCGCCGAGTAAGTTTTCATCTCTTTTTACCGAGCAAGGTTGGCTTTATAACTTTGCAAATTTTTCTAAGTGTTGTCTGCTCTCTTGTTTGCAGATACCGGGCTGACGACCATCCGGGGTGAGCACATGCTGTTCATCAGTATGCTTGTTCCAAGACTCCTGTTAACATAAGGGAGATCTCCGACGATCACGTTCACAGGGCAACGGAGCTGGTCGCCCGATCCTGGACACGACCCATGGAGAAGACTATCTCCATGCAGGGGTTGGTGGATAACTTCCATTTGTCCATGATGCATCACGCCAACGGCCTCGTGATGGCGCAGAAGGCGATGGCCCAGCTGGCCGAGCAGGAAGAAGCTGTTAGCAGATATGCCAGTACTGCTCGGCAGCTTACTGAAGGGAAGGACGGCTTGGTTAACAACTATGAAGCCAAGCTTGCTCGCCTCAATAACCAGATCAATGTTTACATTGACAATGAGAATAAATATCTTGAAGAAATTCAATGTTTATCTGGTGAATTGGGAGGCAAAGATGCCCTGCTCGACGAAAAGAAGAAAAAGCTGTCCGCGGCTGAGCAGAAGATTATCGAGCTCGAAGCGGAAGTTGCTCGCCTCAGGGATGTGGAGGCCAACACCTTCACCCACGAGCAGCTCGAGGCTGAGCTCCAAGCCCGGTCCGCCCCCATCTCAAACTTAGGATATATATGTGCCTATGTCGATTACATGCGTACAATTTTAAAGACATGGTGGAAGAGATGGGCAGGGACCTGACCGAGTTTCTGGAGCACTATCCCCCGCCGAACAACATTGAGATCCAGTTGGGGGATATCGCCGAGCTGGGGGTCAAGATTGACAGCCTTGACCCCAGTATCACCATTACTCGCCCTCCTCCTATAGTCGATGAGGGCGAGCAGGAAGAGGAGCCAGCTGCAGCAGACGAGCAAGCTGCTAGAGAGAGGGAAGAGAAAGCAGCCGAGGATATGGCTAGAGATATGATCGTTGACCCTCCTGCCGATCAGACTCAAGGCCCTCCCCCTGCCGAGCAGCCATAGATTTAGGACTTAGAGTAGTCTTTATTTTGTAATAGTTGTTCGTCTTTTGTATTACACTTCCTCTAGAACACTTGTACTATTTTTGAGGCTCAATGCCATTTAATTTAATGAAATATCTTTCTTTTGTTCGCTCATTTTCTTTTTATGTTAATTGCCTTTACATTTTCGTCAATGCTTTTGCAATTATAACATATAATTTTGGGCTTTGTTCAATTTGAATTTTGCCTTTATGGAATTTGGGTTTAGCCTTAGGTTCTGCTCATCTTAAAAGACGAACAACCTTTAAATGGCTTTGGTCCTTAAAAATTGACTTGTACCTCGAGCTTTTGGACTTTTCTTTTAACGAATAACTATGTATACATTGTAAAAAATTTACAAGTGTTGCAAGACTGCCCGTCACTAACATATACAACTTGACGAACAACTTTGAACACTAACTAAAACATGCTCGCTTATAACATTTTTGCCGAGCAACTTTGTCTAAAATAAAAAAGATGAACCAGCACTAAAACTATACAATGTGCCGAACAACTTTTCATTCTTTACTTAGCAAAATTTTCAAAAAATTAAGCAAGTTTTTGGTTTGCCCTATCTGGTTCACTTGCCCCCCAAGACATTTGTTCGCCCAATCAAGAACTTGTTCACCTCATTGATAGTATTTCTTCAGATGTACGGCATTCCAGGAGTATTTGGCCGGCTTGCCTTACATATCTTCGATATCGTATACACCATTAACGAATTTTTCCGTTATACGATATGGGCCCTCCCAAGTTGGTCCCAATACACCTGGAGGTTGGGCGAGCAACTTTCTTAGAACCAAATCTCCAACTCTGAATTCCCTAATTTTAACATGGGAATTGTAGTAGCGTTCTGCTCGCTGCTTATAGGTAGCATTTTTTAGCTCGGCATTTAGTCTTTTTTCTTCGAGCAAATCCATTTCAGTAGCTAGAGCAGAGTTGTTCGCCTGCTCATCAAAGTTGATCGTTCTGAATGTATTGGTCTTTAACTCGATTGGTATTACAACTTTTGTTCCGAAAGCCATTGCAAAAGGTATTTCTCCGGTGCTTGACATGGGAGAAACCCTATATGCCCACAGGACTTCTGGGAGTTCTTCAGACCAACAGCTTTTGCTTTCTGCTAGCCGTACTTTTAATGTATGCTTTATTATCTTGTTCACGGCTTCGACTTGTCCGTTTGATTGGGGATGATAGGGTGTGGAGTAATGTTTTTTGATCCCCCACTTCGCACAGAAGTCTCTCAACTCTTTCCCATCAAATTGCGGACCATTGTCTGTCACAATGGTTTGTGGAACCCCAAAGCGACAGACAATGTTCTTCCAAATGAAGTTGATCATTTTCTGTTGTGTAATCTTTACCATGGCTTCTGCTTCTGCCCATTTCGTATAATAGTCAACTGCCACGACGACAAATCGAACATTTCCAACACCTGCCGGGAAGGGACCAATAATGTCCATCCCCCACCTTGCAAATGGTCATGGGCTATAAACTGATACGAGCTGTTGGGTAGGGGTATGAATGTTCGGGGCAAAAATTTGGCATTGATGACAAGTCTTTGCTTTCTTGATTGCATCCTAGCATAAAGTCGGCCAATAGTAGCCTTGTCTGATAGTTTTGTACGCCAAGGCTTGCCCCCCAGTGTGATTTCCACATACTCCGGCATGTATTTCTTCGAGTATTGCTCGTCCTTGCTGCCTAGACAAACATTTGAGAAGTGGGATTGAGATTCCCCTTTTGTAAAGCTGCTCGCCCACCAGAGTGTATCTGGCGGCTTGCTTTGTTAGCTTGGTAACTTCAAAAGGGTTGTTCGGTTTTTCCCCACTTTTCAAGTATTTGACTATACTTGTTCTCCAGTCCCCTTCTTCACCTGCTTGTTCGTCGAGTTGATTGACATTGTAACTTCTTGTTGATGGGTCATTCATCTTTGTAATTATAATGTCTGTCAACTCTGCAGGTCCTTCGCTTGTTGCTAGTCGAGCCAACACATCTGCTTGTGTGTTGCTTGTCCTCGGAATTTGTTCAATGAAGACTTGTTCTAATAAGGACATCAGGTAAGCAACAATTCGCTGATACTCGATCATATGATCGTCTTTCGCTTCGTATTCACCTCGAACTTGGTTCACAATCAATTGAGAGTCGCCAAATATTTATAACCGTCTAACACCTACTGCAAGAGATAAGTGGAGACCAGCAATGAGAGCTTCATACTCAGCTTCGTTGTTGGTTGCCATGAAACCAAATCTAATCGCCGAGGTGAATACTTGTCTGTCTGGACTGATCAAAACCACTCCTGCCCCCGAGGCTATGTTGGTTGAAGATCCGTCAACATAAAGATGCCAGGGGTGGTCAAGTCCTCTCGTCGGATCTGGTGGGAAGGTTAGTTCGACTATAAAGTCGGCTAACGCCTGCCCTTTGATCGCAGTTCGAGGAGCATAGGTCATCCCGAATTGGCTAATCTCTAGTGACCATTTTAGTAGACGACCAGCTGTGTCGGGGCGATGGAGAATTTGTGTGAGTGGGAAAGTGGTTAGCACTTCAACTTGATGGTCAAAGAAGTAGGGTCGTAACTTCCTCACACTCATGACAAGTGCGTATGCCAGTTTCTCGGTTGGAGAGTATTTGATCTCCGCTTCGTGCAAAGCTTGGCTGACGTAGTAAATAGGTTGATGGAATTTGCCGTCTTCCGTACTAGAACGGAGCTGATTGCCACTTCTGACGCTGCCAAGTACAAGTATAGCTTTTCTCCTAGGACGGGTTTTGATAGAATCTTAACATCTCCCAGGTAGTCCTTAAGTTGGTCGAACGCCTTTTGACAGTTGTTAGTCCATGTGAACTGTCCTTTCTTGATTGCTTCAAAGAACGGACGGCATTTGTCCCCCGATCTGGATATTAACCAATTTAATGTTGCTAGGCATCCTGTAAGCCTTTGCACTTCTTTTATCGAACGTGGTGGTTGCATATCCACGATAGCTTTGACTTTTGTTGGATTAGCTTCAATCCCTCGTTGACTAACAAGATGGCCCAAGAATTTTCCAGAATGGACTCCAAAATTGCTCTTCTTTGGGTTCAGCTTCATATTGTAATGTCGAAGAATATCGAACACCTGAGTCAAATGCTGAAGATGGTCTTCCTTTTGGGGGCTTTTGACTACGATATCGTCTACATAGACTTCCACCATATCTCCAATTTGTTTATCGAACATCTTGTTCACCAACCTTTGGTATGTTGCTCCGGCGTTGATGAGGCCGAAGGGCATTCTCCTCCAACACAACAAGTTTTTGTTCGTATAAAATGTTGTGTTCTCTTGATCGTCTGGATGCATCGGAATTTGATGGTACCCGGCAAAGGCATCCATGAATGTTAGCATCTCATGACCTGCTGTGTTGTCCACCAATTGGTCAATATGAGGGAGAGGAAAGTTGTCCTTCGGGCATGCTGCATTTAGATCCGTAAAGTCTATGCATAGCCTCCAGGTCCCGTTTGGTTTCCTCACAAGGACTGGGTTTACCACCCATTGTGGACAGAGTGCTTGTCGGATTAGGTCATTGTCTAACAACTTCTTTACTTCTTCATTCAAAGCTTGATACTTGTCTGGGCCATACTTTCTTCGTTTTTGATGGACAGGTCTTTTTGCTTGATTGATGTTGAGCTTATGACAAGCATGTTTTGGATCTATTCCCACCATGTCTGCATGAGACCAAGCAAAAACATCTAGATTTTTACTGAGGAAGTCTTTCATTCGGGATCTGTAAGGCTCAGGGAGCTCAGATCCTATGTACAATTCAAGATCCTAGTTTTCAGGATTAACTTTGAACGCCTCCAGTTCTTCAACTGGAGTTGCTCATTGTTTTTTTCCTTTCCAACGAGGATCAAGTATTGGTCCCTCAGGGTTGAAATCATTTTCGATGCTCATGGGCTCTGCTCCCAGGCGGGGATCTAGATCATCTGTTGGTCCTGATTCATTGTTGTTAGTCAACACCTAGCCCTCCAAGTCATCGGATGAATGTTGCTCGTCACCACCCCTTTGTTGTTCGTCAGATGGAAGTTTCCCATGGTGGTGATGAGTTGTTCATCCAACACTTGTTCGTCAGAGTGTTGCTCGTCGGTATCCATGTGGTCCTCCTCTATGTCCATCATGTTCTCTAGTATTGATGGTTCATCAGCAGGATAGCTAGTTTGGCTTCCATCATGGATACTAATGCATGCTTGGCCTGCAACTGCAGGAGACATTCCCTGGCCTTTCTTTGATCTCCCTTTACTGTGCCTGCTCCACTTGCTGTTGGGAACTTCAAACAATAATGGTAAGTTGAACATGCAGCTTTAAATTCATTTAGGAAAGGTCGACCAAGAAACCCGTTGTAGGTTGATTCCTGATCAACGACCAAGAAGTCAACCATTCTCGTTATGTTTTTCTCGGGTTCCTCGGCCGTTACAAGCTGAACGGACAACCTAATTTCCCCTAACGGGACTGTTACAGCATTTCCGAAGCCTAAAATTCTGTGATTTGAAGGTCGGATGTATTTTGAGTAGTCTCCAAGTTGATCAAGCGTCTTTTTGAAAAGAATGTTGGTGTAGGCTCCGGTGTCCACCAACAATCTGTGTACTCTGGTCTCCATAATCTTGGCATAGATTACGAGCGAATCATTATGGGGGGTCAAGATCCCCTCCAAATCCTTCTCAGTAAAGATCAATTCTGTTGTTTGCATGATGGATGTCTTAACCCCCATTCCCTGTACTTGATCGATCGCTCGCAATTCGGTTTTTCTTTTTCAGTTGGAGATCGGCGGTCGTCCATCAGAACATCCTCCCGCTGGTTCTGCGGGTTCCATCATGTATAGGTCTTCGAGTGGACTAGCAGCAACAGCCAGAACTGGTCGTCCTGGTTTATTATTCTTCCGAGGTTGATCATCCTCATCTTCAGAGTTGTTCTCCCGGACTCTCTTTCCAGGTTGTCTTTTAACAAAGTTGGAGTGTTTCCCCTCTTCGTAGGACCACCAAAGCTGCTTAAGCAAATATCTACACTCACTTGTAAAGTGCCCCACGCTTTGATGGTAGGCACAATACTTGTTAGGGTTGAGTTTGCCAGTGTCCTGACGGATTTTCCGTGGAGGGGAGAGCAACTCCTTCTCTTTCACATTTTTATATACAGTATCGACTGACACTATTAGCACCTGGTTTAACTTCTCTTTCAGCTCTGTCCCTTCAGTGAATGCCTTCATGTTTTTCGGGACTCGGTAGCCTGTTCCGCCAGGTTTTTTGTTGTTCTCCTTGGGATCAGCTTTGCTCTCTCCCAAGTTTGATTGCAAAGCCTCATGCATGGAAACGAATATGCCGGCTTGATTTATGAATTCGGCATAGCTCCTTGGGCACTTCAGACGTACCTCTTTCCATAGCTTTGATCCTTTTTTTCAACTCGGCCATAATAGCAACAATTTTTGTGTCCTCGCTGACGGGCTCACCTTCCAACAGCACCTTGTCGAACCTTTCCATAAATGCCCGATCTGATTCGTTGTCATTTTGTTTTAGGTCAGACAATCGGTGTTTTTGGGACAAATATGATCCTGCCGTTGAGAAATGAGAAAGGAACTCTCGGCTCAGTTGAATGAACGAGTGGATAGACATCGGTGGCATTGCCGAAAACCACTTGTGCACTCGATCCCCCAAAGTTAGTGGGAAGTTTCGGCATTGGGTGGCATCGCTGGCTCCCATCGAGACCATATAATCAGAGTACTTTGTTAGATGAACTCTGGGATCAGCAAGGCCATCGTATTGTATGCTTGCTGGGAATTGGACTTTTTTCTGAATTGGGGCCTTCAGAATGATAGATGACAGGGATGAGGATGGCAAGCTGGTCGTCCCCACTCCCCTTTACTGATCCAATTGTCCCTGCATGCTCTCCACAGCCCTCCTTAAGCTAGACAGCTCATCCAAAGATGCCCCCTGGCTCGGAGGCTGTTCGGCGAGCAAAGGCACAAGCCTTTCTTCTCGTCGCAGTCCCTCACTTGGAGTGGGCATGTCCTGGAGCTGCTTTCTAGGGTTGTTCACTGCATTTGGCCCTAGGCGCCTGAAGGCAGACTGGGAGAGTCTCTCATGAACCGATGGGCGAGGTTGTTCAAGTGTTGCTCGCCCACGCTCTGCCTCCTGGCGAGCAACTTTCTCCTGTTGTTGGGGTTGGCCAAGTCTGTCCTGGGCACTGGAACGAGTTGTTCCATGGCTTGACATTGTTGTTTGCCCGTGAGCAGACTCGGCTTGGCCCTCCCTTGACTCGACCACCTTGGCTTTGCCCTTATCCCACCTGACCTGGGCATTGTTCACCTCGTGTTGTTCGCCCCTAACTGACCTGGTCCTAACAACTTCCAAGGGTCTATCCTTAGGCCTTGCTTGTAAAGGCCCATTCTGTTCTTGCTGTCTCTGGAGAGCTTGGAGAGCAGCAATGGTCTTGGGCAATTTGTTAGGGTTGTTCGCCAGGGCCTCCATTTCAGGTGGGAGATTATGGGTTATGGCTGTATGTTGCGGTCTGTTCGCATGTCTAGGATTACGATCCTAGTGGTCAGCCGACGAAGCTCGGGTAGGAGATGCTCTCCTGGATAAGCGTGTACCTTGTGTTTCTTTGGATTGAGGCATTTTAAATTAGATTCCCTTAATTTTTATGATGAAGAATACCAATAACACCAAGAACACTTTTGCTTGAATATTCAAATGTTTCTTGAGGCTTTCTTCAAATCTTCAAGTTTTCAACTTTGAAGTTCTTGACTAATCACTCTAAATTGAATGTTCGAACCCTCCTTCTAGCGCCAATTTGTTGGTGATCAAATTTAATCGGTAGGATTAGTGACTGTTTTAGTTCGGTTTAAGACCACCAATCAATTACGTGTGATTGTTACCACTGTAAATGGTAAATCGAAGATTCGGGATGTGGAATTGTAAATACGAAAGTCGAAATCGTATTAATTTCGTATGTGTGTATGTTTAGGTGTGTTAGTGAGTGTTTTAGGAGCATTTGTGAATTTGAACTTGTATTTCTCAGCTGGAGAACAACTATTTATAGAGGATAGCAAGTAGGAGGTGTCCAAGACTCTTGGACTTCCTAGCTTGCATGCTAGACATGTGTCCTTTGACCTTTGTTTGACCTTATCTAAGTTGAATCTTAGTTACAAAGTCTTCTTTGGCCTTATCTCGGACTTCATTGTTGTTCGTCTAGGTCGGTTTATTTGATCCAGTATGGATTCTTCATACAAGTTGCTCGCTTCATGTAGACTGGCTTGGAAGTTGTTCACCTGGAATTCAGGTTGGAATGAGCTTGGGAATCTTAGTTCCTTGTTCGTCAATAAGTTGTTCGCCGACGGAGTTGTTCGTCATTTCGTACACCCCCTGGATTGTTTTGTGCACTCCCATTTGATTTTCTTTGTTAAACATCTTTTAAGGCTTTAATACTTGTTCGCCCGACGGTAATTGATGTTCGCCTATCAACAAGTATATCCAATAGGTTTATAAGACAACGACTTTCTCGTTTATGTAACACAAGCTTCCAAACCTTCTTCGACAATCCAAAGCCTTTTTAATAATTAAATGATTTCATATCTTAATATACTATAAAGACAAAGTTTTAGAATCCTATGTGGCAAGCTCTCAAGCCTCTATTTTAAAAATATTCTTCCCTCATTCACCCAATTCATTGACTTTTAAAATTATTCTCAGCCGTTGAATCTTAATATCTAATCTAATCTTGACCGTTTATTTTTTCATATTGTTGGTAAATTGTATAGACTTAAGTTTTGATTAAGATGCCAAAATATTCCTCCTAAGTTATTTGTAAGTAAAATGTTCAGTAGAGTTAGTACTTAGTTAATTCAGTTCAAATGTTAAGGAACTAGAGTACAGTTATAAATTTCTAGAGTGTATTGAAGAAGGAAGTCCACTGAAGACGGAGTCCGCTGAAGACAAGTGATCTGAGAAATAGTCTAAGTCTAGAATGATTTCTAAGTACATTCTCACTAATACTAAAACCATCAGGAGAGGACCGAGGTCCACTAATGTAAACTAACAAAGCACATTCAATGCTAAACACATTAAAAGTTGTTAGTTAATCTGGTTGGAACAAGGCAAAATGAATTTTAATGAAGCTTACAATAAATGAAGAATTAAGAAGGTTCTCTCAGAGGAGTTCCACCTTAAAGCAGGATAGGATTCTGAGCAAGCAGACTGAAGGCCCAATGAGAAGATGACACGTAGGTGTACTCTACTGACAGCAGACCTGTCCCAGACTGATAAGTACCAAAAGTCTTTCCCTAGCTTTCCCCAGAAAGTTGGTGAATACGCATGGTCTTTCAGCCGTTTCTTGACAAGACTTAAAGCTTCAAATAGAGTCGTTTGAACCAATCAGATACAAGAAGACTTACTTGAGAAGATTCAAATCCAACGGAAAGATTTTCAAGGAAGCCTATAAATACAGAAGGACGTGCTCATTTCTATGCACGAGAAACTCACAAGATCAAAGCTATCTCTACATGCATAACTATCTAGAAACACTCGAAATTACCTTTGTTTCCCAAGTGTTTCACATTTGTAGAGAGCATAAGAAGCCTTCTATAACCAAGCTTAAAAGCTATATCTAAACCTTAGAAAGAGATAATCCATCCTAAGCTTAGAGCTAAACTATAAGGATTATCTCACAACAGTTGGAACCAAAACCCTACTCAAAACCCTACTCAGTTATTAGGTTGGGAGTTAGTGTTAAGTGGTGTTAGTAAGCTGATTATTTGTATCAGTCTGAAAGCTGGTTTGTTTTGGGAACTAGGACCTGAAATTATCCTAGTGATCAATTATCCAAAGAGAGGATTAATTGATCAGTGCACCTTGGCACTATAACACAAGGAATTCCAAGTGAAAGGAATTCTCCTGTTTAATCAGGACAGTAGACGTAGGAACCACTTTATATCTTGTGTACTTACTTTCTGCTATTTCCTAAGTATGTGTTATCCACTCAAAGTTTATCAAGTAAAACGAGTTTTCTAAAGGGCTCACTAATCCGCATTTGAAAGCTAATTAGATAGTAGTTCAACTGAAAGTCTTGAGCTTTCAGTGGAGGTATTATCTCAGTAAGCTTTCATAAGTAATTCTCAGCAGACTTAAAGTCCACTGACGAGTTACTATCTGAAGTAACCTGATAAGGAAGAAGTTTAAATTTGTAACCACATGTGTACCCCCCCCAATACACCTGTTTACTCGTTTCGGGACCAACAATTGGTATCAGAGCAGTGGTTCAAAAGACCATTGTTCTAAGTATACCTTGTGCAAAAAAGGTATTTTCTTTTGGTCACCTGAATTGATATTATGGCTGACAATGCAGCTAAGGTAGCACCACCAGTAGAGAATAATATGGGAGTTAATCCTCTGAACCATATGTCCCATCACAAGCTTCCACAATTCTCAGTGGAAAATTATGACTTCTGGAATATCAGAATGAGAGCTCATCTTGCCTGTGTGCATGATGAAATGTTAAGGGTAATTACTAAAGGTCCATTTATTTTTATGACCCCTAACCCTAGAACCACAGCTGAGACTATTGCAGATCCAAGAGAAGAATGGCCCAAGGATGAAGATAACTTCACTGCAGATGAAAGGAGGAGAAACAACCTCAACTTCATAGCCATGAATATTCTCTACACCACCATTCCAGATTCTGTAATGGGAAGAGTGATCCATTGCAAGACTGCAAAGGAACTTTGGAACACTCTTACTCTCATGTGTGAAGGAACTGACAAGATAAAGGAGAACAAGCTTTCTGTAGCTGTTCAAAAGTATGAGCAGTTCACCATGGAGCCCACTGAGACCATTGACCGACTTGATGGGAGGTTCACTGACATCATGAATGAGATAAATTCTCTGGGAAAAGTCTACACCAAAAGAGAAGTTGCCTTAAAGATCCTGAGAGGGTTAACTTCAAGATGGGATGTGTACTCTGTGATGATGCAGAATACAAAGGATTTGTCCAGCATGTCTATGCAACAGGTATTCTCAGAACTTAAGGCTTATGAGTTTGATCTTAACAGAAAAAGGGCTTCTGATGAGACCTCAGCTGAGAAGGGAGTTGCCTTCAAAGCTAAGGAGACTGAGCCAAAATCCCCAAAGCCTCAGAAGAGTACAAAGGCAAGCAAATCTCAAAGCAAGGCTGAGATGCAAGAGGAACTCAGCCTGATGGCTAGAAGGTTTGAGAAACTTAACAGCCGATCTGGCAAGTATAAAAGATTTTACAGGGATAACAGAGAAGGAAGAAGTTATCCACAAAAAGACACCAGAGAAGGAGAGAAAAGCTCAACTGAGCTAGAAAAGAGAAAGAATTACAAGAACTATACCAGAGGTGAAGGATCATCATCAAAGACCAAGGAGTCTACTGAGGAAAAGAATGATGATGCCAATAGATGTTTCCAATGCAAGAAGGTTGGGCACTTTCAATATGATTGTCCTCAACTGAGCACCAAGGAAAGAAAGGAAAGGCAAGCCAAAAGAGATAGGAGATATGGAGAAAGGAAAGCCATGGTGGCTGAGGATGTTGATGAAGATCTGGAGTAATCTGATGGACTGTTCTCAGACAGTAGTGATGATGACATGTGCCTCATGGAAAGAGAAGAACCAGAGGTACAATCTAAACCATCCATTTCTCTAGAACACTCACCTGAGCTGAGCTCAGAGTCAACTGAGGAACTCAATCTTCAGTCTGCTTTGGAACAATTGTGATTGATTTCTCAAGGTTGCAAGAAGCAAGTTTTTGTCTCCAAGATGAAAACAAAAATCTCCTGAGAGAAAACTCTAAGTTAATTGAATCTAGAGATTGGGCGGATCTTAACTCAGCTCAATCTACCATTGAATTGACAAAAGAGGTAGAAACCCTCAAGAGTCAAGGAAATGGCAAAGATCAACTGATAAAAGATCTTACTGAATCTAAGATAAAGTTAACTGAAGAGAACTTAAAACTGGTAAGCCAAGTAAAGGATTCTCTCCTGAAAATTGATGTCTTACAAAAATCTGAAGAGACCTTGTTAAAAAGGATTGATGCTCTTAACAAACCCTCTCTTGCCATAGAGGAAATTCAAAACTTTCAAATCAATCCTAATAACAAGTGTGGGATAGGCTTTATTCCAAAACCTTCAAAAGGTCCTCTGAGTGTTGCTTCTTCAAGTGGCACAAAGAGAGTTTTTGTCAAATCTGTGACCTTTCAACCACAGATTTTAGATAAGGGTAAAAGACCAGCTGAGGTCCAACAAATAAGAAGTCAAACTCAGCCAAAACTAAATGGAAAGGCTCAGTTGACTAATCAGACTAGATCTCAGCAGAGGTACTATCAGCCGAGGTCTTCACAAATGAAGCAACCTCAGCTGAAAGTACCCAGGCATGAGCACTCCTCAAGAAATAACTCATACAGAATACCTATTCCTTTTGTGCCTAAAGGAAAAGGCCCTTCATACCCTTATCAACAAAAACTTAGGCCAGGTGCACCCAAGCCTGAAAGAAAGAAAGTAAAGAAGGTTCATGTTCCTTCAAAGGCTGACACCCATAGAAAGTTTACTCCCAAGGCACCTAGGGAGGTAACAATCTATGTAGATGTTTATGGAAGACAAGTTAGCCACTCTAAAGTAATTAGAACTGTGAGGTAAATTTGATTCAGAAAGGTACAGCTAACCTGGTAGGACCCAACACAAAATGGGTACCTAAAGCTTGATTTTAACTGCAGGGCTCGGTGGACCTCAACAAAGGAGAAGCTCTGAAATCTTCAGTCTGGTATTTGGACAGTGGATATTCCAGGCACATGACTGACAGCAAAGATCTCCTGACAGAGTTTGTTGAGAAAGAAGATCCACAAGTCACCTTTGGTAACAATTCACAAGGAGCCACTAAAGGTTATGGTACCCTAATTATTTGCTCAGTAAGAGTAAGCAATGTATCCTATGTCAGTGGACTTCAACACAATCTTTTGCCCATAAGTCAGTTTTGTGATAAAGGATATGGTGTTGAATTTTCATGTAATCTGTGTTTTGTCAAAAATATATCTTCACAACAGGTACTACTAACTGGGTCAAGCAAAGGAAATGTCTATCTTGCAGATTGGAAGTCTTGCACACCAAATGCATGTCTTATTGCAAAGAGCTCAACTGATACTAATTGGCTGTGGCATAAGAGACTAAGTCATCTGAACTTCATGATGATGAACAGGATTGCAAGACATGGACTGGTGGAAGGAATGCCAAATGAAGTATACAACAAAGAACACATCTGCATAGCCTTTCAGGAGGGAAAGCAAGTAAAAGCATCTTTCAAAAGCAAAGTAGCAACCTCTACTGACAGAGTACTTCAACTGCTACATATGGATCTCTTTGGTCCTGTAACCCCTATAAGTATCAATGGGAGAAAATATACTCTTGTAGTTGTTGATGATTTCTCCAGGTACACATGGGTGGTATTTCTAGCAAGCAAAAATGAGACTCAACTAAGGCTACCTGAACTTCTAAAGAAAGTTAGCAATGAAAAGAGCCTGAACATTGTAAAGATAAAGTCAGACAAAGGTACTGAGTTCATTAATTCTATAATATCTAACTTCTGCAAAGAATTAGGTATTGCTCATGAGACATCAGCTGCAAGAACTCCACAACAAAATGGAGTAGCTGAAAGAAGAAATAGGACCCTTAAGGAGGCAGCAAGGACAATGCTTGCAGAAGATCAAGTTCCTAAAAGATTTTGGGCTGAAGCTATTAATACTGCCTGCCACACTCAAAATAGATCCATGGTGACCAAACATCAAGGAAAAACTCCATATGAGTTATGGAATGGCAGAAAGCCACAGGTATCTTACTTTCATATCTTTGGTTGCAAGTGTTTCATTCACAATAATGGGAAAACTTAACTGAAAGCTTTTGATAGCAAAGCTGATGAAGGAATCTTCTTAGGATATTACCAAATCAGTAGAGCTTTCAGAGTTTATAATTGTAGAACTCTTATTGTGGAAGAAACACCTCATGTGGTCTTTGATGAATCTACTTTTAAGTCCAGGAGTAAGGAGAATGAGGAAGTGATAAGCAAAAGACTAACTAGATTAAGTATCAAGTCTAAAGGCTATCCTGAGAATTGTGTTGATACATACATCCCAACCTGGGATAACTTCAATGACCAACAATTCAAAGAGGACATTAAAAATCAAACCACTCCTCAAAGCTCACCTGAGAGCTCTCCTGAACAAGTAACTGAACTGATGAACACAATCCTAGTTCAAGAGGTAAGTAATGTCAATGAAGATGTGGTCACAGCTGAGACATCCATTGAGCCCATCATTTAAGGGGGAACCAATGATTTTACCATTGAGAATGAGAATACCTTGAATGATGACTCAGGACTTCAACCCTCTGTTTTATTTCCTGAATTCGATTTCATTCTTATATCTAGTGACTCAACTTCAGAAGAGTTAAACTCTACTGAAGGATATCAGCCTAGGAGAACATGGCTCTCAGACCACCCTGTTGAGCAAATCCTAGGTGATCCTACCTCAGGAGTCAAAACTAGAAGTTTTCATGGAGAAAGTGCTTTGTTTTGTTGTTTCTTATCTAACCAGGAATCAGGTTCCATTGGAGAAGCACTTCAAGATTCAAATTGGATCATTGCCATGCAAGAAGAGCTCAACCAATTTACAGGAAATCAAGTATGGGAGCTGGTTGACAGACCATATCATTGCAATGTGATTGGTACCAAGTGGGTATTCAAGAACAAGAAGGATGAAAATGATGTCATAGTCAGAAACAAGGCCAGGCTAGTTGTAAAGGGTTATTCTCAAGTTGAAGGCTTTGACTATGATGAAACCTTTGCCCCAGTGGCCAGATTAGAGGCAGTAAGGTTATTTCTTGCTTATGCTGCTCACAAGAAATTCAAGGTGTATCAAATGGATGTTAAGAGTGCATTCTTGAATGGAATACTCAATGAGGAAGTCTATGTGGACCAACCCCCAGGTTTTGAAGAAAGTCACAAAGTATATAGACTGAGAAAAGCTCTATATGGACTGAAACAGGCTCCAAGAGCCTGGTATGATACTTTGTCACAATTCCTTTTGGATCATGGTTTTATCAAAGGAAGAGTAGATAGAACTCTCTTCAGGATCACAAAAGGAGAGGACACCTTGCTAGTTCAAATCTATGTGGATGATATCATTTTTGGTTATCCTAACCAAATCCTCTGTGAGAAATTTTCTCAACTGATGAAAGGAAAGTTTGAGATGTCAATGATGGGAGAAATGAACTTCTTCCTAGGACTTCAAGTCAAGCAGTCTCCTGAAGAAATCTTCATCAACCAAGCCAAATATACAAGAGAGCTGATCAACAAGTTTGGATGCCAGACCAGCAAAGTTGCAAGGGTTCCACTCAACACCAACACAAAGACTCACTACAGAGCTATCATTGGATCTCTACTATATCTCACAGCAAGCAGGCCTGATATCACATTTGCAGTTGGAATATGTGCAAGATATCAAGCAAATCCCAAGAAAAGTCATCTGGAAGCTGCTAAGAGGATTCTTAAATATCTCAAGGGTACTGTGAATATGGGATTATGGTATCCCTCAGATGACAATTTGGAACTCACAGGATACTCAGACGCTGACTATGGAGGATGCAGAATTGACAGGAAATCAACCTCAGGCACTTGTCAATTCTTAGGAAGTAAGCTGATCTCTTGGTTTTCCAAGAAACAAAATCCAGTAGCCACAAGCACTACTGAAGCTGAATATATGGCAGCTGGAAGTTGTTGTGCTTAAATTCTTTGGCTAAGACAACAACTGAGAGATTACAACATATTTGCTAATGAAGTTCTTATTTCTGTGACAATAGTAGTGCAATTGCTATCTCAGAAAATCCAGTTTTCCACACAAGATGAAAACATGTGGATATAAGGCATCATTTCATCAAAGATCGTGTGGAAAAGAAGAATATCAAAATGCTCAAGATTCATACTGACAAACAAAAGGCTAACATATTTACTAAACTTTTGGCTGAAGCAAGGTTTCATGAACTGTCAGTAGAACTTGGACATCTAGATCCAGGAGAGTATAGGAAGGAGTCAATCTCAGATGAGTTAATTTCGAGTCAGTGGAGGTTCAACCTCAGAAGAGGATTAACCTCAGTGGAGTCACTGATCACAGGAGAGCTTAGTGTTTCTCAGAAGAGGTTCCACCTCAGTAGAGGTCAAAAGTTTTAACTCTGCTATTTTTTTTCAAATCTGAAGTCTCTTAGCTTTATAATATAAAACTCTTATCTAAAATAGCTAATGAGTATTTTCTTGAAAATTAAATCTTTTTACTCTGTTTCAAAAAGATTTTGATATGGCAAGCATTTAATGCGCATTGTACAAGTCAGTTTCGCTTTTATAGTTACCTATCTCACGCGCCTTAAAAGTCGGATGATGTGACCTTCCGGGTACCAACTCTTTTAATCTATACCTTTCGTTTTAGGCAGTTATTTCCTAACCGTCAAGATCTCTCAAAAACTCCCCACTAACCCCTTCAACTATCCACGACCTTACAACTAAATTAATCTCAGACGTTGATTGCGGGACTAGATCTCACCATCTATTTCTCATATAAAAACCCCCAAAATCAGCCAAAGAATCTTTTCGAACACACTTTCAAGCAAACACTTACTATCTTTCCTATCACTCTCTGCAAATTTCTCTCATTTCTCTTCTAACAATGGCCAAAGTAAATCTAGGGTTTTTAACAAACAAAGATAATTTCTGGTATGAACCCATAGTGGTATTCGATAACCCAGAGATTGAATCAAGACCGGAGTTCGCACACATTAAAGAGGCCTTGGAGATGGTCAAAGCTGCAGGGTTGGAAAAGTTCTTATCAGTTCATCCTGAGAACTGTTTCGATAGACAGGTTCTTGAGTTCTTTTTCAATATATCCAACTCTGACTCAAGAATCAAGTCGTGTCTATTCATACAAATGAAGAAAAAGGTAATGAGAGATGATATGGAGGTTGTTGAGCACCAAAAGATCAGGAAGGAGATTCGGATCAGCGGTGATGACTTGAAAGAGTTATTTGATCTCCCCTCTGAAGGTCCAAATCCAGATACCTGTATTGCTGACAAGGAGGAAGACTGGATATATACCATTATGCAGAAGAAGATGAAATACAGTCCAACAATGAATAGAAGTGTACTTTTACCAGTATACAATGTTCTTTGCGAGATTGTTGGTAAATGTATATTGGGAAACCAGGGGAGCACGGAGCAAGTAAGCAAGCCAAAGCTAAGATTGATTAGGGCAATAGTTGAAAGCAAGGAAAAGACTTTCAAATGGCAATTGTTCTTCCTGAGGGCCTTGAACAAAGAGCACTCAAAATTCCAGCCTGACAAAACTCCCAAGTTGGCAAGTACGCTAAATTTTGCCACCAAGATCTCTTACTTGATAGAAAATGTGGATGTGGGAGTAGACTGGATAAAGGATAGGAAGTGGAGTAACCTAAAGGCCTTGTTCAAATCTGGAAAGGCACTGGAAACAAGGATGATAAAGACAGCAGTGGAGAGCCCTGAAGCGGCAGAGGAGGAGGTGGAAGCTGGTTCTACTGAAAGGAAGAGAACCAAATTGAAAATGAGGCTGGTGAAGATGAGTGATAAGATGGCCTTACATAAGGAGGAGGTGGCAGAAAAAGCCTCAAAGAAGGAGAAGAAGAGGTCCTCTGAGGCTGAGAAAGAGAGTGCCTCTAAGAAGGTCAGAGTCACAAACTCTACTGATGAGTCTTCATCAGGTAACCCTGACTCTTCTCCGAATGTTATTTCAACTGAGTCTGACTCAGATGTACCTACCCCTACCCCCATCAAACCCAAAACCAAGCCCAGAACACCTGTAAAAACAAAGAAAATCTCCAAAATTGCCAAAACCACCACTGAAGGCTCTCAACAGCCTGAAAGTGGACCTCAAACTACCACCCCCTCTGAGGCATCTGTTGAGGCATCCTCAACCCCATCTGAACCCCAACCCCAAACCTCCTCTGAACTTAACCCTCTTAAAACCCATCCAACTCACCTGGAATCCATCCCAGAAGAGCCTACCGATATCAGATCCCCTACCCCTTCCCTACCCTCGGACAATGAAGAAGAGTACTCCTTCTTGGATACTCTTAAGAATGAGGTGGCTTACTCTTTGGAGTCGAAATATCCTGAGCTTGATGGGTATCCCAACCTGAAGGCTATGTTTATGAGAGTAAGACTTCTTGTCCAACTCAAAGATAGGAGATTGGGTTAGATCATGATGGTTGTTAGAGGCAGCACTGCTGATAAATGGAAGAAGGAGGAGAAGGAGGTGTTGGATTTTGCTGGGATGACCAAAACCAGACTTCTCTGTGATGAGAAGATCTTTCAAAGCCTAGTTATGGACAAACTGGCTGAGGCAAAGAAGATTGCTGGAGAGGAGAATGCTGCTGAAAATGAGCCAGAGAAGGTTGTTGTACAGAAATGGAGAAGCCAGTGGACGTTGAAGAGGAAGTGAAAGAAAAAGAAGGAGAGAAGGAAAAAGAGGAGGAAGAGCCCCAAAAGGAGGAAGGTACTTCACCACAGCTAGGTGGTGGTGAAGTATCTAAGGATGTATCTTTGGCAAGAGATACTGAGGCTCAAAACTTGCCACATGAGAGCTCAGTAGAGGTGTCTACTGAAGTTCTCCCACAACAGCCCTCAGTGGTGACTACGGAGTCAGCTAAGGTGTCTGGTAAAGAAGGAGTCGAAAATGAATAAGAAAAAGAAACTGGGGTAGAAATCACTGGAGTTGTGAGTGGAGAAATAAGAGCAATCATTCCTGTAAAGGATGAATTGGCTGAAAAGAATTTAGTTGAAAAATAAAAAGAGAGTGAGAAAGGTGAGAAGAGAGAGGAGGATGGAGTTGCAATGGAGATAGATGTGTCAGAAGACTTAGGTTGTGAGAAAGAGGGGGAAAGGACTAACATTGTTTGTCATGTAGGTGTACAAAATGAAGAAGTTCCCCCAGTCCAGGTCAACCTAACTCCACTGAGAGATGTTGTCCATTCACTTCAAAATGAAAGGCTTCCTTCTCTTCAAGCTCAACTGAGGGATGTTCATGAAATAGTACAAGAAGAAGTGGATAAGATGGTCATCCTCTCAGACCATGTCGATGAGATGATGGAATCAACCACCAAATCACTCCAAAACCTTACTCTGAAGATTGAAGACTCACAACAGATGGTGCTGGATGTGGTTGAAGGTCAAAGTGTGCTGGTGATTGAGGGCCTGAAGAAACTGGAGCAAAAAGAAGAAGAAGCCAGAGCTCAATTTCTGAAGGAGTCTGTGGGAAATATGTCCATTAACCTAAAGTCCTCTGTTGAGGCTTTCTTAGCTGGCCTTACTGGGAAGGTTGAAGGGTTATGGAACCAGAAGATGCTGGAGTTTGAAGCAAAGCATGAGGAGCTGAGAGCCAAGCTAGGTGAAGTCCTGAAGAAGGCTGCAGAGGACTTCCCTACCCAGGAGAAGACCAATGTCTTAATTGATGAAAAGCTGGCTCAGTTTGTGAACTTTGGGCAAACAGCTGGAGCAACCTTGGAGAGGCTGGAGGATGAAGTTGACCATTGCTCCACTGAATTGAAGGCCATTGCTCATGATCAGATGAAGTTGAACATAACTGTGGCTGAATATATGATTAATGCCGGAAAGGGGGAAAAGAGGGTAAGTGCTAAGGACATGAAGCTGGACCCTAAGAATAAGATGCATATCATTCTTGAGACCCCTGAATTTGAAAGAGGCCAACAAGTCAAGAGCACCTTAAAGAAGGTAGATGATGAGGCCCAGAAGATTGCTGAAGCAAAGAAAGGAAAGGAGACTTCATCAGAGGACCTATCAAAGTTCAAGGAAGCTCACCTGAAGGAGAAAGAAGAGAGAGCTGCTCAGAAAGGGGGAATCTACCAAAAAAGAATGCAACTGACGTCCTCTCAGTAGAGGTGGCCAAGAAGACCAGAACCTCAGGGAGGTTGGCTGCAAAGTCCACTAGCTCAACTGAGTCAGTTGAGGTACTTCCTATTCTAAACCCTGATCCTATCTCTTCTGAAACTCCAAAATCTACCCCCACTAGAGTTACAGAGCTCACTGAGCTAATCAAGGCGGCTGGGGGTATGAATGAAAGAGCCAAAAAGCTAACTGCTCAACAGCAAGAGAGGAGAGATAAGGTTGTTGGGAAGATGGAAACCATTGCTGAGTTGGCTGAAAGGAAAAGGCAGGAGAGGTTAGCTATCTTTGACAAGACCACTTCCAAGAAATTCAGAAATGGCTATCAAAGGTGGGCTGCAAAGCTGAAGAAGGAAAAGGTGGCACTTGCAAAGGCCCAGTTCCCTCATCTTGATACTTGGGTTCCCAAGAAGCTGAATGATGCTTGGAAAACTGCCAAGAGGGATTTATACTCATATTATGTCAGTGGAGAATTGGGTAAAGAAAACGCACAAGACTTATTCAATGACTGGCTCTTTGAGTCCTACCCAAAACTCTACCCTGACATAAGTGAAGCCTAGAATGATAAATTCCCAAATCATGCCCTGAAGGCTCCTGAGCCAATCATCTACTGGCCTCCTCAAGATGCAACTGGAGCAGTGGACAGAGAGCGGATTACAGAAGAGTGGGTGTCCTTATATGAGCATCTAGGTCTCAAGGGACATTAAAAAGAAGTAATGGAAAGGAAAAATGAGTTGAAGATTCGAGTCTTCAAACAATATGGACTTGAACCTTTGTTTGAAACCATTTGAGGAAGTTAAGTGTTTTGCTGGGCATTTGTTTATAAGTCCCAGTTGTTTTAATTTTGAATTCTTGTGATAGTAGACTTCATGTAAACTGTACTTATCATATTTTTCATGGAATGAAACTCTACTGCTATTTTGCCCAAGATAATATCTCATTATCATTTAGGCTTGTGTACTTGAATGCTTTTACTTAAAAAAATCCTTGAACTTTTTATGTCATCTGAAGAACCTCATCTGGAAGAAGATATGTAATAAGATAGGTTCCGGCATAATCAAAAAGGGGAAAATTGTTGGAAAATTGAATAGACTTAAGTTTTGATTAAGATGCCAAAAAATTCCTCCTAAGTTATTTGTAAGTAAAATGTTCAGTAGAGTTAGTACTTAGTTAATTCAGTTCAAATGTTAAGGAACTGGAGTACAGTTATAAATTTTTAGAGTGTATTGAAGAAGGAAGTCCACTGAAGACGGAGTCCGCTGAAGACAAGTGATCTGAGAAATAGTCTAAGTCTTGAATGTTTTCTAAGTACATTCTCACTAAGACTAAAACCATCAGGAGAGGACCGAGGTCCACTTATGTAAACTAACAAAGCACATTCAATGCTAAACACATTAAAAGCTGTTAGTTAATCTGGTTGGAACAAGGCAAAATTAATTTCAGTGAAGCTTACAATAAATGAAGAATTAAGAAGGTTCTCTCAGAGGAGTTCCACCTTAAAGCAGGACAGGATTCTGAGCAAGCAGACTGAAGGCCCAATGAGAAGATGACACGTAGGTGTACTCTACTGACAGCAGACTTGTCCCAGACTGACAAGTACCAAAAGTCTTTCCCTAGTTTTCCCCAGAAAGTTGGTGAATAGGCACGGTCTTTCAGCAGTTTCTTGACATGACTTAAAGTTTCAAATAGAGCTGTTTGAACCAATCAGATACAAGAAGACTTACTTGAGAAGATTCAAATCCAACGGGAAGATTTTCAAGGAAGCCTATAAATATAGAAGGACGTGCTCATTTCTATGCACGGGAAACTCACAAGATCAAAGCTATCTCTACATTCATAACTATCTAGAAACACTCGAAATTACCTTTGTTTCCCAAGTGTTTCACATTTGTAGAGAGCATAACAAGCCCTCTGTAACCAAGCTTAAAAGCTATATCCAAACCTTAGAAAGAGATAATCCATCCTAAGCTTAGAGCTAAACTGTAAGGATTATCTCACAACAGTTGGAACCAAAACCCTACTCAAAACCCTACTCAGTTGTTAGGTTGAGAGTTAGTGTTAAGTGGTGTTAGTAAGCTGATTATTTGTATCAGTCTGAAAGCTAGTTTGTTTTGGGAATTAGGACCTGGAATTATCCTAGTGATCAATTATCCTAAGAGAGGATTAATTGATCAGTGCACCTTGGCACTATAACACAAGGAATTCCAAGTGAAAGGAATTCTCCTGTTTAATCAGTACAGTGGACGTAGGAGATTCATCTCTGAACCACTTTATATCTTCTGTACTTACTTTCTGCTATTTCCTAAGTGTGTGTTATCCACTTAAAGTTTATCAAGTAAAACAAGTTTTCTAAAGGGCTCACTAATCCGCATTTGAAAGCTAATTAGATAGTAGTTCAACTGAAAGTCTTGAGCTTTCAGTGGAGGTATTATCTCAGTAAGCTTTCATAAGTAATTCTCAGCAGACTTAAAGTCCACTGACGAGTTACTATCTGAAGTAACCTGATAAGGAAGAAGTTTAAATTTGTAACCACAGGTGTATTCCCCCCCCCCCCCCCCCATACACCTGTTTACTCGTTTCGGGACCAACATCCTCTATATATACCATGTATCTCACACAACCAAAAATCAATTACAATAATTTCTCCAAATCCTAATCCAATTCTTCTTCTTTTTATTTTTTTCAATTTTGCTATGAAGTTCTATATTAATTCTCTTTTCGTCTAAATCTTCATATTTTTCTTTTCTTGCAGGATGTTCACCCCAATATATTCAATCTTCATATTTATTTATTTTTTTGCAGGATCTTCATCTTAAGATATTTACTTTTTGTTTTCTATTTTATTTTATAGTTTCGGTGTATGAATTTAATGTTCATATTTTATCTAATCTCCTCTACCAATTATTTTACTCTATTTACATATGATGTTTGTTTTTTTCTTTTATTAATTATTATTTTATTTTATTTGTATGAAAATTTTTATTGTTTGATTTTTTTAGGATTGAACATCAACATTGAAGATGAAGTGGATGATCAATTTTTTCATATGAAGATGAAGTCGAATATCAATTTTATTGTGAAGATGAAGAATCATAGATTATATGTTAAAAGTTATATTTTTTTAACATTGTAATGTATTAATTACAATTCAATGGCTTATTTACAATATTATAAAAAAAATTGTGAGAAGTTGTAATTTTTATTTACAATTCAATGTATTAATTAGTATTTTACAAATAATAATTTCTATGTATTTGACAAATATGAATAGTGCACGTAACTCATAATTTGTCTACAATAAATATGATGTAAAGTATAGTTCTAATTTAACATAAATTATGTATAAATTAAAACTGGCTGATTTTTATTGATTGATTTAGCATAAATTAAATCATATGTAAATTAATTTAAATAGATTGATTTATGTTTTGAAAAGTAATATATCACCAAAGTAATTAATCAAATTTATTTTAACTCTCTAAATTTATTAAATCACGTAATTAAATAAGTATATCTTATCAATAAAAATAATTACTATTAATTATAAATTATAGATAAATTAATATAAATTATGGATAAATTGTAACACCCCGTCCCGTTCTGTACCCTTTTTTCCTTTTAGAAACCTTATTTTGTTTCCTTCTCTTGTTTATTTTAAATTTTATTAATTTTGCATGTTTTGTGTAATTTAAATTTATACCCTGCTTATAAAATTCCAAAATTCGTAGAAAGAAATCAAATCTTTCGAACGAATAAGGAACTTCAAGAATTAAATTAAAATCGAGGTTTTCGACCTGTATAATTTATTAAGAATAATTACAATGTCTTGAAAGAACTAAGTAATTAATCAAATTTTAAAATTATACTAATTACTCGTTTTGGTTTATTTTCACAAATCAAACATGCCTTAGTAAGTACAAAGAGATCCATGAAAATCTTGCTTCTTTAATTCATGGCCACAAGTAATTAAGAGTATTAAAATTAATTCTTAATTAATGGACTTATTCCCTATAAGGATACCGTGTCCCTTTCCTTAACCAAGAGAAGAAAAAAAAACCAGTTCCAAAAATTACTCCACGCGTTTTCTTCTCTCTCTCTCTCTCCTCATCTCCAAAACGCGTCCCCTCTCTCATCGGAGAAGAAGCCACACCTCTCAGCCTCTTCACCGATCAACCACAGCGCCTCCCCCTCCGTCGCACAATCGAAGTTGCCGCTCCTTTCCTCCGACCACTGCATCTCCTTCCTCCTTTCCAATCGGCGATCGAAGTTATGCCTCTCTCTTCCTTTCCTCCGATCAAACGCCGCTTCCCCTTCGCCGATACGAAGCCGCGACGCTCTCCGACTAAGCCGCAACGCCTCTCCTTCTTCGACGAAGCCGCGATGCTTCCTCTTCACCGATCAACCGCCGTCGCCTCCTTAAGCCAATGCCGCCGCCTCTTATTTCTCTTTCCAGTAAGTCGATTTTGAAAATCCCTCTTTTGATTTTGATTTCGATTTAATTCAATTTCTAACCAAAACCCCTCTTTCCTTTCGTTTTTCCGATCAAATGACGCGGAGTTGAAACCCCGTTGCCAAAATTTCTGGAAAAACCGAGATACACCGTTAGGCTGCCCATTTTTCCACCTCGAACCAGGAGAAACGTAAGGTCTCTACCTTCATTTTCTTCCTTACGTAATTCTGGATCTTTATCGGGACTATCCGGAGCCATATAACAAGAAACGGAGAAGATGGTTTTGAACTGTGATTTTCTATCTTTCTGCTTTTGTTAAAATCGTATTGTGTTTTGTTGGGTTGTACCCTCTTGAATTTTAAGTTGTTGATTAGCAGTAAATAAGTTTCCTAGAGTTTGGATACTTTAAAATTGTCTGCTGTTTAATGGGAATTAATCCCTTTAGCTTTGGTTTAATTCTATAGTGGCAGTAGTTGATGTTTTCAAATTTTGTTGTTCAAACGACTGTAGTACTTGGACTTTAGTGGACTAGTACTAGTCTTTTAGTTGTTTAGTATCATTCATATAACAGTATTGTATCATTGTTTTAGTTGGACAGTATTTTTAAAATTAGTGTTGTTAGTATTATTGCTTTGATGTTGAAAATTGATTCCTTTAATTGGGTTTAAAGACAAAGGGAAACTCGTCTTCGCCCCTCGACTCATGTTCGATATTAGTGACAAATGAAGAACAGTTTAGTAGAAAATAATACTTTTCTTTGTGTTGAAAATGACACAAGTCAACTTGGTTAATAATATTACTAGTATTATAGGAAAGTAATTTTTTTATTCATTTTAATTGCTATGGAAAAACCCTTTTTAAAACAAGTACTTTTTTTAATGAGAAAAAGAAAAATATACATCTTATATTGTTCCTAGTAATTATTATATAAGATTCTTTAAAATTTATTTAATGATAAAGGAAGTTTCATTTATAAAATATAAATGATATTCAATGTTCTTTTAAAATAAAAAAATAGAATCTTAGAAGGTAAGATATTAATTTGGGGTTTATATTATATTAGTATATGTTTAGTAAATTTATCATTTTTTATCCTTTTCAAGAAAAATAATTAAAGTTATGCTTTTAAAATAGTAAAAGCTTTTATAAAAGGATAAAAGAAATTAAAGGTTGTTTTGTAGAAATAGAAATAATCATGTGTTGGTACCGGTACAAGACTGAGGAATACGTTTATGGGGGGGGAATACACGTATACCAATTTCCAAACTTAAAACCTTACTGAGTCCCCTTCACTCAGAGTGATAAAGAACTAGGACCTGATAATACACCTACTGACTTCACAGGGGTGAGGGTCAGTTGGCTAACTATCAGTTTAAGTTCAGTGCGGAAATGCGTGAGCCCTGATAGTTTAAAGTCTTGTTTAGTTTGCTTTCTGAAAAACTTGTTTTACTCAAATCTGAATAGTGTTTAGTAAGGGCAGTGCTCTTTTTAGAGGATCAGTCTGATTGATTCAGACCTGATAAACCAAATGCTTATGAATGAACAAGTAATATGGCACATATGCACAATATCAAAGCAATAAGAACACATCAAGTTTAACGTGGTTCAGAGACTCAAGCTCCTACGTCCACGACCTGATTTAACAGGAAATCCACTCAAGGGATTCTTGTTTTTAACGTGCCAAGGTGCACCAAGACCAGGTAACCTCACTGACCTATATAAACATCCTTACTAACTCACTAACTGACTTACTCCCAACAAACCTAACTTAGGGTTTAGGTTTCAGTTTGGATTCCAACTAGGTTGAGATTATCCTTACAAGGCAAAGCTATGCTAAGGGTTGGATAATCTCTCTAAGCTTAAGATATTGCTTGTATGCTCTTTGGAATACAGATTAACTCTCAGTTGCTAAGAAACACTTGGGAAATTTAAAGGATTTCGAGTGCTTCTTCTAAAGACTGAATGCTTTGAGTGCTTGAGAGTTTGAGTAATTTCTGGCTTGGAAATTTCTCGTAACCTTGAATGAGTTCAAGGCCTTCTGTATTTATAGGTGATTTAAAAAACTATCCGTTGGAAAGATAGCCTTTCTTGTCATCTATGTAGAGTGGCTCGAACGGACATATCTTCATGCAGCAGCCGTCCTTTGCATGGAATTAGGTAGTTGCATTAAATGCACATTAAATGCTTGCCCGTTGAAAATGCAGTCTGAAGTCAGTCTCCTTGTCAGGTTCCGTACGTGCGTGTCCTTCCTGGATTGGTCCACATCATCAGGTTGGTGAGAATGTCAGAACTTATTCCTGGGCTTCAGGCTTGTCTTATTAAGTTCTTTTTGTCTTGAGCTCACCGGTCTTGTCCTGACGCTGGCATTCCTTTTGCATTGCTTGGCTCTACTCCAAGTCTTCCCATAAACTCAGTCTCATCATGTTCCCTTCAGGACTGAGTAGTACTGACCTCAGGGTCATACTCTTCATCACTGAGACTTACTCAGCCAGCTTAGGAGACTGCCATAAGTTCAGGATGTTATATTGTCTTCAGGCTTTGAGTCTTGATTGTCATCAGTAAGTGCTCCTCTTACTGAGTACCTGTGAAATGTAAAATGACTAAGTACAAAACCTAACCAAGACTAGCCTGACAAACAAATGCAAACATCTTTTCAGGGGCTTTGGGATCTAATCAAAACTGACATTGTCCCAACAATTTCCCCCTTTTTGATGATGCCAAAACACTGAAAAGATCCTCAAAACACTTAGAGGAAACATAAGATCATATCTATAAGATAAGACAGTATTAGAGCAATTCTTGATAAAGTACAGAATTTAAATAACAGCCAAAAAGACGATGAGTTTTTGTCTGTGGGCAAAAGTAATAGATTTCATTGAATGATCTAAATGTGGTTACAATGAATTTAATCTATTACAAAAAGCTGTGAACACCTAGACTAATCTCATTTCAGGTTCAAGTCCATAGCCAGCATAGACTCTTACCTTCAGCTCATCAAGTCTTCTAGGTTGGTTCACATACCCTTCAGCCTTGGCAATCTTCAAGACTTCCATCATAATGGCCTTCGTGTTGTGCTTCTGAGTTCCAGGAACTAAGGGAGGAGCTCGAATAGTGAACTCAGGAGCCTTCACCTGAACTTGAGCTGCTTCAGCCTCCTCCAGGATTTTTTGGATCAGCTCAGGATGATTGTCCATCATGTAGTCAGTGAAGTGAGCATCAATATCGTCAGAGTCGCCCCATTTCTTCACAACGTACCACAACTTCACAAACTCATCCTTCGCGTCAGCCCAGAACTCCTTCAGTGCCTTGGAGATGAACTCGTCGACGTATGCTTCCCTTAATCCTGATTCTGTCCTTCTGACTTGGAGAATTGTTGATTTTCTTGTTGTAGGCCTCTTTCTGTACTTCCTAGGCTCAAGCTTCGCCTTCTTCCTTCTCAGCAAACTGATCATCGCATCATCAAGTTCTCATTGTTGAAGCTCAGTGATGTCAGTCAGCTTTTCAACCTTCTTCTCCAAGATGCGCATCTTCTCCTTTTGAGCAATTTCAGCTCTGCGCACAGCCTCAGATTTCTCAGAAGGATCTCCCCACGCTTCAGCGCATAACTCCGCCACTGCCTCAGCCGAGTAAGTGATGGGGTTCTTCCTTGTGCTCATGGGAGAAGACTTCTGAACTGGCTCAGGTTGCTTAGAAGGTTCATCAGCCTTTGCCTTTGCTGCCTCCGCCTTCAGCCTGGCAACAATTTCTTCTCCTTCCTTCTCTACTTGTGCCAACCTTGCTGACTTTCTTACCCTTAGCACATTCCCTTCAGGATTGGCTTCAGGATCGGCTTGAATTGTTTCGCCTTGGTTGACTGCCTCAGATGCCTCAGGGTGGGATCTTTCTTCTTCTTTTCCCCCTTCTTTGCATCATCATTGGCCCCAGATGGGAATGCGTCAGATCCGCTATTGATTACGAAGGAGGCTAAGGAATGGACATCATTGATTCCCTCCTTCAGTAACTCAACTCCCATCGAGATTCCAGTCCCTGCAAACGATACGGAATTGATAGCAGCGTTTACTTTCTTCTCAAAGACCTCCATAGAGAGTTGGAGTCTTTGTTCAGCCTGGGTGATCCTTTCCTCCACCTTCAAGGACTCACCGCTGACTTTGCTAGCCTCAGCCAGTATCTTTACCGACTCCTCAGTGGCCTTAGCCAAAGCTCCTGCAACTGACTGAGAGGTTCGATCCAGCTTCCCTGACTCCAGCTCAAGTTTGGTCGCTGAGTCCTTCATGGCCTGAGTAACAAGTGCCCCAGTCTGAACTGCAAGCCTGTCCATTGCCTGATTTAACTTGTCATCCCTGATCGCATCCCTCTCCTCAAGTTGCTTGAGAGTCCTCCTCAGCATCTTCTTTGTGCGCTTCCTCTCATTTCTCACTGACTTGGCCGTGTCAGTCATCGTTCTCTTCAACAAGATCAGCTCCATGTTGGCAAGGGTGTTGTAAGCTGACTTTGTCCACCTGATGTGTTTTGCCAGGGCCTTGGAGTCTTCTTCCTTTTCAGCGCGTAGCCTCATCACTTCCTCTTGAAGTTCAGCTAGATTTTCCATGGTTTTCTCCTGCTTGACCTCCACAATGCTGGTGAATTCAGCACGGCCGACCCCAGTAATCATCACATCTTCATCATCATCAACGGCCTCATCAGTGATTGGTTGTTTTCCCTTGTCAGCCCCTGCATCTTCAGTCCCCTCTTCAGGGTGCACTGAAGGCAGTTGTTGAGTGGTCATGGTCGTCTGCTCAGGCTCAACTAAGCCATCTCAAACCTTGGGAACTTGTCCCTCGGAACTGGGAGTCTCCTTAGACGCCTCAACATCTTTCTCCCTTGTCTCAGGGCAGGGAATCCCTTCATCGACAGATGTCTCATCGGCAGCTGAGATGTTCAAAACATCCTCAGCCACTGATCCACCCTTGCACCAGTGTCCTTCTCACCTTCCCCCTGAGCCTGAGGCTCAGAGCTCATATCATCAACTTCCCTTGCTGTCTCCTCCACGGCTCTCTCCATTGCTCCACCCTGAGCATCTTCATCATTATCCTTATCCTCCTCATCCTTAGACAGGATGTCAGCCTTGCTCTTGGACATCAGGCTATTGACTAGCTCCTTCAGATTTTCAAAGTTGAGCAATTGAAGCCAGCTAGTCAGTCCAAAGTAAGAGCACAGCCTGGCCTCCTCGGTTTCCCAGTGTTCCCAGCCACGAGCATCCACTAGCAAATGTTGTTCTTACATGTTGGATTGCTTGAACTCCAACCAGACTTTGAGTTCAACCACATTTGCCAGTAGCTCTTTGTATTTGTTCAGCCCGAGCCAGCACTTAGCTGCCCACTCAGTGGCGTTCCCCCTAAGGGTGTTCTCCAGTACTCCCCCCATCATATTTTCATCCAGTTCCTCCTTCTGCTGCATTAGAAGAAAGTCATCCTCTTCAGTTGGGAAGGTTTTGGGATAATCTTTGGGGTTAGGGTAAGAGGGAAAGTCTGTGGGATTGGGAAGGTTTGGCTCAAATGACTGGCCAGGCTCATTTATGGGTGAGGTTGATGGCACTGACTCAGTGTGAATGTTTGAGTCTGGGGTTTGGGGTGTTTGGGTGGGTTGAAGTGTTGGGTCAGGGTTGGATTGAGTTTGGGGTTCAGGGTGTGTGGGTGATTGAGGGGGTACTATCTCAGGCTGCAACAACTCAGCCGTCTCGATAGATTTTCTCACTTCCTCCAAGTCAGAGGCTCTAGGAGAGCTTGACTTCTCCCTCTCACTCAGTATCGGCAGGCTCTTAGCCGGAGACTTTCTGAGCCCTTTCCCCAGTCTCTTCAAGGGCCTCTCCCCCTGATCACTCTCCTTCCTAACATCATCGGCAGTCCCCTCAGCCTCAGAACCGGCTCTCTTGGGATCAGACTCAGTCCCAGAACTAGTGTTCTTCCCTGACAGCACGACTCGCACCTTTTTCTTCTTCTCAGCCTCCTCTACTGCAGGCTGATCCACCATCTTCTCAGCCTCCACCTCCTCCTCTATCTCCTTGCTCCTCTCAAGGAGGTCATCTACCCTTTCAATGAGACTGGTAGCCACCTTCTTGGCCTTACCAGCTGGCTTTTTGGCCTGACCCTTTGCCTTAGCATTGGGATTAGTTAGCCCTAGCATTGAGTAGGTATCACTCAGTGAGGTAAACATCACCTTCTTTGAGGAAAGGCTATCCTCAAAATCGAAGGTGTACCCATGGCAAGCATGAGTAATCAGGACCGAGAGTCTGGTTCCAAAAGGCAGAATGGCACTGACAGAGATGTGCTTCTTCTCCTCATCCCTCTTCAGCTTGTCCAGACCAGCCTGATGAAGTTGATCCAGGAAGAACTGCTCCCAGTTCGCTTCCACGCCATCAACTATAGCCCCCATCAGCCTCAGCTTGGGCAGGCTCAATTGCTCATGAGATCCTGTGGATCCCATCACCACCTTGGACACAAGGTCCACAAGAGCTCTATATTCAGGCTTCAGAGTGTTCTTGTTCTGACAAGCCCTGAACTCAGACGACCCTGCCTTGGTCCATTTACCCAGGTGTTCTCCCTCCGAGTTCTCCTTATAGATTTTTGGGTTGATGCCTGAGGATGGCAACCCAAAAACTTCCTTGACCACCCTCCTGATGTCAATGGTAACAATCTCAGAGTTGTAGAGGGGTTCGCCGTTTCCGTCCTTCTCCCCCGTCGGCTTGAGCGCAGTCACTTTCGTGAAGAGTTCCTTCCTACGCAGAAACATGTTGAGATAGGCTTCCACGACCGTTCTTGGAAGCACGGAAATAGGGCGAGTGGCGAAATATGTTTCCAACCCAGCTTTGGAAATCCATTTAAAAACGGGTTTGATTTCCTCCACTGTAAGACAGGTACCCTCCATGGAGATGACTTGCTCCATATGTACGAGCTTGTTATTGACAACATCCTCGAGCTTGTCGGTTGTCCAGTTGGAATCAAGAAGTGCCATTGATTTTGAAAAAGAGATTTTTGAAAATTCTGAGATTGTTTGAGCAAGAGAAAACTCAGTGTGCAGATGTGTTTTGTGTTTGCGTAAAAACCTTGAATGGCATTCTTAATTGATATGACTAAGTCAGTTACTCAGACGTGGGGTTGAGATTAATTCCTGAATTCGAAAGGTTTTGAAATGAAGGGCCAAGATTAATCTCAATTCCAATCAATTACCTACGTCAGTCATATTCCGTATAAAACGGACACGTATATGAAAAAGTAACTGAAGCATTAAATGCTCGTTGCGCGTGGGTTTAAATATGAAAAGGCGCGCTTTTAATGAAAGCGGAATGCATTTAATAAATATTTTCAGGACGAAGGACTCAGGGAGACGCTTGGAATTCATAAGAGTCAGGATAGAACTCATACCTGTCAGGGAGACATTGTAGCACCCTGATACCTCGCTGAGTCGAGTCTGACCTGAGTTCCCCCTAGAACCTTACACTGACTGCTCTCCTGGATCTAAGAGTCCTAATTCCACTGACAGTTCCATAAACCTTGCTTCAGCCAGAGGCTTAGTCAAGATGTCAGCTCTTTTCCTGTCAGTGTGAATCTTCTCCATCCTAATATCTTTCTTCTCCACATGATCTCGAATGAAGTGATGCTTAATATCCACATGCTTGCACCTTGTGTGAAGCACTGGGTTCTGAGTAATTGCTATTGCACTATTGTTGTCACAATAGATTGGAACCTCATTAGCAAATACCTGGTAGTCCCTCAACTGTTGTCTCAACCACAAAATCTGAGCACAACAACTACCTGCAGCCATATACTCAGCCTCAGTTGTGGATGTAGCCACTGAATTCTGCTTCTTGCTAAACCACGAGATCAACTTACTTCCCAAAAACTGACATGTCCCTGAGGTTGATTTCCTATCAATTCTACAACCTCCATAATCTGCATCTGAATAACCTGTCAGTTCTATGTTGTCATCTGAAGGATACCATAGTCCCAAATTGACTGTCCTTTTCAAATACTTAAGTATCCTTTTGGCAGCCTCCAAATGACTTTTCTTGGGATCAGACTGATACCTAGCACACACACCAACTGCAAATGTAATGTCAGGCCTACTTGCAATCAGGTACAACAGAGAACCTATCAGCCCTCGATACTCAGTCTGATTTACTGAAGTCCCTTCAGTGTCAGGATCCATCTTCCAATTTGTGTTCATAGGGATCCTGGCTGGATTGCTGTTCTGAACACCAAACTTATGAATCAAGTCTCTTGTATACTTGGCCTGATTTATGAAGATACCTTAATCAGTCTGATTGACTTGCAATCCTAAGAAAAAGTTCATCTCTCCCATCATTGACATCTCAAATTTACCAGTCATCAGCTTAGAGAATTTCTCACAGAGCTGATGATTTGGTGATCGAAATATTATGTCATCCACATAAATCTGGACCAAGAGAATGTCATCACCTTCAGTGATCCTGAATAATGTCATATCCACAGTTCCCTTCTTGAACTCATGGTCTGTCAGGAATTGAGAGAGGGTATCATACCAAGCTCTTAGTGCTTGCTTAAGTCCATAGAGTGCTTTCTTCAAATGGTATACTCTATCTCCAACCTCAAACCCGGGAGGTTGTTCAACATATACCTCTTCATTGAGTACACCATTCAGGAAGGCACTCTTGACATCCATTTGATACACCTTAAACTTCTTGTATGTTGCATATGCAAGGAACAACCTGATAGCTTCCAACCTAGCCACTGGAGCAAAAGTCTCATCATAGTTTATTCCCTCAGATTGACAATACCCTTTTGCAACCAGTCTAGCCGTGTTCCTTATCACAACACCATTCTCATCCTTCTTGTTCTTGAAGACCCACTTGGTACCAATTACTCCTTGGTGCCTAGGTCTATCCACCAGTTCCCAAACCTGATTCCTTGTGAACTGATTCAACTCCTCTTGCATGGCAATGATCCAGTTCGATTCAGTGAGAGCTTCTTCAATGTTCTGAGGCTCTTGTTCAGAGACAAAGCAACAAAACATTGCACTCTCACCATGGAACCGCCTGGTCCTGACTCCCTCAGTTGGATCACCAATGATTTGATCAATGGGATGATCCTCTAGCCATGTTCTCTTGCCAGGAGTTGTTCCTGAAGTACCTGCAATGTTAGTGTCTACAGGCTCATAAAATTTTGGAAATTGAACAGAAGAGGATGATCCTGAGTCTATACCAAAGGGATTAACAAGCTCAATGTCAGGGACATTGATTTCCCCTTAATGAGGTGACTCAGGAACCGTCTCAGTTGCAACAGCATCTTCATAGACGGTACTTACCTCAGGTTGGGCCTGTTTATCAGTTGAGGCTCAACAATCCCTGATGTGTTGGGCTTAGGAGTGGCACTTGATTCATCATCCTGGTCGTCGTCATCATCCCATCTTGGAATTGGCACAGTTTTGACCTTTGGATCAGGTTGATTCTTCAAGCTCAGCCTTGTCACTCTCCTTGTGATCTCCTCAGTGTCAGGATTCAACTCTTTTACCCTAGACTCATTAGCAGATTCATAAAAAACAACATGTGGTGATTCTTCCACAACAAGAGTCCTACAATTGTAAAATCTGAAGGCTTTACTAACTTCAGAATATCCTAAGAATATTCCTTCATCAGATTTGCTATCAAAAGCTTTCAATTGGGTCTTCCCATTGTTGAGGATGAAGCACTTACAACCAAATACATGAAAATAAGAAATACGAGGTTTCCTTTTATTCCATGTCTCATATGGGGTATGTGCATGTTGTTTGTTCAGCATGGATCTGTTCTGAGTATAGTATGCAGTGTTGATTGCCTCAGCCCATAACTTCTTGGGCAATCCTGACTCAGCCAGCATGGTCCTAGTAGCTTCCTTCAGTGTTATGTTTCTTCTTTTAGCTACACCATTCTGTTGTGGGGTTCTAGCTGCAGAAGTCTCATGAGCTATACCAAGTTCATTACAAAAGTCAGAAATATATGAATTTATAAATTCAGTGCCCTTGTCAGATCTGATCTTAGTAATGGACTGATTCTTCTCATTGCTGAGTCTCCTGAGCAACTCTGGAAGCTTCACTTGTGTCTCCTTCTTATTCAACAAGAAAATAACCCAAGTATATCTAGAATAATCATCAATAACCACAGGGGTATACTTTCTACCATTCATACTCATAGGTGTAATGGGACCAAATAAATCCATGTGCAAGAGCTGAAGAATCCTGTCAGTGCGGAAATGCGTGAGCCCTGATAGTTTAAAGTCTTGTTTAGTTTGCTTTCTGAAAAACTTGTTTTACTCAAATATGAATAGTGTTTAGTAAGGGCAGTGCTCTTTTTAGAGGATCAGTCTGATTGATTCAGACCTGATAAACCAAATGCTTATGAATGAACAAGTAATATGGCAGATATGCACAATATCAAAGCAATAAGAACACAGCAAGTTTAACGTGGTTCAGAGAATCAAGCTCCTACGTCCACGGCCTGATTTAACAGGAAATCCACTCAAGGGATTCTTGTTTTTAACGTGCCAAGGTGCACCAAGACCAACTAACCTCACTGATTTATACAAACTTCCTTACTAACTCACTAACTAACTTACTCCCAACAAACCTAACTTAGGGTTTTGGTTTCAGTTTGGATTCCAACTAGGTTGAGATTATCCTTACAAGGTAAAGCTATGCTAAGGGTTGGATAATCTCTCTAAGCTTAAGATATTGCTTGTATGCTCTTTGGAATACAGATTAACTCTCAGTTGCTAAGAAACACTTGGGAAATTTAAAGGATTTCGAGTGCTTCTTCTAAAGACTGAATGCTTTGAGTGCTTGAGAGTTTGAGTAATTTCTGGCTTGGAAATTTCCCATAACCTTGAATGAGTTCAAGGCCTTCTGTATTTATAGGTGATTTGAAAAACTATCCGTTGGAGAGATAGCCTTTCTTGTCATCTATGTAGAGTGGCTTGAACGGATATATCTTCATGCATCAGTCGTCCTTTGCATGGAATTAGGTAGTTGCATTAAATGCACATTAAATGCTTGCCCGTTGAAAATGCAGTCTGAAGTCAGCCTCCTTGTCAGGTTCCGTACGTGCGTGTCCTTCCTGGATTGGTCCACGTCATCAGGTTGGTGAGAATGTCAGAACTTATTCCTGGGCTTTAGGCTTGTCTTATTAAGTTCTTTTTGTCTTGAGCTCACCAGTCTTGTCCTGACGCTGACATTCCTTTTACATTGCTTGGCTCTACTCCAAGTCTTCCCATAAACTCAGTCTCATCCTGTTCCCTTCAGGATTGAGTAGTACTGACCTCAGGGTCATACTCTTCATCACTGAGACTTACTCAGTCATCTTAGAAGACTGTCATAAGTTCAGGATGGTATATTGTCTTCAGGCTCTGAGTCTTGATTGTCATCAGTAAGTGCTCCTCTTACTGAGTACCTGTGAAATGTAAAATGACTAAATACAAAACCTAACCGAGACTAGCATGACAAACAAATGCAAATATCTTTTCAGGGGCTTTGGGATCTAATCAAAACTGACATTGTCCCAACATCATGCAAACAATAGAATTAGTAAGTACACTCCAAAAATACACTCACCCTTTTTAGAAGCGATGTATTTACCAAAATAGGGTGTGACCCTTAAGCAAGTCCTTTTAGAGTATATGATACATCAACCATTCGTCTTACGTAATGCAAACTCTCGAGTTCTTCCTAAACTCTTCAAAAATCAACTTTTAATCGAATAACTTTATATTAGGAATCAGTGCTAGTGGGATTCCGCACCAGGGACTCGACCAACTGTCTGTGCACCACTCCCAGGACTCCCAACAATCAGGTGGGTGATGATTTGTTGATCGATCTGCTTATAATACGTTGTGCTGGTATATTCTGAACTCGACCAATTAAATCTAAAACAACTGATCCAACATAAATGTATCCCTACTATATAACTGTTTGAATTATTTGATATAATTATATATGATACAAAATACCTATTCTTAAATCCAAATCAATCACTGTTGCATGACTAAGGGCGTATGTGAGCATGAATTTATTTGATTGCAAATCGAGGAATTTTTCCTCCATGTTTTAAAAATGTCAGTTTTATAAAAGGGCGGAATGTCAGTAAGTACGGAGTTATGGTACGGGTATTAAATCCAACCTCCGGGGAGCTGTCGAGGACGCCCCCAGAATCAAGGTTGTTGATTCAAACAGGTCTGGTCCTCGGGTCAGACGCCTACGTTGCGCATTGGGAATAAGGCCATTGATGGTTTGCGTTATTCTATTTTTGTCAGCAGTTGGGAGAAGTAAGATTTTGAAAGTGGAACAAGTCAAGTATGATCGTGTGAAAGTGGTTCAAGGAAAGTCTTTTACGATACGTGGAAAATAATTTTGGGTTTCGTCCCCTTACTGTGAATTAACTTGTGATATGCCAATTATATGATGTAAGACTTGTTATGCCCAATTAATTATTACGTGAATCTGCTTGTTCTGTGAGATTCGTTATCCATGTTTTTATATCAACTACTTAAATACATTAAACGCTTTATTAATAAGTACAACTTAATATACTTCAGATTTACCAATCTCATGACGTTGCAAATCACCCATACGTGAGAATTCAAATCGCACGCCCCACTTTTCTAACCCCTTGCAGATTTTGAGTACGGGGAGCAAGGACAGTGATGAGGAAGACACGGCATTTCCCCGTTCAATTAAAATACTAATTAGAACACTATGATACTTATATTATATCCTATTCTCCAAATAAATGTTATCGCCAGTACATTGTAAGACGATACAAATTTTCGTGTGATTCAGTACCTTAGACTCAGTATGTAATATTTCAAAATACTAAACTCTCTATACTTTCATACATATATATAGGAGTGTGACACATCATTATAATATTTCTCCCCACCTTCCTACTGCATGAAACTCATCATCTATTTATGTTATCTTTTCTTCAAAATATTTTATAGTTCGGACTTTTGATCTCAATTAATACTTCGAATTTTTATATAATTAATATATATGGATTCGGGGTGTTACATAAATTATGTACAGATTATAAATGATCTAATTTGTATAGATTAACAAATAAGATTTATTGACTTACACTTATATTAAATATAATTTAGTTTGAATGTATAATTTAGATATGATACTTAAAAAATTTTATGATCGATTTAGGTTGATTCATTTACTTTTTTACGTTTAATTGAAATGATTTTAAATGGTCTAATATTTTATGTGTATCTCATATTCCTAATCTTTTGGTTAGTGGGTGTCCCATGAAGTTTTCATATATTAGATTAACTTAGCATATATAATATATAAGCTTAACATATATAATAGACTAACTTATTTATTTTACTCCTAATTACTATTCAAAAATTCTTAATGTGTTTACGATTACGATGATGATTGTTACTTTTAGTGTTAGTGGACATAATAAGAATATTGTTTCTTTTATGCAATAATATTGTGATCAAGGTATATTATCCGATAACTCCCTTAATAAAGTATGTATTACTATTATCTTACCAATAATATAATTAGTGTTGTCATCAGTTTGCGTTATTATATAATTAAATAGTAAAATATTATCATCCTGTATTGACTTTATTGATATAAATAACTCAATATTTTTAGGGAAATTTTATCTTTTTAAAACATATGATTTAGTTATAAAGTCATACACCAATCAATATATAAATTTAAACTAATTATATACTTTACTTATTTACATCAATTTTAAATTTATTGGTAAAAGACTAATTATATTAGAATAATTGACTAATTTTATATAATAATTTAGTCCATAATTTTCGAAATTAGGGTTATATTAGGAACATTTGACTTTTTATAAAACATGTGTTTTAATCAATCTTATCTTATATATTATCTAGATTTATCATATATTTTTTAATAATTAGATATAAAATAATTATATTAGGAGAAGTTGACTAATTTTTATCAAGATGACTTAATTTAAATTCTTATAAATTAGATGAAATTCTATGTTTGTGTGTATCCTACATTCCTTAATTTTTTTAAGGTGGATATCTCTTAAAAAAAAAAAACTTCCAATGAATAAATTGATATAAAAAAAAGAGATGAAATTCTATGTTTGTGTGTATCCCACAATCCTTAATTTTTAAAAGGTGGATATCTTTAAAAAAAAAAAACTTTCGACGAATAAATTGATAAACTCATGATTCATTAAAAATTAATATATGTGTATTAAATTAATTTATAATATATGTTATATATTGATTAGGAATTGACTCTTTATAAACCATGTGTTTTAATTAACAGGGGTGTATTCAATTGGGATTCTATTGGATTTTTTTGGACTTTAAAAAGTCTGTGGATTTAGAAAATCTATAGACTCCATGCAGAGTTTGACTGACTTTTTTTATTGATTTATTTGGATTTTCATAGACTTTACAGGATTGTGGAATATATTTTTTTTATTGATTTACATGGATTTACATAGACTCCGGCGCTGGAACCATTGATCAAATATATATGGGACACACTTGTATATAAAAAAAATTATCCAAATTATTTAGAAAAAAAATACATTAGTTAAAAAAAATACATTATTATTGCATCACCGTTATACCTCACCCTCATTAGAAGTCTCAGGTTGTTAGAATAGATTTTGGAGAGTAAAATTTATTTATATTTTTTGAAGAGTAGATGTAATACCCTAGGTTTTCATGATCTTATTTTCTTTATTAAATGTTTTATAATTCTTCATGAATCAATGTGACGCATTTACATCCAAATTTATGTCAAGGCACGTCTATGTATTTTATTTACTCGATACTTACAATTAACGTGTTATTTGCTCAATACATGCTTATTCTTGAGACTCTATAATTTTTATATGCTCTTTATTTTATGTCTTAAAGTATTTGATATAGAAATTAATATAGTCCTTAAGTATAGTAATTTATTTCACAAGTTATAAGTTGAAAAATGAACGTTTCTTTAAGAAACGAATTACGTATCGATTACTCGATATACTTTTATGATTAGTATATAGACTTTATAATTATTTAGAGCCTTAGAAGAGTTTTAATTTTATTTCATAAGATAGTATAAGCAAATTTTATTAGAATTATCCTATAATTACAATTTCTACTTATTAAATTCATAGTATATATGTGTTATTTCTACAAAATACAAGACTACTCTTGTACTTCTTATAATTTTCGAAATTTTAGGATAAAGTTAGGAGAATTAGAGAAGCTTCAAGACTAAGATTAAGATAAGATAAGATAAGATAAGATAAGATAAGATAAGATAAGATAAGATAAGATAAGATAAGATAAGATAAGATAAGATAAGATAAGATAAGATAAGATAAGATAAGATAAGATAGGATAAAATAATTAGGAAGAAAAGTCAAAATTAGCAACTAACTTAAGAATTACAAGTTTACTTTTGCTTAACCCCTAAGATCATCCAAACTTCTCCACATACTTCTTAAAATGGCGGTTAAGGAGGGGAATTGAGGAGCCTCAAGCACATCTTTCCCCTATAAATACATAAGCTTGCATGCAAAAATAAACATAAGAAAAAGTTTAAAGAAAATTTCACAAATACTACTACTCTTATACTTAGAAGTTGAGAAAGGAGAAGAAGAGATTTCTTGTAGCTACCTATCTCTAATTAAGCTTCTCTTCTTGATTGAGTAATTATTTAAGTGGTAGTATGAAATTTATGCATGATATATGAATTAAATAATAAGAAAATGAGTTTTGATTGAGTAATTTGCATGTTATACATGTTCTACTTCAAGTTTTGATTGTTTAATTCAATTTCTTCATGAGTTATGACAAAAATCATGTTTATTACTTGATTATCTATGCTTTAAAAGTAGAAATCATGAAATTATATGGTTTAAAGTGAGTTTAAGATGATATGTTCTTCATGTATGCATAAAACTGAATTTCTAGACCAACTTTGGGGTAAATTTCGGTTTTGATCCAATTTATCGGTGGAAAATTCTGAAATTTTTATATGTGAAGATAGACTTGTGAAGGAACTTAGGTTTCAAATTTCATAATTTTTGGACTGGTATTCAATTCGTGGTGATTTTTCGAAGTAGAGCTAGGGTTTTGGACGTAATTACAGGAACAGTAGAAGTTTGCTATGATCTGAGAATAATCGGTTATATTTTTATAGAAAACCAAAGTATATTGATAAATTACATGAAGTTAGGAGTTCATGGTTAAAATTTCATGAGTATTGGACATGTGGTTGATTTATGGTGAATTTTTTTAAAGTTAAGTGACCAGAATCTGTTACTGTGTGCTCATTACAAAATATTTGATGTTTGGTAAAGAGTTTGAGATATCTGGAAATTTGGTGATAAACTTTATTGAGTTGGGAATTTACTGTTAAAATTTTATAATTTTTGGATGTATGGATAATTTAATATGAATTTTCAAAGTTAGGTGTGTAATCTGCCAAAATCGAAATTTTTGTATGAAAGGTCCGAAATGGTCCGATTACATTTTTTTACAGTCGATATTTATTTATAACTTGCTATTTGATGATTTTTTACACTTAATTGATATTTGTGTGTTAGTATACAATATTTGAATATGTATTGAAATTGAATTCAAGTCTTACAATTTACAAAAGTGAAGGGATGAGTAACAATATTTTTATGTTAAATTTTTTACTTGTAGGTACAAACCTGCAAGGTGGGGAATCACTTCGCTCTTCATCGAGTGTTATATTATTATTTAATTCCACTTATTAAACGTTGAATGTTAAATTTTGAGTCTGGCCCGCTATCGACTGGCCCCACATATAAGTCCAACTTTATGTTGGCAAGCATATAGTCCGGTCGTTCCGGCACCACGGGTTGGTCACGCCACGCAAGCATATACCCGGTGAAATTTCGGGGGCTCACATATTATAAATAGTTGATGTTTAGTTTGTGCAATTAACAAGAGGTTTCCCACTAAGTGTTTTCAAGCACTTATCCCTTCCACTTTTAAATTTTTACAGATGTTGTGGATCCGGACGTGGGCGAATGAACTCGGCGGGCTGTGAAGTTTTCTTAAAAACTTTATATTTTCAAGAATAGTATTTTAAATTTCTTATTGTAAACTAAGCTACGAGCACACTTATTTACTACTTCCGCTGTGTAAATGTGTGGCGTGTGTATATTCTAATACAAAATGTTATTTTAGTGATGTTCCTACTTGTGCCACATCATATTTTCCGTATTATTTAAGTGGGGATGTCACAGGTGGTATCAGAGCAGGTTCGCCTGCTAAAGTATTTTAAAAAAGAGTGTGTTTTAAAATTTTAAAAGAAAACAGCCGCACCGAGATCATTCTCCACGACGGGATCAGGTAAATGTTTTATATGTGCTTAAATTATGTTATTTATTTGAAAGTGTGATTGATTATTTGAGAGTTTGTATAGTTATTGCATTACATTGTTGCTTGAATAGAATTATGAATCGTAGAGGAAACCAAAACAACTCAGGTATGAGCGAGGATCTAACTTCCGTCTTAAGGGGGTTAGCTCAGCAACTAAATCACCAAAGTCAATCGTCTCAAACACCTGTATCCTCAACCCAAAACCATGACATTGTTAGCCAATTTAAGAAGTTTAGACCCTCAACACTTACCGGAAGGGAAAACCCTATGGAAGTAGAAAACTGGATTTGGAGCTTGGAGAAGATATTCGCTTACCTTAAGTGCACCGATGAGCAGAAAGTTTCTTGCGCTATATTTCAGCTGACTGGAGATGCAGATTATTGGTGGGAAGCTTACTGTAGGACAATGACTGAAGAAGAACAAACTACAGTTACTTGGAAAAAATTTGTAGAAGCAGTGGTTAAGAATTATATACCACAGTCGTTCTTAGATCAGAAAGAGACTGAATTCCTACAGTTGAAACAAGGGAACCTGACAGTACAGGAATATGAAAGGAAATTTAATCAATTGGGAAGATATGCTTCTCATTTGATTAATACTGATGAAAGAAAAGCAAAAAGATTTATGCAGAATTTACGACCGGAAATCAGCACTATCTTAGCGGCACAAGATATTAAGTCTTATGCCTCGGCATTCGAGAAAGCTCAGATGATAGCAGCATATATGAAATCAGAGGACGTAAGAACGCCAGAATCACAACAAACAAAAGGAAGTGGATGGGTACGAACCAAGGAAGAAATTCTAAGCAAGTTAAAAAGACAGAAATAGTGCCACGACAACAACAGAGGCCACCTAAGTGCAGAAATTGTGGAAAGGAATATTTTGGGCAATGCCTGAAGGGAACAGGAATCTGTTACAGATGTAAGGAACCGGGACAAGTCATAACTAATTGTCCAAAGTGGAAAGAACAACAGAAGATGGCACCTGCTCGAGTGTTTGCCATGAGTTAGCAGGAGGCGACAATAAATCCGGAAGTGATGGCAGGTAATGTTCAAAATATTCTGAATACCTGTTTTCACATTATTTGATACTGGTGCTACACACTCATTCATCTCTACAAAGATGTTTGAACAAATTGAGACTGTCCATATTATGGTAGAAGAAAATTTCTTAGAAGTAAACATTCCCTCTGGTAGTACGACACAATCCTTAGGACTGTGTAGGAATGTGAAGATTGATTTTGAGCATGCAATACTCCCGGCAAATCTACATATAATAGAAATGAAGGACTTTGATATTATCTTAGGAATGGACGGCTTATAGCTAATCATGCTCTCATCAAGTGTCAAGAAAAAGAAATATCGGTATGGAGATCAAAGGATGAGAACTTTACACTATATGGTGCTAGAATAGGAACTATACCTCAAGTAATTTCAGCAATGAAAGCCCAGAAATTACTGAAGAAAGGAAAGAATACGGTATTTCTAGTAAATATTATAGCAATGGAATCCAATGGTCCAACGTTGGATGATGTGCCGGTAGTATGTGAATACAAAGATGTATTTCCAGACGATTTGTCAGGATTACCCTCAGATCGTCAGTTGGAGTTCACTATTGATTTGATACCTGGAGCCGCGCCTGTTTCTAAAGCACCTTACAGAATGGCACCAAAGGAGTTGCAGGAGTTGAAGGTGCAATTGCAAGAATTATTGGACAAGGGTTTTATTCGACCAAGTGTGTCACCATGGGGTGCACCAGTATTATTTGTGAAAAGAAAGATGGATCGTTGAGGATGTGCATCGATTATCGAGAACTGAATAAGCTCATTATCAAGAATAAATATCCATTTCCCAGAATTGAAGATCTATTCTATCAATTAAAAGGATCTACTGTATTTTCAAAGATTGATTTGAGATCGGGGTATCATCAGGTGAAAATAAAGGAAAGCGATATTCCGAAGACAGCTTTCAGGACTCGATATGGTCATTATGAGTTCGTGGTGCTACCATTTGGACTCAGTAATGCACCAGCTATTTTTATGGATTTAATGAATCGAGTGTTTCATCAATATCTGGATCAATTTGTGATCATTTTTATTGATGATATTCTGGTGTATTCGAGAAATCAGGAGGAGCATGCGGAACATCTTCAGATTACACTAGAAATCCTGAGAAAGGAAAAATTGCATGCTAAATTCAAGAAATGTGAATTTTGGCTGGATAAAGTGGTATTTCTTGGACATAAAATTTCAGCTTTGGGAATAGAAGTGGACCCAGCAAAGGTAGAAGCTATAAACAAATGGAAAACACCAACTACGGTGAATGAAGTCAGGAGTTTTCTTGGGTTAGCTGGATATTATCGAAGATTCATTGAAGGGTTTGCTCGGATTGCAAAACCTTTGACTCAGTTGACTCGGAAAGAAACAAATTTTGAATGGACAGAAGAATGTGAAAGGAGTTTTCAAGCACTAAAACAAAGATTAACAATGGCCCCAGTTCTTACAATTCCTGAAGGTACAGAAGGATTTATTGTGTACAGTGATGCTTCTAAACAAGGTTTGGGATGTGTACTTATGCAAAATGGGAAAGTAGTAGCGTATGAATCAAGACAGTTAAAACCACACGAGCAAAATTATCCTACACACGATTTGGAATTAGCGGCAGTGGTGTATGCGCTAAAAGTTTGGAGGCATTACTTATACGGAAGTAAGTGTGAAATATACACAGATCATAAGAGTTTAAAGTATATCTTCGAACAAAAGGAGTTGAACATGAGGCAAAGGAGATGGTTAGAGTTAGTGAAAGATTATGATTGCGAGATATTGTATCATCCGGGAAAGGCAAATGTAGTGGCTGATGCCTTAAGTCGCAAAGCGAAGATAAAGATCAATGCCCTGGTTGTGAAACCAACATTGAAGGAAAGAATAGCAAAAGCTCAATATGACGATGCATTCTTAGAGAAGATAAAGTAAAAGATCAAGGAAGGAAAAGCAAAGGAGTTTTCAGTATGTGAGGATGGAACATTGGTATGTCAGGGAAGAATATGTGTTCCAGAAAAAGAAGAACTCAAGAAGGAAATATTGGAAGAAGCACATTCTACACCATATACAATTCATCCTGGAGGAACAAAGATGTATCAAGAATTAAAGAAGTTGTTTTGGTGGAGAAAAATAAAGAGGGATATTGGAAATCTCGTACAGAAATGTTTGACATGTCAGCAGGTGAAAGCTGAGCATCAAAGACCATCAGGATTATTAAAGTCACTTGAGATTCCTGAATGGAAATGGGAACGTATTACAATGGATTTTGTGGTAGGATTGCCCAAGTCAATACAAGGAAATGAAGATATTTGGGTAATTGTCGACAGATTGACCAAGACGGCACATTTCTTACCAATAAAAATGACGTTCACATTGGATAAATTGACTCAGATTTATATTAAGGAAACTGTCCGATTACATGGAGTTCCAATTTCTATTGTGTCAGATAGAGATCCACGATTTACATCAAGATTTTGGTACAGTCTTCAAGAAGCTTTGGGTACTAAGTTGGAATTCAGTACAGCTTTTCATCCTCAAACGGATGGACAATCAGAAAGAACAATCCAGACTTTGGAAGATATGTTAAGAGTATGTATCATTGACTTTGGAGGAAGTTGGGAGAGGTACATACCTTTAGTAGAATTTTCCTACAACAATAGTTATCAAGCTACGATTGAAATGGCACTGTACGAAGCATTGTACGGAAGGAAGTGCAGATCTCCACTATGTTGGAATGAAATTGGAGAAAAGAAATTGTTAGGACCGGAATTGGTGGAAGAAACTAACAAGGTGGTAAAGAAAATTAAAGAAAAGATGCAAGCGGCTCAAGATCGACAGAAAGCGTATGCGGATAAGCGAAGGAAATAATTAAGTTTTGAGACTGGAGACAAGGTATTTTTGAAGGTATCTCCAATGAAAGGAATTTTCCGCTTCCGAAAAAGAGGAAAGTTGAAACCCAGGTATATTGGACCTTATGAAATATTGGAAAGAGTTGGAGATTTAGCATATAGGCTAGCGCTACCACCATCCTTGGCAGGAATACACAATGTATTCCATATCTCGATGCTCCGAAAGTACATACCTGACCCTACCCACATAGTAAACTTACCTGAATTAGAACTGGATACCGACTTAACCTATGAGGAGAATCCTACAGCCATACTTGATAGAAAGCTTCATAGGTTAAGAAATAGAGATATTCTTATGGTTAAAGTTCAGTGGGATAGGCATGGAACAGAAGAAGCTACGTGGGAGCGAGAGGACGAAATCTTAGCAAAGTACCCTTACCTCAATATCTACGGTAACACTTGAAATTTCGAGGATGAAATTTATTTAAGGGGGTTAGACTGTAATACCCTAGGTTTTCATGATCTTATTTTCTTTATTAAATGCTTTATAATTCTTCATGAATCAATGTGACGCATTTACATCCAAATTTATGCCAAGGCACGTTTATGTGTTTTATTTACTCGATACTTACAATTAACGTGTTATTTGCTCAATACATGCTTATTCTTGAGACTTTATAATTTTTATATGCTCTTTATTTTATGTCTTAAAGTATTTGATATAGAAATTAATATAGTCCTTAAGTACAGTAATTTATTTCACAAGTTATAAGTTGAAAAATGAACGTTTCTTTAAGAAACGAATTACGTATCGATTACTCGATATACTTTTATGATTAGTATATAGACTTTATAATTATTTAGAGCCTTAGAAGAGTTTTAATTTTATTTCATAAGATAGTATAAGTAAATTTTATTAGAATTATCCTATAATTACAATTTCTACTTATTAAATTCATAGTATATATGTGTTATTTCTACAAAATACAAGACTACTCTTGTACTTCTTGTAATTTTCGAAATTTTAGGATAAAGTTAGGAGAATTAGAGAAGCTTCAAGACTAAGATTAAGATAAGATAAGATAAGATAGGATAAAATAATTAGGAAGAAAAATCAAAATTAGCAACTAACTTAAAAATTACAAGTGTACTTTTGCTTAACCCCTAAGATCATCCAAACTTCTCCACATACTTCTTAAAATGGCGGTTAAGGAGGGAAATTGAGTAGCCCCAAGCACAACTTTCCCATATAAATACATAAGCTTGCATGCAAAAATAAACATAAGAAAAAGTTTAAAAGAAAATTTCACAAATACTACTACTCTTATACTTAGAAGTTGAGAAAGGAGAAGAAGAGATTTCTTGTAGCTACCTATCTCTAAGTAAGCTTCTCTTCTTGATTAAGTAATTATTTAAGTGGTAGTATGAAATTTATGCATGATATGTGAATTAAATGATAGGAAAATGAGTTTTAATTGAGTAATTTGCATGTTATACATGTTCTACTTCAAGTTTTGATTGTTTAATTCAATTTCTTCATGGGTTATGACAAAAATCATATTTATTACTTGATTATCTATGCTTTAAAAGTAGAAATCATGAAATTATATGGTTTAAAGTGAGTTTAAGATGATATGTTCTTCATGTATGCATAAAACTGAATTTCTAGACCAACTTTGGGGTAAATTTCGGTTTTAATCCAATTTGTCGGTGGAAAATTCTGAAATTTTTATATGTGAAGATAGACTTGTGAAGGAACTTAGGTTTCAAATTTCATAATTTTTGGACTGGTATTCAATTCGTGGTGATTTTTCGAAGTAGAGCTAGGGTTTTGGACGTAATTACAGGAACAGTAGAAGTTTGCTATGATCTGAGAATAATCGGTTATATTTTTATAGAAAACCAAAGTATATTGATAAATTACATGAAGTTAGGAGTTCATGGTTAAAATTTCATGAGTATTGGACATGTGGTTGATTTATGGTGAATTTTTTTAAAGTTAAGTGACCAGAATCTGTTACTGTGTGTTCATTACAAAGTATTTGATGTTTGGTAAAGAGTTTGAGAAATCTGGAAATTTGGTGATAAACATTATTGAGTTGGGAATTTACTGTTAAAATTTTATAATTTTTGGATGTATGGATAATTTAATATGAATTTTCAAAGTTAGGTGTGTAATCTGCCAAAATCGAAATTTTTGTATGAAAGGTTCGAAATGGTCCGATTATATTTTTTTACAGTCGATATTTATTTATAACTTGCTATTTGATGATTTTATACACTTAATTGATATTTGTGTGTTAGTATACAATATTTGAATATGTATTGAAATTGAATTCAAGTCTTACAATTTACAAAAGTGAAGGGATGAGTAACAATATTTTTATGTTAATTTTTTTACTTGTAGGTACAAACCTGCAAGGTGGGGAATCACTTCGCTCTTCATCGAGTGTTATATTATTATTTAATTCCACTTATTAAACGTTGAATGTTAAATTTTGAGTCTGGCCCGCTATCGACTGGCCCCACATATAAGTCCAACTTTATGTTGGCAAGCATATAGTCCGGTCGTTCCGGTACCACGGTTTGGTCACGCCACCCAAGCATATACCCGGTGAAATTCCGGGGGCTCACATATTATAAACAGTTGATGTTTAGTTTGTGCAATTAACGAGAGGTTTCCCACTAAGTGTTTTCAAGCACTTATCCCTTCCACTTTTAAATTTTTACAGATGTTGTGGATCCGGACGTGGGCGAATGAACTCGGCGGGTTGTGAAGTTTTCTTAAAGACTTTATATTTTCAAGAATAGTATTTTAAATTTTGTATTGTAAACTAAGCTACGAGCACACTTATTTACTACTTCCGTTGTGTAAATGTGTGGCGTGTGTATATTCTAATACAAAATGATATTTTAGGGATGTTCCTACTTGTGCCACATCATATTTTCCGTATTATTTAAGTGGGGATGTCACAGTAGATTTGACAACGGGGCGGGTAATCCCCAAAGCAAACAGGGACGGGGAATTTTTTTGCCCCGTAGGCGGGGACTGGGATAGTATTCTCAGCCCGGGGGATCCCCGTCTCGTTCCCCGCGGGGATTCACATTATTTTTTATATAATTAATATATTTTATATATAATTTTAATGTTAATGTTAAAGTAAATTACAAATAAATATTTCATAGTTTCTTACTTAATTAACTATTTATTAAAAATTAATTTTTTTTATTTAATGTTATGTTATTAGTTCCAAATTATATTATTTTCACTTTAGTATATATGTTAATTAAAAATATTAGAATTAGAGGTTCTTCAAATTGTTTAAATTAATTTTTTTAACACCAACTTAAAGTAATTGTTGTGTATGTTTAAAGTTTTTAATTTAAATATTTTTTTATATTTTAAAAATGAGATAAAAAAAAATAAGTAGGCGGGGAATGGGGAATCGCCACGAGACGGGGATCCCCGGTGAGGCAGGGATGAGGGAAAAATTTTCTCCATTTATTTCGCAGGGACGGAAATGGGGAATGACCCCCCATCCCCGTCCCGTTAACATCCCAATGGAAAATAATCAAAGAAAGTCCATAGACTGTTGAATATCTAATGATTTTTTAAGACTTTTCAAAATCCGTAGAAATCTCTGGTTATTAGAAGAGATTTTGAAGAGTGAAATCTATTCATATTTTGGAAGGGAAATCTAAGAAAATCCGTGGAGTATTAAAATTCATAGACTGTTGAATACCTAAAGATTTTTAAGACTTTTTAAAATCTGTATTGAATACCTCTGGATTTTTAAAGACATTTGAAAATCTAGATTGAATACCCCCGGACTTTAAAAGTCTAAAAAAATCCTACAAACTCTATAACCAATACACCCTTCTAAAGATAGACTAATTATATTAGGAAAAGTTGACTAATTTTATATGATAATTTAATTCATATTATTTCGAATTTAGGAAACATTTGACTCTTTAATATGTATTCAATCCTCCTATACTATAAAGCCAAGCATGTTTTTGCCTATGTGGCAAAATCATACTCTTTTAAAAAAAATCTCTCATCTCTCCTTTTTTCATGCTTTTCTTACTCTTTAAAAAAAAAATATATATTCTCTCCTTTTTTCATGCTTTTCTTACCTTTCTTAACCATTGGATCATTTCATTTAATCTTGGCCCTTGGTTGTCTCTCCTTTTCTTCGCATTTGTTCTTCACATCTTTCATCTTACCCTCCTTTCATTTTTCTTTCATCCTTTCATTCATGCATTTTGTCGATTATTTTTTTCGACGGATTTATCATTTTTTTTGTAGAACGATTTTCTTAGCAATAATATATACGTATATTGCTTTTGTTTTTGCATTTGAAATGGTTTGTGTTTATTGTCCATTGACTTTTTATGTTAATTTTGGTGTTATCTTACAAGACTTGATGTTGTTTTTGGGTTTTTAATCAATTCGTTATGAGACTGAGCAGGTTGTGCATGATGTCGTTCCTTTGTTCAAGACAACTGCTTATTTACGTGCGGAGGATGGTGTTCATGCTGTTCATGGTGATTTTTGTGCTTGCAGTGATGAGTCCGTGAATGACGCTGCATATCGGGGAATCAAGTATTTGAAGGACAAATATAATGTTAGGATAATTGATTTCGGTACTTATTAGTATTTGTTTAGTCGATTGTTCCTTTCAATGTAATAATCTTGTCCGGAAAGTCTTTTCTTTCTTTGGGCTTATTAATAAGAAGGTATCGTTTTTTTTATGAGGTGTATGTGTTTGACTAACATTAGTTTTAATTAATTTGCCGCAACTTGCCACAAATTAGGACTAGAAACATAGATTTTAATTTATTTTTCCGCAGCTTGGCACAAATTTAGAATATAGTGGTATTGACTTGCCGAAAAGGAGTTTTGTTTCTTTTTAACTTGCCACATATTAGGACTAAAAATTAGTGATTTGCCACAAAAGAGGTCCTTGATTATTAATTTAATAATATATGTTGATTATTATGGATTATTAATTTAATAATATATGTTGATTATCCCTTAAATTGAGTGACTATTTTTTATTGTTCCATAAATTTTAATACCCGACTATTTGTTATTTAATTAGTAAAATTTATTGATTGGATGTCTAATTAAATTGTAGCACTAATCTTGTAAATTCGAAAATTTCCAAATAGTACTTGGTTAGTTTTTTAATCAGCAATTTTATGTGGATACTAACTTGCCCCAAATTAGGAATATGTATTTTTTAACTTGTCACAAATTATGTATAAACTTATTAAAATTATTTATACCAATAAATGTTTAATTAGCGGTCAAAATTAGATGAATAATCTTGTAATTTCTATTGAATGTTTTGATAATCTGTTCAAGCAGAATATTAATATCCGAAAATTGTGAATTTGACTTTGTTAATGTAATTATATCATTAAATTAATAAGTTAATAGTATATATTGATTAATTTTTTTTCCGCAATGTGTGATTGAAATCGGAAATTTATCATGTTTAATTAATTATTAAGTAATCTTGTAAATTCCAAATTTTGTGCAAATATTAGCTTGCCTGGAATTAGGACTTTTTATTTTTAAATTGCCACGAATTAGGACTTAAGTTATCAAATATTTAACTGCAGGTCTAAATTAGAGGACTAATATTGTAAATTCTATTTACTGATTTATCACTAATAAGTGTGTAGTTATTATTGAATTAGTAAAAGTAGTGGACTAATTTAGGAAATTATATTGACTCATTTAGAAAACGTTTTGATTAAAATTTTAATATCCAATATATGTTGATTGTCCCTTAAATTGAGTAGCTATTTTTTATTGTTCCTTAAATGTGTTAAATTAGTATTGAATTAGTGATATTCATTTATCACTAATAAATTTTTAATTAGTTTTGAATTGGTAAAATTAGAGGCCTAATCTTTGAAATTCTATTGTGACTTTGCTAACTTAATTATTTCATGCATTAATACAATTGCAAAACTTACTTACGAAAAACGTCATATGAGAAATATTAATATCAAAAATTTCGTAATTTGAATTAATTTATATTTTAGTGGTACATATCTAGCATGGATATTTATTATATTTAGTTGATTATTGAGATAATAATATATGTTGATTGTCCCTTAGTAAAATTAATTTTATATAAAAACTTTTTAATTAGAGGTCTAAATTAAAGGACTAAACTTGGAAACTATATTTACTCATTTAAAAACGTTTTTAGCTAGATATTAGTATCCTAATTTTTTTATTTTGACTTTGTTAACTTAATTATCTCACTCACTAATATCTTAACTTAATTGGACGAAGTTTCATATTTTGAAATTGGTTTATGAGTTTAATCCGTGTCCTAAATTATATCCTATTGACTTAGTTGATTAATTAATCATGCCTACACTAATCAATTCATACAATACCAATATTTATGGATGTATATTAATTCGTATATTAAATTAGATGACTTAATTTGAAAATTTGACTTAGATGGTTGAGTTGTTATATATATAATTGCAATGATTTAGGAGTTTAATTCTTGTGCTAAATTATATCCTATGTTGATTGTCCTTTAGTAAAATTCATTTTATCATTAATAACTTTTTAATTAGATGCCTGAATTAGAGGACCAAAATTGAAAATTATATTTTCTTATTTAAAAATGTTTTTAGCTAAATATTATTATTCGAAATTTTTTAATTTTACTTTGTTAACTTAATTATCTCACTCATTAATATATTAACTTAATTGGACGAAGTTTCGTATTTTGAATTGGTTTATATTCTGGTTGCACATATCTAGCATGTTTGTTAAATAAATATTTGTTAAGCTATAAAACCCGGATCAATTTACTAACTATATATATATATATATATATATATATATATATATATATATATATATATATATATATATTAGTTAATGATTATTTTAAATTTAAACAATCTAAGATTTTAATTCGTGTGCTAAATTATATCCTATTGACTTGGTTGATTAATTAATCATGCTGACACTAATCAATTAATACAATACCAATATTTATGGATGTATATTAATTCGTAAATTAAATTAGATGACTAAATTTGAAAATTTGAGTTATGTGGTTGAGTTGTTATATATATAATTGCAATGATTTAGGAGTTTAATTCGTGTGCTAAATTATATCCTATTGACTTAGTTGATTAATTAATCATGCTAACTTATATCAATGATTATTTTTATTTCATATTTTTTCCTAAATTTGTGAACTCCTAACAAACTTAAAGATGATTAGATTAGGAAAATTGTTTAGATCCTTAAAGCTAATGACGTGTTAATCTATATTTTCTTAAGTTTCTTAATATTCGATATTTTTATACTATATAGGACTAAATTAGGAAAATAATTTCGACATCCCTAAAATTAATAACCAATTTTAGGATGACCAAGTTAGGAGAATACTCTAGATCCTTGAGATTATTAACACGTTCATTAGTTTCCTTAATCATACATATATTTTACTTTTTTGTGATTTAATTATGATCGGTTTTAGTATGAAATATTTATTAATTAAATATTTTTTTGAATTTTGGTAAAATATCACCTTTGTGTATTCATTCACCTCTAAATCGACCAATCAGCGTTTAGTTAAGCATATATTCCTGTTGCTTGTCAAGATCTTTTCTTGGATGCATATATTATTTTGTCAGTATTATTCTCACTCAACCATTGTTGTGGTTTCGTCTCTTTCAGGTAATCACACACATATTTTTGGTTTGCTGCATTTTTTCGAGGCTTGAATATTTGGCTTGCTGCGGTTTTTTCTCCACCTTTGCACGTAATATTTTTGGATTCGATTTTTTTTGTTTTTATACAGTTTAGACTTTCAGAATTATATATAAGGATACTAACGAGCAGTTATGTATGCAGAACCGAAATTGATTGGTCTTTGCTTTTTTATTTTGCTCGGATAATTTGATTGTGTAGTTGATAATTACCTTTTGTTGCCTTCGTTCATTCGCCCGCTGCATTTTTTCAGGTAAGTTTACGTTTTGCTTTGGTTTGATTTTTAGGGTTTAGTTGTTTTTAATATTGATCATCAAGATCTTGTGTGAATTTTGTGGAGTAATATTCATTGCATGCGTTATTGAATTAGGGAGTTTGTGAGATATGCAGTTAGTATTATTTTGTTTGTTTTGATCTAATTATTTGTTGTTGATTTTATTGATTATGATATGCAGTGTGTATGAGATACTTTAGATGTTTGTTTGAGTTCTTATTGTTATAAATAATTCCATAATATTTTGAAGAAAAATCATTTGAGATAGTTCGGTTTGCCCTTGCTTCACTCATTGGAGATATTTCAATTTGCACTTGCGTGAATTCGTTGATAATGTGGGTAAAATTGCATGCGGTATTGAATTTTATCCCTAATTTGCAGTTTTCTTTTTTGATTTTGTTATTCATTGCGTTGTGTAAAAATTGCATGCGGTATTGAATTTTATCCTATAGGTTTATTGATTTAGATTTTCTTTGGAGTATGAAAATTGGGAAGTTTGTGAGATATGCAATTTGTATTTGTATTTGTATTTGTATTTTTGTTTATTTTGATCGAATTACTTGTGGTTGATTTTATTGATTTTGATATGTGGTGAGTATGAGATACTTTAGGTATGTATATGTGTGCTCATTTTTATAAATAATTCCATAATATTATGAATAAAAAGTATTTGAGATAGTACGATTTGCGCTTACTTTACTCATTGGATATGTTTCAACTTGCACTTGCTTGAATTTCGTTGGTAGCATGAGCAATCTAATGTCCTCTGTATTGTAGTTTTCTTTATTGATTTTGTGTAATTTCATACGTGGCTGTTACTTTTTAATTTGATTTTTTTTATTCTTTAGATATGGTGTTCGAGGTGGATTTGGACTCTGTGCAGCTGTTGAAAGATAGGTTGTTCGAGGTTGATGCTCAGTCTTTTTACTTGAAGTGTGTACCCGGTAGAGGACGATAATATTTGGAACAAATGGTAAATATAATTATGCTTCTTCATTTTTTAGTCATGTAATTGTGTTGGTCTCCATGTGAGAAAACCTCTAAGATATTAGTATTTGATTGTTTGCGTTTTATATGTAATATTTTATATAGATTGTGTTGTTTGTATTTGTATTAATTTTTCTATTAATTTTATTCTAATAATTATCTTGTGTTTTAGTCGATACCAAACAAGTTTGTCGAGTTGTATGGTTTGGCTTCTGATCATTTGCCAGAAGTTCACATTGTAAGCAACTCCGGACGGGAGTGGCGTGTTATGATTCAGTGGGTACGTGATACTGCATTGTGTTTCTATGGAGATGAGTGGGTCAGTCTTGTCAATTATCTAGGTGTTGTGTCTGGTGATATGTTGTTTTTTTCGCATCTTCTTTTGACCAATGCTCTTTATGTGAAGAAGTATGCTTCCGGTAGAATGTTGCATCAAGTCGGTGGTATTGTTCCTGAATCTACTTTTAATAACATGCATGGTTAGTTATCCGTCTGTAATTTTTTCTTTTTATTATTATTATTAATGATGTTGTTTTGATTTTTACTTTTATTAATTTTTTGGTGTAGGTTATTTAGTTGATACTCTCTGTATCCCTGAGTTTGTTGTTCCTTTTGGGGATTCATTGGTATAATATTTTGATTTTTTGTTTACTTGTCTGGATTATTGGTTTTTTACAGTTTTCTGATTTGTGTTCTTTTGGTTGTCTATTTTTTCCTCATTCTAGACTATTCCGCATGCTTTTGCGATTGGTTTTGGCTTTGTGTTCCCCGGTACCTGCTTGATGAGGACTGCCACTGGTCGCACTGTGTATTGTAGATGTTATGCTCGTGGTACCGATTGGGAGTTTACTTGTGATTGGGGTTACTTATTGAGGTATCTAACACTTTCTGAGATTGTGTTTGCAACTGTGTTGTACGATGCAGTGGATACATTTTGTGTTTCCCTCTATGGCAGTGATCGTTGCTCTATTTTTTTGTCGGATGAGGAAGGTTTGTGTTACTGTTTTAATAGGCCTTAAATCATATAATAAATTATTTTTGCAAGCATATAATAAATATTTTGTTTATTATTTTTTTTAGATTTGTTTGGATCATCCTTTGGCAATCTCATTTCTTATCCCCGTTGTGATATTCGTCCACCTCCTTCTATAACTTGGGTTGAGGTTTGTGTTTATTGTTTTCTGTCGGTGTATATTTTTATACAGTGATTGGTCTATATTTAATTTTTTCTTTGGTCCTAGCGTCAGAGATTGCCAGAATCTTTTCGCGTGAGTGTTTTTTGTCGCTCTGGCGAGTGGCGTAATAGATTGGTAATTAGATTTCATTGGATTTAATTAGTTTATATTTTATTTTTGTTGAATTTTTTATTATATATAAATTTAATTTTATTTCTTCGACATTTTTTCCTTTGTGCAGACTTTGCCTCTCCGTGCTGCTGTTCTATTCGGTTCTGATAGTCAGACTATTGCTTTGCGACGTGCGTCCACCAACATTGTTTACCTGGTTGATTACGAGTACAGGCATATCGGGAGGAATGGGTGAAGTCCTATGATTCATTTTTCTCGTGGATGGGCTAACTGTTGGGATATGTTTTAGTTTTGACGATTTTCCAAAACAACATGTAATAGGTTTGAAAGCAGTCAGGATAGCATCCTTTAGATCATGTCAGGCTAGGTTAGCTCTCAGTAGAATAGGTTGCTCAGTTGAGGGGGAACTTCTCAACACAGCCTGAAGATATCAAGATGACAGCCAGAAGAGCTGACTGAAGACATGCCATCAACCTGAACCAATGGAGAAGCCTGAAGGATGTCCCACTGAGTGCAAGTCAGGCTGATCTAAGCCAAGTCTGATGGACCACTCAGTGAAGAGCCTGATCAGGTGGATCAGTGCTGCACCAAGTAGGCCCTGAAGGAGTCAGGCTACTGTGGTCAGGGAGGTTTGTCATTCAGCCTTATGACAAACTTCTTGGAGTGATCTTCAAACAGTCCCTGAAGGACAACTGCACTGAGGACGAGTCAGTCCACTGAAGATCAGAGTCAGTGAAGGAGAAAGCTACCTAAAGTCAGTGGGTCTTAGTCAAACCCACTGAGTCAAAGATCCGTGAATTCAGGCCACGTGGACCAATCAGCACAAGGCGGTAAATCTGACACTGACAAGGCCGCATTCCAAGAAAAGTGGTTGAAACCATTTAATGCTGGATTCAAATGTATTTTCCTCTCCAACGGATACATTTGAATCCCCATTATAAATACAAGCTCATAGCTTCATTGTAAGGGTGTGTGAAAAGAAGAAAATAAACACCTACAAGCTGTGAGGGTGTGTTAGTTGTTAGGGAGTCATAAGGAAGTGTTACACACCCACGACACTGACCTTTAGGGTTATCACTTATATTCATTGAGTGTCAAGCTTGTAACTCTTAGCTTAGAGAGGTTTTCCTAATCTTAACTTTAAGGCTAACACATTGTAAAGGAAAACCTCACCTAGTTGGAGAAAACCAAACCAAACTAAACCCTTTCAGAAGAATGTTAGGTTTGTAGTGAGGTGAGGAGAGGCAGCCCAGGGAGTGGCGTGAGTCCAGTTGTAAGTGCACCTTGGCACGTTAAAAACAAGAATCCAAAGGAGTGGATTTCCTGTTAAATCAGGCCGTGGATGTAAGAGCTTGAGTCTCCGAACCACGTTAAACCAAGTGTTATTATCTGGAATGTCTTTTCTTCTAAAGTATTGCGAAAATCTGCTCACTGAGAGCATTGTTTAAAAAGGAACTTTAGTTAAGTATTTCAGGTCAGGGAGATTCCATCTCACTGACTGAATCAGGCTAGCACTCGAGAGTTCAGTCTCTCGAGTTACTGCCTTGTTGAGAGCCTGAGCTTTCAAGTCTCACCTCTGACTTGATAGCTCTGACTCTCAGCAACGCAGTGACTTGAGTATTTCGTCACTGAACTTGTTCAGGGTGCAAGCTGTGATCTGATAACGCACTCGAGAGTTCAGCATCTCAAGCCACTGTCCTTGCTCAGAGCATGAGTCTCCAAGCCTTCTCTCTGACTTGGTAACTCAGCCTCTGAGCGGAGCAGTGACTTGAGTATTTCTCACTCTTGCTGAACTCCCTGAGGAAAAAGGTTTAAAAAAAAAAAAATTGCTCCTGAATTCCCATTTTGTCCTTCGAAAACGGGACCATCAATTGGTATCAAAGCGGGTTGTTCACATGACCACTGATCCAGTTTTGTTAAGAAAAATGGTCAACCGAACAGATCTTAAATGCTTTAAACTATGGGAATTCCTGCATATTTCAAACTATTACCTGTACTCTGACATTGTTCTTGTAATAGAAAATCATTGGTTAGAAGTTTTGGAATCATCAAAAAGGGGGAAATTGTTGGGATATGTTTTAGTTTTGACGATTTTCCAAAACAACATGTAATAGGTTTGAAAGCAGTCAGGATAGTATCCTTTAGATCATGTCAGGCTAGGTTAGCTCTCAGTAGAATAGGTTGCTCAGTTGAGGGGGAACTCAGTGAGGGGGAACTTCTCAACACAGCCTGAAGATATCAAGATGACAGCCAGAAGAGCTGACTGAAGACATGCCATCAACCTGAACCAATGGAGAAGCCTGAAGGATGTCCCATTGAGTGCAAGTCAGGCTGATCTAAGCCAAGTCTGATGGACCACTCAGTGAAGAGCCTGATCAGGTGGATCAGTGCTGCACCAAGTAGGCCCTGAAGGAGTCAGGCTACTGTGGTCAGGGAGGTTTGTCATTCAGCCTTATGACAAACTTCTTGGAGTGATCTTCAAACAGTCCCTGAAGGACAACTGCACTGAGGACGAGTCAGTCCACTGAAGATCAGAGTCAGTGAAGGAGAAAGCTACCTAAAGTCAGTGGGTCTTAGTCAAACCCACTGAGTCAAAGATCCGTGAATTCAGGCCACGTGGACCAATCAGCACAAGGCGGTAAATCTGACACTGATAAGGCCGCATTCCAAGAAAAGTGGTTGAAACCATTTAATGCTGGATTCAAATGTATTTTCCTCTCCAACGGATACATTTGAATCCCCATTATAAATACAAGCTCATAGCTTCATTGTAAGGGTGTGTGAAAAGAAGAAAATAAACACCTACAAGCTGTGAGGGTGTGTTAGTTGTTAGGGAGTCATAAGGAAGTGTTACACACCCACGACACTGACCTTTAGGGTTATCACTTATATTCATTGAGTGTCAAGCTTGTAACTCTTAGCTTAGAGAGGTTTTCCTAATCTTAGCTTTAAGGCTAACACATTGTAAAGGAAAACCTCACCTAGTTGGAGAAAACCAAACCAAACTAAACCCTTTCAGAAGAATGTTAGGTTTGTAGTGAGGTGAGGAGAGGCAGCCCAGGGAGTGGCGTGAGTCCAGTTGTAAGTGCACCTTGGCACGTTAAAAACAAGAATCCAAAGGAGTGGATTTCCTGTTAAATCAGGCCGTGGATGTAAGAGCTTGAGTCTCCGAACCACGTTAAACCAAGTGTTATTATCTGGAATGTCTTTTCTTCTAAAGTATTGCGAAAATCTGCTCACTGAGAGCATTGTTTAAAAAGGAACTTTAGTTAAGTATTTCAGGTCAGGGAGATTCCATCTCACTGACTGAATCAGGCTAGCACTCGAGAGTTCAGTCTCTCGAGTTACTGCCTTGTTGAGAGCCTGAGCTTTCAAGTCTCACCTCTGACTTGATAGCTCTGACTCTCAGCAACGCAGTGACTTGAGTATTTCGTCACTGAACTTGTTCAGGGTGCAAGCTGTGATCTGATAACGCACTCGAGAGTTCAGCATCTCAAGCCACTGTCCTTGCTCAGAGCATGAGTCTCCAAGCCTTCTCTCTGACTTGGTAACTCAGCCTCTGAGCAGAGCAGTGACTTGAGTATTTCTCACTCTTGCTGAACTCCCTGAGGAAAAAGGTTTAAAAAAAAAAAAATTGCTCCTGAATTCCCATTTTGTCCTTCGAAAACGGGACCATCACTAACGTTGTTAGGTCAATGCGTCTTGGGCATAATGATCTTTTACTTTTTGAGTATGATAATAAGTTCTTCACTATTGCTGTTACGCATCAACCATTTTAGGTGTTTTTTTTTCTTTTGATGTTTGGATGCATAGACTTCGGTTTTTATCATGGTGTGTATTTTTTAAAGCGTTTTATGCATTAGCATTGTGAATGAATTGCTCGGGAATTCTCTTAACGTGTGTCCATTAGTATGTGGTATTTACTGTGATTTAATTTTTTTTAAACTTACTTATATAACTTAATAATAATAAAATCAAGTTAGTCATTGATATTATTTAAAATAGTGTAGTGGTTATTGGTTGAGCAAGTCAAAGAGGATTAAGTTATTAAGCTCAATTATTTAATTAAAAAATTTATTTAGAATTTTTTTTTTATTTGACTTCTGGCTGAAATAAAAATATATTTCATGATATTTTAGTATATTAATCCATTTATATTATTCCAATTATATTGTTCCGAATATATTATGTCAGGATTTGCGTGGTTAAAATAAGAGTCTTTTCTAAATTATGTAATCTTGATAAAAAAAAAAATTGAGATATAATTTATGGTCGAGCTCATTTGTATATTTTGAATTTACTGTAATATTTATCGTGGACTTTGCTGCCCTGAAAGTATTTGGCAAGTGAAATAGGACTCAAATAAGTTATTTTCTTCTAATTCCTTCAGCCAAATATTTCTCCGTCAAGTAGATATGGACATTGTTAGATAAAATATGATTTAGTTATTATTTATTAATTAGTATCGAATAATCTGTGCTTTTAGTCAATTAAAATTATCCGTAATTGAAAATGAATACCATAAAATGTTCAATAGTGTAAATTTTTTGTGTGATAAGTGTAAATTAAGGGACATTAATTGTCAAAGCATAAACAATTTGAATTCCATTTTGGTGCTTCATGAAAGTGTACTAAAATGGGACCATGCATGAAATATATGAAAATTGTCTCAATTTGAATTCCATTTTGGTGCTTCATGAAAGATACATGTAGCTACTATACCAGAAATACAATCCTACAAATAACAGTATAGAGGAATATATCCTCTTAAAATTGTAACACCATGTATTTATTTAAGAACAATTAAATTGCGGTTGTACCATTGGAGATGATCGAGTTTGAATATATTCATTTTCAATTATATGTTTGCAAGTAACGCGGAGATTGCTGTGTCATTACATTGTTTGATCAATATTTAATTATTAAAAATTTTGTGAAAATTATTGTGTCGAATTTTTACTCATTAAATAATTTATATTTAGTGTATATTTAGTTGAAAGAAAATTTCTAATGCCACTATCAAATTATAATAACTAAAGGCTAATTATAACATGGCATTTTTTGTGAATTTGGTGGTTGTGTTTATTATAATTTTTTAAATTCATTGATGATTTACACTAAATTGCTTTGATGTTGTTTTTTTCTTAATATTTTTGGCTGAATTTTAGAGGTGCATTCATTGCAATTGACTATATTTACCTATTATATATAGCTCATTTGGTGTAGTTTTTTTAATTGTCATTTTCTTTAACATAAATACACTCCCATAATGATTTTTCCTTTGTTGTTCTTGTGCTTATCTGAGATGTGTTCTTTGATGATCCATGTTAAAATTTTGCAAACCTGGGTTTCTGGTGGAGGAAATATTATGAATATTATGATGATGGATTTTCAGGTTTGATAGATTTTATAATCTCTTGATTTTCCATGGATTGCAAAGTTGTAATTTTATATCTTCTTTAATTTATTGGTGTTCTATTTGTAATTTTTATTTTGTTTCCACTTGATGTCAGGGTACTAAGATTTACTGTTCGGTACCTCATTTTTTGGTGGCGAGATTTGTCGAATCTATATTTGAGGGTAGAGAGTATTATATTAATTTTTTTGGTGTTGTTCCAAATATTGTCTCTATTCGATACACCAAGCATATTTATAAGTTGGAGTTTACACGTCGGACTGAGGTGCAAGAGGTTTTTGGTGGAAGTATAACTAGATCAATGTTTGATTTTGTTAGTTTCGGTGAAATTATCAACCAACCAAACTCATTTGACTCAATTCTGTGCGGTATGTATTATTTTTTTAGAAGTGTCGCATTATTTTATAACATTCTAATATAGGCTTTTTTTTATATATATTTCCATTTTTGATAGATGTTCGTGGGCGTTTGTCGTATATTGGTCCAGTCCGTGTTATTGATTTACCTACGTCTTGGTGTGTAAATTTTATCAATATTTTATTGGAGGATAACAGGTATGCCTATTTGTTTTTTTAAATATTTTTTAATATATAATCTATTTGTGTACTGACCAATGTTGTGTATTTGACTTTTTATTAGTAATGTCCAGATGCTATGTGTCTTGGCTAATGAAACGTGTGATAGATTTGTTTCTGCTGTTAATGAGCATCCTATTCCTCCCTTAACTATTGTATTGCAGAATGCCAGAATATTTCTTTCTAATGGAGGTTTTTTTTCCGTTTTATTTTTTATATAATTATTTCTGATTTTTTTTCGTAATTTTTTTATTAATTTGTGTTAATAATTTTTTGTATTTTATTTTTTCAGAGAAGCGGTTGGGCGTTGTTCCACATGCGAGAATTTTTTTTAATGAAGATCTTGCTTTGGATTTGGCTGAAGAATTCGGCATGATTGAGATTTGATGTCGTTGTTTCTATTATCTTTTACAATAAGGGGATTTTTTTTTTTCCTGTCGCATTTTTTTACTTGTGTCGTGACGTATTGTGATGAGTAGTGGGTCACTATGTATTGAACATTTATTGGATATTCTTGTTTTGAATAATACTATTATAGTTGAATTATGTTATTTCTATGTAACTGAAGTTGGTGTCCTATAGATGAACAATATCCTATTCACACTTTTTAATATTAGTTTGTAAGTGAGGAGTATTGTATTGGGAAAATTTTGATATATTTTTGTCGTGGTATTTCTTAATCAAAACTGTTATATATTAGTAATATTAAGAACTTTTGTTAATAAGTGATTTCAAATCTTGTCCCATGTATAATGTATTTTTAAATTTTTTCGATTAGGTATGATTGCAAAATTCAAACGTGATTATATCCAATTAAATTGTTTTATACGTGTGTGTGTATATATATATATATATATATATTAATATCTTATTGAAATTTTTACATTAATTTCTATATTAGATATATTTAAACAATATTCCATTCACACATTTTAATATTAATTTGAATGATTTGGTAGTATATTAGGAAAATATACATAAAATATTTTAAAAGGTGATAGCCGATTTTATTGTGAAATTCTAATAAATTATCTAGCTCAAATATATAGTTTCCTTGTGATAGCCGATTTTATTGTGAAATTATTCATAGTATGACAGATTATATATTTGTCTATTGGTAGAACTTTATATCTCTGATCCCTGGGACTTATTTTCGTAGGCATTTTTTTTATATCCTTATGTTGTGACAATTGCTCTTCAAATATCCTAGAATACAGGTATTGTTCGTATAATTTTATGATTTATTTTATGTCTATTAAATATTCAATTATTTTTATAATATATGTATTTTCCGTATAATATTGTAAGAGGTAGGCAGTTGATTATTTTTTTCGAATTTTATACTTATACGTGTTCCAAAATCTGAAAAAAAACGGCTTAGTTTTGTCTGTTTTAAAAGTCTATGTTATATATTTTCCCAGTGCTTCTCATCGTATTGGTTAATTGGGAATCGAGAGCTAATAATGTTATTGAAACTTCTTATGAGTTATGCATAAATTTATTAAGATTTGTATGCTTGTGTAGTGTTTATGTTTTGTGGCAACTGTATAGTGACCAAAATAAGAAAAATTAGGATGCTAATGGGAAATTTGTGTCAAGCTCCGAATATATTTAGGTTTGGCGATTAAGATGCTATTTTTATTACCATACATACGTTCATTGGAATTGATTTATAGACATTTTCTTATATTGAATTTTGTTTGATACACACGTATGAAATTGATGCTTAAGAGTGTCCTGACATATTTAGCATGTAGTTGCTTGATTCAATTAGACTAAGATAATTCTCATATCAATGGCTTCAATTTGTCAGATTTTAATGTATTCATGTTCCATTGCAAAATTTTAAAGGACCAAAATAGCAACAGTTTTCTACTTAATTCATATAATTGATAGGCTATCTTATATTACATACAAAATTTTTGCCCTTGACTTTTAATGTTCTATATCTATTCAGCGGAACTTCTTCTTCAGCGGTGATATTTGGACGTTCTTTTGCTAGGATTTGGTGCTCTTCCTATTTGCGTAATCTAGGTATTGTATCATTTAATTGTGTAATTTATTTTATGTGAGTAAAATATCTATTTTTTTTTATTTAAAAATATTTTTTGACTAATAATGAAAAATTAGTTGGCTTGTTTATTTCGTAATTTTCCACTGATCTAATACAAATAATTTGTTAGTTTGAAATTGGGAAGTATGGGACTATAGTTGTCTGTGTATTTTGTTTAGGATGGTCTAATTGCTTTAGCACATATTATTTTAGTTGCAAGTCATTTTTGTTCAAGCCAAAAAAGTGTATCTAGGTTTGGATGATTGTATATTATTCATGTTTTAATGGCAATTTCAAGTGGACTGAAATTGGAAATAAGTTTGGGTTAATTTGTGTAATAGAAAAGTCTATGTTATATTTTTTTCCATGTACTTGACATGCTCTAAGTGAATTCCCAACTTGGAAATTAATAGTGCCCGTGAGTCTACTTGTATGGTAATAAATAAATTTAGTTAGTTTAGGAAGCCTATGCAGTGTTCGTGTGTTATGGCAAGTGTAAAAGGAACATAAAAATAATAAATTTTGAGATGATACCACTAATTAAAGGGACTGTTTTATAATTTAATGAATATGTAATAATATTGTCAAGTTCCAGGTTTATAAGGAACAAACTTCTTAAATTATTATTATTATTATTATTAATATAATTATTACAATTTATATATATATATATATATATATATATATTAATTCGATTCTTCTCTCTATTTCTGCAGCATATATTTTGAATTGCAAGACATGAATTTTTGAAATATAGTAGGAAGATTTTAAGTTGCAAGTTTCTATGGACCAAAATCTGAAAATATTTCAGCTTAGTTTGTCTAATTGAAGAGTTTATGTTATATTTTTTCAAACATTTCTCCTCCTATAAATCAATTGGAAAATAAAAAATTAATAATGTTTGGCAATCTACTTAAATGGTTATGCTTGTATTTGGATTATTATGAGGTTTTATTGCTCTATGGTAGGTGTATAAGGACCAAAGTAAGAAAAAATTCAAAGGTGTTGCCACTAATTAAAAAAATTATTTTGTAATTTTATGAACATGTGATACTTATATTTGATTTCATGTGTAGTGTTCATTTGCTTTTGCAGGTCTACAAGGACCGAAATAAGAAAAACTTATGAGATGATTTCATCGATAAATAAGTCTTAGAAATTAATACTACCGGTGAGTCTACTTGGAGGGTAATAAATAAATTTAGTTAGTTTAGGAAGCTTATGTAGTGTTCGTGTGTTATGACAAGTGTAAAAGGAACATAAAAATACTCCCTCCGTCCCAACTCTATCTTCACACTTTCTATTTTGGTTTGTCCCAACTCTATCTTCACACCCTTAAAAAGGAAACAAAGTTCAATATAAATATTCAAATTTAACTACTTTATACACTAAAAAGCAAAAACATCCACTACTATTGGTTTAACACTCAATAAAGTAGATTTTTCTTAATACTCGTGTCAAACCAATATATGAAGATAGTCTTGGGATGGAGAGAGTAATTAATTTTGAGATGATACCACTAATTATAGGGTCTACTTTATAATTTAATGAATATGTAATAATATTGACAAGTTTCAAGTTTATAAGGAGCAAACTTCTTAAATTCTTATTGTTATTATTATTATTATTAATATAATTATTACAATTTTTATATATATATTAATTTGATTCATGTGATTTCCGCATCATATATTTTGAATTGCAAGACATAAATTTTTGAAATATAGTATTCATTCTTAGTTGCAGGTTTGTATGGACCAAAATCTGAAAATATTTCAGCTTAGTTTTGTCTATTTGAAGAGTCTATGTTATATTTTTTCAAACATTTCTCCTCCTGTAAATCAATTGGAAACTAAAAAATTAATAATGTTTGGCAACCTACTTAGATGGTTATGCTTGGATTTGGAATCTTATGAAGTTTTATTGCTATATGGTAGGTGTATAAGGACCAAAGTAAGAAAAAATTCAAAGGTGTTGCCACTAATTAAAAAAATATTTTGTAATTTTATGAACATGTGATTGTAATACTCCGTCCCGTTTTGTACCTTTTATTTTTTTAGAGACCTTAATTATATAATTTTATATTATTATTATCCTTGTTTCTTTTAATTTTATTATTTTTGTGTGCTACCGTGTAATTTAAATATATACTTTATTTTCAAATTCCCAAGTTCGAAGAAAGAAATCGAATATTTCAAACGGATAAGGGACTACGAGAAATTAATTATTCAAAGTCTTAAATTATATTTTCGATCCGTTTAATTTATTGAGAATAATTAAAATACTTTAAAATATTAACTGAGTTTTAAAACTGTATTAAATTCTCAATTCGGGATTAAACTCGTAAACCAAACGATCCCTAAACCGTATCAAGTGAGAACGAAAATATCCGAATTAAAGGGGTTAATCCTACCCACATGAATTCGTATTTTTTTAATTAAATTAATTAGAGATGTTTTTTCCTAACCACATATTATTTCCTTCTTTAAAATTAATTATTAATTAAAAGTATAATTTCCCTTATAAATAACCTCACCATACGGAAAGAAATTTCAATTCCCATTCTCACAACCCAGCAAATTTCACTCTCTCTCTCTTAATTGGAATTCAAAACGAGTAATCCTCTCCTGAAAAGAAAAACGCGTCTTCTTCCTCCTTCCCAACCCCCGCTGCTCACGCCTCTTCTCCTATCGAAGCCGCGACGTCTTCCTCCGCCTCCCTTCTCCGATCGGCCGTCGCGCCTCCATTCACCACCGAGCGTCGCTGCCTCTCTCCTCGAGCAGCGCCGCCGCCGTCTCGCCACAAGCGCCGCCCAGCACCGCGTCGCCTCCTCCCTCCTCCCACCGCGGCGCTACGTCTCTGTCCTCTTCGCCCAAAGCTGTCGCGCCGCCTCCCTTTCTGTCGCACAGCACCGTCACGCCCTCCCCTGTCACGGCCAGCGCCGCCGTGACGCCGCCGCCTCTTCTCCGTCGCTCGGAGTCCAACGCCGCTTTAAGTGAGTCCCCTCTTTCTATCCGTTCCCGAATTCGTTCAATTTTACAGTTTCCCCAATTAATTCCCCTCGAGAAAAGACTCACGTTTCATTGTTTCGTTTTAATTGAGATATTGGCATAACGAACCCCTGCCCGTTTGATTTTGGAGGAATCGATACGACGCCGTTAGGCTGCCCGTTTATCACCACGAAATTGAACCGGAACTTGTAAGGTTTCTAGCCTTCTTCTCCCTATTCTTTTCTAGTTTCCGGAATAAGGGGTGAGGCTGTTGTTTTGATACGGTGTTTAAACTTTGTAGAAAAAATGTTAGAAGAACATAGTACTGGTTATTTTAGTTCATAATAGTGTGATGGATTTGTATTAATGATGTTTTCTTATTAGTGTTATTGGAATAGCTGGTGGGTATTATTGTTTTAGCTGGATAGTATTACTGTTAGTTGAACTTCTTAGTGACAAAAGGGAATTCATTCATCTTCTCCCTGCCTATTGTTCGAATTACGGGCAAAGGGGAAACTTTATTCTTTCTTTAAAATTCAGTCCCAAATTATTGGAGAAAAGACTAGTACTGTTTGATTTTAAAAGTAATACTTTTAGTTATCAAAATTATCATTTTAGTTGATTTTGGAAAAAGTAACAAAAAAGACAAGTCGTTTATATCCAATTTTGTTAACAAATGAAAAAGGGTATTTTTGGGAAAATAGTATTATTCTTTATTTTGAAAGTGTTACTAATCAATTTTAAAAGTATTACTAATAATAGAAAGAAAGATTATATTATATATACTATTTTAATATATATTATGCAAGTTTTCTAAAATCAAATAAGATTATTAATAAAGGGGTTTTATTTATAAAATATAAATCAGAATCAAAATTCCTTTAAAATAAGAAATGATAATTTTAGAAAGAAAAATATTAATTTGGGGTTTTTATTATATTAATATTATTTAAATAATATCTTATTCCTTTAATTATGTTTGAGAAAGAATTATATGGATATACTTTTAACTTATAAAAGCTTTTTAGTTATGAAAAAAATAAGAATATCAAATAAATTGTTTTATAAGAGTCGAAATAGTCATACAACATGGAGATTAGTAAGTACACCCCCAATACACTACCCTTTTTGAAAGTGGTGTATTTACCAAGTTAGTGTGTGTTTTTAAGTAGGTCTATTCAGCAAGTTTTCAAGACAACAACTTCCTCGTTCTCGTAACACGAACTCCTAGGCCTTTCATTAATTCGAGAGCCAACTTTTAATCAAATGATTTCATATTAGGACTCTGTGCTAATCGGAATACGCACGAGGGATCCGACCATCTGTTTAAACATCGTTCACGGGACCCGGAGCAAACAGGTGGGTGATGATCTGTTGATTGATCTGCTTATAATACGTTATGCTGGTATACTCTGAACTCGACTAAATCAATCTAAAACAACTTATCCAACATAAATGTACACCTATTATATAAATATTTGAATTACGTGGTATACTTATATATGATACAATATGTCTATTGTTTTATTTGAATCGAGCACCATTGCATGATAAAGGGCATTTTGTGAGCATGAATTTATACAAGTACGAATTATGTCTCTCCCTACTTTTTGAAAAACCAGTTTTTATGAGAAAGAGAAAAGCTAATGTTTAATAATTTTGGCCTCCGGGTGAGAACTCATTAGAGTTCCGGATGAGGTGGTCATTAATAATAAATTCGGCCTCCGGGTAAGATACTCATTAGAGTTCCGGATGAGGTGGTCATTAATAATAAATTCAGCCTCCGGGTAAGATACTCATTAGAGTTCCGGATGAGGTGGTCATTAATAATAAAATTCGGCCTCCGGGTGAGTACTCATTAGAGTTCCGGATGAGAGGTCACTAACTAATTAATAGATTTTGTTTATGAGGAATGATTTTTTAGAAAGATTCACAATATGTTACAAATGATTTTGGCAGATTAGGCCGTTACTTGAAAATGACTTTGGGCTTTGCCCCTTACTGTGAATCAACTTGTGATATATCAATTATATGATTTGAAATCTGTTATGACCAACTAATTATTATTGTGGACTTGTTACTTATGTGATTTTGATATTCGTGTTTACTTGTCTTTTGATTAATGAAATTGATATGCTTTATTAATGAGTACAATCTTAATATATTTCGGATTTACCAATCCCATGACGTTGCAAATCACCCATACGTGAGAATTCAAATCTCACGCCCCCCATTTTACAACCCTTGCAGATTATGATTCGTGGAGCAAAGACAGTAATAGAGACGACACGGAGTTCCCCGCTTGAATAAAATGTTACTGTTAATACTAAGCTTTATATTCATAGATATACCTGTGTGAGATACTTATAAAAATTATTCTACTTATTTCTTCCGCTGTATAAAACTCATCTCTCATTGTATTATTTCCTTTTTATATAAAAAATTTTATAGTTCGTATTTTAGTCACAAGTGGCACCTCGAATCTGAGATATTTATGTGTTTTGGATTCGGGGCGTTACAGTGATACTTATATTTGATTTCATGTGTAGTGTTCATTTGAAATTATATTCAAGTTTTGGATTATTATAATTTTTTAATTTTGCTAAATAGTTAATTTTGTAGGATGGCTAATCATATTGACTATAATTTCAATGGGTTGAGTCCAATGGATAGAGTGAAAGATAGATTCTATCACATTGATGTTAATGCTTTTTATCTGGAGTACATGACATTTCCCGAGACAGGGCTGTCGGAAGAGTATTTGGATAAGATGGTAATATGTCTTAATATATTATTAGTATTTTTTTTTTTAAGTTTTTCTATTGTTTTTTTTTCATCGAGAAATATTTTTTTTTGTAGTCTATTCCGGATAAATTTATTAAATGTCATGGGTGGTTATTCAATGATTGGCATTATGTCAACGATATGGATAATTCTGGGATGGAGTGGTCTGTCATTGTTCGTTGGAAGTACGGTGGTTGTTTGTCATTTTGTGGAAGTGTTTGGCGTGATGTTTTGCAGTATTTCAATGTCAAAGATGGTGATTTGATTTTCTTTGTTGTGCTACCATTGTGTAAAACTCTCTATGTTAAGAAGTTTGATGGTGATGGCACGTTCCATCAAGTGGGCGTAGTACCGCGTCACACCTTTTTCGCCCGTAACTGTGGTAATCTTTAAGTGTTTGTAAAGTTAAATTTTTTTTTTGTTGTTTTCCACTGTGTATTATCTATTTAATAATATTTTTTAACTATTTGTTAATTATTAGATAGGGTCGTTGATATTGAATTCGTTCCGGATTTTGTGGTGGAATTCACAGATTTTTTGGTATGTGACATGCATTAATTAACTATGCATTGTATATATTTATTTGTTATAAAAATGTGAACTGTAATTTTGTAATTTGAATTGTCAGACGGTGCCTGTAAATTTTGAAAGACATTTTCAAAACAAATTTCCATTCACCTGTATGGTGAAGACCCCTACTGGTAGAACGGTTAATTCCAGTTGCTATTTATTTGATGGGAAATATGAAATAACTTGTGACTGGGCAAAATTCTTGAATGGGATACGTCTTTCGGATGTTGCTTGCATCACTGTTCTGTATGATTATGAAGAAACGTTGTGTGTTACGCCGTATTATAAAGACCGGTGTTCAGTCTTTATGCCTGTTGGAGATATGGAGTATGGTATGTACGTATAATTCATTTGGAGTTTATTTGATATTATATTTAATTTTATCATGTGTTTTTCTAATTGAATGATGTAATTTTTGTTTATTAAGATAAGCATTCGATACCATTTGGTGTGCACAGCAAATATACCGTATCCTGTTTGTCGCTACCTCCTTCGATCACTCGTCTTGAGGTAAAGACTTTAAATTTAATTTTGAATTTGATTGCTTGCGTATGTTATTAACATAGTCTGATTAATTTATTTATTTTTAACTCCTTTTATACAAGCTACTTACAATACCTGATGGATTTAAGATTTCTACAAGGTGTGATTCATACGAGTGGAGAAAATGATTGATACGTGATTTTTCTATTGTTTGGTATTGTTGATCATTTATTATTACATATTTTTATCTTGCTTATATAAAATGCTGATTATTGTTCTAATGTCGCTCTACTTGTAAAAATTGCCGATGTTGGCTACTTCTCTTTTTGGTTTTGAATCAAGAGACATTTCCCTGAGGAGTAATTCTAATGGTCAGATATTTGGAGTTAAGTATGAATGTAGGTCTATTTCCCGAGGTGCTGCGCCGAGTATGGTTCGTTTGGGTAAATCTTGGAGTAATGTCGTGTTAAACTTGAAGATCAGGCGTGCCGATGTTGTGTGGTTCAGTCATGATGGGAAGTATTTTACCATTGCAGTTCCACGTCTGATGCATTAGATTGTGATGCTACTTATCTTTATATTTTAACTTTGAACAATTTTGTTGGTTATGACAATCTTTATCCTTCGTAGGTTTTAATGGACTTTTATATATATATATATATATATATATATATATATATATATATATATATATTTTTTATTGTGTAATGCCATTTTATGGTTAAACTATTAGTACGTTTTGGTGGGTTTGAATAATTTGATTGCCAATATTTGTTAAAAAAATTGTTTAGATGCTTAAGTAGTATTCATTTGTTGTGGCAAGTGTAAATGAATCATAATAGTAAAATGTTCTGAGATGATGTCAAGTGGCATGTCTATAAGGACCAAATTATTTAAATCCTTATTATTCTTATTATGATTTTCTTATTATTATTATTATTACAAATGTTATTTTTTACTGTTATGTGATTGTCGTATCATAGATTTTGAGTTGCAAGTCGTGAATTTTTGAAATACAATTTTTTTCTTAGATTCTGATGATTATATAGTATTCATGTTTAATCTCAAATTTAAAGTGACCAAAATAGGGGAAATTTTTTTGACTTAATTTGTATATTTTAAAAATCTGTATTATATTTTTTATATACTACTTTTTTATAAATTAATTTGTAACTCAGATATTAATATTATTTGTAAATTATTGTGTAGATTTGAATTCTTGTGTAGTATTCGCGTGCTGTTGCAAGTGTAAAAGGACTAAAATTAGAATTTTTTTGGGATGGTTCTACTAATTAAAAAATTCATCTTATAAATTCTATGAATATTTGATTTGGTGTGCAGAGGCAATTCTATAAGGATTAAATTGTTTAAATCCTTATTGTTATTATTATTAGTATTATTATTGCAAGTCATGAATGCTTGAGATGCAAAAATATTATTTGATTTTGTTGTTGTATTATATTCATTTTCAGTGGCAAGTTAGAATGCCAGAATTTTTAAAAAAAAAACACTTTATTTCTCCAATTTAAATGTCTATGTTATATTTTTTCCAATATACTTTCCACCCTTTAAATTAATTTGCAACTCGTAATTTAATAATATTTGTAAATCTACTTAAAGTGTGATACATAAATTTTTTAATTGTTGGCTGCTTGTGTAGTATATATGTGTTGCGGCAACTTTAAATGGACCAAAACATGATTTTTTTTTACTTAAGTTGTCTAAGTGAAAAGTCTATGTTATATATTATAAGATGATATATAAATTTATTTAGATTCTGATTCTTACGTGGTATTCATGTGTTGTCGCAAATGTGAGGTGACCAGATTAAGAAAATTTTCAATTATAAAAAATGTTAATTAAATATTCAATCATATAATTTTTAATTGATTTTTTTATCTATAAATTAATTCCTAAATTATGAATTGTAAAAATGAGAAAGTTTGTGTTCTATTAGTATTTGTATAGCTCAGTAAATAAGTTAATAATAATATTTAGTAGTGTATAAACTCTGTAGATTTTATATCTCGGCATAATTTCTTTTGATTCTTGAATTTGGATGGATATTCATATTGACTATAATTCTAAGGGGCTGAGTCCAATGGATAGATTGAAGGATGGATTCTATTACATTTATGTTAATACTTTTTATTTGTTGCGATAAAAAAAAAATCTTGTGATGCCTACTCTCTAATTTCATTTTCTATTTGAAAAACATCACACTTATTTAACATAATCAAAAATAATATGTTGACAGGCATTTTTGTACGGGTTGATATATGTGGCTATTTGGATTATGCCCGGCAAACAATAAATGTAAAATGAACACGAACGATTGGGGAAGAACTTTTGTTCTTCCCTCGAATGAGAGCTCTTTGCATATATGAGAAATAAGAGAAAAGTGAACCCCTTACAATGAGGGGGTGACCCCCTATTTATAGAGGTTCACCCCCAAAGGTCCAAAAGTGGCCCTAAATTCGTCTCAACCCTTTATTTTAGGGATTTATTACAATATTAATATAAAGATCAACAGTAGACCTATAATACATTAAATACTCTTTTCTGACGTAGACTCTCGATCTTGTCGGGTCAGTGTATCTTTTGGAATCTGACCCTCTGTCAGGCGAGGATATTTCCTGCTGTAACAATTGCCCCCAAGATTGGGCTCTGATTGCGGCCAGAGTTCGATCTTGATCTGTACTTCAAATAGGTTTTGCCCCCGAGCCTGAAAACAGGATAGCTCGGATGCCCCGGAGGAGTCTTCGACAACAGGGTCTGTGATGGGCGAATCTTCCGTGTAACCTTCGAATAGTCAAAGTTTTTTTAAATTGGTCGGGTTAGGTGGGGTACGATCTTCCGTCGTGCCCCCGAGTCGAGAACCGCGACGTTCAATTGATAAAGAGTTTTTGCTGCTGGCCGGCATTGGTTTTAGTAATAGGGTGGTAAGGACCGCGATGATAAATTAATGAAGTGCCTAGGACGCTTGCGGGTAGCGACTTCACGGACAACAGATTGACTTAACAATCAATTAAAAGATAAATCAACGGATTAATGAGTGAAGTGCTTTAGCCGATTGACGGGCAGCGACTTCACGATGATGGGATTGAGTTAACAACCGCTTAAAAGATTAACCAACAGGTTAATGAGTGAAGTGCTTTAGCCGATAGACGGGCAGCGACTTCACGATGATGGGATTGAGTTAACAACCGCTTAAAAGATTAACCAACAGGTTAATGAGTGAAGAGCTTTAGCCGATAGACGGGCAGCGACTTCACGAAGATGGGATTGAGTTAACAACCGCTTAAAAGATTAACCAACAGGTTAATGAGTGAAGTGTTTTAGCCGATAGACGGGCAGCGACTTCACGAAGATGGGATTGAGTTAACAACCGCTTAAAAGATTAACCAACAGGTTAATGAGTGAAGTGCTTTAGCTGATAGACGGGCAGCGACTTCACGAAGATGGGATTGAGTTAACAACCGCTTAAAAGATTAACCAACAGGTTAATGAGTGAAGTGCTTTAGCCGATAGACGGGCAGCGACTTCACGAAGATGGGATTGAGTTAACAACCGCTTAAAAGATTAACCAACAGGTTAATGAGTGAAGTGCTTTAGCCGATAGACGGGCAGCGACTTCACGAAGATGGGATTGAATTAACAACCGCTTAAAAGATTAATCAAAACGTCTAGGACTCGATATATTACGGCCACAAGTGGGCGAAAGCGACGCGGGTCAGTCGATGCCGGTGAAGGCGGACTGGTCGATGCCGTTAACATGGATAAACCAAAGCAGAGAATAGATTAGTTAACGCCGGTGAAGACGAACTAAACAACACCTCGCCCATTAAGGCGGAAAGTCAACGCTTAAAATGCGGACTGGATCCACGCCGAAAGGCGGATTAGTTGACGCCGATGAAGGCGAACTTATCAAGGCCGAGTGACGGATCGTCTTGAGAGGCAGATTAGTTGACGCCGGTGAAGGCGAACTAATCAATACGTCTACGCCTGAAAGGCGGACTAATCAACGTCGAGGAGACGGATTACTTCGCCACTCCAGGCGGATTGTCGACGCCTAAGAGGCGGATTAACTCGAGTAGATTAGTTGATGCCTGTGAAGGCGAACTAATCAATACGTCTACGCCTGAAAGGCGGACTAATCAACGCCTAAAAGGCGGATTACTTCGCCACTCCAGGCGGACCGTCGACGCCTAACAGGCGGACTAATCAACGCCTAAAAAGGCGGATTACTTCGCCACTCCAGGCGGATTACCTCGCCACTCCAGGCGGACCGTCAACGCCTAACAGGCGGACTAATCAACACCTAAAAGGCGCATTACTTCGCCACTCCAGGCGGATTAACTCGAGAAAGAGATTAGTTGACGCCGGTGAAGACGAACTAATCAATACGTCTACGCCTGAAAGGCGGACTAATCAACGTCGAGGAGACGGATTACTTCGCCACTCCAGGCGGATTGTCGACGCCTAAGAGGCGGATTAACTCGAGTAGATTAGTTGACGCCTGTGAAGGCGAACTAATCAATACGTCTACGCCTGAAAGACGGACTAATCAACGCCTAAAAGGCGGATTACTTCGCCATTCCAGGCGGACCGTCAACGCCTAACAGGCGGACTAATCAATGCCTAAAAATGCGGATTACTTCGCCACTCCAGGCGGACCGTCAACGTCTGACAGACGGACTAATCAACGCCTAAAAGGCGGATTACTTCGCCACTCCAGGCGGATTACCTCGCCACTCCAGGCGGACCGTCAACGTCTGACAGACGGACTAATCAACGCCTAAAAGGCGGATTACTTCGCCACTCCAGGCGGATTACCTCGCCACTCCAGGTGGACCGTCAACGCCTAACAGGCGGACTAATCAATGCCGAGAAGGCGGATTAACTCGAGAAAGAGATTAGTTGACGCCGGTGAAGGCGAACTAATCAATACGTCTACGCCTGAAAGGCGGACTAATCAACGTCGAGGAGATGGATTACTTCGCCACTCCAGGCGGATTGTCGACGCCTAAGAGGCGGATTAACTCGAGTAGATTAGTTGACGCCTGTGAAGGTGAACTAATCAATACGTCTACGCCTGAAAGGCGGACTAATCAACGCCTAAAAGGCGGATTACTTCGCCACTCCAGGCGGACCGTCAACGCCTAACAGGCGGACTAATCGACGCCTAAAAAGGCGGATTACTTCGCCACTCCAGGCGGACTGTCGACGCCTAACAGACGGACAAACTCGAGTGGATTAGTTGACGCCTGCGAAGGCGAACAAATCAATACGTCAACGCCTGAAACGGCGGACTAATCGACGTCGAGAAGACGGATTACTTCGCCAATCTAGGCGGAATGTCGACGCCTAAAAGATGGATAAACTCGAGTGGATTAGTTGACGCCTGTGAAGGCGAACTAATCAATACGTCAATGCCTGAAACGGCGGACTAATCGACGTCGAGAAGATGGATTACTTCGCCAATCTAGGCGGAATGTCGACGCCTAAAAGGCGGATAAACTCGAGTGGATTAGTTGACGCCTGTGAAGGCGAACTAATCAATACGTCAACGCCTGAAACGACGGACTAATCGACGTCGAGAAGACGGATTACTTCGCCAATCTAGGCGGAATGTCGACGCCTAAAAGGCGGATAAACTCGAGTGGATTAGTTGACGCCTGTGAAGGCGAACTAATCAATACGTCAACGCCTGAAACGGCGGACTAATCGACGTCGAGAAGACGGATTACTTCGCCAATCTAGGCGGAATGTCGACGCCTAAAAGGCGGATAAACTCGAGTGGATTAGCTGACGCCTGTGAAGGCGAACTAATCAATACGTCAACGCCTGAAACGGCGGACTAATCGACGTCGAGAAGACGGATTACTTCGCCAATCTAGGCGGAATGTCGACGCCTAAAAGGCGGATAAACTCGAGTGGATTAGTTGACGCCTGTGAAGGCGAACTAATCAATACGTCAACGCCTGAAACGGCGGACTGATCGACGTCGAGAAGACAGATTACTTCGCCAATCTAGGCGGAATGTCGACGCCTAAAAGGCGGATAAACTCGAGTGGATTAGTTGACGCCTGTGAAGGCGAACTAATCAATACGTCAACGCCTGAAACGGCGGACTAATCGACGTCGAGAAGATGGATTACTTCGCCAATCTAGGCGGAATGTCGACGCCTAAAAGGCGGATAAACTCGAGTGGATTAGTTGACGCCTGTGAAGGTGAACTAATCAATACGTCACCGCCTGAAACAGCGGACTAATCGACGTCGAGAAGACGGATTACTTCGCCAATCTAGGCGGAATGTCGACGCCTAAAAGGCGGATAAATGTTTGTAGTCGAAAGGTGTGACCATGTTTTAAATATTGAGTTATTTATTCGGTGAGCAACCTCAACAATTTTTCGAAATTATATTCGAAGTTTCAAATAACCGACTGTATTTAGTTGAATTCAGCGTCAAAAAATTTGTTTTTGATGTCACAAAATGATCTTAGGATATGTATATCCATGCCCCCGCTTTTAATATACATGACAACTTACGAGTTGCGATATATATTAAAAGGAAATATCAAATGAAAACTGCATTTCAAAAATTGCCCCCGATTTTAATTTTCGAAATATGAGTATATGCCCCCGCTTTTAATATATATGAAACTTACGAGTTGCAATATATATTAAAAGGGAGTATCAAACGAAAAATTGTACTTCAATGATTGTCCCCGCTTTTAATATATATGAAAACTTACGAGTTAGGATATATATTAAAAGGACATTATTGAAATAAACCTGATGCGAGTGGGCAAAGGACTGCCCGTAGATTTTTCGTTGTCGAAGAGGTTCCGGATGCTCGTCTTAGATGCTTCTGCCCGTTTTTTTTTTTTTTTTTTTTTTTTTTTTTTTTTTACAACTGGTGTATAAATTAAATCGGGCCAATATACTAAATAAAAATGGCCCACGACTTAAATATTAAAAAAAAAGGCCCAGTAGTAATTTTCTTGAACTTGATAGTTGGCCCACCAGAATAAATAAGGAGGCCCAATCTCATATTTAAATTTGGGCCCAGGAGTGGAAGAGCAAACTAGGCTCACCCTAAATTAGATATCTGGGCAAAATCCCTCTGAAGATCCCACGAAATTGATTTCACCAAAAAAGTGATGGTCGGAGGCCGTCCCGAAGAGGCGGCGCTTGAGGCCGGCCGCGAGGGCTAGGCGGGTCTGGGCTGTGCGCGCGTATCGGGCCGCGGGGAGCGGCGGTCTGCGACATGCGAGGAGGCGGGCGGCGGCCCGTACGGGGAGGCTTGCTGCGAGCAGCGGCCACGGGCGGCGGCGGCCGTTCGCGGTTAACAGGGAGACATGGCGGCGAGGCCGTGATGGCGGCCTGGGAGGTGAGCGGCGACGCGGGGAGCTGCAGGCTGCGGCGAGCGACGAGGAGAAGCTGCCCGCGATGGTGCCGAAATCTGGAGGCGATGTCGGGATGGCGATGCGAGGAGAGGCCGGGGGCTGGGCGAGCCCGGAGTCCGGCGGCGCGGGCTGCCCTGTGCGGCGCGGGGAGAAGCCGGGGGCTGGGCGAGGCCGGAGTCCGGCGGCGCGGGTAGGAGCGCTGAGCGGTCGCTGGCGGCAGCGGCTCCAGCCGGTGCTCGACGTCGGCGACGCGTGTAGGAGCCCGAGATGAGCGGCGAAGCGGGGAGAAATCAGCGGGGACGGCGAAGCGAGAAGACGGGCCGGCAACGCGGGCTGGCGAGTTGCGGTGCGGGGAGGCCGCGGCGGTTGACGGCGTGCGCCCGCGGGTAGCGATGGCGGTCGGAGGCCACTGAGCCCCCGCGGGTGGACAGGTATCGACCTCGGCGGAGTGCGAACCAAGACCGTTACCTTTTGACTTTTCAACGTACGTTGAGAAGCGTGCCAACAGAAGACTGACACAGAAAAGTTGGCACACCAATCGAGACGGTGATTGGGGGATCTGAAAATGAAAATAGCAGACCCTTTATCTCATTTTTGCTTGTACAATCATCAACACTGGGCCGTTCTCCGGTGGGCGGCGGAGGTGGGATGGTGCCATTCTTCTGGTGGTGGTGGTTGTGCGGCTCGGTGTCGTGTTCGGTGGAGCTCTGCTGCGAGGGGAGGACGTCGACGAGTCCGGTGGAGGCAACCTCCGCGGCGGAGCTCCGTGGTGCTTGAAGGTCCGGCGAGTCTCATCACCAGAAACGACCGGAACCAGTCGCGTGAGCCCCCCACTGCCGGAAACATCAGAACATCCCTTTCTTCTTCTTCTTTTTGTAAAGCTTCAAACTTTATGCTGTTGTGAGGAAAATGGGATTCTTGATTGATTTTATTGGAATTTTGTTTGGATATTGCGTGAGGTTGCTGCTGTAAAAATTAGGGATGAATTTCTTGAAGGGATGATTTGGCTTGAATCTTTGCAGGATATTTTTCGATTTTTTTTTCTTGAGGAGAAGGTCTTCGTGTTCATCCAACGAGATGAATACGAATCCTACCCCTCTCTCTAGCGCCAAATTGTTGACAGGCATTTTTGTACGGGTTGATATATGTGGCTATTTGGATTATGCCCGGCAAACAATAAATGTAAAATGAACACGAACGATTGGGGAAGAACTTTCGTTCTTCCCTCGAATGAGAGCTCTTTGCATATATGAGAAATAAGAGAAAAGTGAACCCCTTACAATGTGGGGGTGACCCCCTATTTATAGAGGTTCACCCCCAAAGGCCCAAAAGTGGCCCTAAATTCGTCTCAACCCTTTATTTTAGGGATTTATTACAATATTAATATAAAGATCAACAGTAGACCTATAATACATTAAATACTCTTTTCTGACGTAGACTCTCGATCTTGTCGGGTCAGTGTATCTTTTGGAATCTGACCCTCTGTCAGGCGAGGATATTTCCTGCTGTAACATAATAACCACTTGTAAATTGAATAATAAATTTTTAAAAAATATTGTACCTATAATATTTGCGATTGTTCTATCAATATTTGCCATCTAATTTTATTTTGATCAACAAGAATTTTAATGTTGGATTGAGAATATCATATTACCATATTAACATGCAAGATTTGTCAAATTATAGAAGAAATGTCGAATTTATTAATTTATTATTTTGGTCCTATAACTTATATATTGTCCTGTTATTACCTTAGATATTAAAAAAAATTAAATTATTATATAATTTAATTGTTCTTTTAAAAGGAATTTTAAATTTTGCCTTTTTTTTTTTGTAAAATCGATTAACTTTTTTTAAGCATAACTTTGTGGATTAAATCAAAAATTGTTTTTATACATGATTAATTTAGTATATGCTAAAATGTACAAATTATAAATGTTGTACATTTGATTTAGCATGATTGGAGGATAATTGTATAACTCCTTGCTACTTTAATCTTTTATTTGATTATTTGATATCATCATACTAAACATGTGTATATTATTATAATGGTTGATTGATTATTTATGTTAATATTTCTTATTTCATGTAATTAATATTAATACATTTAATGTAGTATCCCAAGACTATTGCCTTGATTTTGTCCTTTGTGTCCCTTTTTTTTTGTATAAATACATGTCTTGCATGTTGAAACCTTCATCACTTTCAGTTGTCTACATTATAAATTGTCAATTGCATCATTAATTGGTATGAGCATTTTGTGAAAGGAATCGAGTATTACATTTTATGTAATTCTGCATTTGCATTTACATGATATTGCAATTGTGTAAAATTTGATTTAGTTCTTTATGCAGGTAATGACTTTTCTTTTTTCTAAAGTGTGTGATCTTGCTCCCGATAAAGATAATTGCACGATTAAAACTAAGATCACTAGATCGTGGAATATCTTGGGAAAGGGCTCTAATCATGATAAGATTTTTTTGGAGTTAATCCTTATTGATGAAGAGGTTTATTTTGATATGTATTTTTTTCTTTTTTTCCAATGATAAGGTTTGCATTATAATTGTTTCCTTGTGTGTTTATTATTATGTCAGGGCACAAGGATCCAATGCACTGTTAGGAAATATTTGATACGCAAGTTTGAGAAAATATTAATCGAAGGGTCAACTTATGTTATATCCAATTTTGGTATTGGTTTGAACAATGGCAAATTCAATGCACTATGCATCCCTTTAAGCTTAATTTTCATTTCAAAACGAGGGTGGATAGGTGTTCTGATCTTATTCTACGTGGTCCATTGTTCGACTTCATTCCAATTGATGAGATTAAGGAGAGGAACGAAGAAGAGTCTAAGACTTTAATTGGTATTTCTTTGTTAACTAATTTTGTAACATTTGTCATTTGTGTATAGATTAATTTTATATGTTTTTTTTTGTTCTCTAATTTTTTTTTTTTAAAAAAAAAGACATTATTGTGTTTGTTGTTCGGATATGGGATGTTGAGGAGGTTAGTGTTGGTGATCGAGCAACTACCAGGCTTGATTTGGAGCTTGAGGATGAGAGGCAAGTACTTATCTTTTTAGTGGCTATTTATCTAAGATTTTTTTTAAATTAACATGTTTTTTAAAAACTACTGTATAAATATACATATATAGCCGATCAAGGATTATGTGTACCTTGTGGGAAGGATACTATGAACAACTTTTATCGTATAACAAAAATAATCCATCTATGCCAATTGTGTTGGCGTTGGAGTACGCAAAGATACAACCACGTTATAAGGGTATGCATTTAATTATTTTTACAATTCTATTTTTTCTTTTCTTGGCAAGTGTATTGTTTACATGAAAAAATATTAAAAAAAATAAATTATTGCAGTCAAATATATTTCCAATTCAATGTATTCGAGTCGTCTAACAATTAATGGAGATTTGGAAGAAATTCGTGAGTATTACCGTAGGTATGTATAGTTTAGTCCCGTTATTTAGAATGCATTGTGGTTTAGTGAACTATTCTTATTCATGATTTTTCTTTGAGTTGGTTAGGCTTGAATTAGAGTTTGTTGAGATCCCAAATCCGATTGTTACTGGCAAGGGTAGATAAGAGCGTTCAGTTGCATATGATGATTTCTCTGATACTGTTGATGTCAAGTTTTTGGATGGAATTGATGATGTCAAAATGGTATTGGTTAATTATGTTTAATTTATATAATGGTGTTTCTTTGTGACTTCATAGTGTTGTTTGGTTTTGATATATAATTTTTTTTTCCGTTCTAGGAGTGTTACTATGTTGCTATTGCAACTATTTATGATATTGATGACACATTCCCTTGGTACTATCATGCATGCCAAAAGTGTAGCAAAGAGGTGTTTTTTGTTGGTGGCAAGTGGAATTGTTCTAGATGCAACTCTCATCCTGAGATTGTTGATACGAGGTAGATTTTATCTTTTAACTTTTCATTTTGTATTTGGTCCTATAATTACTACTAAATATATTTTTATTAAAACTTAGGTTCAAAATTACAATCAATGTTAAGGATCACACGGGGACTCCTTCGTTAGTGTTGTTTCATCGAGATGCAGTTGATATGTTGGGTAAAACACCGATTGAGATTTTGGAGAATGCAACTGAGGTACCTATAAATTACATATATATTTATTTCTTTTTCAAAATATATTTTAAATTATTTGTTGTCCTTTTTTTTTAGAATAATTTGGGTGACAACATGCCACCAGAGTTTGATGAATTGGTTGGCAAGAAGTTTGTTTTTCGTTTTATGATTTCTGAGTTTAATCTAAACAATGGATATCCTGTGTACACTATTTTCAAGTTTTCATCTGACAAAGATTTAATTGAGAGACTTTTGTACAAGGACCGATTTAAAAAGGTATTATTGGTAATATAATTTTATTATTATAATTTTTTGAAACTGCTTATTGAGTTAATTTTTATCTTCTTTTTTTAAGGAAGTCTCTATCGATCATTCGATCGTGGATCAAGTGGATAATGAAGATTTTATTTCCCCAAGCTGTGAGGATAGTTGCGTTGAGATTCCTGAATTGTCTGTTGAGGGTAAAAGAAAGCGTCGAGAATTCGTTGTAGATGTTGGTGCTGGTGAAAACGTTGATGAGTTTGTTCCGACAAAGTTGGTTGCCGTTAAAATTGAGAAGAATTAATTGTGTGGCTAATTAGTGTGTTGTTCTCGAGTATTGAATAATTTTTTTTCATCTTGAATAAATGTACAATCGAATTCAGTTATTTTGTGTTCGATTACTGTAATAATTCGGTTTTGGTGCAATAAAAATTATGCAATTGTCTATTATTTATGTTTGTAATTTTTTTTGTTATTACTCACTTTGAATAATGTAGTGATAAGTTTAAATATCGGAAATAGTGTGGGGTTATTAGTTGAATATATTAATATTTTCTTGATATATAATACAAAAATATCTCCGACATTATATATTATGTGATGGACTGTTGAATATTTAAAAACTTTATTTTATGCTTAATAATTTATTTAAAGTAGTGTGATCGAGTTATAAATTAATTTCGGTAAGGTTAAATTAACATATTCATAAAAATTATTGATATAAATACTATAAAATTGATATAAAATATTTTAGTAATAAACTTTAAAATATTTAGTAAAATTATTTGTATCATTCATATAAATGTACGTTTTCATGTTTATAAATTATAAACGATGCAGTATTGTATATGCTACGTATAAGTTATCTATAACTATATAATAACAAAATCTTATGCCTTTTTTGGAAACTTTTGTTTTCAGCCCAATTCCAATTTACTAAATCTGTAATGTAACGGTTCTAAACCCTGCATATATTTAAAGCTCAAAGATTAATAAATGAAACCAACCTTCTAAATGTTAATGTTTATAAATGACATTCAGTTGCTGCATAAAAAAACCGTATACCTTTAAACTTCAACAATCAAAACTTGATATATATGGAGACTTTTCACAAATAAAAAATTACTTTGTAACGTCCAAAATAATAGATTACACCAAATAACTAGATCATTCACCTTCCCCACTACACTATCTGATATTTATGAGGACTTTACATGTTCTCTATGGATGATAACATAAAATCCTATATCATACAATCAAAACTCATAATTCCCCCGGATGGCAGCACATTTGTTTTTAAGCATATTACATTTAGGAAATTTGAATAATATTCCATTATAATTCTCTATATATATTTCATGATAAACACTTTGTTATTCCTTGCAGATATCCCGCATGCTATTAATTTCAGGCTAGCCAATCGGTCATATTAACTACCTGCACATGGAAGAAAATAAACGCTTAGAGCTTGAAATATGTTTTCACTAATTCGAGGTACCAATTTATTGAAACAATTCATCAAGTACAAAAGCATATAACATCAAAAATCAGTTCTATTTTCACAACTCAGATAAACATATAAGCATAACATCACTAATTTAGCTCCTTATGCACAACTCAGGTTAAATTCTGAAGCACGTCATAAATTCAGGTATGTTTGGCAACTCATTAAATATAGAAGTACATCATTACATATTCAACTCCGTTTTAAAAGTCAGTTGTGGTATTCAGGTGGAACAAGGATACGGAAAAAATATGTACACAAAAGAGAGTACAAAATTTGGTAATTTCATTCAACATGATGTATGCTTTATTATCATAACCGTTCTATTCCTACTATCTAATTGCCAATGTTTTTTTCTTGGAAAACATATGGAAAAAAGGTTGAAATTCATAAAACTAATAAAATGTATGGTTTTGAGCAATATAACTATATAAGTATACTTACTTCAGGTATTCTATGCAAAATCTGTCAAATATAAGAATAGCTACACTCAACCAATATTTTATACATCCTCTTGCAATTCAAAATCATTATAAATAGAAAGCCTAATCTACATGTCAGATTCTTAAGTTCGGGTGTAATATTAATTAGCATAATTTCACATGAAACTATACATGATAAAGATTATACTACAACCAAGAAAACCACCCAATCTACATGTCAATTTCCCAAGTTCAGATGTCATATTCAGTTAGCATAATTTCACAGGAAAATAATCATGATTATGGCTATATTAAAACCAAGAAAACCACAAATAGTAAGGGCATGCACATCAAAACAATTTTTGTAACACATATAAATAAATTTTATAACAATCAACCATTTAAAAGAAAAGCAACTGTACATGCAGCCTGTGAATTGTAAACACCAGGGTGCGACATTATCCTGCATTACAACATCATTATAATTCATATGCTGCATAGCAGGGTGCAACATTTGGATAGTTTGAATACAATCCTGTTTGCGAAAAATAAATCAGTAGCTTGCGCAAGAGTTGCCTTGAGGAAATTAAAAGAGATTTAAAAAGGAATTTTTTTAAATCAAATCAATTTACATCCAATAGAAAGTTGTTATAGTAAAGATCTATAAAAAATGCTTCGCTTTAATCCAAGATTTAAGGTTTTCACCCTTTACTATTTGAACTTTCACAACACAAACATATGGATACATATAGGCAATTGATATCGGAGCTTTTATTGTAGAATCCATGGCAAAAAATACTCAATCAAGTTCAACCAACATAGCCAAACAAAAAACCCAAATTTAAAAATAAATTGAGAAAAAAAATACTGAATCAAGCAAAGTGATTTTAAAGAAATTAAAACATGACCAAACCTTGATAGCAAAATAGAGATTTATGGCAGCCAGGGTAGCGAAGAAGAGAATCAGTGGAAAAGAGACAGAGAAGCTGAGAATGGACCACGTCCTTGGTGTGGCTGTCGCGTTTCATCTGTGATTTAGGGTTGGATTTAGGGAAGAAGTTGGCCGCCGTAATTAACTCGTGATAAAAAGGATAAAATTGGGGAAGATGAAATTGGGTAAAATAAGATGCAGGCCGACGCGTTTCATCCATGATTATAGGGTTAAAATTTGGGGAAAGGTTGAATTAGGGAAACAAGAAGAAACTGAAGTCCGAAGAAGAGTGCGCCCTTAAAAAAAAGAAATTGTGTATGTATTTTATTTTTTTGAATCCAGCGACAAAAAATTGGTTTTTTTTTTTTATTTCCAAGTTTATAGGACGATTAAACATGATATTTAGGTTGGAAGAATTTCATACTTAGGAATTCATTTTTTCGTTTTTTCTTTTTAAAAATAAAAATTCATTCTAAATAAATTTCAAATTTAACTACTAATTATTTTTAAGGTTTGGTTAAACCTTTTTGTGAAAACTTCCTCAAGATGAAACAAAATCATTCAAAGTATATTTATATGCCCTAAATCCTAATCTAAAATGATGTTTAAATAAAAGGGGTCGTATCAGCTTGCCACGTTAGATAGAATATTTTTTTTGAAAGTCAAAATTACAAAAATGATAAGGAGAGTGTATTGGTTTAGGATTTCACCAAATTTTAAAAGAGTTTTTTTTAATAAAAGAGTCCGATGATATTCAATCAGCAGTTTATGTCACTTAAAAATATCAATTGATATTTAATACTACCTCCATCCCGGATCTTATTTCATATGTGGGGTTTGCACAATATTTAAGAAAAGTGGAGTGTGTGAGTGTAAAATAAAATAATAAAATGTACTTTATTAACTTTTGTGTGTGTAGAATATTTCCTTTTTAAGGTTGTGAAAAAAGAATTGGGATGTCCCAAAAAGGAAAATATGAAATAAGATCCGGGACGGAGGGAGTATAAATTTTCAAGATTTTTTAAAGTGTTCATTCAAATTCATTGTTATTCATTCGAGACATTTTATTATTTTAAAAAAAATTGTTGGTATTAAAAAAAATATAAAAATTTTAAAGAATTTTTATGTTAGAAGGATTTTGAAGGTCTTTTTTGTTATTTTTTTTAAATACCAACAATCTCATTCAAATCCATAAGATTTTAAAGAACTTTTGAAGAGAAATAGTAGGTGTACCGAAATAAACCGAAAATTTGAGATATACCTAAAAATTGAAAACTCAATTTCCTAATACTATGTTCTGTCTACAGTAGTTTCCTAATCTCATCTGCATACACCCATGACCAGCAAACTTATTCACTTATCTTCTGTATTATTGTTCATCTGTTTCTATTCATTTTCAACAAATTCAAATTCAAATTCAACCCAGATCTACCAAATTCATACCCAATAATCGGTTTATTTCCCTCAATTAAGAAAAAAAAAAGAATTATAGGTTTGTGCAATGGATAATTTGTGAATTAGTGGTTTGAGTAGTTGGAATAAAATTTTACACACAATTTATCCCCCATTATTTTTATTGAGAATAAAAAGTTTAATATATACATATTAACACACATATATATACAAGTATATATCATATATATATATATATTGTGGACTACAATATTTTAAATTTATGATTTTTTTATCCTAAAAAATTTGAATGTATGGAAAAAATCTTGAACTCTTCGTATGTCACAAATCCATGAAATTCTGCAAAATCCACAAAGTCCTACAAATACCATTAAATTCTGATTTATAAAATTTCACAGAATCCTGCAAAATTTTAAAAGTCATAGAAATCTTGCAAAGTCTTTTAAGTCTGCATAACTTTTTTCAGCTAAAAAATCCTTTAAATTCCTAATTCAATACACCCCTAAAATTGGTGGTTGATTTTGTTGTCCAGATCAATGAAGATAAAAATAATGATTTTACCCACAAAAATTGCTTTTCTTTTAAAGACACAAAATTTTATTTTGAAAATCAAAGTTCCATTGCTTTTCAAAATAAATTAATAGGTAAAAAGAATTATAACCACCACCTAACATACTAATTATTTTAAATACACATTTCGTGCATCGCACGGGTGATATACTAGTTGGATAAAATATTATAATGTAGATCACTTATGTTGTTGTGCTACATTAACGAGAAATTAAAATACTATTATTATATCATCAACTATATTAGTTATAATATTTTTTCGTATTTTTTTTTTCTAATTTTGGTCCTCGAAAATTGGCAACTAATCTTTTGTATATTTTTAACTTGCCATATAATAGTAAATGACATTTAGGTTTGAGTTATTCATAATAATTATCAATTATTGTATGAGTATGTTTATATGGTATATGTATTGTATAATGAACCACATTTAATATTATTAGAGTCATATCTTGTCCATATAATATGTGTGTTCTTCATTTTTATATGATTTGATGCAGGTTGTTATAATTATATTATATCACCCATCCCCAATATGAACTCAAGATCTTCATTTTGAAATAGGTATTTATTGTATTTTTTGTATATACTTGCTTTGTCTCTCTCTCTCTATATATATATATATATATTGATTTATATGTTTTTTGACTCATTGAAATTGGTATTTCAAAATTGCCTATGTGTAGGTTGATAAGTAATGGACCCTGAAAGGGCTTTGGAGAGAGGTCATGGAGGTATTGTCCTTAATGTTGCTTCGAGTGGTATTGTTGCTCTTTTGCTTCCTGGAGGTCGTACGATACATTCTAGGTTTGCTATACCTCTTAATGTTGATGAGACATCTATGTGTAACATAAAACCTGGTTCTGAACTGGCTGAACTCGTGCTGAAAGTGAAGCTTATTATATGGGACGAAGCACCGATGATGAATAGATTTAGCTTTGAGGCTCTGGATCGAACAATGAGGGATATTGTTAGGTGTCCCGATGGTTCTATGAGTGATCTTCCTTTTGGTGGAAAAACTGTAGTTTTGGGTGGGGATTTTAGGCAAATATTGCCCGTTATACCCAAAGGGAGTAGAGAGGATGTTGTGCATTGTACTATAAATGCATCGTACCTGTGGGAGTTTTGCAAGATATCTTTCTTTATTAATATTTATTTATTTATTTGTTGTTAATTTTAATGTTGTCTAATATTTTATTGATTTTTTATTAATTAAATATTAATTTTTTTGTTTGTATTCTTATTATAGGTTTTAACTTTGACGAAAAACATGAGGCTGCAGTATAACTCTTCTGGTAGCAACTTGGCAGAGGTTCAGCAATTCTCCGAATGGATATTGAGTGTTGGAGATGGCACTCTTGGAGGTTGCAACAATGTCTTTCCAGAAATTGAGATTCCTGATGATATCTTAATTTCTAATGTGAGCGATCCGGTGCAGTCTATGATATAGAGTATTTATCCCAACATAGTTCAGAATTTACGCACGTATAAATATTTTGAGGAGAGAGTCATTCTTGCACCTACGCATCGTGATGTTGAGACGATAAATGAGGAAATTCTTAAAATGATTCCTAGCGATACGAGAGAGTACTTGAGTTCAGACAGTGTTTGTCAGTCGGACATTAGGTGTTGATAGGCGAGCAGGATCATCATTTGGGCGACCAGGATTAGCGCAAATTACACAAAGTTTAAGTTGGAATTAACACATGATTCACCCAAGACATCCGGCGAGCAAAACCTACTTGCAATCAAGGCACACAGGCGAACAAAATCAGATCAAAAGCCACATGATGAGCTCAAACGGCATCCTGCCGATCAGATCCAACCACAACGCCAAAATAACAATTAAACAAGAGAAAAGACCATCAGAATCAGACTAAAGACTCCTCAAGGACAAGTTCAAAATGACGAACAGCTCTAGACAGCGAGCAAGTCCAATAGATAAGGATAGAATTTAGTTAAGATAAGGTCAAATTAGTCAAAGGACAGGTGTCGAGCATGCAGACTTGGTCGGCCAAAGGTCGTGCCACCTCCTGCTGGGCAAAAGTCTATAAATACTTAGATTTTTTTCAGCAAATAAAAAACAAGCACAAATTTTTACACACGTCCAAACTTCGATTACGAATCTAAAGCAGCTCGATTAACTTACAATCGAACTTAAACACGTAAGCTTTCATACGATTCTAATCCACTTAAACCCGAAAATCCGTATTCACTAATTACGTTAGTGATCAATCACACGTAATTGTTTGATGATCAATTAACCATCTAAAACAGCCATTAATCTTCAAGATTAGAACTGATCGTCAACAAATTGGCGCTAGAAGAAGGGTTCGAACCTCCGTTTCATTGAATACAAAGAGATTACCCCAGAATTGAAGAACGAGTTTGAGTTTTTGAAGAAAACAACTCAGGAACATCAAGAATAACACTTGATATTCACTGTGAAAATGCCTCAATCAAGGGAGACACAACGTTCTCAACATATAACCCGGGATTCGCACTCTCGAATGTCCCAAGCTGGTGGGCGAGCAAGGGCGAGCAGAAACAACCAAGAGAATCAAACTAATGTTGCTCACCAGTTAATACCACCAGAGTTGGACGCCATTGCCCGCAACCCCGACGAATTGGCGCGTACAATTGCCATGCTCCAGGCTTTACAGAGACAACAAGTCCAACCTGGCCCATCATATGTGCGAGCAAGGGGTAGCCCCACGAAGACTCGCGAACATATTAAGGCTAGGGGGGATCATTTGAATGAGGCTGACAGCGCCCAAGCTCGTAAGGCCAAAGGCAAAGAAAAATTGAACATTGAGGTCGCCAGTCAGGGAGGATCAACTCAGAACCCGGCCATGGCGGCAAGTCAGGGTACGCGCCAAAGTGCTCTGGAAAGATTGGGTCGACGTGGCCCGGGAATCCTGGAGATACATCCCCCTGCTGGAGCAGCTCGCCCAGCCGTAATACCTGCTCGCCAATCGGTCCTTGACCGACTGACTAGGTCAGCTTTTGGTCGCCTTGGTCCGAATGCAGAGCCCAATCCCAGGAGGCCAATCCAGGGGATTCCCATTCCCAATGTGGGAATGGAGCGAACAGAAGGCTGTACGCCTCAGCTCGTCGAACAGCCACAGGGTCAGGGGGGATCTTTAGAGGAGCTCGCCTCCATGAGAAAGGCCATCGAAAGCATGCAGGGCCAGCTGGATCAACAGAGAGGTTATGGGAACACGACTCTACCGGTCTCACCCTTGTCAGTAGTAATTCTGAAGGCTCCAATTCAACAAAAGATCCAGTTTCCAGCAAGTATCCAATATGAGGGCACGGCGGATCCCCGAGTGCATTTGATGAAATATTCCAATTATATGGTATCAATGGGGGCAAGTGATGCAACCCAATGTCGAAACTTTCCTTTAACTCTCGGGGATCGTGTCCATAAGTGGTTTTCGGCCTTGCCACCAGCTTCAATTCATTCGTTTGCCCAGCTGGGTAAAGAGTTCTTATCCCATTTCTCTACAGCCGGGTCTTATCTATCCCAAAGACATCGGTTATCCGACTTGAAACAAACTGACGACGAGTCGGACCGATCGTATTTAGAAAGATTCGATAAGGTCTTGTTGGAGGGAGAGTCCGTTAGTGAAGACACCAAGATTGTGGCTGTCTTGGCGGGACTCAAGAAGGGTACTGAACTCTGGAAAGATGTGCACCTAAGATGTCCAAAGACATACGCCGAGTTTCGGGATCGGGCCGGCGTTTTTGTCTCAATGCATGAAGCCCTACAAAAGGATATGGGGGACAAAGGAGAACAAAAAGAGGGTACAAAGAAACCTGGAACTGGTTATCGAGCCCCCAAAAATATGAAGGCATTTACCGAGGGCACTGAGCTAAAAGACAAACTGAACCACATTCTCACTGTATCAATTGATACAGTTTATAATAGTGTCCGGGACAAAGAGTTGCTAACACCTCCCCGTAAGATACGTCAGGAAACGAGCAAGTTGAACCAGAATAAATATTGTGCCTACCATCAAAGTGTAGGGCACTTTACAAGCGAATGTCGTGACTTGCTAAAGCAGTTGTGGCGCTTTTACGAAGAGGGAAAGCTATCGGAGTTCGTGAAAAGACAGCCCGGCAAAAGAACCAGAGACGAAGATTCTGATGAAGAAGACCAGGACCAGGCACCTCATCGGAATCGAGCTGGACGACCAGCTCAGGCGCCGGCCGGGGGGCCAATACCGGATATCCAGATGATGGAACCCGCAGGACCCATAGGTGGTTATTCTGATGGACGACCACCGATCTCTAACCGGAAAAGAAAGGCAGAATTACGAGCAATCGGACATATACAGGAAATGGGGATCATTCCACCTACCATGCAAACACCGGAATTAATTTTCACCGACAGAGATTTGGAAGGAGTTCTGACCCCCCACAACGATTCGCTTGTGATTTGTGCCAAGATTATGGAAGCAAGGGTGCATAGATTACTGGTGGATACTGGAGCCTACACTAATGTCCTTTTTAAGAAGACACTTGATCAAATGGGAGATTATGCAGGCTACATCAGAGACACAAATCACCGTATCCTGGGATTTGGGAATGCCGTGACAATCCCGTTGGGAATAGTAACTTTCGCTATGCAACTTGTGACAATCAAAGAGCCTGAGAAGAATATTGCAAGAATGGTGGATTTCCTAGTCGTCGATCAAGAATCGTCGTACAATGGATTCCTGGGTCGACCCTTCTTAAACGAATTCAGGGCCGCATGTTCAACTTACCATTATTGCATAAAATTCCCAACAGCAAGTGGAGTTGGCACGGTGAAAGGAGACCAAAGAAAAGCTCGAGAATGTCTTCTGCAAATTCAGTCAAGGCAGGGACAAGTATCTATGATGGAAGCATCAACTAGTCAACTCGAAAATGAACCTTCAATCTTGGAGGACATCCTTGGAGCCCAAAACAATAAGATGGACATTGACGACCAACCGACGCCCACAGGCGATCAAGCACAGCAGGACGACGGGCAGAACCAGCCGAGAGCAGTGTTACCTCCCGTGGCCGACCGTTCGTACCTAAATGATAACCAGGGAAGTCCAACTTCGGTGGCCGAGTCTCACCCAGGGCCCGCAGATGACTTTGACCCTCGATTGGGTGCCGAACCCATGAACATTGAGGATGAGCCAAGTCCGGAGGGGCCAATAGTTGACCCTCGGTGGAAAGGGCAGAAACGACGGGCAACTCCTGTTGAAGAGTTAGAGGCCATCAAGGTTAATCCTGAGCGTGACAGTCTTGAACTTTACATTGGATCTGAACTCCCAGAGCCTTACAGAACACGCATGACGAACTTTCTGAAGGCAAACTTGGACGTCTTTGCGTGGTCTCATGCTGATATGGTGGGAATCAGCCCGGAGAATGCTTGTCACAGGTTGAATATCAACCCAACCCGAAAACCTGTCCACCAGAAACGGCGAAAATATGGACCAGATAAGTATCAAGCTTTAAACGAAGAAGTCAAAAAGCTGCTGGACAACGATTTAATTAAACAAGCGTTATGTCCACAGTGGGTTGCAAATCCTGTCCTGGTACGGAAGCCGAACGGAACCTGGAGGTTATGCATAGATTTTACAGATCTTAATGCAGCATGCCCGAAGGATAACTTTCCGCTCCCACACATCGATCAACTGGTGGACAGTACTGCTGGTCACGAAATGTTCACATTCATGGATGCTTTCGCAGGGTACCACCAGATTCCAATGCACCCGGACGACCAAGAGAATACGGCTTTTTATACAAATAAAAATCTGTTGTGCTGGAAGAGGATGCCGTTTGGTCTAATTAATGCTGGAGCAACTTATCAGAGGTTGGTGAACAAAATGTTCGACCAACAAATCGGAGATACAGTAGAAGTCTACGTTGATGACATCGTAGTCAAAAGTCCCCATAAGGAGGATCACCTCCATCATCTTTCCCAAGTATTTGACATACTCCGAAAATACAATATGAAGTTAAATCCAAAGAAAAGTAGTTTTGGAGTACATTCTGGAAAGTTCTTGGGCCATCTGGTCAGCAAACGTGGAATCGAAGCTAATCCAACAAAAGTAAAGGCAATTGTCGATATGAAACCACCACGCTCTGTTAAGGAGGTACAAAGGTTGACCGGTTGCCTAGCAGCCTTAAACAGATTCATATCACGGTCAGGAGACAAGTGCCGTCCATTTTTCGAGGCCATCAGAAAGGGCCACTTTGCTTGGACAGAAAACTGCCAGAGAGCTTTTGATCAATTGAAAGAATATCTGGGAGATGTAAAAATTTTGTCAAAACCAATTCCCGGTGAGAAGTTATATTTATACCTGGCAGCATCTGACACAGCTATAAGTTCGGTACTAGTTCGGGCGGATGGCAAGTTTCACCTGCCAATCTACTATGTCAGCCAGGCCCTGCATGATGCTGAAGTAAAGTACACACCAACCGAAAAGCTGGCCTATGCTCTTGTCATGAGTGTCAGGAAATTAAGACCATACTTTTTCGATCACCAAGTCGAAGTCTTAACAACTTTCCCCCTCAAACAAATATTACATCGACCCGACACAGCTGGACGTCTATTGAAATGGTCCATAGAGATCGGCCAATTTGGCGTGACTTATGCACCTCGAACCGCGATTAAGGGACAAGCGTTAGCCGACTTTATAGTTGAACTAACCTTCCCTCAAAATCCAACGAGAGGGCTAGATCACCCATGGCATCTTTACATAGATGGTTCGTCAACAAATCTGGCCTCGGGGGCAGGAATAGTACTCATCAGTCCCGACCGGCAAGTATTCACTTCAGCGGTCAGATTTGAATTCATGGCCACTAACAACGAGGCAGAGTACGAGGCCCTCATTGCAGGTCTTCACTTATCACTAGCAGTTGGGGTTAGACAACTCCAAATTTTCGGGGATTCCCAGCTCATTGTAAGCCAGGTACGAGGTGAATATGAAGCCAGAGACGAGCAAATGATCGAATATCAACGAATAGTGGCTCACTTGATATCTCTTTTAGATCAAGTGTTTATTCAACAGATACCACGAACGAGTAACACACAAGCTGACGCCCTAGCAAGATTAGCAACAAGTGATGGGCCAGCAGACCTGACGGACATTGTCATTACCAAAAAAGTTCAACCATCAACAATGGACTACGAAGTAAATCAAGTAGTCGAGTTCAACAATGATGATGATTGGAGGCCTCCTATAGCCAAATATTTAAAAGACGGGGAGTTGCCAAATAACTCGTTTGAAGCTGGAAGAATTAAAAAACAGGCGACCAGATATACTCTGGTAGACGAACAGCTTTACAAAAGAGGCTTCTCACTCCCGCTACTCAAATGTTTGTCTAGGGGGCAAGGAAGGACAGTCCTGGAGGATATACATTCTGGAGTTTGTGGAAATCACACTGGGGGGCAAGCTTTGGCCTACAAAACTATAAGGCAAGGTTACTATTGGCCAACCTTACGAAAAGATGCAATCCAATTAGCCAAGGCTTGCCATCAGTGTCAGGTTTTTGCTCCAAGCATCCATGCCCCAGCCCAGGAACTTGTATCGGTTTACAGCCCATGGCCATTTGCAAGATGGGGAATTGACATTATTGGTCCTTTCCCGGCAGGAGTGGGAAATGTTCGATTTGCCGTTATAGCAGTCGATTATTATACGAAGTGGGCAGAAGCAAAAGCCATGGTGAAAATTACACAGCAGAACATGATCAACTTCATATGGCAGAACATCATCTGTCGCTTTGGAATTCCACGAACAATTGTGACAGATAATGGCCCACAGTTTGATGGAAAGGAACTACGAGATTTCTGTACAAAATGGGGGATCAGGAAACACTTTTCAACTCCCTATCATCCCCAGTCAAACGGGCAGGTTGAAGCTGTAAATAAGATCATCAAGCATACATTGAAAATACGTCTGGCAGAAAGCAAAAGCAGCTGGTCAGAAAAACTCCCGGAAGTCTTGTGGGCATATAGGGTTTCTCCCAGGTCAAGCACCGGAGAGACACCTTTTGCAATGGCTTTCGGAACAGAGGCGGTAATACCAATTGAATTAAGAACTGACACAGTCAGGACAACCAGCTTTGATGAACAGGCAAATCATTCTGCCTTAGCCACAGAAGCAGATTTGCTCGAAGAACGAAGAATACATGCTGAGCTAAAGAATGCCACGTACAAGCAGAGAGCAGAGCGTTACTATAATTCCCAAGTCAAGATAAGAAAATTCGAAGTTGGTGACCTCGTTCTGAGAAAAAAGCTTGCCCCACCTCCAGGCATTTTTGGCCCGACTTGGGAGGGCCCATACAGGGTAACAGATAGGTTACCCAATGGAGCATATGACATAGAGGACTTAGATGGCAACTCGGCCCAATATTCCTGGAATGCAGCTAATCTAAGGAAATACTTTCAGTAGGCGACCAGTTCTGCTTCATGAGAGAGTGAAGTTAAGATAGGCGAGCTACTAAGTCCACTGGGCGAACTGGAATGGCCTGATACAAGATGGGTCCAAAAAACTTGCCTAATTTTTTGAAATTGTTCACCAAGTATAAATGGTCGAACAAAAATGAATTGGTTTAAGTCTGGTCGCGTGCTGGGATGTTAGTGTAGTATTTTCTTTTCCTCTTAAGAGTCTAAAGGATGTCTTGACAAATTGTATAGTAGTCGAGCAACTTTGACTCTTGGGGTAAATTATGTTCTTTAGTAAGTTGGGAGCTTAACATTGTTTCTGTCGAGCAAGTCCAACATAGCTAGTGCAAGGTTACGTTCTTGGTCGCGTTTGATACTTGTAATTTTTAAATGTTTGTTCAATATTAAGTTGTTCGTTTGAAATAGAAATGTGAGCTCAAGGCGCAAGTTGATTATACAACCAAGCCCATTTAAGGCTGTTCGTTTTTAAATGGACATAGCCTAAGGCCAAAAGCCCATCAAATCCTAAGGCCAAAAAAAAAAGGTTCTTAAAGAACAAGGCCCAACTACATTAAGATTGTTGAAGCACAGAAAAAGATGCAAAGAACAATTAATGCGAGATAAAAGACGAGCAAGTAAGCGAAATATATCCATTGATGATAAGGCTTAATCGCCCAAAAATTACAAAAGGATGAACAACAAAAAAGAAGTACAAGTTCCTAGCTAATCCTGTCCGCTAAGATCCTTGTCCGGCAGGAGGAGATATGTTGTCATCCTTGGGGTCTTCAAGTGGAGAGCCTTCAATGGCAGGGTCAACTGGGATTACCTCAGTTAGCTCAGCAATCAATCCCTCAGCATCAGCACGTTCCTTCAGAGCTCTTTCACTTTGATTGGCAGGAAGGATTTGCTCGCCCTCCGCAGCATCGCCCTCTTCTTCCTCGTCCTCGGCAGGACTTGTGATAATAATCTCGGGGCCAATGAAGTCGAGCTTGATCCCATATTCAGGCAGGTCGCCAATTTGCAGAGTTGTGCCCGGAGCAGGAGGGTTAGATTCAACAAAATTGCACAACTCCTTGCCGATCTCCTCAACAACTGCGGCAGCCTTGAATTCATGGGCAATACGGATGCTCTCCGCGTAACCCGTTACGTAACCAAGAATCGAGCTCACCTCCATTTTAGGAATAAGTTCCTCTTGGGTAATGGAGTTGGCGAGCTGAATCTCAAGGTCCGCGACTTTGGCCGTCGCTTCAGTTGCATATTTCTCGGCGACCTCCTTCTGCTGCTGGGCACGAGCAAGTTCTGCTCGCATGTGCTCAACCTCGGCCATTTTGACCTTCAGCTCCTCGGAGACTTTGACGTGCAGATCCAAGGCACGCTGCTCGCTAATCTGATGAGCTTTGGCTTTGTTCTCGAGATCGGCAATAATCTTCTTCGCCTCAGCCTTAGCTTCATCACGCTCCTTGGCAATACGGCTGACCGTGGCCGCATGTTGTCGTGAGTCCTTCTCAAGGTCCTCAACTTGGTCGACCAAACGTTGCACGGCCGCCAAGGTGTTGCCCGCCTCGACAAGACACAAACGGCCATTATCACGAGGCGCTTGTGCCTTGACGGTCTCATTAAGCTCCTTGGTCCAGCTCCGAGCAACGACCTCGGAGGCGCGGCGGACAAAAGAGTCCGGGATTTCGCGCAAGTTGGTCGGCACCCTTGAGCAAGCGAATCGATGCACCAGGTTAGATCGCCCTGGATACTGCTCGGGCGAGTAGCTGAAAAGAAATTTTTCAGTTAAAAAAAAAAAAAAAAAAATGCTAAGTGTAATGGGCGAGCAAGGTTATACCTGTCAAGACGACCTTTATCCCAACCAAGGTAGGTGGGATCAGATGAAGGACCAGATCCTTCACGAGTGGTGACAACCAGAGCATGCTCGCCGGGACGCTCCACCGAAGGAGTTTGTTCGCTGTCGCCTTCGGATGGTCGGACAGCCACCGTCACCTTCTCTTGAGCCGTCTTTGCTCGTTTGGCTGCCTTCTCGGTATCGGAGACGGGGGTACCGTCTCCACGGAGAAGCCTCTTCGCCCTCGGAACCAGTGTCTTGGGCGGACTCGCCACGGGGGCAGGAGGCTGTGCCGAGCTGGACCCGCCGGCTTGTCGAGGGTCTCCTTTTCCACCCTTGGCCGCAAGGGCGATGATTTTTGAGAGGGGATCCGACTTCTTGCGTCCTTTTTTGGTCGGCATCTCCCAAACCCGGTTATCAAGCTCAAGGAAGGAAGGGTGAAGCGCAATGGAGGCGAGCTGATCTGTAAAAGAAAGAGAAACAAAATTAATATTAAGTATAAAATCGACCAGATCTGCTCGCCCAGCTTAAAGAATTACCCTCTGGGATACGAGCTAGAGCCTCGAGATGGTGAGGGTAGGTCGTGAGGTGAGCAACTCGCAGTGTGTCCTCGGAGAAGAGATGGCCGATACTTCGATCTTCTCGGCGACGAAGGGCGATCAAGCACGCAACAAACAGGAATAGGTCGCTTATGCTATTCTTCACAGTTCGCCACCCCAAGTTCTTGGGACCTGAAACAAAGGGAAAAGAGAATTAAAATTAGTCCAACCACTTCAAAGATATAGAAGAGGTAAGACTCACGCTTTAATTCCCTAAACTCCGCCGGGGTCTCGATTCGTTCAGAACCCCCTGAAGAGCGAGCAGAAGCACGCCAATCGCCTCCAATCCAGAACCAGTCATGCTTCCAATCCCGCACTTTCCCAGGAATATCCTCGACAAGTTTTTGGCCTGGTCGCGCCTTTAGATAGTACCAGCCCGCCTCTTCCCCAGTACAGCCGGTCATCGTCATTATGTAGCCAACCTCCTCGGCGGACAGCCTGTTTGGATACCCCTCCAGGGCGAACATTACCATCAGGGCCATCAGATTTATCCACCCAACAGGAGTAAGTTGGGTGATAGCCAAGTTCACATCATGTAGAAATTGGCCGACCAAAGGGTGCAGCGGCAGAGAGACTCCAGCGTTTAGGGTGGCAAGGTTGATCGCCGTCAGTCCGCGTGGTGGGCGATCAGCTCTGTCGTCCGCCAAGGGAGCATACATGGGGATGTCAAAGGGAATCTTGTAATCCCTCCGAATCTCAATTAACTGTTCCTCGGTAATGGCGGATACGATGCAGCTCGCTGCGAACTCGGTCGCTTTAAGTTTCCGTACTCCGCGAGCAGGAATGACAAAGCGATTGGAGTGCTCCTTTTCGTACTCATTCCAGTTGACACGGCGAGCAACCGCGACTGGAACCTGATGTTCGATCAGTCTGGGCGCCGGAAAGTTAATGTCCTTGAGGAAGGCCCAAGTCAGCTCGTCAAGTTTCACCGGCTGAAGTACCTCGACTTCTTCATCCTCGTCTTCGTGGAGATCCGAGCTCGTCTCTTCTAAGAGATGGCGAGCAGGATTTGCTCGCCCCTCTCTCTCCCCGGAGGGGTGAGCTCCGGAATTAACCGAACGTGCAACCGAGGCCGCCTCGGGATCAGATTCCAAATTGACTATGGGTGGATTCTCTTCGACGGGCCTTTTTTCAGGATTCCGAGGAGGAAAAGAACCGGTCTCGGAGTGCGACGCCATCCAATGAACTAGGGGGAGGAGATTAGGGTTTTTTGCAGATTCCGGCAGAGGGAGAACACGGCGGCTCGGAATTTTCCCCAGCGGAGTAAGGATTCTCGATGAATCAAGAACGCACACTAAGCAAGAAAAGAAGAAAGAGAAGAAAATAAGCAGAAAAAAAAAACTACCTTGACGTTGCTCGAAGATCGCCGGAATCTGGAAACGTCGCCGGAAATTTCAAAGAAGAAAGAAAGAAGGATTCGCGCCTAAGAAACAATGAGAAAATGAAAAAAAATGAAGAAAATTTTCCTTTTATACTTCTGGAAAAACGGGGTACCAGGCGAACAAAGTTGAAAATGGAAGGACCAAATTGCAAATTCTGGGCGCGTGCAGCACCTGTCCGACAAAACGGGAAGGCGCGTCTCCTCGGGAATGTGTGCGCGTGGGCGGTAGCAATCATTTCGCCCACGTCACACCTCGAGCCGTGCCCAGACCTTGGGATCCCAACCGTCTCCGACCCGAGTCTGCTCGACCAATGTTGCCCGCCCATGAAAAGCTGCTCGCTCCAGGAACATTCTTGCTCGCCTTTGTGGCACTTAAAAGTTGCCAACTCAAAAAGTGCTCATCCACCACCTTCACAATTTATTGATCGGCAAGGGGGCAATTGTTGATAGGCGAGCAGGATCATCATTTGGGCGACCAGGATTAGCGCAAATTACACAAAGTTTAAGTTGGAATTAACACATGATTCACCCAAGACATCCGGCGAGCAAAACCTACTTGCAATCAAGGCACACAGGCGAACAAAATCAGATCAAAAGCCACATGATGAGCTCAAACGGCATCCTGCCGATCAGATCCAACCACAACGCCAAAATAACAATTAAACAAGAGAAAAGACCATCAGAATCAGACTAAAGACTCCTCAAGGACAAGTTCAAAATGACGAACAGCTCTAGACAGCGAGCAAGTCCAATAGATAAGGATAGAATTTAGTTAAGATAAGGTCAAATTAGTCAAAGGACAGGTGTCGAGCATGCAGACTTGGTCGGCCAAAGGTCGTGCCACCTCCTGCTGGGCAAAAGTCTATAAATACTTAGATTTTTTTCAGCAAATAAAAAACAAGCACAAATGTTTACACACGTCCAAACTTCGATTACGAATCTAAAGCAGCTCGATTAACTTACAATCGAACTTAAACACGTAAGCTTTCATACGATTCTAATCCACTTAAACCCAAAAATCCGTATTCACTAATTACGTTAGTGATCAATCACACGTAATTGTTTGATGATCAATTAACCATCTAAAACAGCCATTAATCTTCAAGATTAGAACTGATCGTCAACATTAGGCATGGTCGAAATGAAGAGATGGTATCCGTTAATTTTTTAAATTCTGTTAAGTGTTCGGGCATGCCAAATCATCGTCTAATTCTGAAGGAAGGTGTGCCGGTGGTTCTCTTTTGAAATATTGATCAGAAGGCTGGATTGTGCAACGGAACAAGATTGGTAATCACGAGGCTTGGAATTCATGTGCTCGAGGCTGAGATAATTTCAGGTAGAAATATTGGCAGCAGAGTCTACATTCCAAGGATGAATTTGAGTAATTCGGACCACACAATGCCTGTGAACTTTATAAGAAGACAGTTTCCAGTTCTTCTATGTTTTGCTATGACAATAAATAAGAGCCAGGGGCAGTCTTTGTCTACAGTTGGACTTTATCTTCCCAAGCTGGTGTTCACACATGGGCAGTTGTACGTTGCAGTGTCTAGAGTTTCAACCAGGGGTAGTTTAAAAACCTGTGTTTGGATCAGGAGGGTAAACCATCGAAAAAGACTACAAATGTGGTTTATAGGGAAGTATTTCGAAATGTGTGATTTATTTCATTTGAATTGGATTGTGAATCGTCAATGTTTCCAGTTGTTTTTGTGGTTTTGGTTCTTTCGAGTAAGTTATATTGAAATTGAACAAAGTTTTTTATAATTAATCATTTTATTATTTTAATAATTTTAGTGAAATGGACATCAATTTATACGTTTTTTTAATATAAATTAAAACACAATAATACAAAATTTTACAAGCCCGCGAATTCGCGGGTTTAGCACTAGTTTATTATATTTGAAAAAATATTGTGGTATTTGATGATTTAATTTGTTTTATATTTTAAGTTTTTCATAATTATCTTAAATGAATATAATTAATTGTATATGATGTCCGTAAAAAATGTCAACTAATTATATATATTGATTTGATTAAATCTGTACTCTCATATTATATTAGCTCAAATAATTTAACAATGACTTAATTCAATAGATTGAGGGGAATTTTATTTAACTTATTTAGGATTACCATTAATTTGTGTTCCTTAATTAACTTAATATTATAATAATTTATTATTTTCTTTAAGTTATATTTGCCATAATTATGTTAACATAATGTAGCTAATATAATAAAGTCAACTTATCACATTTGTTGATTGCTTGGTATATGCTTTCTATTAATTATATCTTCTCCCTCAAAATTAATTAATAAAATACATAATTTTCATTAATTTCTCTTAAACCTCTAGAATCTAGATAAATGCAGATTTGTAAATATGAGTGTTTAAATACGGTAGTTCTCGAATATCCTCTGGTAATTAATTATATATATAATAGTATAGAATAAAATGGTTTATACATAAAAGGGTATTAGTTGTTTCCATTGAAGAGTATTAGTTGTTATTACTGAAGAGTCTTAGTTGTTCAGTGAAAATAAACTAAGACTCTTCAGTGAAAACAACTAATACTCTTCAGTGGAAACAACTAATACTCTTTAGTGAAAGCAACTGATACCCTAAGAGTGCAAATTCCTCTAGGACGTAGGGATGACAAAATATTAATTGATTTAGATTATTAAAATATTTTACTATTATATTATTTTCTAATATTTTTTTTAGATTTACAACTTGACAATGAAGAGTTGAAAATTTTGGCTTTAATTGAAATTGAGAAGCTATTGCAGATGAATTGATCAACTTTGAGTAGATCTGCATCAATTCCAGTACCAACTTTTGAGTTTGAGATTGATATAGTAAATAAACTCATTCGTCAAGAATTGCATTACGATCAGAATAAACAAGAAAAAGAATACGACAAGTTAAGTTCAACTCTAACGAAAGAATAAAAACTTGTGGTGATCGAAATACTTGAAGGTGTTTGGTTGCAAAAAGGAAGAGTTTTTTTATACAGATATGGTGCAACTGGAAAGACAATCATTTAGAGAACGATCTCCGCAACAATATGTTCGGAAGCCATATCGTTCTTAATGTTGCATCAAGTGGAATATCATCTATACTTCTGCCCGACGGACATACTGTTCATTCAAGATTTGCTATACCACTTAATATTGATGAGACCTCCACGTGTAACATAAAACTGGAAACACATTTGTTCGAACTATTATTGAAGACAAAGCTTATTATATGGGATGAGACTCCAATGATTAACAGTTTTAGCTTTGAAGCTTTCTATAGAAGTTTGAGGGATATTGTTAGATCTCCAGATGGAACCATGAGCGATATGCCTTTTGGTGGTAAAATCGTTGTGCAAGGAGGAGATTTCAGGCAGATAATTCCTGTTATACCAAAAGGAAGTCGAGAGGATATTGTGCACTCAACTATCAATGCATGTATCTTTTATTAAATAATAATATTTTTTTAAAGAAATCATTATTGAAAAACTAAATACATCTCATTTATTTTCAATTTTAAGGTTTTAATATTGACGAAGAACATGAGATTACAAAGTTCTAATCCCAATACGTCCTCAAATGATGATGATATTGTTAACTTCTCGAGGTGGATTTTGAAAGTTGGTAATGGTAAAATTGGAAATAGGCAATATGGTGTCGCTGAGATTGAGATTTCGAAATATAATTTGGTTTATGATGGCGTTGATCCAGTTGCATCTATAATCGAAAGTATTTATCCATCCTTGATTGATAATTTAAGGACACATAAATATTTTGAGGATAGAGCAATACTTGCACCTACTCATCGAGATGTGGAGTCTATAAATGATAAGATTTTATCTATGATTCTGGGTGATACTAAAGTATACTTGAGCTCAGACAGTGTTTGTGCCTCTCAATTTTGAGAATGAGGTAATGGACAGATGGTTACAGTTGAATTTTAAAATTATTTTAGGTGTTCTCGAATGCCAAATCACCGTCTGATCTTGAATGAAGGAGTGCATAGCGTTACTAAGGAATATTGATCACAAATCCGGCTTGTGCAATGGAACAAGATTGATCGTCACTAAACTTGGCAACCATATTCTCGAGGCTGAAATAATATCCGGAAGGAATATCGGAAATAAAGTCTTTATCCAAAAATTGACATGACAAATTTTGATCCTACAATGCCAGTGAATTTAAGAATTTTACAAGGCGACAGTTTCTAATTCTAGTGTATTTTGCCATGACAATAAATAAAAGCCGATGGCAATCAATTTCTACTATTGGATTGTATCTTCCCAAGTCTTTTTTCACTCATGGTCAACTTTATGTTGCAGTAACCAGAGTTAGATCGAGTAGAGGATTGAAGATTTTATCATTTGATTCTAAAGGAATTCCTTCCAAATACGCAATAAATGTTGTTTATATGGAGATTTTCCGCAAATGTAAGTATTGTTTTCTAAATATTTGGTTAAAATAATAACTGTAATGAATTTATAGCTTATTGACCTTGGAATAGGATTATTTATTATTAACTAACATTTTAAAAAATATAATAAATACAATGATTAAATAAAATAATAATAGTAACAATATTTATAAAACTTTAAAAAAATTGATTAATAACTTTACCATAAATTTTATGTACAGCTCCACGAAAATCGCGGGTTTAGCACTAGTTAGGATTATGTGCTAGTTGAAATATGCACGAGGGATCCGACCATATGTTTGTATATCACTCTCGGGACCCGGAGCAAGCAGGTGGGTGATTGATATGCTAATAATACGTTGTGCTGGTATACTTTGAACTCGATTGAATCAATCTAAAACAACTTATCCAACATAAATGTACACATATTATATAAATATTTAAATTACATGATAAAATTATATATGATATAAAATGTCTATTGTTTTCATTCAAATCAATCACCATTACATGATTAAGGGCATTATTTGAGCATGAACTAACTTAAGTACGAATTACGTAAATTCTCCCCACAGTTTGAAAATGTCAGTTTTAAGAGAAAGGGGAAAGAAGGTAATATTGATTAATGAGAAGGGATATCCGACCTCCGGGGAGCTGTCTTTGAACACCCTCGGGTACAAGTTTGTTGATTCAGATAAATCTGGTCCCCGGGTCAGACACCTATGTTGCGCACTGGGAATAAGACCATTGATTGTCTACTTACTGTTTATATATATATATATATATATATATATATATATTGTGAATGGAGGTTGGAAGGTTAGTAGAATGAGAAATGATGTTGTACGCAAATGGTTTGGGGGAGATTTACAATATGTGGAAAATAATTTTGGCAGATTGGGCCGATACGTGAAAAATGATTTTGGGCAGTGCCTTTAACGTGAACCAACTTGTGATATATCAATTATATGATGTGAAACCTGTTATGCCCAACTAATTATTATGTGAACTTGTTACTTATGTGATATATGATATTCGTGTTTATATATTAACTGATTAACAGAATTGATATGTTTCATTAATGCGTACGTATTTAATATATTTCGGATTTACCAATCCCATGATGTTGCAAATCGCCATACGTGAGAATTCAAATCTCACGCACCCACTTTTACAACCCTTTGCAGATTGTGATTACGGGGAGCAAGGACAGTAATGAGGATGACACGGAGTTCCCCCATTTAAATAAATTGTTACTATTAATAATATGGTACCTTTAAAATAAATGTTATCGCTACTACTTTTCAGACGATATAATTCCTATGTGTTTCGTAAACTAAAACCATGTATGCACTTTCATGAAATATTTGACCTTATATGTTTTGTGTGTGTGTGTGTGTGTGAGACACTTATTATTTCCCCCACTTTTTCCTTTGCATAAAACTCATCTCTTATTTTTATTATCTCTTTTCGTATAAAAAATTTTATAGTTCGGATTTTAGTCACAAGCAATACCTTGAATTCGATATAATTAATATATTCTGGATTCGGGGCGTTGCAGATATGATTCACATGCTCCAAAAAGGATTTGAGGAAGTGTTAAACATTAAAGGTGATCATGAGGATCTGAAGTTAGAAAATCAAGAACTCAATGAAAGGATCAAGGAAATACTTGTGAAAACTGAAGAAGTTGAAAACAAGTTATCCATTATGAATGATTTGCAAGAGGAACTTGATTACCTAAAGATGAGTCATGAAGAACTATTTGATGAAGCTACCTTTAAACTTGTAGTCTGCATTGACTACAAGAAAGAGATTGAAGAAAAGAACGAAAGGATCACTGAACTAGAATTAGAAAGAGACTACTCTGAGAAGATTTGAATATTATGGAAAATCTTCAAGGAAACTGAAGGAAATGCTATTATAACAAAGACCTTCAGGAGATCTAATAGGCATTGGATACAATCATTTTAGAAATATTATCTAGAGAATTCAGTACCGGTGTTTATTAAGCAACAACAAGAATTTGAAAATGAAGGGATACTCATTCAATAACTTGAACAACCTATTGTTCAAAGAATGATCAGGAATTTATCTGAAGATAAACAAAAGATGATAATTGACATCATCTATGGAAGATCAGATACTCATATGGAAGATAAGTTTGAAAATTATCATGAAAGAATCACAATAATCTGTAAAGAAGAGACTTCTAGTCAAACTCTACAGATGACAAGTTCACAACCAGAAATGATTATAGACTTTAGAAGAAAAGAAAATTTCAACCACTTCTGCAATGGAAAGAAGTCCTCATCACTAAAATCAGTTGCTCGTGAAAAGGGGGGACTAAGAAAGTTAGGCAAGAAACCCACAACTGCCAAACAAACTTGGGTTGTTAAAAATGTCACTGGAGAAGATCCTAATCTTTGGATTCCTAAACACTAACATCTGTTAACTTGTATGCACATTTGACAACCACACAAAAGGAGATTTGGTATATAGGTTGTGGTTGTGCAAGACACGTGATAGGAAATAAAGAAGCATTATCCAATCTAGGAGTACTAAATGGAACTAGAGTGATTTTTGGTGATAATGTCAATGAAATTGCTAAAAGTTCTGGTTCAATTAGAAGAAGATATGTGCAGATCAATGATGTTTATCTTGTTGAAGGATTGAAACATAATCTATTGAGTGTAAGTTAATTCCGTGACAAAGGCTACATTGTAGGCTTTACACCACACTCATGTATGAGTAAGAATGCGGAAACCAAACAAGTTAAGCTACTTGGAACTAGGAAATGACATGTTTACATAGTTGAATGAAACTTAGCTGAAGCGACTGTTTATTTTATACCAAACAACTCTATAGCAATAAGTTGGCTATGACATAAGAGATTGAATCACATTAACTTCAAAACCATGAATGACCTTGTTAAGAATAAACTTGTAAGAGGTTTACCAGAAACTAGCTTCAAGAATAATCATCTTTGTGATGCATGTCAAAAGAGCAAGTAAACAAAGAAGACTTTTAAGAGCAAGAATTTTGGAGGCTCAAATAAAGTTTTAGAAATGCTTCACATAGATCTATTAGGGCCCATGGAACCAGTAAGCTTGCGTGGAAAGAAATATACTCTTGTAGTTGTAGATGATTACTCAAGATTCGCTTGGACTGTGTTCCTAAGGAAGAAGAGTGAAACTCTACAAAGACTACTTGAGTTAATGAAGAGAATCCAGAATGAGAAAGGGTTGAACATAGTGAAAATTAAATCTGATAGAGGAACTGAATTCACAAATCAAATCATTGAGGAATTATGTTCACTACATGGAATTCATCATGAATATCCAGATGTAAGGACCCCTCAACAAAATGGTGTAGTTGAAAGAAAGAACAAAACATTGAATGAAGGTGCAAGAACAATGCTTGTGGAAGCTCATTTGCTTAAAAGGATTTAGGCTGAAGCAACTAACATAACTTGCTATACATAGAACATATTCTTGATCAATGAAGCTCACTCTAAGACCCCCTATGAGTTATGGAAATGAATTAGTCCCAATATATCTTATTTTCATATCTTTGGATGTAAATGCTACATTTTGAATAATGGGAAAGGCTACTTGAAAACATTTGATCCAAAATCAGATGAAGAATTCTTGTTTGGATATTCAGTAGTAAGCAAAGCATTCAGGGTATTTAATAAGAAGACCATGGAAGAATCAACACATGTTGTATTTGATGAACCACACAACACCAGTGGAGAAAATCTGAAGATCATTAAGAATTTACAGAAAATGGACAATTCTACAGTTAAGACCCTACAATCGTATGTCAGTGTTGAAAGTCCTATAGAATTGTCTGACCAAGGTAAATGGGAAAAAACTACAGAATTACTAAGCAAAAATTCATAATCTGATAAAACATTTCAATTTAATCAAGATAATATTCAATCAGTTGAGGAATTAACATAAAGATTCAACGAGTCTTCAGTTAATGAACCTACAGCTGAACAACATATTCATCATGATCCATTAAAATGAAATGATTAAAGGACCATCCTCCTAAACAAGTGACTGGTAATATGACAGATAAAGTAAAGGCTAGAAGAAAACAACATGAAGCTATGTTTGCTAGTTTCTTATCTGAAACAGAATCATCCAATATACATGAAGCATTATACATTTATATATTAACTTTCAAATTTGGAATTTACTTGAATTATTTTTAAGCCATTGATCTTAAAAATGATCAAGTACTCCAAACATTTTTAGACCGTTGATACCCAAGGAAATAGGAAAAAATGCTTTAACGTTGACAATTTCCTTGATTTTTGTGCACGTATATAAATCAAACTTAGGCGCAAAAATACTTCATTTTTTACTTTGCATTCGAAACCTATCCAATTCTCATACTACTTGCTCTCGACTCTCACTATTCTACCTACAAACTCTTTTGATTTCAAGAATCTTTCTTATCTTTTGTAATCACACCATGAGTATCAAAGTTCTATTTGGAGCCTTGTTCGATTTTGAAGCTCTTATCAAAGATTTCCCTGAATCCGACGTTATGGGAAGAATTTTTAGACGTGTGAAGACCCAAGGTTTGGAGTTCACACTAACAAATATACCTGAAGGGTACGATGATACAACTCCCAAAACATTCTATTAAAATGTTGTCTACACAAAGAACAATAAGTTTATTGAAGTACCAATAGACTCTGTTCATTGCAAAATCTCCACGAAAGATATTTGTGAAGCACTTTGTATACCCAGAGGAGGTACTTATCACGAAAATCTTAATTTTTCGGGGTAAGATGAGTTCTATTACAAGAAGTTCACAACTGGAAAGGATCTACCTGAAAAATGGACAAGAAACTTCAAGAAGAATGATCTTGCAAGGAGTACGTCTACTTATACGAGGTAATGGATAAGTATTTATTAACTAGAACTGACATTCATGATGATGGAACTATTTTGGCTTGGGATTTGATGATAGTCTTTAAGAAAGAGATGAAAGTTGATATAAGTAAATTGTTGTTTGAAATGATTACCTATAATATTTCTAAGGTTTTGGTTTATTCTTGAATTATATTCTTAAAAATGCTGGAATTCAATAGTTCAAAGAGTGTGCTCCTATTCCTATTTATAATCATAGAATAACTGGGAGAGCTAATTTTAAGAGATAAGCAGTTGACGCCCCATTGATGCCCAATAAGAAGAAATTCAAGGTGACAAAGGATATTCCTATCCCTAAACCTCCAGTTGTTCAACAGAAGGTTAAGCCAAAAGCCTTGATGAAGTTACTTTTGGATGATGAAGATGATGATATTATCATCTTGAACACTCAAAGAATTGAAAAGGAACAAAGAGTGAAGAAGAGATACTCTCAAGAAGGAATAAGGAAGGAAAAATATACATCTACTAAAGCTACAACTGCTAAGTCTACAACTGTAGAGATTGAAGCTACAACTGAATCTATGGAGACAGAAGCTGAAGACATTCAAATCTGGTTTTCTTGGAAAAGAGATTGTTCTATCTCAAAGGGATGTTCTATCACACACAACTGACTCTTTGAGATTAGCAACTGTAGAGTTACAAGTTGCAAGGCAAACTACTTCTGAAAATAAGAAGAAAATTGCTACCATATTCAACCTCTTCATTCTTATTCAAATACTCCAGTTTGACTCTACAAATATGAGGAATGGGGAGATCTCAGAGCCAAACTGGAGTATTTGAATAAGAAGGAAGAGGTTGAATATGCCTGGATTATGGAGTGGACTTGTGGAGCTAGCCTGGATGAACTTCTTGGTAATAACTTTATCTTTAAGAAGATCATAAATTTGAAAAAGAGACAAGTCGAATCAAGGAAGTTGTCCTTGGTAAGAGTGGATAAAGGGAAGAAGGTTGTAGTTGAAAATGAGAAAGAAAAGGCCCTTAGCAAAGCTACAACTGAAGCTTTGAAAGTTGCAATGGGTAATGATGATGATCCAGATGCTATTTACCCTGATGCTGATCGATTGACTGGAGTCAATGAGTAAAGTTCATCTGATGATGATGAACCTGTGAAGAAAGTGCCCATTAGTGGTGAAAGAGGAAGCTCAAAATGACCACCAAGTCCTCCACCTGCAGACTTGGAGAACTTGGACACACTTATCAAAAGTGTGCAGATGACCCAACTTCAAGGCACAGGTGCAGAAACAGCTAATGAAGATTTTACAGCTCAGGCTAAAGAATCTACAGAGGTCAAGGAGAAAGAAAATGAAGGGAAATCACCTTGTAAAGGTGAGGACTCTGCCAATAAAGATGATGAAAACAATGATGATGAAGATGGAGGCATTCCACCTTCAGGAGGACAAGTTGCATGTATTCAAACTGTTGGAGAGACTGAGTCTCAAAAGGGAACTGCACCAGAATCTACTGCATAACTCTCTACAGTTGAAGTTGAAGGAAACCAAAATCAAGAGCCAGCTGAAACTTTGGGTACTGTTTTAGAAGCATTCAAAGCACAGTCTGAGTTCATTGAATTGGTAAAGACTGGTGAAGCTAATCCATCTACACCAATTGAGATAGACACTTTGAATGAAGGAGATTTAGATGATTATATCACTAAACTTTCTACTCCAAATATACCTATGTTGCCATTTATGAAGAGGAAGACCCCTGGTCCAACTCAATCTGATGCAAAAAGGTTTAAAGGTGAAACAGGCAAAGGGAAAAACCAAGTTGATATAAGGGATTCATACCCTGAGGAGGAAGATTTTCTTGAAGATAAGTATTTGCCACATGACTTGGTAAGTAAACTAACTACTTTGGAATCTACAGTTTCTGGTATGAGTGTTATAATTCGAGATGAAATGAGGAAGATACCAGACAATATCATTTCCATCAAGACCAAGAGAGGTTTGGAAGACCTTATTACAACACTGAATGAAAATGCCAAAGATGAAAAGTTGGTGATGATGGAGAATTTCAAGAAGTCAGTTGACAATCTGGTTTGATATGAATCTGACCCTGAAGAAAGTGTTACTTCAAAAAGGACTCTTCTATTGAAGAATTGAGGAAGACAATGGAGACCATTGTTGCTGAGAACAAGTCCATCAAAGATTCTATCACCAATATCAACAAGAATGTGGAATCTCTAGCTGCAAACTCTACTACCTTAGAGGATAATTTGACAAGGAAGTTAGACACAATTCTAACCTATTTTGATGAAGGCAAAAAGGGGGAAGAAATGACCACAACTATTAAAAAGTCTTCAGAGGAAAAGGAGATGTTTGAGACTGCGCTATCCACTATTCAAGATATTCAAGGGAGCCTACAACAACAACTTAAGGAGGCAAGTAACAAACCTTAAGATTTTCTTGAGAACAGAGTTTCACTTGCCAAACCCATTGTTAAGACTAAAGCTGGAGGGATTGCTCCTAGTCAAGAAAGAAGAATTATCAAGATTCCTCACTATCAACATTTAAGAAGAGGAAAATGGGAAGATAGTGTACATTAGAGACAAGCACATATTAAATTAGAGACAAGCACAAAAGCAATCTTTATATACTCAGAGATATTTGAGTAAGGCTCAAGAGAGTTCTGTATAAAATCCTATAGTTACAACTGTTGGAATTTAGAGGTACGTAAACACGTAAACATGTGCAGCGGAATAATAAAGTTCACCAACAACGAACGATTAATCGCATATTAATTGCAAGAATATTAAACGAAATTCTTACAGAGCTTCGTACGCGGAGTCCTCCACTATGGTATCCACACAACAGCTATTCACCGATCCGCACCGAGGTGCCAACTTTGAATCTCGAGACGAACTTGCTAGGAAAACTCGAACAAGAGATTTTATGGAGAAATTGTATTTCTTGTGTGTTTAGGAATTTCCATAAGATATATATTTATAGGGATTAACTTAGCTTAATTCTTAAACAAGATATTGGGCCTAGCCAGTAAATATAATCTCTACAGATTATATTTTCCTAGATATGTTCCTACGAATAATATATTTACCATATATATTATTCTTGTATAATAATATTTCAAATATTATTATTGGGATTTCATATCTAATTAAATTGGATAATAATAATAATTAATTCCAAATATAATTATTATTATATTCTCCATAACTTAAATATTATATCTAATATAATACTTAATCAACCAACTATAATCGGCGAACTGCCATTGCTTGTTGTGTGACCCATATGCCCTCGTATATCGAGCGATTAGTCAAACTAACGGTCTTAATTGAACCCTAGACAATAAATCAGACATTCTCAATATACGAGGTATGTTGCGAGGAAATCTACAACTACCTGTAATACTGTAGGCTATTGTGATATCTTCATTTCATTCGCGAATACTTAATTAAGCCTTGAACATGATGGAGTGTCTACTCAAATAACTTAATCATATTATCTCAAATCACTAATTGATCGCTCGTGTCGCACTTGGCCACAAAGTCCAAGTCGACTTGCATCGGTCGATGTCTTAGATCCAATTATGATGAGAAGACGAGTATTCTCTCTTAAATCCACAATGAGGAATGAATCATATTCTTGGCTCAACTACCACACACATGTACTTCGTGATGAACCCAATCCATGCCATATCTACCCTTGGAGGGTGCAAGCATCGGTCATGGTCAAAGTTCATTACTCCACACATGTTGTGCGTATTGACCTCAAGTCTGAGGAGTATCATATCGCTCCCACTAACCGAGACACCCGTAGACACATTATGTGGAATTACATCAAACGGTTTCTCGGATGGGTATACCAATACCCTCTAAGGTATTTGTGCATCCATTATGAGATACCTAGTATCTCGTAGTAAGTGAGATCTTACTACACTCTCTCCATAGAGTATAATGCAGATCGCACACCAATCTCCATTGCATCATATCAATATCCCAATCTTGATGATCCTCGATCAGAGTTATTTGAGAATCGTACTTCGGTCATCTGAGTTCTCACTCACTCACTCAATGACAATATCGATTCAAGGGAACACATATATGTATAATGCAAACAATCATACATAATATTCAGATAAATGTAAAACCATACATTTAATATTAAACCAAACAATAATATTAAACCATAAACTGAATATCATCTTAGTATTATGTCCTTACAAAGGATTGTCTCTAGGACACTAACACTAACAGCAACCCACTCAACAGAACCTACAACAATAATTGAATCTATAGTTGAGGATAATCATACAGAAGAAGATGCTAAATCTGCTGCAAAGAAACAATTGGAAGAATTTTATGACATTGGAAGGCATCATGCAGTTTTGAAGAAACATAAGAGCCTAACTGACAGATTCAGGCTGTTCAAGACTCTAACGATGCAAGGTTCACTCTACTCTGGCGAAAATGCCAAGTTGCTGAACAAAATCAAAGGAGGAGGAGACTTCAAAATTGTTCAAAGGAGGAAAAAGCAACCATAGGCCCTATCACTAAGATCAAGAGCTAAGAATGAAGCAGAGGAGACTGAGATTGCCAAGATGGAATTTGACATGTTGAAGGCTTATGAAGAAGAAGAAGAAGAAGAACTTAAGAAGGAGGCACTCATTGCTTAAGCGATCATTCCTTCAAGCCCGAAGTCAAATGAATCTGAAGAGGATGCAGATCCAAAGCATAGAAGGAGGTAGAAAAAAGGAAGTCTAGATTATTGTAAGAAGGAATTGTGATCGTATTGGTTTTGCCATCATCAAAATACGGAAATTGTTAGGATATTTTTGTCCTAAGAATCGCTCTTTATGATTTTGATGATGTCAAATAATTCTATATTGTATTTTGTGTATACTAGCTTTTCAGGTACTAAATAGAAGGAAAACTTTAAATATTTCTAAGTATACAGCTGAAGAGTTAGAGAAGGTTACAACTGAAGAGTTGAAGAAATCCACAACTGAAGAGTTCAAGAATGAAGCCTTCAACTGAAGAGTTAAAGTCATTTGCAGAATCAAAAGCTACAGCTGAAGACTTATGTTCTTGTTAAGCTAATCAAACCTGTCTAAGTGTAGTAATCATTGTACTATCACTCACAAGGTCTGAAAGGCTTCAGAATATTAAACGAGATTAATTATTGTCAATAGATACATACTCTATAGTGATTAGTTGACCAAATTAACAACTAATACTATAAGACAAACTGCACTACAACAAGGACTAAAGAACAAGATAAGAAGCCTTAATTAGGCTGAAGTCAAAGCTGGAAGTGAATCAAAATCAAATTTTCAAAGCTCTCCAACAGCTCAGAACTCCCTCAAGACTTCTATAAATAGGAGAGTTACCTCAGAGGAAAAAACCACACACAAGCATTCAAGCACACTTCACAACAATCCTACAACTACCAAAAGTCCACAAATATCAGTCTTAGAATTTTTAGGACTAGATTGCTAGGATTATTGTTAGGTTTATAAGTTGTTGTTCCTCACAAAATTTTCATTGTAAATATACCTTAGTGTAGATATTTTCTTTGTGAGTGTTTAGGTGTATCTTAGTGAATATTGTCTGAGTGATTTTGTGTTTTCTTCTAAGTTTAGATTAGTCTGAGTGAGAAGTCTAGTTCTTAGGGGGAAGCATTTTGAGTGAACCATCTAAGTGAAAGCAAGATTTAACTTGCATAGTATATTTGACATCTAAGGGTGTAACAGTGGATGTAGGAGAATTACACCACCTCTGAACCACTATATATATGTTGTTCTTTACTTTTTCATATCTTTATTTTTTGCCCTGCATATTCTAATTAAGTTACATCCATGATCCATCCTAACTTTCAAAAGAGTGCATAAAATCCAAAGTTGGAAAACTGAGTATATTATAGTTGTGGATTGATATAATCATTAAGCTGCATACTTTTGTTTAAAGTGGTTTTTCATTAACACACACATTTATTCCGCTGCAATATGTCTCTCAATACTCTTCTAAAAGTGTGAAAACTCAACTCTAAAATTTAATAAGTGTTTTGGTTTACAAAGACTTTTCAAGCTGTGTTTAAGTGTAAGAGTTTGCAAGTGCACACATATTGAAACCCTTCAGCTGTAATTTTTTTATTTTTTTTAAGGTTAGAAGATCTATTCACCCCCCTAGACCTTCTCCACTTGGAACCAACATATAGTTATAAATAATAACACAAATTGAGAGCGAAAATTCTAAATTTAGCCTTGCACGGAATTTTAGGAAAATTTCGTTCAATTCGGCTTGACCAGGATCTGCGAATTTTCCAATATGAGTAGATTTTATATGAAAATAGTTCATGATAAGCTTATCATGAAATTGTTTTAACATATCATATATTTAATTAAGAATATCAAAAATCTCACTAGGAGTATCAAAAGTAGGGGTAAAAAAACAACAATTATAATATAATACCACTGACACAAAAATAAAATAAACAATTATAATATAATATCACTGACTCAAAAATAAAATTAACAATTAAAATATAATACCACCGCCCCAAAAATAAATCAACAATTATATTATAATAAGACCCCGATTTTTATTACTTTTAGTAAAAATTTTGATACTTTTAATTAAGTATTTAATGATAAATTTACGGAGAACTGTTTTCATATAAATGTATATTTTTTTAATAAGCAGAGTATTCTATTAATGTATGCTACCGAAGATCCAAAACCTACGAACATTTCCCAGAAGGCACTTATTTATCCGACTATGGGTGTGTTTACTCTGTGGGTATGGAATAACTTGGGTTAACTTAAATGATGTGATAACCCGGGTTTACACCCTAGACACCCAATGTTTACTTCAAGTGTTAATTATTAGAATAAGAACACCTTTGTAGAGATAACTTATGTTTACTTGGTTTGTCCCATTGCTGGATAAAACTGAATATATCAATTTACCCTTATTTTAAGTTCACACTTTTTATTAAAATTTCATCCTCTGTCTTCTTCAATCCTCCATAGAAGCTCCATTGTCTTCACAAACAAACGCTAGAATTTACATAATGAAAATTTGAAAAATCAAGAACAACCAAATATACAAAATACCCTGCACATTTCATCTATTACCCAAATTAACAAACAGAAGTTTGGACTTCCTACGTAACTTAAAAAGAAGTTATCAAACAGCTCTACAAACTCCATATCCATAGGGCTTGAAATTGAAATTCACAAAACCATAGTCAAATTGAAATTGAAATTAATGGAACTAAAAAACCTTTCTCACTTTGTGGGTGTGATAAATCGAGGCTCTAATACCCGTCTAGCTAGAAGCAGACGAGACGGCGCGGTAATTGAAAGGACAGGGAGCGTAGAAGATGAAGTCCGATGGCGAAAGTTACGGGCACTAGCGTGAGTTCGGATCTTGGATTCAGTCTGAATATGTTTCATGCCATGGAAGGTAAAAATGGGGCTTCGACGAAAAGAGGGATTTGGAGGTAAATAAATCGCAATGGAGAAATCTGAAATTGAAACAGAAATGAGGAAGTGAAATGGAAACGAAGAATTGTAATGGGGAACCGGGTAATTTTGTGTAATTTCACTGTTCAGATAGAACATACCTCATCTAAGAGGTGGGTTGATTTTTCATAGGTTAATGATCAGTCAACGGGTCCTAGAACCGGGTCAGAGTGATACCCACTGGTGCATTACATCGAAAGTAAACATGGGTTTAACCCCTACTAAGGGGCCTTATTTGCCCTTATCCTAGGTTAAGGGCCCAAGTAAACACACCCTATATATATATACGTATGTAAATAATTACAGTACACATAAATAGTAGCAAATCTCATTTTCAAGAGAATAATTTAGAATTAGGAATTTTGAAAATCGGGCATGGATTTGTTACCGGCAGAGTCGCCGCAGATCTTGGGGAAGAATAAACGGCGATTCCGGTCGCTCAAGCTGGTCAACGTCAATGACGACGACGTTTTATCGGAGACGCCGTATGGCGCCGACTACGGCCGCCTCAGCAATGGACTCACTTATTATGTGCGTTGCAATTCCAAGCCCAGAATGAGAGCTGCTCTCGCTCTCGCTGTTAAGGTTGGGTACGTGCATTTTCTTTTCCTGCGCATTCCAATTTAACCGCTGTTTTACAGTATTAATTAATTTTGGTTTGTGATCAGGAGTTCGAGTTTGAGATGAATTCTAGTGGTTCGAGTTAGATATAGTTTACTGTGTTTTTTCAGAAACCACAAGTTATGTTATTGTTACCACGGAGATTGTTGATGAGAGGGCTGTAATTGAGTTGAGCAACTCGGAAGCAATTCGAGATTAGCTAGGAAAAACTTAACAAACTCTATAGGCTCGTGAGCTTTATTGAGCCAACACAATTTTACTATTTTGCCTTTGATATATTATATTATTAACACATACTTACATATATACTGAAGTGGAGCTATAATGAGCATTTATTTTAACTGAATTACAATATATCTTAGACAGTTCAATAAGCAATTGGTCGAGCGAGTCAAGCTCAAGTGTGTTGAGTTTGTCACTGAAGACTGAACCAAGCTTGACCAGTTGAGTATAAGCTCTGAGTTTTTAATTAAGGTTGAGCTCAAGTCTGGCAATGCATCAACTCGACTTGGGTCGAGTGCACAACTATTTTTTTGACATATGAGAAACTTATAACCAATGCCCGTCCTTCAAAAACTTACATACTCTAGTTTTAGGGTCCCTCTGACGTCATTAGTTCAACACACTGTTAGCAGGCTAGTAGTTAGTACCAGCTTTTTAACTATGAAGTAGCTTTTTCTTGAATAATTGGCTTGCTTACAGTATACGACTCTGAGCTGATCTCAACAAAAATTCTCATATTTTGTTAAGAGTGAGGCCACAAGCAAGTATATAACTAAGTAGAGTCCATGAAACGGAAGAAAAACATCAAAGAGCGTTGATTTAGAGTACGAGTTCGATGCATGCATGTGAAATAGTGTTTTCCTTTTGTTACTAGAGAATGTGTGAGAAAATCACCTGCATGCAGCAGAAAGCATTAAAGCAGCTCAACAGATGGCAGAAACAGGGAATTCGAAAGGTGCATCAAGCCTGTTGGCAAAGAAGAGAGAAGATCTTCTTGCTTTTGCATCTTCTCAAGCTGGATATAGTCTGTGTGTGTGGCTTAGAGCTGAAATGAAGGAAACCGAGATGCTTATGGGAAGCCATCGGAAATATCTAGGGTGGGGACGAGCCTTTGCTCTATTGGGAATGAGCTCGCATTTTGCCCAAGGGGTGACAACTAGATGCTGCAAATTGCTTGGAGCTGTCGTAGACGATGAAGACGAATGTCCTGGAGCTCCTAAATAGGACGACAAAGATATATGTCTCGGAGCTCCCATGGGCAGAGATGACGCATTGTTCGCAGCTGCCCCCGTCTTCGGTAGCCTCGCTTCAGTTGTACAGTTTTTTGGAGGCTATATTCCGAATAGTGCTTTTATGTTTAGCAAGTTAACAAGAAAGGAGAAAACAGAAAGACTGAAGTTTCTTTACTGATTTGCTGTTTGGTTGTTTCCTTGTTAGATTAATTCTTGTTTTATTTTACTGTTTGGTTATGCCTTGGATTAGTTCTTGTTTTGATTTGCTGTTTGGTTAGGAGTTTATGATTACACATTTGATAATGATATGGAGTTCAATATTGGGCTCCTTTTGAAGCTTGATTTCATAATCTTCAACAAAAAGAAAATTAATCCCTAACATTTTCCTAATAAATTTCCTACAATTGTTCTATGTCAAATATACACTTATTTACATAACACTTTTTAAACATAAACTCTTGATTTAGGATGTTGTATTTGTAATTAGGTCTTGATGACAATCTCTTAAAATGGCCACAGTTTCCCTTAAGCGAAGAATCCAATTAATTGAATTTCTTATTTTTTTACACTAGAGGGACTACAATGATTAGTTTTTTTCTTTTTCGTATGATCTATAATGCTACATCAAGAACTATATAGTGTAAGTGACAGGCTGACAGTGAGCAAAATTTTGTAGTTCTACAAACAACACATATGTAGATGCTGGTTTGTACTTATTCTGCTTTCTGATGCCCTTGTGGAAAAACAATGTTATACCTGATTCTTGGTTAATTTTATCCTACAGAGCTCAAACTTTCTATTGTATAGTTCGTATTTCTTTGTAGTAGACCTACATTCAAAAGATTAAATTGGCTATGTAAAGAGACAGCTCATTTTGTTAAATGTCAATGCATTTACCAAACTCTGCTTTTGATTCGTGGCAGTTCAGTTTTAGAAGAGGAGGAGGAGCGTGGAGTTGCTCACATAGTTGAGCATCTGGCTTTCAGTGCCACCAAGAAATATACAAACCATGATATTGTCAAATTTCTTGAAAGTATTGGGGCTGAATTTGGTGCCTGCCAAAATGCTGTTACATCAGCTGATGAAACTATGTATGAGTTATTTGTTCCTGTTGACAAGCCTGAACTATTATCTCAGTCCATCTCAGTTTTGGCAGAGTTCAGTTCTGAGGTAACGGTTTATTTTAATCATATTGCCGTGTAATATATTCCTTCCTCAAACAATCTCATATCTCGTGCAGTACAGGTTCGTGTATCAGCAGATGACTTGGAAAAAGAAAGGGGAGCTGTACTGGAAGAGTATAGAGGAAGCAGAAATGCTAATGGAAGGATGCAGGATGCTCATTGGGTTCTGATGATGGAGGGTTCAAAGGTAAGGCTTCTCTTAGTTAATATTCCCACCATATATTTCTGCTCTTTTGGTATTACAGCTGTGGAAATTTTAAAAGAGGCTGAAAGGCGAAACTACATAGATGGTAATCTCCTTCCCTGGTTGCAGTATGCTGAGCGCTCACCCATTGGTTTGGAAAAGGTGATCCGCACAGTTAGCCCTGAGATTGTGAAGCGGTTCTACAATAAATGGTACCATTTGCAGAATATGGCTTTGATTGCTGTTGGAGATTTTCCTGATACACAGGTAAATTTGTGTATTTTTCTTTTTTACTTTTACAGAGCTCCACCTTTCAACAAGATTAATTGGTCTTTTCCTCTTCTTCTTCCATTCTTCTTTCATGCTAGAGTGTTATTGAGTTGATAAAGACTCACTTTGAATACAAGACTCCAGCAGTTGATCCTCCACTAATACCAGAGTTCACAGTCCCATCACATGAGGAGCCACGTTTTTCAAGCTTTGTAGAATCTGAAGCAGCTGGGGTTAGTAATTGGATCCAACATTTCTCTTAGTTTTTTCGTTTCACATTTTCGGTTGCCTCATTTTTTTGGTAGTGTAGATATGTGTGCACTAATATTACTCATAGTACTGATTTGTGACAGTCTGCAGTGATGATCAGTTGCAAAGTTCCAGTTGATGAGCTAAAAACTGTGAAAGATTACAGGAATTTACTTGCTGAGTCCATGTTTTTTCATGCTTTGAACCAAAGATTCTTTAAATTGTCTCGTAAGAAAGACCCACCCTACTTTTCATGCTCAGCTGCTGCTGATGTTCTTGTTCGTCCAACTAAGGCTTATATAATGACTTCATCCTGTAAGCAAAATGGGACTACAGAAGCATTGGAATCAATGCTGATCGAGGTGTGATTCCAATATCAATGAATTTACATGTTATTTTTCATGTCACTTATAATTGACCTTTCAGGTTGCTAGAGTTCGTATACATGGCTTTTCCGATCGTGAAATATCCACCGCCCGTGCTCTTTTACTGTCAGAGATTGAATCTGCCTATCTAGAGAGAGATCAAATGCAATCTACCAACCTGCGTGATGAATATATACAGGTATCTCTCTCTCTCTATGTGTTTGTGTGTGTGTGTGTATAGAAGCACACACTATTTAAGTGGATTTAAAGCTATTGCTCATCACTGGCATTCCTCTCATTGGGCAGCATTTTCTCCGAAATGAACCTGTTGTTGGGGTTGAGTATGAAGCACAACTACAAAAAACTCTTCTACCCCGTTAGTATTTTGTAAATCATATCCTTTATTTATGGCTTCTTTATGAAAAGAAATTCTTTAGTTTTATGATTTTGTTCTCGTAAATTGTAGATATATCAGTGGCTGAGGTATCCAAATATTCAGAGAATTTTCGGACATCGTGTAGCTGTGTTATTAAAACAATTGAACCTCAAGCAGCTGCAACAGTAGATGATTTGAGAACCGTTGTTTCAAGGGTCAATTCTTTTGAAGTGGGACATATTTCTCCATGGAATGATGAAACCATCCCAGAAGAAATTGTTAGCATAGAGCCAAATCCAGGGTAAGCATACATCCTAACCAAATAGAAGAATTGTGTGCAACCAGAAAATGCTTTCTGTTTTGTGTCTGATTTGTTTGTGAAAAACCTTTGGCATTTTATATGAACATTCATTCCTAGAGTCAACTTGGTGGAGGTAAATAATTATTAGTAAGTGCTGATAAATTGATACAAACAACTAGCGCTGAGCACAGAAAGATGCAATCACAATATTCACGTATAAAAACACAGAGAAGATCTCTGCCCAAGCCACACGGCCGAAACCACAATAATACTTTCGATAAACAACTAGGGTAAAGTTCCCCAATTAAATAGTCTGACAATCAGGCCCAAGGGCCGAGTAAATAATGAACACTGAGTAAATAAAGACTGCAACATAATTGGAAAGTGCAACTAAAAATGGCAAGTACTAAAACTTAGAGGACATAAATAAATAAACAGCTACGCCGGCAACGTCTTCTTCCTTCGTTGATACACTCGCACGGGTGGCGCACTATCAATTGCTCCCCCTCCCGAAGCAACCTTGACCTCAAGGTTGAAGTCCGGAAACTGACTTGCCACGTCCGAAGTATCCAACCAAGTGTCCTCCTCGCTCCCCAAGTCTTTCCAGCGCACCAACACTTGATCAACCTTTACTCCATCCCGCAAAATCTGGCGAGAATCCACCACAAAATCTGGCAAATAAGGTGGATCCACAGACAGCAAATCCTCCGGTAAGGTGGGCGACGCATCCACCTGACCCACTGCAGGTTTAAGAAGCGACACGTGAAACACCGGGTGGATGCGCGACCCGGCTGGAAGATCCAAACGATAGGCCACCTTCCCCACTCTAGCCAACACCACAAATGGTCCAAAGAAACGGGGAGCAAGCTTGACGGAACCCCGAGCGAACAAACTGCGCTGTCGATAAGGTCTGAATTTCAAATAAACCTTGTCTCCCACCGCAAATTCCAGCTCCCGGCGATGCTTATTTGCCTCCCTAACCATTCTGGTTTGCGCCCTCTGCAAGTGGGCACGTAAGTCCCTCAGGATCACATCTCTTTCGCGCAAAGCTTCTGCCAATACTCGGACGCGAATTTCCCCAGGCAAGAATGGGGCGAGCGGAGGCGGGGGTCGACTGTAAACCACCTCGAACGGAGTCGTGCCTGCAGCTGATTGGAACCCAGTGTTGTAACAAAATTCCGCCCACGACAGCCATTTACCCCATTGTCTGGGACATTCAGAGGCGAAGCAACGTAAATACGTTTCGACGCAGCGATTGAGAACCTCCGTTTGCCCATCCGTTTCGGGATGGTAGGCCGAGCTCATTTTTAGCTTAGTGCCCAACGTCTTGAACAGCTCGCGCCAAAATGAACTTAAGAAGATAGGGTCCCTATCCGAGACAATCGAATTCGGAACCCCATGAAGACGCACGACCTCTTGCATAAACAAGTCAGCCACTGACTTAGCTGTGAACGGATGCCGGAGACCAAGGAAATGAGCATACTTCGAGAAGCGGTCAACCACCACCAGAATACAGTCAACCCCTCCCGAACGTGGCAACCCGGTAATGAAATCCATGCTTATATCTTCCCAAACTTGGCTCGGCAGGGGCAACGGGTTTAGCAAACCCGCGGGCGACTTCGTTTCACTCTTATTCTTTTGGCACACATCACATTCAACCACAAACTGTAACACTGAGCGCATCATACCCTGCCAATACACAACGGCTGCCAGACGTTTGTATGTTCGGAAGGCCCCGGCATGACCCCCTCCCGGTGTCATGTGGAACTCTTGCAGGAAAAGGCGGACCCACCGGGAAGATTTGGGAATAACCAATCTATTCTTGTAGAACAAGGTGTTATGGGTCCATGAGTAATGCTTTGGGGCGGGACGGCCCATCTGGAGATCGGAAATGATATTGGATAAGGCTTCATCCGCCCGAACCGACGATTGGAGGTCCGACCAGTCCACCCACTGAGGTAGTGAAACCGCGGACAATTCGGTCTCTTCGTGACAGCGTGATAAAGCATCGGCCGCCTTATTATTGACCCCCTCTTTATAGACGATGTCGAAGTCGTACCCAAGCAGCTTAGCCGCCCAATTCTGTTGAGCCGGAGTGGTAAGAGGTTGCGTGAGAAGATGCTTCAAGCTCCTCTGATCAGTACGGACCGTAAATCGCCTGCCCAACAAATATGGTCTCCAATGTTGAACAGCCAGTACCAAAGCCATCAGTTCTCGTTCGTAAGCTGATCTGGACAGCGTACGACCCGCAAGCTGCTTACTGAAATAGGCCACCGGTTGTTTATCCTGCATTAGTACGGCGCCCAACCCGCGCCCGGAGGCGTCACACTCGATGACAAAATGTTTAGCAAAATCTGGCATGCGGAGCACGGGGGCAGACGTGAGTGCAGATTTCAGGTGTTGGAAGGCGGATTCTGCCTCGGATGGCCACTGGAATTTAGAACCACTATCTTTTTTTAACAGAGCCGTAAGTGGGCTAGCTATCTTCCCATAATTTTGAATAAAACGACGATAGTAGCCCGTTAACCCGAGGAAACCCCGTAGGCCTTTGAAGGACTGAGGTCGAGGCCACTCGACCACCGCCGCTACTTTACCCGGATCCATTCGAACCCCATCAAACGATACCACATGACCCAAATATTCAACGGATTGACTACCCAAAGTGCATTTCTTCGGATTGATCACCAAGGAGTGAGTGGCTAAGGTACGGAAAGCGTGCTCGAGATGGTGGAGATGGGTCTTCCAAGTAGGGCTGTAAATGAGAATGTCGTCAAAAAACACCAAGGCGAAACGACGGAGACACGGGCGAAAAATATCATTCATCAAGTTCTGAAAAGTGGCAGGGGCGTTCGTAAGTCCAAACGGCATAACCAAAAATTCATAATGGCCCGAGTGAGTACGAAAAGCAGTCTTGGGAACATCGTTCGGAGCAACACGAATTTGGTGATACCCCGCACGCAAGTCCAGTTTACTAAAGAAACGAGCCCCGTGCAACTCATCGAGCAGCTCCTGAATCACCGGGATGGGATACTTATCCGGTACAGTAACTTTATTCAATGCCCTATAATCCACGCAAAAACGCCAAGACCCGTCTTTCTTTCGGACTAAAAGCACCGGGCTGGAATACGGGCTCGAACTGGGCTGAATGATGCCCGCCGCCAACATTTCGTCAACCAACTTTTCTATTTCGTCTTTCTGAGCATGGTTGTAGCGGTATGGTCGAACTGAGACCGGCCCGGCGTCGGCATGCAATACAATCCGGTGGTCATTAGGGCGACTTGGGGGAAGGCCTGGTAATGGCTGCGTGATCGTTGCATATTTCTCTAGTAGAGCCTCCAATTCCTGTCGCTGGATCGAAGGAAGTGAGTCCCCTGGACGGGAAACAGTGGTGGTCTCCGAAGTGTGAATCGCCCATAACACCCACATCTCGTCCGAGGCCTCCAAGGATGAGAGGTCGCTTTGGGTACAAGCCCTTCGGGTAAGAGAGGGGTCCCCGAACAGCTGCACCGTCACACCTCCGATAATAAATGTCATGGATAATTTCAACCAATTTGTGGTAACATCGCCTAATGTAGAAAGCCACGACACACCCAAAATCAAATCGATACCCCGGAGAGGGAAAACATAACAGTCAATTAAGAAGGTATGTCGATCTAGGGTAACCGGAACCGCTCTGCATAAACCCTTCATCGGGACGCGGGAACCGTCCCCCAATATTACATGAAAATCCGCCGCACTGATAATGGAAACCCCGAGCTTGGCTGCCACAGCCTCGGAGATAAAACAGTGGCTCGCTCCACTATCAATCATAGTAAGGAGCCGGGAGTCACGTACCCGACTGAATAATTTCATCGTCGTCGCCCCATCAAACCCATTCGATGATAAATTTGACAATGTAACAGCGGAGAATTCCGAGTCAGAACCTGGAGATTCCAAAGGCAGAGCATCTGGAATGGCACCCATCTCAAACTGGTCGTCAATGGCGTCCTCAGCCGGCTCTATGACAATTGTCATAAATTTAGCATCACACTTGTGTAGTGGTCCATAGGGTTGGCTACACCGATAACATTTACCTTTCGCCCTATACTCGCGGGCCTCTTCTGCTGTCAGGCGGCGTGTGTGCTTTGGGGGTCGAGGACTCGATGAAGCACCCGAGGACCCTTGAGGACCCGACACTGCAGAAGGTGCCGTTCCGCTGCGGAAAACAGAGACCGCGCGGCTGGGGTTGTTCTGTTGGAAGGCCGTCCGATTGAAATTGGACGGAAAAGAGGTCGAACGAGAGATTCGCCTCGCCGCCCTGATGGCGGAGTGAACATCCCCCGTTTCGGCATCAGAGATCTTGTCGCGGATGGATGGTTTGAGGCCCCCGAGGAACATACCAAGGTATTGCTCGGGTAAGAGACTGGGAAGTTGCGCAACGCGCTCCTCGAATAAGGCCAAGAAATCCTCCAATGAGCCCGTTTGGCGAGTGGCCTGCATCGCCTTGTAAGCATTCTTCGCAGAACTATCTCCGAAGCGCTCAATAAGTTCCCTGGTAAACTGGACCCACCCAATAGCCGGAGTACGACGCATAGCCCATTGTGCCCAAAACATAGCGCGCCCCGACATCGCAATGAGAGCGAGGCGGACGCGATCGGAAGCCGCCGTCTGGTGCACCAAGAAGAATTGCTCGGCCTGTGCTAACCAAGCCAATGGGTCAGAGCCGTCGAATTGAGGCAATTCTCGACTCTTGACCGCAACATAACCAGGCGGAACCGCCTTCTCCGGAGTCGCACCCGGAAATTCCGATCCTGAATTCGGACCCCCACTGGAGTCCGCGCCGTGCGAGGAAGAATCCCCGGAATGGCGACCTGCCATCATCGTCATTAATTGCTGGAGTTGCTGCGATAATTCCGCCTGAGATTTGATGACCTCCGTGCGGAATGCCTCCTGATCGGACATTGCCAATTGCAAGTCGCTCAGCGACTTTTCCACTGATTCCAAGCGCTCCTTCTCTTGCGATGTTCTGGTATTCGTCATCGAGAAAGAGGGCAGGTCGGACCAATTGATACAAACAACTAGCGCTGAGCACAGAAAGATGCAATCACAATATTCACGTATAAAAACACAGAGAAGATCTCTGCCCAAGCCACACGGCCGAAACCACAATAATACTTTCGATAAACAACTAGGGTAAAGTTCCCCAATTAAACAGTCTGACAATCAGGCCCAAGGGCCGAGTAAATAATGAACACCGAGTAAATAAAGACTGCAACATAATTGGAAAGTGCAACTAAAAATGGCAAGTACTAAAACTTAGAGGACATAAATAAATAAACAGCTACGCCGGCAACGTCTTCTTCCTTCGTTGATACACTCGCACGGGTGGCGCACTATCATAAATACTAAGGAGCAATAATAATGAAACACATGTCTTGTGAATGGAATTGATTTTCTTTTATCCTTTTCAATTTTCTTTGGCGTAGTTTGAGGCATGCACGTCCCATGCAAGGATGCACTGCTAATTCTGGGGTTTAATATTATATGGAGGCATGTTGGTGATATGTAAATAATTTTTTGGTAAATAATAAGATGCTAAGGACTGAATATGGAATATCTGGCCTTCTTAGATCCTGTTCACATGCAGACATGACACACATATAGAACACTGAAATCTTAATTTACAGTGAGTTAAGATGTTTCATTTCATTTTGCTCCTTTTGTGACCATATTATTTCCATTTTTCCAATATATGGTTTGTACGTCTTCTTCGTAGGCAGAATTTAGCCTTGTATAAAATTTGAGAAATAGCAGTATTAATGCACTACCTTTTTAGTCTGGTGCATCATTGTTTAATTCAACTTAAGTTTGAGCATCTGGCTCCAGGTCTTCATGTTTCTTACTGTGCCATTATAAATTATTGGAGAAATTCCATAAGTACTTGCTGTTTGATTATATTTAAAATTTCAACACTGTTTCTATCGTTTACAGTCACACCATTTAAAATTCTCTTGGTTATAATTTCGATTGTGCTGCAAATTTTGATTTTATTTATTATTATTTTGTGTTTCAGTCATGTGGTGCAGCAGACTGAGTATTCCGATATTGGTGCAACTGAGTTGGTTCTTTCAAATGGCATGCGAGTTTGCTATAAATGCACAGACTTCTTTAATGATCAGGTATTATGATGTAGGTAGTGTTGTTTTTGGTGAGAAAACTAGAAAATTTCATTTTAAATTGTATTCATTAAAATGAAGGACAATGTCTGGTTTATATGCAGATTACAAGAAACTTAACCAAGAAATTAAGACGTTATATCAATGGGATTCCTAATTTTGATCGCCTGATATTGCATACAAGTGTGCAAGAAATAAATCTTTCACTTTCCAACAAAATTGTAGATAGATGGGTAGGGGGTAGATGGGCTCTGAGGACTTATTGAGGGCGTGCAATGAATGTTTCCCTGTACTTGCCGCTGGGCTTCACTCTAATAACAATATGTTATATATATTTTTTCTTTCCTTTTTTCTTTAGTAGGACTTCAGAAACTGAAGTTTTGGGATTGCAGGCCAAGAATGTCTATCTTACTGTTTACTTTGTTTCTAGTAGTAGATCAATATAATTTTTTTCTATCATATAATTTTTATAATGTTCTTAAAGTTGTTTCAATTGGATGGCTTATGTGAAGGGAATAATCATCAGTTGATATTAAAAAATGATTGTCTATAATTTATGATCATTTACTTGCCATTTTTCATTTTCCGTAATCACTTGGCTTGCTCGTAAATGATATCTTCTGGTGTTATTAGGGGCCTATCTGTAACGGACACTATTTTTATAGATTTCAAAAGGTCCTACTTTCGTTGCTCTTCTCTATTCAACAGTTCACTCAAGAAACTTATCACCTCTTTCTAGAAATATTAAGGGGGACAGGCACTTTGTTGATTCTAAATTTACTAGCCTTAATGTTGTTTTTTCATCCCTTCATTTATTATTATTGTTATTATTATTTGAATATTTTTAAATCGTAAGATTGAATCTAACACGATATATTCGAAGTTCAGTTGGGAGGTAGATAATTAATTTGCCAGGCACCCGGCCACTTGATAGGAAATAGTGGATTAAGGTCTATGAAACATGTATAACTCTGTTGGATGTTGTCTTCCTAGCTAGAAATGTTTGACCTCTAAAACATCTTGGCATGCACACTAATGTCCATGCTACATCCATCTCAGCAGGCTGTAGAGGAATGACAATTTTATGGTCTTTTACGAGTGCAACAGTTTTCTACTGCTGGGGAAAACGGGGGGGGGGGGGGGGGGGGGTGGTGTTCATGATTTCAAATCAATAACTATATTTGAATTGACAAAAAGGTTCTGTTAACAGCACTTGACTCTGTCTTGATACACTATCTTAATAGATCTTATTCACCGGTTTCTCGTACGGGGGCTTGTCTGAACTCCAAGAATGTGAATATTTCTCATGTTCAATGGGTCCCACTATTGCTGGCGAGATTGGTGTATTTGGTCATAGACCTTCAGTGCTAACAGACATGCTTGCTGGTAAAAGAGCTGAAGTAGGCACAAGCCTTGGAGCATATATGCGTAGCTTTTCTGGTGATTGCTCGCCTTCAGACTTGGAAACTGCATTGCAGGTGTGTTGAATTTGATATAATACTTATTGTAACCATCTTTTCGTCTTCTAAGGAAGTTTCTAGATTTGAGGAAGTACTATGTAAGTGGTTGATCCTACAATTTTGACAGGATATTGTCAATTGATATAGTCTGGGCGCAATTTTTTAAGATTAGATGATTATAACTGTCCTCATATTCTTATCTTGCTTGCTTTTTGAACCTCGCATAGTCATTAATGCTCAAGATTTTAGTACACAACATTTGTTGGGTTCTTATTCTTACTTTGTTTATTTAACACTGTTGAGTTGAGTCTAATTTTGTTTATGCTTCACTCTACGTACACTTTGTAGAAACTAGAAAGCATTTAGAAGAAGAAATAAGGGTATTAACTGTCGGGTGCTGTGTTTATGTTGATATGTATTTATTCCTATTGTTTCAATCAAAATTATTGAAAATTTGATTGCCAAGTTTTGATTAATATGGATTTATCAAGGCTATGTAGGGTTAAACTAGTTCCATCTAACAATGTTTAATTGCCAAGTTTTGCTCATGTGTAGTGACTTATCTATCTAAGATACATATCCCAATTTTAAGTAAATCCTGTTCATCTTGAACTTGATTGTATAATTGCTCTGCGACTAGTCTGCTTTAGTCTTTATCTTTACTTGATAGACCTTTAAGGTTGAGTCTCACAGAAGGCATAGTTATTAGAGGTGTGCCTGAGGCATGAGGCGTGAAGGTCAGTGCCTTTACTGGAAAGAGGCAGTCGATGTTAAGGAGACGTGCGCCACAGGCACGCCTCCTGAACAATCGTTGTGTACCACCCCCAGGACATGCTTTTTAAGTTCATTTTAGTTGTTTATTTATAATATATATGTATGTAAATATATACATAGATAGATGGAATTTAGCTTATATTTTATGTATATTCTTTTTTGATCAGTTATTTATTTTTCTAAGTAATACTCCCTCCGATTCATTTTTGGTTGCCATAAGAAAATGGCACGGGTTTTAATATAATAGTTGTTTATTAGTATTTGTGGGTATAAAGTAGATTTTTAAAAGGGGCAAGAGGGTCTTTTCAACTTTATGGAAGGTATTTGTAGGTATAAAGTTGATAAAGTAGTGGCATAAGTGTAAATAAATGATATTTTTAAGGTGTAAGTTAAAAGGGTAATGTTTGCTTTTTGCTATTTTGGGCAAGGGGGAAAAAACCTTCCTTTTATGGTAAAGTGGATAATAAAAAATGAATCGGAGGAAGTACATGTTTACAATAAATAGTAGATGATCACATGATTATTAGGTTACTATTTTTATAGGACATAGTCATATTTTTTATTTTTAACCTCCTGGTGGAGGCGTGGGACTCTGGCATCAGGGAACCCTTTGTGGCTCTAACAACTGTGACCAAGGGTCATATTTTAGTGTTTTCTTTTTCAAGATTCTCATGTAAATAAAAAATTAAACAGGGCGAGCAGATTTTTTTTTTACCTTGCAAATTATTTACTTATTTTATAGATTAAAATTTTATGTCATGACCCTTGCACCACCTTATAGTTATTAAAAATATATTTCATATGAGCATGATAATCCAGCTAATCTTCTTACTTTGTGTCCTCAATCTTTGTTCTCCATCCAAGTTGGTCTATCAACTATTTGTGACGAACCTAGAACCAGGGGAAGAAGATGTGAAAATAGTGATGCAAATGGCAGAAGAATCTGTTCGTGCTCAAGAGAGGGATCCTTATACCGCATTTGCTAATCGTGTGAGGGAGATCAATTATGGGAATTCTTATTTTTTTAGTGTAAGCTATTACCCTTCTTAGGTTTTTCATGTACTTTTTGTGTAACTTGAAACTAATATTGGTAACATTTGCCGCACAGCCAATTAAAATTGGGGACCTGAGGAAAGTTGATCCATTCAAAGCTTGTGAATATTTCAACAACTGTTTCAAGGACCCATCAACTTTTACTGTTGTAATTGTTGGAAATATAGACCCTTCTATTGCTTGCCCTCTGATACTGCAGTATTTGGTAAGTAGTGTGGCTTCATCTAGACAGTTCCTGGTGATGGATATGTGATATGTCATTTTTTTTAATTAAGTTACACAAATTTAGTTAATGAAGAGGAAAAGGTAAGAGATGAGGGATCCCTTCCCCAGAATACATACATTATAATTTTAAGGATAGCTTCATCAATTACAAAGAAAAGCTCCAATCCTCAGCAAAATCCGAAACACTTATCTCTGAAGAGCCTACGAACAGGCAGCCAATAAGCAACTCTATACTTGATCCCATTCCAATATATCATCTTTTTAACACATATTCTAGCATATTCTAGCATGCACTTGATTTTTAAAATCGCTCTTGTTCCTTTCAAATCCAAATGGACCATAGAACCATCCGAACAACTATCTTCCATGCACTTTGCCTCTCTTATTGATGGTGCTGCCTGAATTGTCTACTAATAAAACTGAAGCTGAAATGGGTATTACCCATTGCAGGCCCAACTCATTTATTCCTGGTGATGGATATGTCTTGTTGATTACAACTTGTTACATTTTGATACAGGGAGGAGTCCCAAGACCTCCTGAGCCAATTCTGAATTTCAAGCGTGATGAACTCAATGGCTTGCCATTTACTTTTCCGTCCTCCGTAATTAGGTATGTGTACATTTGATTCTCTGGCAGTTGGACATGATGTCTGATAAGGAAAAAACTAATATTCTTAGCTTCATGATGCAATATGAGTTGAAAATTCTTGTGAGAGCATACAAATTTATCAGTTGTGTCTCTATTATTATGTTTTACTTTATTTTAATTCCAGTAAGTGTCAGGTGGACTTTTTTCGCTTAGGGTTAGGGTTAAGAAGACTTATATATGCCTTGATTATCGTTAAGTAGGGCATCAGACTATTATCAAGTCTTCGGCATAGGGTTGGGCAGAAAGTTGCTCGGGCAGGGTTCATTCCTGTAAACCTTCGTTGCTTATTGTTTTTCCTGTGATCAAACCCTTGATCCCTATCAACTTGCCTGGATTACATCCAAATTTCTTAAGCTTCTTTAATTTTTTTTTTTTGGTAATTTTTGGGTGTGTGCCGTGTTTACAATTTACTTTGCCAGTAACATAATGGTTATGCTTGTAGAGAAGTTGTTTGGAGCCCCATGGTGGAAGCCCAGTGCTCAGTCCAGCTGTGCTTTCCAGTTGAGCTTAAGAATCAAAATATGGTACCACTAAACCGTTCCTTAAATTGTTGAATTGCTTTACCTGTAGATGACATTTTAAACTGAGTGGGATGAGTCTTAATAGGAAACTGTTGTGCTCTGCTTATTTATTTTTCTAGATGGAAGATGTTCACTTGACTGGATTAATGAGCAAGCTCCTTGAAACAAAGATACTTCAAGTCCTCCGTTTTAAGCATGGACAGGTAAAGATAATGATATTGTTATCATCATCATATGATTTTGATGGTGGTGATGATAATGGTGTTGGATGTTTTTGCTTTTATTATGCAGTATACACTTTATGTCCAAGCTAATATTTCTACAATACACGTGGCTTTCCAGATTTACTCGGCTGGGGTTTCTGTTTTTCTTGGTGGTAACAAACCTTCAAGAGATGGTAACATTCGTGGAGATATAAGTGTGAATTTTTCTTGTGATCCTGAAATCTCATCAACCTTGGTATATTTCTTCTTTTCCATTCATTAGTCACAGTCAAGCTTGTATTTATACATGGCAAATCCCTGTACAGGTGAGTCTTGCCTTAGATGAAATCCAGCGTCTTCAAGAGGAGGGACCTTCAAATGATGATGTTTTAGCGATCCTGGAAATTGAGCAAAGAGCCCATGAAAATGGACTACAGGTGTACTTCTGGAAAATGCTCTCCACTAGAATTATAGCATTCCATCTGGTTGTTCTGGACAAAATAACAAATCCCCTCTTGGATATAACTAAGGAGATTTCTATCTACTTGTACAATAAACTAATATGGTTTTTATTGGTTAATATTCTCCTTGTGCTGATTCTTGTCACTTCAGGAGAATTATTATTGGTTGGACAGGATTCTGCGCAGCTACCAGTCGAGGATTTATTCCGATGATGTTGGCGCTTCGTTCAAGGTACATTGTCTTGTTACCAAATGCACTAGCACAACGGCTTCAGGCTGATATCTTCAATTTTATCTTTCAAGTAATATAATTAATATTCTATGTTCTCAAGATTAATTATGTGTCATGTAAGGATGTAGTTGAATTTTTTTGCCCGAGATAAAATGATTATATGAGAAATGCCTTTTTCTTATTGCAATGGCTTAGTTTCATTGATAGGTTACAAAGACCATTGTCATTCGACATATTACTGACCTGTGAAATTGACATGGATATTCCCTGCAACTTCCTCAGAAGTATTTATGCTATACTTGGTTTCATTATGTAGTAATGATTTCCTTATTTTTGGAAGAGGAAATGTGCATGATTTTGAGGTTTGTTCACCAAAAATGTTCACCGGATATCCATCTTAATCTAATAATTATATACACTAATCAACATTAACATTAACAAGACATCTCAAAAAATGTGTCTCATTATCAGCAACAATGAAAAAATATCTATAATCATACAAACTATTTTCCCCAACAATTCATCCTGCACATTCAATCATTAATAATCTCCCAGAATAACTGGATCTAGGACCATACATTGCTGGAGCTTCTCTTGATACACTCAGTTGCTGCTGTTCTTTCAGGAGTTAGAAGTGGTAGGGAATAAGCTTTAATGATCTCATTTTATCCATTAAATATTTTTAACTAGTTTGATTTTGTAATCGCTATGATATGCTTAGGGGCCATTTGTTATCCATTAAATATTTTGAACAAGTTTGATTTTGTAATCCCTATGATATGCTTAGGGGTCATTTGTTTATATCGTACTCCCTTCCCTATGATATGCTTAAGGGTCAGTTGTTTATATCGTACTCCCTCCGTCACAGAGTAAGTTTCTTATAACTATTTGTTATTTTGTTTTAAAAAATGTATTTGTTTATTAATATATATGGTGGGCCACATGTTGATTTTTGGGGTAAAGTAACGAATAGGGCTAAAAAGAGAATGGAATGAATGTCATTTTTGATAATATTGTGTGAGTTTTGAAGTTAAAGGGTTATGTGTAGTGGAGTGTTTTTTCCGTTTATGGAATGAGAAACTTATTGGGAGACGGTATGAAAAGGAAAGTGGGAAACTTACTCCGAGACTGAGGGAGTATTAGTTTGTTGGCCATTTTTACTGTCTAATTGACATATTTGTTTACTTTTGTTAATGGGGTCTTGATTACTCTTATGTAAGCAATTTTAAGGTCCCCCAAGTTTTACATATGGTATATTTGCAGATTCAAGATGAGGGACGTAGCAGAGTAAGAAATAGTTTAACACCATTAACAGCTCAGACAGCAGTGCAAAGAATTATTCCTTTTCCTTGCAAAAAGCAGTATACAGTTGTAATTCTAATGCCTCAGTCATCCCGTTTCAACAAGTTAAAATCATTCATTAGCTCCAGAGATGCTAAGGTAAATACTATATGATATATATTTTACTGTCCCAAGTGAATTTTTTTAGTTAGTTCTTACTCAGCATTCTGATATTCCACATTCTACGTGATGCAGATTTTGGTTTGCATTGCTGGTTCAGCAGTTTTGGCTCTTAGCCTATGGAGATACTCCCAAAGAACATCGAAATCCTAGGGACATTATGATCGGGCTCGTACTACTTTTATTCTCTCTCATAAACGGTCTAGGCTGTGTGATTTTAAAAAAAGTGGCCTTGAGATCCCCTGCAAAACTCATTTACTTTTCATTTTCATGAGTGGATGGTTGCAGGCATATGACCTCAATGTTGCTCCTTTATATTATCTGAGTTTGCGGTCATGATATATGCAAGGGCAGGATTATTAACACCCGTAATTTTGCTAATTCACTCATTTTTATAGCTTTGTTTAAAGGTACGAGATGCTAAATTGTTTTGTACGCGTATTGAGCAATAACTGGGGCATAGATAGTCGTATCCTATATGCAATACTACCTTTGTTATCAAACACTTTGCACAGTTCGCTATTTATCCCCTATAAGGACCACTAATGATTACTACTCCCCCCGTCCAAAAAATATAGTCCTGGTTGCTTTACTTGGCTGTCCACGAAAAATAGTCTTGTTGCCTAAAATGGAAATAATAAACTTTATCTACAATTTTCAACATACACACATAACATTTTTAAAATAGTTTATTTTGTACTTGATATGATACAATATTCTTACTTTTTACATATTATATCAACTTTCTTAATAACCGTGCATAAAACAATATGATTATATTTCATGGACGGAGGGAGTACATATTAAAACAAATTCTTTGTTTCATTCACTTAAATTAGACAGTAAATTTTTATAATTTTTTTTTATTCATTTTAATACTACAAGTCAACCCCGTGTTAAGTGTTCTGAAAATAGGAAACCATATTTTTCAAAATAGGTGATTTGCTTGTATGGAGACAAACAGTAAATAATTGAGATGAGTGAGTTGAACTGATGTGAATTATTTCTACCAATCTCCATAAGAAAACAAGGCTTTTTATCAATCTTATAAAAATTACAGTTTTATACTCGAGGGAATAAAATACCTAAATGCTCTTAAAACCTAAATAGACTGATTTTGCTCTGATATAAAGGAGCGTGCTCGGTGCAAGGGAATTATTCCCGAGGGAAGAGTGCAGGCAAATTGGCTACGATACAAACAAATGAATAATTTTAGATTATTATATATTTAATAAACTTATCTTACAGCCATAAAAGGTCACACGTCCACTGGTTGACATCTAGTTATATGCCACCATTCATGATGTGATGCCACATGAGAATCGGTCATTATTTAATTGATTGTTTATATGACATAACATTATAAGTGGTAAACATATAAAACAATGTTTATTTGTGGGTATGTAATCATTTTCGATTTTGTAGATATTTCATCACGAAATTATGAGCTATAATAGAGTTCTTATGAAATATTAATAAAAATGTGTTTATGTTTTGCATATATTTGGAAGGAGTAATTTTTGGTTCACATAAACTTTGTTATATATTTTTACTATTTATAAAGTGGATCTAACAATATTTTATACATTAAATTATTTTTTGTTAAAATTTGATAGTTTGTATGCTTTAGCACCAAAGAATATAATTTGGTTGTTTAAGTATAAAATCGCTGATAGTTTGGTGGGTTTAGTGCAAATAGACCTTTTTTTTTAACACATATTCTAGTATGCACTTGATTTTTAAGCTCAATTTTGACTTTAATTTTGATTTTTTTAAAACACACAAAAACACCGAACTGTGTTTTGTTTTTGTAATTATCTTTTGGGGTATTACTGATTATTTCTTGGGGTATTACTGGTTATTTCTTGAGAAATTTACGTTTTAATTAAGATTTCTTTTTTAAAATCTAGTTGGAGAAAAACCCAACTGAAACCATAACCATTGTCAGGTTGTTGGTAGTAAGTTGTTTAGTGAGCTTGTAAGGAAGAAAGAAAGATCTAGAGTATAGATCTTGGTGCACCTTGACACGTTAAAAACAAGAATCCCTTGAGTGGATTTCTTATTAAATCAGGCCGTGGACGTAGGAGCTTGAGCCTCTGAACCACGTTAAACTCCCTGTGTTCTTACTACTTTGATATTGTGCTTACTTGTCATATTACTTGTTCATTCATAGCATTTAGTTTTATCAAGCTGAATTAATCAGCCCGATCATCAAACTAGAGCACTGCCCTACTAATCACTACTTCAGAGTTGAGTAATCAAGTTTTCAGAAAGCAAACTAAAACAAGACTTTAAACTATCATGGCCCACGCATTTCCGCACTAAACTCGAATTAATAGTCAGTCAACTGACCCGCACTAAGTGTAGTCAGTGGGGAGATTATCAGCTCTCAGTTATTTATCACTCTGAGTAAAGGGGACTCAGCAAGGTTTTAAGTTAAAAAATTGGTATACGTGTATTCCCCCCCATACACGTATTCATCAGTCTTGTACCGGGACCAACACAATGCACTTTCACCAGGGAACCGCCTGGTCTTGACTCCCTCAGTTTGATCACCAATGACCTGGTCAATGGGATGACTCTCTACCCATGTTCTCTTACCTGGAGTTGTTCCTGAAGTACTTGCAATGTTAGTGTCTTTAGGTTCATCGAATTCAGGATATTGAACAGAAGGGGATGATCCTGAGTCTATACCAAAGGGATTTACCAACTCAATGTCAGGGACATCGATTCCCCCTTGATGAGGTAACTCAGGAACCGTCTCAGCTACGACCGCATCTTCATAGACGTTGCTTACCTCAGGTTGAGCATGCTCCTCAGTCTGAGGCTCAACTGTCCCTGATGCGCTGGGCTTAGGAGTGGCTCTTGAGTCATCTTCCTGATCGTCGTCATCATCCCATCTTGGAATTTGCACAGTTTTGACCTTTGGATCAGGTTGATTCTTTAAGCTCAGCCTTGTCACTCTTCTTGTGACCTCCTCAGTGTCAGGATTCAACATTCTTATCCTAGACTCAGTGACAGATTCATCAAATACAACATGTGGTGATTCTTCCACAACAAGGGTCCTACAGTTGTAAACCCTGAAGGCTTTACTGATTTCAGAATATCTTAAGAATATTCCTTCATCAGATTTGCTATCAAAGGCTTTCAATTGGGTCTTCCCTTTATTGAGGATGAAGCACTTGCAACCAAAGATATGGAAATAAGAAATGCAAGGCTTTCTCTTGTTCCATGTCTCATATGGAGTCTGTGCATGTTGTTTGTTCAACATGGATCTGTTCTGAGTATAGCATGCAGCGTTGATTGCCTCAGCCCAAAACTTCTTAGGCAATCCTGACTCAGCCAGCATGGTCCTGACAGCTTCCTTCATTGTCCTGTTCCTCCTTTCAGCGACACCATTTTGTTGTGGGGTTCTAGCTGCAGAAGTCTCATGAGCAATACCAAGTTCATTACAGAAATCAGAAATATATGAGTTTATAAATTCAGTGCCTTGTCAGATCTGATCTTGGTAATAGACTGATTCTTCTCATTGCTGAGTCTCCTGAGCAACTCTTGAAGCTTCACTTGTGTTTCCTTTTTATTCAATAAGAAAATAACCCAAGTATATCTAGAATAATCATCAATAACCACAAGGGTGTATTTCCTACCATTCATACTCACAGGTGTTACAGGACCAAATAAATCCATGTGCAGAAGCTGAAGAACCCTGTCAGTGGAGAAGGAAGTTTTCTCTTTGAATGATGCTCTGACCTACTTCCCTTCCTGACAAGCTTTGCACACATGGTCCTTGCTAAAAACTTCATTAGGTAGACCTTCAACAAGTGAATGTCTAGAAATTTTGGTAAGAATCTTGAAGTTCAGATGGCTTAATCTTTTGTGCCATAACTAACTGAGCTCTAAGGAGCCTTTAGCAACAAAACAAGTATTGGGAATAGTGCTGCTCCAATCAGCGAGATAAATGTTACCTTTCCTAATACCTGATAGAAGCACTTGTGTTGATTTGTCCTTAACTGAACATATATTTGATGAGAACTCAACACTAAAACCTTTGTCACAAAACTGGCTTACTGACAACAGGTTATGCTTTAGCCCTTCCATAAAGGACACATTCTCCACTCTGACTTCACCTATTATCAAGACATCAAAACCTTTAGTAAAACCTTTTGAGTTATCACCAAAGGTTACCTGTAGACCATCTTTAGCTTGAAATTCTTGGAGAAGACTCTTCATTACAGTCATGTGCCATGAGCAACCACTGTCTAGGTACCAAATAGCCTTGGTTGAGTCTCCTTTCCTCTTGTTGTGATCCACAGCCGCCTGCAAACAAATCAGGCTTTAGGTACCCATTGGGTGTTGGGTCCTATCGTGTCAACTGTACCCTTCGGGATCCAGACTTGCTTCACTACCCTAATTGCCTTAGAGTGGTAAATCTGTCTCCCTGAAATATCAACATACACGACTTTCTTCTTCTTAGCCTGATAGGAAGATGGTGTATGAGTGCTAGGCTTAGGCTTCACAGGAGCCTGAGTGGGTGCCTTTTGGGCTGGCCTCCTGTTCTTCCTAATCCTTGGTGCAGCAGGTCTTTGGGCTTGTTCTTGATAAGGGCCCTATTTTTTGTCCCCCCTAGGTAAGCGAGGGAAGGGAAAACAGTTAAAGGCCTCAAGATGCCAAATCCATGGGGGAGTCATCATACTTGGCCTTTCCTGCTGGTATTGCCATGCATGATGATACCCTCGTTGACCGGTCTGATGACTCTTGGCCTGAGTCTTCCTCTGCTTTCACTGAGGTTTTCTCTGGCCTGAGCTCTCAGGGGCCTCCTTTTGTTGCTTGGCCTTTCCCTTGGGTTTTGGCTTAGCAACCTTGGGGGCAATCCTGACCGTGTGAACAGTTTCTTTGCCCTTATCAGTCTGGCGGACCTGGAGTACAATGTTCTTTCTATTTTGGCCTGCCTGAACAAAAACCCTCTCAGTGTTGCTCCCTGAAGCAACATGAGATTGACCCTGTGAGGATTTCTTAGGAACATATCCAAGTCCCTTTTTCTCATTCCCAAGCATCTGGCTGCTATTTATTTCCTCTCTAGCCACTGGGGATTTATTCATTGGTGCAACCTTCTGCCTAAAGGAGTCCTCACTCTTTTTCAGGATTTCATGTCTGGCAAAGAGGTCATCAAACTTACTCTTGAGTACCTTCAGCTCTTTCTTCCTGACCAGCTCTTCATCAGCCAGTTCTTTCAGAATCTTCTCCCTTGGGAGACGCTCAGCATTGATCATGTCAATTTCCTGAGTTAGTCTCACAATTTGAGCTGACTCTTTCAGATCTGTCTGAGTGAGTTGATCATTTAGGTTTTGAACCTCAGTACTCAATTTCTGGTTCTCCTCTACCAAAAAGACATTAGTTTCCTACAGCCTGGAGAAATCAACCATCAATTGATCCAAACAGATCTGAAGGTTCATTTCTCTAGCTGACTCTGAGCTAGGCTCAGGATTTTGACCAGTGTATGAACCACAAACAGAGTTAGATATTACCTCAGGCTCTTCCCTAGCCATTAGACACACATCATCGTACTCATCATCAGAAAAGAGTTCAGGTGACCTCTCCTCAGGACCATCTGAGTCTGTAGCTTCCCCAGCGAGCAAGGCTCTCCGGTCAGCGTACCTCTGGTCTCTCTTGGCCTGTCTTCTCTTTCCCTTGCACTCAGCTCTGGGCAGTCATACTGGTAGTGCCCATTCTTGTTACAGTTGTAACATGTAGCTTGCTCATCTCCTCTTTCCTTTCTTGGCTCAGGGTTCCTTCTTGAGTCAGGTTCCCTTGGTTTAGATGAGTTTTCGATCTTGCCTGAGTGCCTATCGTCACGAGTACGTCTCTGTTCATCTCTTCGATCGGGCTTTGGGTTTGAGTATTTTCTTTCATCACCACGATCTCTTCTCTAGTTAGTGTTCCTTCTTTCCTCATATCTTCGTGAGCTTTGGTAGGTTCCTTTAGGTCTCCTATCACGAGTATCCTGATAATATTTCTTATAAAGACCAAACCTGGAATTAAGCTTTTCAAAGCATCTGGCCATCAGGCTGTACTCCTCAGTAAGCTCTTCCTTGCTTATCTCCATCAGTGACTTTGATGAAGACTCGACAGGTTCTAACTTGTCTTTGAATGCCACGCTTTTCTCAGGAGCTTTTTCTTTCTCCTCTTCTTCTTGCTGAACTTTCTTCTTTCTTTTGTTGAGATCATATTCCAGTGCTTTAAGCTCTGAAAAAAGTAAAGCAGAAGTCATGTTACTCATATCCTGAGTGTTCTTTAACATAATTACACTGTTGTCCCATCCCTTAGGAACGACATTCAGGATCTTAGAAGCAACATCTCTCTTTGGGACATCCTTATCTAACATCACCAACTCATTCATCAACTTGATGAATCTTAACTCCATCTAATCTATTGCCTCATCAGAAAGCATCTCGAATGCTTTGAACTTCTGAATGGCAATATTCCTCTTGTTCTCCTTTATCTTTTCTGACCCTTCACACATCCCGGTCAGCACATCCCAGACCTCCTTAGCCGTCTTTAAGTTCATCAGCCTCGCTGACTCCTCAAAAGGCACCGTATGCAAGATGATGTTTCTGGCCACATTGTCCAGTCCCACCATTTTGATCTCATCATTGGTCATATCCTTCCTCTTATTAGGAACCTGTACACCAATGTCAAGATGCTCATACCCCAGTCCTATGACATTAGGGATGGTGATCTTAATAGGTCCTTCCTTGATAACACGAGGCATTTGGTCATGGATGGCATCTAGATGTGCCTCAAGTCTGAACTTCCAGTAGACAAAGTTACAAACAGAGAATTCAGGCAATGAAGCTTCAAGTCTCCTCGAAGTCATGATGATGCAAGTTTTATGAAAAGCAAATTCAGATCTGTTCAGTGACCACCAACAGTTTCACCTCTGAAATTATTAGTATTCAAAGTCAGTGGTCTTTTGAACCACTGCTCTGATACCACTTGTTGGTCCCGGTACAAGACTGAGGGATTCGTGTATGGGGGGGAATACACGTATACATATTTTTTTGACTTTCAAACTGACTGAGTCCCCTTAGCTCAGAGTGGTAAAGAAATCAGGGTTGATAACACACCTACTAACTGCACTGAGTGCTGGTCAGTTGGCAAACTATCAACTTGAGTTCAGTACGGATATGCATGAGCCCTGAAAGTTTATAGTCTTATTTAATGTTTGCTTTCTGAAAACTTGATTACTCAATTCTGAAGTAGTGATTAGTAGGGCAGTGTTCAAGTTAATGATCAGGCTGATTGATTCAAGCCTGATAAAACTGATGCAATGAATAACTTAATGAATAAGCAATAAGAACAATATCAAAGCGGTAAAGAACACAAGGAGTTTAACGTGGTTCAGAGACTCAAGCTCCTACGTCCACAGTCCTGATTGAACAGGATAATCCACTAAGGATTAGCTTGTTTTTAACGTGCTAAGGTGCACCCAGATCAGCTTACTCACTGACCCTTACAAACTCCTTCCTAACTCACTAACTGACTTCAACCAACAAACCTAACAAGAGGGTTTTGGTTTCAGTTTTATTTCCAACTAAGATTGTGATTATCCTCACAAGACAAGGCTATGCTAAGGATGGATAATCACTCTAAGCTTATGATATAACTAGGTTCGCTCAGTGAAATACAGAATAACTCTTTTTACTAAGAAATACTTGGGAAATTTAAGGTTTTTAGGGTGTTTCTTTCTAATGCTGAGTGCTTTGAATGCTTGAGAGTTTGAGTAATTTCCAGCTTGGAAATTTCCCATAACCTTGAATGGGTTCAAGACCTTCTGTATTTATAGATGGATTTGAAAACTATCCGTGGGAAGAGATAGTCTTCTAGTCATCTACGTAGGGTTTGTTCAACGGACATATCTCCCATGCAGCAGCCGTCCTTGCATGGATTAGGTAATTGCATTTAATGCTCCATTTAATGCTTGCCCGTTGAAAAGTGCAGTCTGAACTCAGTCTTCATGTCAGGTCCGTACGTGCGTGTCCTTCCTGGATTAGTCCAAGTCATCAGGTTGGTGAGAATGTCAGAACTAATTCCTGGGCTTCAGGCTTGTCTTATTCATCTCTTTTTATCTCGAACACTATGGTCTTGTCCTAATGCTGACATTCCTTTTGCATTGCTTGGCCCTACTCCAAGTCTTTCCCATTACTCAGTATCATCATGTTCCCTTCAGGACTGAGTTAGTGATGACCTCAGGGTCATACTCTTCATCACTGACACTTACTCAGCCAGCTTAGAGAAACTGCCATAGGTTCAGGATGGTGCTCTAAGTCTTTAGGCTTCAGTCTTGATTGTCATCAATGAGTACTCCTCTAATTGAGTTTCTATGAATTGTAAAATAACTAAGTACAAATCTAACTAAGACTAGCCTGACTACTAGGGAAAAACATCTTTTCAGGAGCTTTGAGATCTAATCAAAATTGACATTATCCCAACAGCTTGCCATTCATCTGGAGACGTTCTTCCATTGGAAGGCTGTTCATCGTGATCAAGTTCAACAACTTCACCACAATGCAGTCCCTCTCCAACGGGACGTTTCTTCCATATAGCTCGCCTAGCAATGTTGCTAGCTCCGTTGGGACCCAAATAGCCAAAAGCTGATCTCCTCAGTCTATCGTGGACTGAGGGGCGAGCAGCGGGGTGTGCTCGCTCCTCGCTCTTCTGGAGAGTTTCTCTCCTATCCCTTCCGTGATTCTCTATTCTTGCTCTTGTTTGAGTGTGGCCTGTATCCTTGGTTGTCTCCCTGCTCGACTCCTCTCCTCCCCTATGGGTGGATTTGCCTCGGCTTCCCAATCGTTCGCTTATCGGGACCTTTCCTCTCTTTCTTCTGGCTTGGGCACTATCTGCTTTATCTACTCGTATATCCTCGTACTATTTGGCCACTTGCTCGGCTGCTCGGTTGCTCGCCTCCTGAGCTCTTGATGGCCCGGCAGCTTCTTGACATCTTTGCAATGATTGTAAGATGATAATTATTTTCGCCAATTCTTCTGGATTCCGAGTGAGAGTTTCCACCTCCGGAGGGAGAGTGACGATGGTGACTTGTACGTTTCTCTGGGATGTTGTCCGCACCATCCGTGCATGGTCACCCGTTGACGATACCCTAGTTCGTGACTTGTTGGACGGGTGTGTACTTGATGATTGTCGCTCTTGCGATCTTGCCATTATTAAATTTTGAATATTTTGATGAAGGTTTTGTGCTTATGATTGTCAATTTAAGAATAACTAGCCTTGTATGTGTGAATTTGGCTATTTACAAACCCCAATTCACATATGCATTCATTCAAATTCTTAAATGTGAACAAATTTATCACAAATGATCACCAAACACCTTTATATTCCAGTTTCTGGTGACTTCTCACCGGATTTCGGCTGTAATTTGTAGATTCCGGTGACTTTTTGCGAGATTCCTTCAAATCTTCAACCAACCGGAGGTTTGACCACCCTCCTTCTAGCGCCAATTGTTGATGATCTTGATTCAATGTAGATGATTAGTGATTTTTTAGGCTTGGAAGATCATCAAACAAGATACTTAAACTAGGATTAACTACTAAGTAAGGATTGAGAATCGAAATTGCAAGAGTTTGGACTTGTTTTTTAATAAATGAACTTTTTTTCTCCTTCTCATGAAGGGATATTTATAGGGTACACGCAAGCATGAGGTGTCACCTCCTTAGTCATCCTAATTTATACATTGATAAGTGTTTAGACACTTGTTTAAGTCCTAAGCTATTGCATGTTACACAATGACAAGTGTTAAGACACTTATTTGTTCCTAATGTAATGCCTAATTAGTGGGATTCTTGATGATCCTCCGGGGTACACTGTTGCTCGCCTGCTCGCCCTTTCGGTTCATTCTTGAATCTTCTTTGTTATTGTTGCTCGCTTATCTTTATTCCTTAGTGACTTGCTGCTCGTCTGACCAGTTGCTCACCCAGTGTGTTCTGATACTTTACCCAGCTGCTCATCCTATCCAATTTATTAAAGCTAAATACCTGCTGCTCGCCTCCTTTAATATTTTTATTTCTAATGACCTTTTAGCCATTCATTTACTTTTAATTAGCTTAATCCTGTTGCTCGACTGCTCGCCTATCAACAAGTGCAATAGAATCTTGTTTCTTGCTATGCCAAGAGACTAATCTTTGTCCAAGAAATTGACATATCCCACTAGTACTCTTCCTGTCAACTTTGCATCCAGCAAAGTCTGAATCTGTGTAACCTTTTAGTTCTATTCCACCCTCTTTTGAGTACCATAAACCAAGATTTTGGGTAGAATTAATGTACTTGATTATCTTTTTCACAACATTCAAGTGTGATTCCTTGGGGTTGACTTGGAATCTTGCACATACACCTACATCAAACATGATATCTGGTCTGCTAGCTGTAAGGTAGAGCAAAGATCCAATCAATCTTCTATACATTGTAACATCCACACTTTTTCTACATAGACTTCTTCTGATAAAAGTCCATTAAAAATTCACTCTTTACATCCATTTGATATACAGTAAACTTCATATGAGCAGCATAAGCCATAAATATCCTTATTGCCTCAAGTCTTGCAACTGGTGCAAAAGACTCATCAAAATTAATTCCTTCTGCTTGGCAATATCCTTGTGCTACAAGTCTGGCTTTATTCCTTGTAACAACTCCTCCTTCATCAAGTTTGTTCTTAAATACCCACCTAGTTCCAATAACCTTTTGGTGCAAAGGTCTGGAGACTAATTCCCAAACTCGATTTCTCTCAAATCCATTCAATTCTTCTTGCATAGCAAGTATCCAATTGACATCTTCTATGTTTGATTTCCATCTCAGATAGGAAACTTGCAAACATAGCTTCATGTTGTTGTCTTCTGGTTCTTACTTTATCAGTTATATCTCCAATAACTTGTTCAAGAGGATGGTTTTTAAGCCATTTCATGTTTATTGGATCATGATAAATATTCTGTTCAGCTGTAGAGTTATCAACTGTAGACTCATTGAGTCTTTCAGTTAACTCTTCCACTGATGGAATATTATCTTGATTGTCTTTACATGTTTCATTCACATGATCTTCAATCCTTGGTAACTCCTTAGTAGATTCTCCACTGCATTGTTCAATTATTCCTACTGGAATTTCAATTGTTACATACGACTGTAGAGTTTTATCTGTAGAGTTTTCATCTTTTTGCAAATCTTTAATTATCTTTTGATTCTCTCTGTCTTCAATGTGTGGTTCATCAAACACAACATGTGTAGATTCTTCCACAAGCATTGTCCTCTTATTAAACACTCTAAATGCTTTGCTTACTATTGGATATCCAAGAAAGAATCCTTCATCTGCCTTAGGGTTAAATGTCTTTAGATAGTCTTTACCATTATTCAGAATGTAGCATTTGCATCCAAAGATGTGAAAATAAGATGTATTAGGACTAAAGCCCTTCCATAATTCATAAGGTGTCTTGGAATGTACTTTGTTGATTAAGCACCTATTTTGTGTGTAACAAGCAGTATTGGTAGCCTCAGCCCAAAATTTTTTGGGTAAATGAGCTTCAACTAACATGGTTCTAATAGCTTCTTTCAGAGTTCTATTTTTCCTTTCAGCCACACCATTTTGTTGAGGTGTTCTAGCTGCTGAATATTCATGATGAATTCCATGGAGAGAACAAAACTCCTCAATAACTTGATTTGTAAATCCAGTTCCTCTATCAGATCTAGATTTTACAATATTCAAACCTTTCTCATTCTGAATTTTTCTCATAAGTTCAGGCAACCTTTGTAGAGTCTCACTCTTTTTCCTTCGGAACACAGTCCAGGTGAATCTTGAGTAATCATCTACAACCACAAGGGTATACTTTTTCCCACTAATGCTAACTGGTTCTATGGGTCCAAAAAGATCCATATGAATCAGTTCCAGAACTTTGTTTGAGCCATCAAAGATTTTGTTCTTAAAGATCTTCTTTGTTTTCTTACCCTTTTGGAATGCATCACAAAGATGATCCATCTTGAACTTTGTCTCTGGTAGACCTCTTACAAGTCTGTTCTTTACAAGGTCATTCATGGTTTTGAAATTTATGTGATTCAGTCTTTTATGCCAAAGCAAACTTGTATCTGTAGAGTTGTTTGCTATAAAACAAATATTCTCTTTAGCTGAGCTCCATTTGACTATATACACATTTCCTTTTCTAGTACCACAAAGTTTGACTCGCTTAGTTTCAGCATCTTTAATTATGCTTTAGTCCATCCACAAGATATACATCATTGATTTGAACATTTTCTCTTCTTATTGAACCTGAACCTTTGACAGTACCACTGACATTGTCACCAAAAACTACTCTAGGTCCATTTAGTTCTCTAAGGTTGGAAAGTGCTTCTTTATTATATGTCATGTGCCTTGTACAACCACTATCAATATACCAGATTTCCTTTGGAGTGGTTGACAAATGTCCCTGTAATAAGTGAAGAATTAGTGTTTAGGTATCCAAAGATTTGGATCTCCTCCAGTGACATTCTTAACCACCCAAGTTGGTTTTGCAATAGTTGGTCTTTTTCCTTTCTTGTATGGAACTTCCTGAGCAACTTTCTTGTCTCCTGTAGACTTCTTTCCATTCTAGAATTTGTTAAAATTTTCTTTTCTCTTAAAGTCTACAGTTGCTTCCGGCTGCACAGTTGCTATCTATAGAGTTTGACTTGAAGTCTCTTATTTACAGATTGATTTGATCTTGTCTGTGTACAAATTGATCTTTTCTTCCAAATATTTTTCATTTTCATTCTTTCCATAGATAATGCCAATAATCTTCTTTTGTTTCTCATCAGATAGATTTTTTTACTAATCTTTGAACAGTTGGTTCCTCAAGTTCTTGTAGAAGAATGTTTTCTCTCTCAAACTCTTGTTGTTTCACAAATGTAGGAATATATTTTTCAAGATATTCCATCCAATCACATGGATTATATCCAATACCTGTCATATCTCTAGAAGGTCTTTGTTGTAGAAACATTGCCTTTAACTTTCTAGAGGATTTACCATAGCATTCCAATCTTTTTATGAAATAATCTCTCTCAGCTTCAACATTTAAGATAATGTTATCTTTCTTCGCAACTTCATTCTTGAGATCTATGCAGTCAGTAATTCTGCATGTAGCTTCTTCAAAAAGTTCTTCATGACTCATTTTTAGATAATCAAATTCTTCTTGCAAATCACTCATTAAGGATAGCTTGTTTTTGTTTTCATTGGTTTCAACAAGCAGTTCCTCAATTCTTTGCTTAAGTTTTTGATTTTCCACTAAAAGTTCATCATATTCACTTCTTATATGAAGCAGTCCTTCAAAACCTTTTTGGAGCAAGTGAATCATATTACTGGAAGAATCCTTTCCAGTTAAAGAACTGAATGAGGATTGTACCTCTTCATATTTTGCCATAAGATAAATTAGTGCTTCATTGTCCTCAAAATATGTGGACTCACACTCTACAGTTGGGTGAGAAGAAGAAGAAGGACTTTCTTCCTGAGTCTTTTCAAACTCGGACAGTAGTGCTCTTATTCTTTCTTTATCCAACTTTTTCTTCTTTTCCATCTTTGCAGCTTTCTCCTCTTTAGTGTACTTCTTTGCTTCAGGGTAGGGGCAATCTTTGACAAAATGTCCAGGTTTCCTGCAATTATAACAAAGCTAAGTGGAGTTAGCAGCTGGTTTACTTGACTTACCTTATTGCTTAGATGGATTCTTCTTCCAGTTGACTTTCTTGGAAAATTTTCTAAATTGCTTGATCAATAGGGCCATCTCATCACTTTCTGAATCTGATTCTGCAGTTGGGTTAGACTCTGCAGCTACAAGAGCTGTAACTTTTGAGCTTGTTGAGTACTTGTCTTTTCTCCTGTCAATATCAAACTCAAAGGCTTTGAGGTCAGAAAACAACTCAAATGTAGAGACTTTGGATAAGTCCTTTGATTCCCTCATAGAAACCACTTTCATATCCCATTCAGATGGTAGGGCTCTTAGAACTTTCATGTTCTTTTCCCTTTGTGAGTACTATTTTCCAAGTAACTCAAGCTCATTGAGAATCTCAATGAATCTCGAATCAAACTTTTCAAGAGTTTCTCCATATTTCATCTTGAAGTTCTCAAATTTTTGGACAACTATCATAAGTTTATTCTCTTTAATTTAATCAGTTCCTTCACAGATCATCTCAAGTTTCTCCCATATCTCTTTAGCATTTTTGCAACTTTTTATCTTGTTGAACACAATTTTGTCTAGGGAGTGATAAATAGTATTTCTAGCAACATTATCGAGGTTTACTCTCCTCTTGTCTTCATCAGTCCACTCCTTTCTGGGCTTGGGAATGATTTGGGCTAAACCAGTCTGTTCACCTGCAGTGTTAACCTTTTCTATCACAATTGGACCATCCTCAATTATGGACCACATTTCATCATTCATAGCAGATAGGTGTGTCTGCATCCTTATTTTCCAGTCGTTATATTCATCTGTAGAAAACATAGACACTTTAGATTTTATCATTTTAGGAGCCATAATAGTATGAAGATATGATTTTTCAAAAATACTTTTGGATCTGGCTTGAAAACTTTTTAAAGCTTGGTCAAAGCAGTGGCAAGCCAACTGCTCTGATATCACTTGTTGGTCCCAAAGGTATATCAAGGTCTAGAGGGGGGGGGGGGGGGGGGGGGGTTAATAGACCTTGAGTTTTAAAAACTTTAAAACTTTTTAACTTCAAATGTATACAGATCAAACTCTGCAGCTGTAGAGTTTAAAATGACAAGTTTGTAGCTGCAGACTTTTAAAATGCAAAGTCTGTATAAAATGATTCAAACACTTATCAAAGTTGATGTTGTAATACTTTAGAGTATTTTAACATCTTGTGCAGCGGAAATAAGTAAAGTGTGTGAAGTGAAAAATCAAATGAACAGAGCTTTAGCTAAGTGATTCAAAGAATCTATAGTTGTAGGCTTTATAAAATCTTAGGCACACAGAGAATATGAATGAAATGGTATGAAATGAGATAAATAAGGATAATAGATACAAAAATAACTTAATAGTAATAGAAATGAACACAATGTAAAAGAACAAGGAGAGTTATAGTGGTTCAGAGGTGTTGTAATCCTCCTACGTCCACTGTTACACCACAAAGATGCTAAATTCACTAAGAATCTCCACTGTTAGGATAAAAAATTGTATAGTTTTGATGAGTTAAAACAAACCAGAAGATGTAATAGGACCATCTGGACCTGTTAGCCAGATGATGATCTAGATTAGGACTTAGTCTAGGGGGAACTGCCAGACCAGAAGTATTCACCAGAAGAGTCACCAGAAGACCCCATCAGAGGACTTCACCAGAGGACTCCACCAGAAGACTTCACCAGATGAGACCTGACCAGAGGCAGAGGACCTTCCCCAGACCAGACGAGTCTGGTGGAACAAAAGATGCTCAGTTTGATTCCCTGTTTCTACTGAGTATTCTGGTTGTTCACCAGATGAGGACCAGAAGACACCGAGGTTGCCTGGTGTCTGGTCTTGCCTTCTCTGTTGAGAATCAGAGTTAAGCAGAGGAAGCTATTGACCGTTGGTGATTCAAATCAAGTCAACAAGATCAGGATTGGAAAGTACTTGAAGATAATCAATCCAAGGATCCCATCAACCCAATCAATCAATTAGGGAATTGATTGATTGAGGCTTCCTTAAATAGAGGATCTGATTGGATTAGCCCTCCAATGGCTATTTCCTAATCCCCTCTATAAATACAAGAGTGCAGTTCAAGAAAAAGCTTTAGAGAGACTCCATACGCGCATAAGTCCATCCAAGCTTTTGATATTCACTCTTAGCACTCTTATTGTTCATAATATATATCTACTCTTAAGGAGTTGCTGAAACCTCAACCTGTTCATCTACCAGATAAGGTTGGAGGCTGTTGATCTTTAGATTGAAGTTAAATCTAAAGAGTTTGTAAGAAGGAACTGGTACTTCCCAATTCCAGTGAGTAAGTAACTGAGTTGGTTGTAAGTGAGACCCCTTGGATAAAAGGGAGAGTGGACGTAGGATATTCAGATCCGAACCACTATATATCCGGTGTTATTTACTGCTTTCATTTACTTATTTTCTTATTGGTTTTTGCTCTCTCTTTTAAAAGGAATTTGTTAAGACATTTAACTTAAGCTTCCACAATTAATCTAACTAGTGGGACCAACAAGTGGTATCAGAGCAGTGTGTCCAACGACCACTGCTTTGAAAAGCTTTTGGTGGTCACCGGGCAGATCCATTGCTCTTTAGTGCTTTTGTTCAAGTTCTTGTTATTTCCCTAATTTTATCAAAAATGTCTGCAAAATCTTCTTACAAGAGCCGTAAACTTCCAGAATTCTCTTTCGAGGATTACAGCCACTGGAGCTTCATGATGAGCAATCATCTTGGAGCTATTCACCACCGCATGTTAGATGTGGTGTGGTAGAAAGTGGACCCATTCAATTTTACTGGACTCCTATTGATAGTGGCAGGTCAGAGTCCAGGGAAGAAACTAGTGAAGCTGCCCAGAAAGCTGCAGAGGATAGAGTCCCCAGGCAAAGAATCCTAAAAAAGAAAGATGAGCTTGACAACGATGAAAGAAAGCTCTACAACTTGGACCAGGTGGCAAGAACAGAGATCATCAACACACTTACTAAAGAGGTGATTGAAAAGGTCAAAACATGTGCCACTGCCAAGGAGATGTGGGACAAACTTGCACTTCTCTGTGAGGGAACAGAGAAGATTAAAGACAACAAGCTCCAAGCTGTTCAACATTCGTTTGACACTTTCAAGATGAAACCAGACGAGCCCATTGACCAGCTGGATATGCGTCTCACCAACCTCCTGAACAAGGCTAGTGCCTTAGGTAAGACCTACTCTGAAAAAGAAATTAATAGTAAAATCTTACGTTCAATAACCAGCAGGTGGAGAATTAAAGTCACTGTGATCATGGACAACAAGGATCTCAACACTCTGGATCATCATCTTCTATTGTCTGATCTCAAAGCTTATGAGTATGATCTTCAAGAGGAGGATCAAACAGAAGAGATTTCCTCTTCTGGTCAGAAAGGTGTTGCATTCTCTTCAACTATCAAGCCTGATGTCAAGCCAAAGGAGTCTACTGCAGATGACTTGAGCCTCAAGGAGCAGGTAGCACTTCTAACCCATAAATTAGATAAAATGAGTTCAAAATATGGCATATACAAAAGGCATTGGAAGGAATCTACCAGAGACAAGAAGAGTTCCTTCAAGCCTGCAGAAAAGGAAAAGACATCTGGAGACTCAAGGGAGTCCAGATTCAGAACTCCAGAGAGGAGAAGAGATGACAACCCTGTCAGCTCTGGGAGATCAGATTATCAGAGGAGGGATGGTAGCTCTGGCAGATCAGACTACCAGCGAAGAGAGAGTAGTCCAGCCAGATCAGACTATAACCAGAGGAGGAGAGAGCCAAGTCCTAGTCCCAGAGGAGACAATGCCTGCTACACATGCAACAAGACTGGTCATTATAATTATGATTGTCCTCAACTTACTCCTAGGGAAAGAGAAGAGAAAAGGATCAAGAGAGATAGGAGATATGCAGACAAGAGAGCATTGCTGGCAGAAGCAGAGGAGGAGGATACTAGTTCCAGTTCTTCTTCTTCTGATTTCGGATCAGATGATGATGTGTATCTTATGGCAGACATCACTGAGGTAAATGAAACTACCCTATGCTTATCTAATTCCAAATATACTGAATCCTCTAATTCATCTGGTAACTCCAGAGAGTCTGATATGCAACAAATGCTATCAGATCTCCAAAATTGTGTCCAACTTTGTCAAAAGCTTGAGAAAGAGAATGGTAGGCTCAGAGCTGAAGTTCAATCTCTCTCTCATGAGCATAAATCTACCAGAGAACTCATGAAAGATCATTCCAAAGAAGTCTCTGAACTTCAGGATAAGATCACAGAAAGAGATACTCTGGTAGATCAACTTATGAAAGAAAAGAATTCTCAAGAAGATATGATCAATGAACTCAGAGCCAAATACCAGACTCTTATCAAGGGAAAACAAGTTGCTCACAACATAGAGGAGATACCCATGTCCAGAGAAGCTCCTAAGATACCATCTGTTGTATCTATCATATCAGAGTCTTCTCAGCGCATTAATGATAAGAGTGGTTTAGGATATCCTGGAATTACCACTAAAACTCATAAATACCTTTATAATAAAGACAAGTCTGTAAGAGCTGGTAAATTGGTAGAAATCTGGGATGATAAAGACTTAACTGGTAATGGTTACAAGGTGGTTCACAATCCTGATTGGAAAAGGAATCACTCTGTTAATCACATAACATATGGTCCAGAAGAGTTGACTGTCCTGGAAGAGAAGATCCTAGAGAATAAGAGTCAACAAGGGGAACCATTGAAGATTGATGGTCCTGTGAACAATGAGTCCCTAGGAGTAGAACTTACTCAAATTGGAGGACCCCAGAGAAATCCTCAAAGGGAACCCAACCAGATTAGGGGACATCAAAGGAAACACTCAAGAAGAGGGAATACCAATCAGAGTAAGAACTACCAGAGAAGGAACAATGTTCAACATCACCAGGTACCCCAGAGACGATTTTCTCAGAGGAATCAATTCCAGAATAGGTATACTCAAAGGCACTATAACCACCAGAACAAGTCTACTTTTCAGAACCATAGGTGGTCTTCCAGACCCATCTATAGAAAACCAATTGATCTGGGAAGTGTTGGGACATTGTCAGTTTTGATTAAGATCCCAAAGCCCCTGAAAAGATGATTGCCTTAATCTGTCTTTGTCAGGCTAGTCTTGGTTAGGATTAGTACTTAGTCATTTTACACTTCACAGGTACTCAGTGAGAGGAGAACTCACTGGAGACAATCAAGACTCAGAGCCTGAAGACGAAGAGCACCATCCTGAACTTATGGCAGTCCTCTAAGCTGGCTGAGTAAGTGTCAGTGATGAAGAGTATGACCCTGAGGTCATTACTAACTCAGTCCTGAAGGGAACAGGATGTCACTGAGTTAATGGGAAGACTTGGAGTAGAGCCAAGCAATGCAAAAGGAATTACAGTGTCAGGACAAGACTGGTGGGCTCAAGACAAAATGAACTTAATAAGACAAGCCTGAAGCTCAGGAATAAGTTCTGACATTCTCACCAACCTGATGACGTGGACCAATCCGAGAAGGACACGCACGTACGGAACCTGACATGAAGACTGAATTCAGACTGCATATTCAACGGGCAAGCATTCAATATGCATTTAATGCAAATACCAAATCCATGCAAGGACGGCTGCTGCATGAAGATATGTCCGTTTGAAGCCACTCTACATAGATGACTCGAAGGCTATCTCTCCAACGGATAGTTTTTCAAATCACCTATAAATACAGAAGACCTTGATCCCATTCAAGGTTACGGGAAATTTCCAAGCCAGAAATTACTCAAACTCTCAAGCATTCAAAAGCATTCAACTATTAAGAGAAGCACTCGAAACCTTCTAAATTTCCCAAGTGTTTCTCAGCAATTGAGAGTTATTCTGTATTCCAAGAGCTAACTAGAATTATCTTAAGCTTAGAGAGATTATCCAATCCTTAGCATAGCTTTGCCTTGTAAGGATAATCTCAACTTAGTTGGAATCCAAACTGAAACCAAAACCCTAAGTTAGGCTTGTTGGGAGTAAGTCAGTTAGAGTGTTAGTAAGTGGAGTTGTATAGATCAGTGAGGATAGCTGGTCTTGGTGCACCTTGGCACGTTAAAAACAAGAATCCCTTGAGTGGATTTCCTGTTAAGTCAGGCCGTGGACGTAGGAGCTTGAGTCTCTGAACCACGTTAAACTCCTTGTGTTCTTACTGCTTTGATATTGTGCATACTTGCTATATTACTTGTTCATTCATTGCATTCAAGTTTATCAGGTCTGAATCAATCAGGCTGATCTTCAAAAGAGCACTGCTCTACTAAACACTTTTCAGATTTGAGTAAAACAAGTTTTTCAGAAAGCAAACTAAACAAGACTTTAAACTTTCAGGGCTCAAACATTTCCGCACTGAACTTGAACTGATAGTTAGCCAACTGACCCGCACCAAGTGTAGTCAGTAGGTATATTATTAGCTCCTAGTTCTTTACCACTCTGAGTAAAGGGGACTCAGTCAGTTTTAAGGTTGAAAAATTGGTATACGTGTATTTCCCCCCCATACACGTATTCCTCAGTCTTGTACCGGGACCAACAAGTGGTATCAGAGCAGTGGTTCGAAAGACCGCTGACTTTGAATACTAATAGTTTCAGAGGAGAAACTGTTGGTGGTCACTGAACAGATCTGAGTTTGCTTTTCATAAAACTTGCATCATCATGACTTCGAGGAGACTTGAAGCTTCATTACCTGAATTCTCTGTGTCTAACTTTGTCTATTGGAAGTTCAGATTAGAAGCACATCTAGATGCCATCCATGACCAGATACCGCGTGTACTCAGGGAGGGACCGATCAAGATTACTATTCCTAACGTCAGAGGACTGGGATATGAGGATCTTGCGATTGGCGTGCAGGTTCCTAAAGAAAGGAAAGACATGACCAACGATGAAATCAAGATGGTGGGACTTGACAACATCGCTAGAAACATCATCTTGCACACGGTGCCCTTCGAGGAGTCAGCTAGGCTGATGAACTTAAAGACGACAAAGGAGGCCTGGGATGAGCTGACAAGGATGTGTGAGGGATCTGAAAAGATCAAGGAGAACAAGAGAAACATTGCCATTCAGAAATTCGAGGCGTTCGAGATGCTGCCTGACGAGAGCATAGATCAAATGGAGTCTAGATTCATCAAGTTGATGAATGAGTTGGTGATGTTGGACAAGGATGTCCCAAGGAGAGATGTTGCTTCAAAGATCCTGAATGTCCTTCCTGAGAGATGGGACAACAGTGTAATTATGCTTAAGAACACTCAGGATATGAGTAACATAACTTCTGCTTTACTTTTTTCAGAGCTCAAAGCGCTTGAATTCGACCTTAACAAAAGAAAGAAGAAAGTACAGTCAGAAGAGGAAGTGAAGGAGAAAACTCCTGAGAAAAGTGTGGCGTTCAAGGCCAGATCTGAACCTGTTGAGCCCTCATCAAACTCTTCATCAAAGTCACTGATGGAGATGAGCAGAGAAGAACTCGCTGAAGAGTACAACCTGATGGCCAGATGATTCGACAAGCTCAATTCCAGGTTTGGTCGTTATAAAAAGTTTTATCAGGACTCACGTGACAGGAAACCTGAAGGAACCCACCAAAGCTCAAGGAGATATGAGGAGCGAAGGAATACTGACCAGAGGAGAGAACGTGGTGATGAAAGGAGATATTATGAACTAAAACCTGAAAGAAGAGACGAACAGAGACGTACTCGCGATGATAGATATCCAACCAAGACTGAAAGCTCACCAAGAACCAGGGAACCTGACTCAAGGAGGAACCCTGAACCAAGAAAAGAAAGAGTAAGTGAGCAGGTAGCATGTTACAACTGTAACAAGATTGGTCACTATCAGTACGACTGCCCAGAGCTGAGTGCAAGGGAGAGAGAGGAAAGGAGAGCCACTAGGGACCTAAGATCTGCCGATCGGAGAGCGATGGTCGCTGAAGATGCAACAGATTCTGACGGTCCTGCTGAAAGGTCACCTGAACTCTTCTCAGATGACGAGTACGATGATGTCTGTCTGATGGCTAGGGATGAGCCTGAGGTAACATCAAATTCTGTTTGTGCTTCTTACACTGGTCAAAATCTTGAGCTTAGCTCAGAGTCAGTTAGAGAAATGAACCTTCAGATCTGTATTGATCAATTGATGGTTGATTTCTCCAGATTGCAGGAAACTAATGTCTTCTTGGTAGAGGAGAACAAGAAATTGAGTACTGAAGTTCAAAACCTGAATGAACAACTTACTCAGTCTAATCTTAAAGAATCAACTCAAATTGTGAGACTAACTCAGGAGATTGATTTAATCAATGCTGAGCGTCTTCCAAGAGAGAAGATTCTGAAGGAACTGGCTGAGGAAGAGCTGGTCAGGAAGGAAGAACTGAAAGTACTTAAGAGTAAGTTTGATGACCTCTTTACCAGACATGAAATCCTGAAAAAGAGTGAGGACTCTCTCAAGAAAAAGGTTGCAGCAATGAATAAATCCTCAGTGGCTAGAGAGGAAATAAATAGCAACCAGATACTTGGGAACAAGAAAAAGGGACTTGGATATGTTCCTGAGAAATCCTCACAGGGTCAGTCTCATGTTGCTTTAGGGAGCAACACTGAGAGGGTATTTGTTCAGACAGGCCAGAGTGCACCTAAGGTTGTGCTCCAGGCCCGTCAAACTGACAAGGGCAAGGAAACCGTTGACACAGTCAGGATTGCTCCTAAGGTAGCTAAGCCAAAACCCAAGGGAAAGGCAAAGCAACCTACGGAAGCCCCTGAGAGCTCAGGTCAGGGAAAACCTCAGCGAAAGCAGAGGAAGACTCAGGCCAAGAGCCCTCAGACTGGTCAGCAAGGGTACCATCATGCTTGGCAATACCAACAGGGAAGACCAAACATGATGACACCCCCGTGGTTTTGGCATCATGAGGCCTTTAACTGTTTTCCATTCCCTCACTTGCCTAGGGGGAATAGAAATCAGGGTCCTTATCAAGAACAAGGCCCAAGACCTGCTGCACCCAGACCTAGGAAGAACAGGAAGCCAGCCCAAAAGGCACCCACTCAGGCTCCTGTGAAGCCTAAGTCTAACACTCATACATCATCTTCCTCTAAAGCAAAGAAGAAGAAAGTTGTGTATGTCGATATTTCAGGGAGACAGATTTACCACTCTGAGGCAATCAGGGTTGTGAAGCAAGTCTGGATCCCGAAGGGTACAGATGACACAATAGGACCCAACACCCAATGGGTACCTAAAGCCTGATTTGCTTGCAGGCGGCTGTGGATCACAACAAGAGGAGAGGAGACTCAATCAAAGCTTTTTGGTACCTAGACAGTGGTTGCTCAAGGCACATGACTGGAATAAAGAGTCTTCTCCAAGAGTATCAAGCTAAAGATGGTCCACAGGTAACCTTTGGTGATAACTCAAAAGGTGTTACTAAAGGTTTTGGTGTTCTAATTATAGGTACAGTCAGAGTGGAAAATGTGTCCTTTGTGGAAGGACTGAAGCATAACCTGCTGTCAGTAAGTTAATTCTGTGACAAAGGGTTCAGTGTTGAGTTTTCATCGAATACATGTTCAGTCAAGGACAAATCAACACAGGTGCTTCTATCAGGTATAAGGAAAGGTAATGTTTATCTCGCTGATTGGAGCAGCACTATTCCTAATACTTGTCTTGTTGCTAAAAGCTCTCTAGAGCTCAGTTGGTTATGGCATAAAAGATTAAGCCACCTGAACTTCAAGATTCTTAAGAAAATTTCTAGACAGTCACTTGTTGATGGTCTACCTAATGAAGTTTTTAGCAAAGATCACGTGTGCAAAGCTTGTCAGGAAGGGAAGCAGGTCAGAGCGTCATTCAAAGAGAAAGCCTCTTATTCCACTGACAGGATACTTCAGCTCTTGCACATGGATTTATTTGGTCCCATAACACCTGTGAGTATGAATGGTAGAAAGTATACCCTTGTGGTTATTGATGATTATTCTAGATATACTTGGGTTATTTTCTTGTTAAATAAGAAGGAAACACAGGTGAAGCTTCCAGAGTTGCTCAGGAGACTCAGCAATGAGAAGAATCAATCCATTACTAAGATCAGATCTGACAAGGGCACTGAATTTATAAATTCATATATTTCTGACTTCTGTAATGAACTTGGTATAGCTCATGAGACTTCTGCAGCTAGAACCCCACAACAGAATGGTGTCGCTGAAAGAAGGAACAGGACACTGAAGGAGGCTGCAAGGACCATGCTGGCTGAGTCAGGATTGCCCAAGAAATTCTGGGCTGAGGCAATCAACACTGCATGCTACACTCAGAACAGATCCATGCTGAAAAAAAACATGCTCAGACCCCATATGAGACATGGAACAAAAGGAAACCTCGTATTTCTTATTTTCATGTATTTGGTTGTAAGTGCTTCATCCTCAACAATGGGAAGACCCAGTTGAAAGCCTTTGATAGCAAATCTGATGAAGGAATATTCTTAGGATATTCTGAAGTTAGTAAAGCCTTCAGGGTTTACAATTATAGGACCCTTGTTGTGGAAGAATCACCTCATGTTGTCTTTGATGAATCTGCTAATGAGTCTAGGGCAAAGGTGTTGAATCCTGACACTGAGGAGGTCACAAGGAGTGTGACAAGGCTGAGCTTGAAGAATCAACCTGATCCCAAGATCAAGACTGTGCCAATTCCGAGATGGGATGATGATGACGATCAGGATGATGAATCAGGTGCCACTCCTAAGCCCAGCACATCAGGGATTGTTGAGCCTCAGACTGAGGAACAGGCTCAACCTGAGGTAAGCACCTTCTATGAAGATGCTATTGCAGCTGAGACGGTTCCCGAGTCACCTCATCAAGGGGGAATCAATGTTCCCGACTTTGAACTTATTAATCCCTTTGGCATAGACTCAGGATCATCCCCTTCTGTTCAATTTCCTGAATTTTATGAGCCTGTAGACACTAACATTGCAGGTACTTCAGGAACAACTCCTGGCAAGAGAACATGACTAGAAGATCATCCCATTGATCAAATCATTGGTGATCCAACTGAGGGAGTCAGGACCAGACGGTTCCATGGTGAGAGTGCATTGTTCTGTTGCTTTCTCTCTGAGCAAGAGCCTCAGAACATTGAAGAAGCTCTCACTGACTCGAACTGGATCATTGCCATGCAAGAGGAGTTGAATCAGTTCACAAGGAATCGGGTTTGGGAACTGGTAGATAGACCTAGGCATCAAGGCGTAATTGGTACCAAGTGGGTCTTTAAGAACAAGAAGGATGAGAATGGTGTTGTGGTAAGGAACAAGGCTAGACTGGTTGCAAAAGGGTATTGTCAGTCTGAAGGAATAGACTATGATGAGACTTTTGCTCCAGTGGCTAGGTTGGAAGCTATCAGGTTGTTCCTTGCATATGCGACATACAAGAAGTTCAAGGTGTATCAAATGGATGTCAAGAGTGCCTTCCTGAATGGTGTACTCAATGAAGAGGTATATATTGAACAACCTCCCGGGTTTGAGGTTGGAGATAGAGTATACCATTTGAAGAAAGCACTCTATGGACTTAAGCAAGCACCAAGAGCTTGGTATGATACCCTCTCTAAATTCCTGACAGACCATGGGTTCAAGAAGGGAACTGTGGATAGGACATTGTTCAGGATCACTGAAGGTGATGACATTCTCTTGGTCCAGATTTATGTGGATGACATAATATTTGGATCACCAAATCATCAGCTCTGTGAGAAATTCTCTAAGTTGATAACTGGTAAATTTGAGATGTCCATGATGGGAGAGATGAACTTCTTCTTAGGATTGCAGGTCAAGCAGACTGATCAAGGTATATTCATTAATCAGGCCAAGTATACAAGAGACTTGATTCATAAGTTTGGTGTTCAGAACAGCAATCCAGCCAGGATCCCAATGAACACAAATTGGAAGATGGATCCTGACACTGAAGGGACTTCAGTAAATCAGACTGAGTATCGTGGGCTGATAGGTTCTTTATTGTACCTGACTGCAAGTAGGCCTGACATTACGTTTGCAGTTGGTGTGTGTGCTAGGTATCAGTATGATCCCAAGAGAAGTCATTTGGAGGCTGCTAAGAGGATACTTAAGTATTTGAAAAGAACAGTCAATATGGGACTATGGTATCCTTCAGATGACAACTTCGAACTGACAGGTTATTCAGATGCAGATTATGGAGGTTGTAGGATTGATAGGAAGTCAACCTCAGGGACATGTCAGTTTTTGGGAAGTAAGTTGATCTCGTGGTTTAGTAAGAAGCAGAATTCAGTGGCGACATCCACGACTGAGGCTGAGTATATGGCTGCAGGTAGTTGTTGCGCTCAGATTTTATGGTTGAGGCAACAGTTGAGGGACTACCAAGTGTTTGCTAATCAGGTTCCAATCTATTGTGATAACAATAGTGCTATAGCAATTACTCAGAACCCAGTGCTTCACACAAGGTGCAAGCATGTGGATATTAGACACCACTTCATTCGAGATCATGTGGAGAAGAAAGATATTAGGATGGAGAAGATTCACACTGACAGGCAAAGAGCTGACATCTTGACTAAGCCTCTGGCTGAAGCAAGGTTTATGGAACTGTCAGTGGAGTTAGGACTCTTAGATCCGGGAGAGCAGTTAGTGTAGGGTTCTAGGGGGAACTCAGGCCAGACTCGACTCAACGAGGTATCAGGGTGCTACAATGTCTCCCTGACAGGTATGAGTTCTAACCCGACTCTTGTGAATTTCAAGCGTCTCTCTGAGTCCTTCGTCCTGAAAATCTTTATTAAATGCATTCCGTTCTCATTAAAAGCGCGCCTTTTCATATTTAAACCCACGCGCACGGAGCATTTAATGCTACAGTTACTTTTTCATATACGTGTCCGTTTTATACGGAATATGACTGACATGGGGTTTAATTGAAGCTGAGATTAATCCTGGCCCCTCATTTCAAAACCTTTCGAATTCAGGGATCAATCTCAACCCCACGTTTGAGTAACTGACTTAGTCTTATCAATCAAGAGTGCCATTTGAGGTTTTTACGCAAACACAACGCACAATCTGCACACTGAGTTTTCTCTTGCTCAAACACAGATAATTCTTTCGAAAAAATCTCTTCTTTTAAAAAAAATGGCATTTCTCGATTCCAACTGGACAACCGACAAGATCGTAGATGTTGTCGAAAAGAAACTGGTACACATGGAGCAAGTCATCTCCATGGAAGGTATCTGTCTTACGGTTGAGGAAATCAAACCCGTATTTAAATGGATTTCCGATGCCGGGTTGGAAACATACTTCACCACCCGCCCCATTTCCTTGCTCCCAAGAACAGTGGTGGAAGCCTATTTAAATATGTTCTTAAGGAAGGGGGAGATCTTTACAAAGGTGACTGCGCTTAAGCCGACGGGAGAGAAGGACGGCGACGGCGAACCCCTCCAACTCAGAGGAAGTCACTTTCGACGTCAGGAGGGCGGTGCGGGAAGTCTTTAAGTTGCCTTTCACAGGCATTAACCCAAGAACCTACAAGGAGAACTCAGAGGGAGAGCTTCTTGCGAAATGGACCAAGTCAGGGTCATCGGAGTTCAAGGCTCGTCAAAACAAGAATACTCTGAAGCCTAAGTACAGAGCGCTGGTGGACTTGGTGTCCAAGTTAGTGATGGGAGCAACTGGCTCTCACGAGCAGTTGAGTCTGCCCAAGCTGAGGCTCATGGGGGCAATTGCTGATGGAGTGGAAGCGAACTGGGAGCAGTTCTTCCTCGATCAACTCCATCAGGCAGGATTGGACAAGCTTACGCGGGATGAGGAGAAGAAACACATTTCCGTCAGTGCCATCTTGCCATTCAGCACGAGGATGTCCATCCTGATTGCTCATGCTTGCCATGGGTATACCTTCGACTTTGAGGACAGTCTCTCCTCAAAGAAGGTAATGTTTTCCTCACTGAGTGATACCTATTCAGTGCTAGGGCTGACTGATCCCAATGCGAAAGCAAAGGGTCAGGGTAAAAAGCCAGCTGGTAAGGCCAAGAGAGTGACAACCAGTCTCATTGAACGGGTAGATGAGCTCCTTGAGAGGAGTAAGGAGGGTGAGGAGGTTGCAGCTGAGGAGGTGGAGCAGCCGGAGGTGACCGCGGCTGAGAAGAAGAAGAGGGTGAAGATAGTGCTGTCAGGGAAGAGCACGAAATCTGGGACTGAGTCTGATCCCAAGAAGGCCGGGTCTGAGGCTGAGGGAACTGACGATGACGTCAGAAAGGAGGGTGCTCAGGGAGAGAGGCCCCTGAAGAGGCTTAGGAAGGGAATAAGAAAATCCCCTGCTAAGAAGCTACCTGAGGTGAGTGAGAGGGAGAAGTCAAGCTCTCCTAGAGCCTCTGACTTGGAGGAAGTGAGAAAGACTGTCGAGACGGCTGAGTCGTTGCAGCCTGAGACAGCACCCACTCAAACACCCCCACACTCTGAAACCCAAACACCTTCCATCCCTGACCCCACACCTCAAACTCCCCAACCCCCCCAAACCTCAGAGCCAAACCGTCCTACTGAGTCAGCGCCTTCAACCTCACACATAAATAAGCCTGACCAGTCAGCCGAGCCGAACCTTCCAAACCCCTCAGATTTTCCCTCATACCCCAATCCCAAAGACTGTCCCAAATCCATTTCAGCTGAGGAGGATGAGTTCCTTGAATTGGAGGAGGATGAGTTAGATGAGCACATGGCAGGAGGGATTCTGGAGAACACGCTCAGGGGGAACGCCACAGAATGGGCAGGAAAGTGCTGGCCTGGGCTATACAAGTACACTGAGCTGCTTGCGTATGTGATTGAGCTCAAGGTTTGGTTGGACTTCAAACAATCAAACATGCAGGAGCAACATATACTGGTGGATGCACGTGGGTGGGAGCACTGGGAGGCGGAAGAGGCCAAGATTTGCTCGTTCTTTGGACTTACTAGCTGGCTTCAACTCTTGAACTTTGACAACCTGAAGCAGCTAGTGGCTGAAATGATGTCCAAGAGCAAGGCTGACCTCCTATCTGATGACGAGAAGGATGGTGATGAGGATGATGAAGGAGCTCAGGGTGGAGACCTGAAGAAGGCAGTGGAGAAAACTGCACAGGAAGTTGATGAGATGAACTCTGAGCCTCAGGCTCAGGGGGAAGGTGATAAGAACACTGGTGCCAAGGGTGGACCAGTGGCTGAGGATGTTGTGAACATCTCAGCTGCCAATGAGACATCTGTCAATGAAGGGATTCCCTGCCCTGAGACAAAAGAGGAAGATGTTGAGGCATTCAAGGAGACTCTCAGTTCCGAGGGACTTACTCCTAAGGTTCAAGTTAGCTTAGCTGAGCCTGAGGAGGCGGCTATGACTACTTCACAACTGCCTTCAGTGCACCTTGAAGAAGGGACTGATGCTGTAGGGGCTGACAAGGGAAAGCAGCCAATCACTGATGCGGCCGTTGATGATGAGGATGTGATCATAACCGGGGTCGGACGTGCTGAATTCACAAGCATAGTGGAGGTCAAGCAGGAGAAAACCTCAGAAAATCTAGCTGAACTTCAGGAGGAGGTAATGAGGCTACGAGCTGAGAAGGAAGAAGACTCCAAGGCCCTGGCGAAGCACATCAGGTGGACAAAGTCAGCTTACAACACCCTTGCTAATAGGGAGCTGATTTTGTTAAAGAAAACGATGACTGACACAGCCAAGTCAGTGAGGAATGAGAGGAAGCGCACCAAGAAGATGCTTAGGAACACTCTCAAGAAGCTTGAAGAGAGGGATGCGATCAGGGACGAGAAGATGAATCAGGCAGTAGACAGGCTTGCAGTTCAGACTTGAGCTATTGTCACTCAGGCCTTGAAGGACTCAGCGTCCAAACTGGAGCTGGAGTCAGGGAGGATGGATCGCACCTCTCAGTCAGTGGCAGCCACTTTGGCAAAGGCCACTGAGGAATCGGCAAAGATACTAACTGAGGCTAGCAGAGTCAGCGGTGAGTCCTTGAAGGTGGAGGAAAGGATCACCAAGGCTGAACAAAGACTCCAACTCTCCATGGAGGTCTTTGAGAAGAAAGTCAATGCTGCTATCAGTTCAGTTTCTTTTGCAGGCACTGGGATTGCCACGGGAGTTGAGATGCTGAAGGAGGGCGTATTGGAAGTTCAATCCTTAGCCTCTTTTGTTATCAACAGTGGAGCTGAGTCACTCCCATCCAAGGCCAATGATGATGCCAAAAAGGGGGAAAAGAAGAAGAAAAGATCCCGCCCTGAGGCATCGGAGGCAGTCAATCAAGGTGAAACCGTTCTAGCTGACCCTGAAGCCAATCCTGAAGGAAACATTTTAAGGGTGAGGAAGTCAGCTAGGTTAGCGGCGGTGGAAAAGGAAGGAGGGGAAATTGTTGCCAAGCTGAGAGAGGAGGCAACAAAGGCAAAGGCTAATGAACCTTCCAAGCAACAACCTGAGCCAGTTCAGAGGTCATCTCCCATGAGCTCAAGGAAGAATCCCATCACTTATTCAGGTGAGTTGGTTGCGGAGCTATGTGCTGAAGCATGGGGAGATCAATCTGAAAAATCTGAGGCTATGCGCAGAGCTGAAATTGCTCAGAAGGAGAAGATGCGCATCTTGGAGAAGAAGGTTGAGAAGCTGATGGATATCACTGAGCTTCAACAACGAGAACTGGATGATGCAGTGATCAGCTTGCTAAGGAGGAAGAAGGCAAAACCTGAGCCCAGGAAGTACAGGAAGAAGCCAACAGTTAGGAAATCAACAATTCTTCAAGTCAGAAGGCCAGAATCAGGAGCAAGGGAAGCTTTTGTTGATGAGTTCGTCTCAGAGACATTGAAGGAGTTTTGGACTGATGCAAGGGATGAATTTGTTAGATTGTGGTTTGTTGTGAAGAAGTGGGGCGACACTGACGATATCAATGCCCACTTCACTGACTACATGATGGACAATCATCCTGAGCTATTCCAGAAGATCTTGGAGGAGGCTGAGGCAACTCAAGTTCAAGTGAAGGCTCTTGAGTTCACCATTCGAGCTCCTCCCTTGGTTCCTGGAACTCAAAAGCATGATACAAAGGCCATTATGATGGAAGTATTGAAGATAGCCAAAGATGAAGGGTACGTGAATCAACCTGGAAGACTTGACGAGCTGAAGGTAAGAGTTTATGCAGGATATGGACTCAAGCCTGAAATGAGATTAGTCTAGGTGTTCACAGGCTTCTTTGTAATAGATTAGATTCATTGTAATCATTTCCACATCAATCAATGAAATCTATTACTTTTGCCCACAGACAAAAACTCATTGTCTTTTTGGCTGTTGTTTAAAATTCTGTACTTTATCAAGAATTGCTCTAACACTGTCTTATCTTATAGATAGGTTTATCTTGTTTCCTCTAAGTGTTTTGAGGATCTTTTCAGTGTTTTGGCATCATCAAAAAGGGGGAAAATGTTGGGACATTGTCAGTTTTGATTAAGATCCCAAAGCCCCTGAAAATATGATTGCCTTAATCTGTCTTTGTCAGGCTAGTCTTGGTTAGGATTAGTACTTAGTCATTTTACACTTCACAGGTACTCAGTGAGAGGAGAACTCACTGGAGACAATCAAGACTCAGAGCCTGAAGACGAAGAGCACCATCCTGAACTTATGGCAGTCCTCTAAGCTGGCTGAGTAAGTGTCAGTGATGAAGAGTATGACCCTGAGGTCATTACTAACTCAGTCCTGAAGGGAACAGGATGTCACTGAGTTAATGGGAAGACTTGGAGTAGAGCCAAGCAATGCAAAAGGAATTTCAGCATCAGGACAAGACTGGTGGGCTCAAGACAAAATGAACTTAATAAGACAAGCCTGAAGCTCAGGAACAAGTTCTGACATTCTCACCAACCTGATGACGTGGACCAATCCGAGAAGGACACGCACGTACGGAACCTGACATGAAGACTGAATTCAGACTGCATATTCAACGGGCAAGCATTCAATATGCATTTAATGCAAATACCAAATCCATGCAAGGACGGCTGCTGCATGAAGTTATGTCCGTTTGAAGCCACTCTACATAGATGACTCGAAGGCTATCTCTCCAACGGATAGTTTTTCAAATCACCTATAAATAAAGAAGGCCTTGATCCCATTCAAGGTTACGGGAAATTTCCAAGCCAGAAATTACTCAAACTCTCAAGCATTCAAAAGCATTCAACCATTAAGAGAAGCACTCGAAACCTTCTAAATTTCCCAAGTGTTTCTCAGCAATTGAGAGTTATTCTGTATTCCAAGAGCTAATTAGAATTATCTTAAGCTTAGAGAGATTATCCAATCCTTAGCATAGCTTTGCCTTGTAAGGATAATCTCAACTTAGTTGGAATCCAAACTGAAACCAAAACCCTAAGTTAGGCTTGTTGGGAGTAAGTCAGTTAGAGTGTTAGTAAGTGGAGTTGTATAGATCAGTGAGGATAGCTGGTCTTGGTGCACCTTGGCACGTTAAAAACAAGAATCCCTTGAGTGGATTTCCTGTTAAGTCAGGCCGTGGATGTAGGAGCTTGAGTCTCTGAACCACGTTAAACTCCTTGTGTTCTTACTGCTTTGATATTGTGCATACTTGCTATATTACTTGTTCATTCATTGCATTCAAGTTTATCAGGTCTGAATCAATCAGGCTGATCTTCAAAAGAGCACTGCCCTACTAAACACTTTTCAGATTTGAGTAAAACAAGTTTTTCAGAAAGCAAACTAAACAAGACTTTAAACTTTCAGGGCTCAAACATTTCCGCACTGAACTTGAACTGATAGTTAGCCAACTGACCCGCACCAAGTGTAGTCAGTAGGTATATTATCAGCTCCTAGTTCTTTACCACTCTGAGTAAAGGGGACTCAGTCAGTTTTAAGGTTGAAAAATTGGTATACGTGTATTTCCCCCCCCATACACGTATTCCTTAGTCTTGTACCGGGACCAACAGGAAGTTATGACACCAGAGATGGTTCTTCTAGGATGTACCCTTACAACCAGACCTTTAAGACCATGTCTTTGAGGCTGGCCATTCCAAAGGCCAGATTTGAGAAAAGGTACACCAGACCTGTTTGTAGGAAAGATGTCCTTATCAGACCAGTAGCTCAATATGTCATTGTCAGAGGACATGTGCTGGTAGATAGATTTGGAAGGAAGATAAGATCTCCTCATCCAACAAGGGATGATCTTTATCTATGGATTCCTACAAAACCTGCAACTAACCAATCTGGACCCAGCACTAGTAGGGGACCTAATTGATTTCTCTGCAGGTAGATAAGAGCCCATTGGAGAAAGGACTTTCAAGCAACCATGTCTAGTACATTGATAGTGGATGTTTCAAGCACATGACCTTCCAGAAGGATAATCTCCAAGATTTCAAGCCATTAAATGGGCCAAGAGTGATGTTTGGTGACAATAACTATGGATTCACCAGAGGAGTTGGAAAATTGACCTTCAGTGGAGTATCTGTAGATGAAGTCTACTATGTAGAAGGACTCAAGCATAATCTGCTTTCAGTATCCCAATTCTGTGACAGGGGATACTCAGTGAAGTTTTCTAGTGATTCTTGCACTGTTTTCTCTTCTGATTATAATGATATCTTGCTAATAGGCTTGAGGAAGGGTAATATTTATCTTGCAGATTTTAGCAGTTGCCCAAGAAATGCTTGCCTGGTTGCAAAGGGATCTGCAGAGAACAGCTGGATTTGGCACAAGAGACTGTGTCATCTTAACTTCAAGACACTGAATAAGATTGCCAGAAAAGGTCTCATTCGAGGTCTTCCTAATGAAGTGTTTAAGAAGGATCAGGTCTGTGGTTCATGCCAGAAGAGTAAACAACCCAAGACTTCCTTTAAGGATGTCCAGAGCATAACCACAACCAGAGTACTTCAACTACTTCATATGGACCTGTTTGGACCTGTTTGGACCTGTTTCTCCTCTTAGTTTCAGTGGAAGAAAGTACACCTTGGTGATAGTAGATGACTTTTCAAGATACACTTGGGTATTGTTCTTGTTTAAGAAAAATGAAACTATCACTAAGCTGCCAGAATTCTTCAAGCAGATTCAGAATGAGCAGAACCAGAGCATAGTCAGAATCAGAAGTGATAAAGGGACAGAGTTTTTGAATTCACACATTGCAGATTACTGCAAGGACCATGGGATTTTTCATGAGACATCTGCTGCCAGAACACCTCAACAAAATGGAGTAGCAGAAAGGAGGAATATAACTCTCAAGGAAGCTGCAAGAACACTTCTGGCAGAGTACAACACTCCTCAAAGGTTTTGGGCAGAGGCCATTAATACAGCTTGCTACACTCAGAACAGATGTCTAATTGCCCAGAGACATAATAAGACTCCCTATGAGGTATGGAAAGGTAAAACCCCATCTGTTTCTTATTTTCATGTTTTTGGATGTAAGTGTTTCATCCATGACAATGGGAAATCTAAATTAAGAACCTTTGATGCTAAAGTGGCTGATGGAATATTTTTAGGATATTCCAGCACCAGTAAAGCTTTTAGAGTTTTTAATAAGAATTCACTTTGTGTGGAGGAAACACCTCATGTTGTTTTTTATGAATCTGCTTTTGAGTGCAAGGTGGACTCTAAGTCCTTTGACGAGACCCAGAATCAGACTACACCCAGAGTAATTAAAGTCAATCCACCTATTCTTGATTCAAATTCAGATTCAGATGATGACCCATCTCCTGGTTCTCTGAAGCAGAAGCCTTCACAAGAAGCAGAACCAGAAGAGGTTGGAACTCCTGTAGGGGGAAGCTCTTCTGCAGGTGGTGATAATCACCAAGGTACTGCAGAAGATGATCAACCAGGCAAGACCACGGGAAGGAGGACCCTGATTGATCACCCCAATGACCTGATCCTTGGAGATCCAACTAAGGGTGTCCAGACTAGGAGAACTCTTAACTTAGCTGCCTTATTCAGTTGCTATGTGTCCTTGATTGAGCCCAAGAACATCAAGGAGGCACTGAAAGATTCAAATTGGATTGTTGCTATGCAGGAGGAGTTGAATCAATTCACCAGACAGGATGTTTGGGAGCTGGTAGACAGACCAAGACATCAAAAGGTGATAGGCACTAAGTGGGTTTTCAAGAATAAGAAAGATGAGAATGATGTCATTACTAGGAACAAGGCAAGGCTAGTGGCCCAGGGCTATTCTCAGTCTAAAGGAATAGACTATGATGAGACATTTGCTCATGTTGCCAGACCAGAAGCCATCAGATTGTTCCTAGCATATGCTGCTCACATGAAGTTCAAAGTATACCAGATGGATGTGAAATCTGCCTTTCTTAATGGGATTCTCATTGAGGAAGTGTATGTGGAACAACCTCCTGGTTTTGAACAAGGTGACAAGGTGTTTAAGCTTAAGAAAGCTCTTTATGGGCTGAAGCAGGCACCCAGAGCATGGTATGACACTCTATCTCAGTTTCTTCTGGACAATGGTTTTTCTAAGGGTAAGATTGATATAACCTTGTTTAGGAAAGAAGAAGGAAAGGACATCCTTCTGGTCCAAATATATGTTGATGACATTATATTTGGATCTCCTAACAAGAAGCTGTGTGAGAAGTTTGGAGAGCTCATGCAGAGTCAGTTTGAGATGTCCATGATGGGTGAAATGAATTACTTTTTAGGTTTGCAGGTAAAACAATCAGAGAAGGAAATCTTCATAAATCAGGCAAAGTACATCAGAAACATGTTAGAGAAATTTGGAGTAGGATCTAGCAAAGCAGCCAAGATTCCTATGATGACAAACTTCAACATGGACCCAGATGAGTCTGGAGAAAGTGTGGACCAGACTCAGTACAGAGCACTTATTGGTTCTCTTCTGTACCTGACTGCAAGCAGACCAGATATTACTTTTGCTGTAGGAGTGTGCGCCAGATTTCAAGCAAATCCCAAGAAAAGTCATTTGGAAGCAGCTAGGAAGATATTGAAATATCTTAAGGGAACAGTGAATTTAGGATTATGGTATCCTGCAGATGACAACTTAGAATTGAGTGGTTATTCAGATTCAGACTATGGTGGATGCAGAATAGATAGGAAGTCTACAAGTGGAACATGCCAATTTTTAGGAAATAAATTGGTATCCTGGTTTTCTAAGAAGCAGACTTCAGTTGCCACATCAACAACAGAAGCAGAGTACATGGCTGCAGGGAGCTGTTGTTCTCAACTACTCTGGATTAGTCAACAACTTAGGGACTACCAGATTAGAGCTAAGGATATTCCTATATTCTGTGATAGTAATAGTGCAATTGCAATCACCCAGAATCCAGTTCTTCATACCAGGTGTAAACATGTTGATATAATGCATCATTTTATCAGAGATCATGTTGAGAAGGGAGATATAAGGATGGAAAAGATTGCAACAGAGAAGCAGAGAGCAGATATCTTAACTAAGCCTTTGGCTGAGACCAGATTCAGAGAGTTAGCTTTTGAGTTAGGATTGTTGGATCCAGAGACAGATTTGTTTTAGGGGGAACAACAGAGAAGTATCCTTTGTTTCATTACTTTACTTCATATATTTATTCTCAAACTAACATACCTGCAGATTAGACATATCAGAGAAGGTATATCTCCAGATGAGGTATACACCAGGTGACACTTGTCCCAGATGAGGTGCTGAGTCAGATTCCAGAAATGTCCAAAGTCTTCTCTGACCAGGACCAGATGAGTTCCATCAGAGGAGATGTAGCACCAGACTTGCTGTGGTATCATTTGGTTACAATATCAGGTGACATGTATGCTTTTACTTCTCTGGCCTCTGATCATTGGGTTACACTTTTCAAATTAGTAAATACACTCAAAACGTTTCAACTTCGGGGTGTATTTAAGACTAGGGTATAGGGCCTAGGCAATCATTTCGCTTTTTCTCTTAACTGCCACAAAACCCCTTTATGCCCAATCCCAATGACCACGCCTACGCACCAGATTAAATCTGTATCTCGCCTTTCATTGTGGCCATCAGATTTAATCGATGTGCAATATGTCAATCAATGCATCAATTGATTTTGTTCCCTAAATTAAATTTTCTATTACACGCGTTCACACTTCATTTATTAATCAAGCCACGTGTATTGCCCTATTTAAATCAAATTTCTTTTCAATTTGTCTTTTCACATTTCCATATTTTTACAAACCCTAACTTCTCTCTGCAAAGTATTGCTCTCTCTCTCTCTTTCACCGAAATGGCCCCTCCGTGCAACTTTGACCATGAATTGATGATGAAGAAACTTAAAACAAAGATGGTGGTTGACTTTTACACCACCAAGAATCCTTCTGCACTGGCCATTTTGGAGTTGTTAAGAAGGTCAGGCGTCAAGAAGTTGATCTCCACAGTTCCCAGAGATCTTCGCACCCTAGATGGTTATGCGGCCCAGTTTCTGGTCCGTATGAAGATTAATGAAGACCACATCTCTTCAAAGATTGACAAGGAAGATTTGGTGTTTTCCAAGCATAACTTCTGTGCGCTGTTTGGAAACATTTCGGCAGAAGGAGTGGATCCTTTAACCTACAAGGAAGACGATATTGTGGGTTCCTTCAAGTTGTTTGCTCGTTCTTCTTGCCAGAATATAACGAAGGGATTTTTGGATAAGCATCTGAGGCAAAAGTACAAGGTACTTTTTGATATTGTGGTGAAGGTGCTGATGTGTGAGAATCACAGCACGGATGCGATTTTTAACGGCAGGATGTGTGTGATGAGGGCTCTGTATGACGGCGTTCAGTGCAATTGGGCAGAGTTCTTTTGGGGAGTTTTGAGAAAGAATAAGGTGAAAGTGAACAAGGAGGCTTGTCCTTCCAAGCCAGGGGAGATGCAGTTCTACTTTACTGCAAATGTCTCGTTGGGAACGAAACTTACTCTGATCTTGGACTCATTGCTTCCAGAGAAGAGATGGAAGGAATCCTGGTGCAGAGGATTCCATAAGTCCAAGATACTTTTCTCCAAGGATGGCCCTCTCCATGGTCATCCTGATTCTGATGGTGAGCAAGCCATCCCTGCCCCTCCTCTTCAGGCAGTACCCTCACCTGCAAAGGGGCAGAAGCAGTAGCCCAAGCAGAAGACCCAAAAGAAAGTTGCTGCACCAACTGACTCCTCTACGGTTGTCTTCTCTGGTTCCTCGGAGGAGGACCAGATTCCCCTTCTGAATATTGTGAAGAAAAAGGGTGAAGTAGCTGAGGCTACCAAGAAGGCTGGAGCAACCAAGAGGAAGAGGACAGAGGAGGCCAAGAAAGGCTCTGCTAAGAAGTCAAGGACTAGCAGGAAGGCCAAGAAAACCCTTCTGGTGGATGAGCCATCAGAGGAAGAAGAGGAAGAAGAGGTAGAGCCTTTTAAGAAGAAATCCAAGGCCAAGAGAGCCATATTTCAAGATTCAGACTCTGGCTCTGATCTTGGAGAGGCCTTGGAGAAGGCCATTGATGAAGCTTCTCTGATGATGGAGGATGTCTCTGCTCCAGAGCATGTTGTACCTGCTGATGTTGACTCAGCATAGGTAAACCCTTCCATTCCTTCTTCTTCCATTCCTTCTTCTACCCCTATTAATCTTGTTTCTCCCTCTACCCCTCCCCTAGATAACCTTCCCCAAACTCCATCTGCTTCTAGTAACCCTATTATTCCACCAGAGCAGACTTTACCAGATACCCCCATATATACTCCCTCAACCGTTCCTACCCAAACACCTTCTCCCCCAAATTCCCAAACACATCTTCCCACAAACCCCTCCCCCCCAGCTTCTGTACCAGAGGTGCCATCAACCTCTTTTGGTGCAGAAATTCCCCTTCCAAACACTTCCACTTCACAAACTCCCATCCCACCTTCTGTACCAGAGATCCCATCCTCTTCTGGTGCAGAGCAACCCATCCCCTCCACTTCTACCTCACAAAATCCTACCCCTCCCCAAACCCATACAGACCAGGACCCAACCATTTCTATGGCTCTGGGATTCATTGGCCCTCCCCCTTCTTCCACCTGTTTAACAAGCGATGATAGTGAAAATGAGGAAGCTTCACTTGAGCCTGCTAACTTAGCACCTTCCTCCTCTGCCTCTGGGCCCAAACCCTTCACTTTCTCATCTGCAGAAATGGGTCCCATTAGGCAGAGTATGTGTGTAAGTGCTCAGCTCTGGCTAAGAGAGCATTTCCCAGTTCTTTTGGAGCACTTACCCCTCTTGGCAGAGCTTACTGATGCCAAAGTCTGGAGCAAAGCCAGACTTGAAGATGTGGAGGACCTGATGCTTTTGCTTGAGGAAATGGGTCCCTCCAACTTCACTGCTTGGGAGATTGAGATAAAGCAGAGAATGAACATTCAGAACCCGGCAGAGCTGGAGACCCCTGGTGCAGCTAAAGTCTTGATTCGCACCCTGCTCATTCAGAGAGGGGTAATGCTCACTCCAGAGGGCCATACTTACAAGTTTGGGCCTCACTTTGTCTTCCCTCCAGAGCTGTACTCAGATGAGGAAGATTTTGACTTGACTCCTGCCGTGCTCCAGAAGATGAAGACTTTCTTCAACGAGCAGATCATGCAGATTGGGCGCTTCTCCAAAGCTATTCAACACATGGCCCCTGCTATGATAGAGCATCAGATCAGGCAAGAGAGGAGGATCTTCCTGAAGCAGATCAAGTCCACTCTGGCTGAGGTTAAAACTTCTTTCAAGGCCAATGACCTATTTGTAAAGCTGGATGTGATGCACAGCCAGAAGCAGCTCCAGGAGCACGTGATGGAGCAGATGAGGCCAGTCTCTATGCTGAAAGTTGAGATGGCCAGCCAGATGATTCAGACTGCCAAGCTGAAGAACTCCCTCCAGGAGATGTTGGAGAAGCAGGAAAGGCTTGTTGCAGAATCTAAAGCCTACCTGGAGGAGGCAAAGCAGCTGCGTGATCTTCACTCTTCCTCCAACACTGCCTTGCCTGATCTCATTAGGCAGGTAGTGGAGCCCCTTCTTGATGCAGTTAAAAAGGGGGAAGAGCAGGCCAGAACTGATCTGGCGAAGACCACCAATGAAACACTTTTTAGCCATGGAGCGCGCCTGGATCTGCTAGAGAACACATTTGCTCAAGCAGAGTTGCAGAAGAAGAAGAAAGAAGAGCTCAAATCTCTTACTCTGGCTAAGCAGCTTGCTGCAGAAGAAGAGTCAGAAGCAGAACATGACCCTATCTCTATCTCTGGACCTGCTAAGAAGAAGATCAGAAAAGTTAAGAAAAGCTTCTTAGAGGAAGTAGTAGAAGAGGCAGAGAAGAGATTTAGAGAAGAAACGCCTGAAGAAAGCCAAGCAAGGATCAGGAAGAACATAGATGAAGAGCAGAGGCTCCGATATGTTAGAAGGCAAAATAAGAAGAGCAGAGAAGTTGGTATCACTCCTGGTGCCAGTGGATCCAGCCAGAAGAGGAAAGGGCCTGTTGAAGTCATGAACATCCTCCCTCTCAGGACAGAAGGGTCCTTTGACTCAACTGTTCCTGTGCCTTTGATAGAAAAATGGAGGGAAGCCAAGACTCTCTGGTTCATTCAACATTACATCCAGAGACCTCCACCAGAGGATGATGCTCTCATCAACAGAACCTTTCACTCCCGGATGAAAGCTTATGATGCAGATTTGTACAAGGAGCTGATGGATTCAACTATTGAGTTCAACCTGGAAGTCACTGCTCCTGAATTCCATTTTCTCAACACTCCAATGGCAGGAGACCAGGTTGATTGAGCTGAATTGAAGAAACTGTACAAGACAAAGGTGTTGGTGAATTTCACCCCAGCATCTTCTGCAGAGTTGAAGGCCATTCAAGACAGGTTTCTTGACTGGTTTCTGGTGCCTAAAGATAACAGAAGATATGCCTAGATTAGGACCAGACTTGCCTTGTAATCTGTAATCATTCTATCTTTATCATTAATGAAATTTATATCTTCTCTGTTCAAAAGACAACCTCTTGTTGTCTTAAATTGTTTGCCTGATAAGATCTATTCTAAGGTCTCATCCCTTTATTGTTTTCTTGCTTATGTCTTTTGTTTTGATCAGTTCTGGTAGTGTTTTAACTCCATCAAAAGGGGGAAATTGTTAGGATAAAAACTTATATGTTTTGATGAGTTAAAACAAACCAGAAGATGTAATAGGACCATCTGGACCTGTTAGCCAGATGATGATCTAGATTAGGACTTAGTCTAGGGGGAACTGCCAGACCAGAAGTATTCACCAGAAGAGTCACCAGAAGACCCCATCAGAGGACTTCACCAGAGGACTCCACCAGAAGACTTCACCAGATGAGACCTGACCAGAGGCAGAGGACCTTCCCCAGACCAGACGAGTCCAGACCAGACGAGTCTGGTGGAACAAAAGATGCTCAGTTTGATTCCCTGTTTCTACTGAGTATTCTGGTTGTTCACCAGATGAGGACCAGAAGACACCGAGGTTGCCTGGTGTCTGGTCTTGCCTTCTCTGTTGAGAATCAGAGTTAAGCAGAGGAAGCTATTGACCGTTGGTGATTCAAATCAAGTCAACAAGATCAGGATTGGAAATTACTTGAAGACAATCAATCCAAGGATCCCACCAACCCAATATCAATTAGGGAATTGATTGATTGAGGCTTCCTTAAATAGAGGATCTGATTGGATTAGCCCTCCAACGGCTATTTCCTAATCCCCTCTATAAATACAAGAGTGCAGTTCAAGAAAAAGCTTTAGAGAGACTCCATACGCGCATAAGTCCATCCAAGCTTTTGATATTCACTCTTAGCACTCTTATTGTTCATAATATATATCTACTCTTAAGGAGTTGCTGAAACCTCAACCTGTTCATCTACCAGATAAGGTTGGAGGCTGTTGATCTTTAGATTGAAGTTAAATCTAAAGAGTTTGTAAGAAGGAACTGGTACTTCCCAATTCCAGTGAGTAAGTAAGTGAGTTGGTTGTTAGTGAGACCCCTTGGATAAAAGGGAGAGTGGACGTAGGATATTCAGATCCGACCCACTATATATCCGGTGTTATTTACTGCTTTCATTTACTTATTTTCTTATTGGTTTTTGCTCTCTTGTAAAAGGAATTTGTTAAGATATTTAACTTAAGCTTCCGCAATTAATCTAACTAGTGGGACCAACATCCATACAGTCACAAAGTTGTTCCCCCCTTAGACTTAGAACTCTCACTCAAATCACTCTAATCTAGGCAGAAACACAAATTCACACAGATACTCTCTCAATCTCACACGGAGCTAAACACTCACTAAGAATAATATCTACTCTAGGTAGAATATAAGGGTGTGTATAGTGAGGGAACAACAATAAAGAAATTACACGACAATAATCCTAGCTTCTAAGTCCTAAACATCTAATCTTTGAAGAACTGTAGACTTTGAAAGCTGTAGATATTGTGCAGATGCGCTTGAGAGCTTGGGGTTGTTGTTTTCCTCTGAGCTCTCCTCTCCTATTTATAGGAGTCTTAAGGGGTCCTCTAGCCGTTGGAGGGATTGAAATTTCAAAATAATTTCACCTCCAGCTTTGAATTCGGCTTAATTAAAGCTTCTTGTCATATAGCATTGTCCTTCGAGTAGTACAAGTTGTCTTGTAGTGATGACTTCTCAAAGAGCTATTAATCACTGAGATACTTGTTTCTACTGGCTAGTAATTAGCTCTGGTAAACACTGAGATATTTCAAACTAAATGAGTGAGTGTACAAAATGTACTACACTTAATTAGTCCTACTAATAGTCCTTAACTCTGCAGATGTAGACTCTTCGGCTGTAGACTTGTCTTCAACTCTTCATATGCAGACTTGTCTTGAGCTAGTTGTAGGGTCTGAATCCATCTTTGCAGATGTAGACTTTATCTTTTAAACTCTTCATATCTCTTAGTACCTGCAATGTTAGTTTCCACAATACACATATATGTTTTGACATGATCAAAATCAAAGTGAGAAAATCCTTAGGACAAAAATATCCTAACAGTTTTGGTTTCAGTTTGGGTTCCAACTATATGTGATAATCCTTACAAGTTAAACCTATGCTAAGGATTGGATTATCACTCTAAGCTTAAGATATGAATATGCAGCTCAGTGGAATACAAAATAGACTCTAGACTTAGAAATACTTGGGAAATTCAAGGGGTTTCGAGTGCTTCTTTGGATGCTTTGAATGCTTATGAGTTTTGAGTAATTTCTCGCTTGTGAAATTTCCCGTACCCTTGTTTGGGTCAAGGTCTTCTGTATTTATAGGTGGATTTGAAAACTATCCATTGGAGAGATAGCCTTCTAGACACCTTTCTTGTAGGATAATTCAAAAGGACATATCTTCATGCAGCAGTCATTCTTACATGGAAACTGTAAATGCTTGCCCGTTGAAAACTGCAGGGATGTCAGGTTCAAGTCAGTGTACGTACATGACTTGTCTTCTTCTCATTGGTCCACGTCAGCGGGTAGGTAAGAATGTCAGAACTAATTCTTTAGTTCAGACTTATCTTTCTTGAGTTCTTTTTGTTCACATCTTCGTACATGAGCCATCACTGACATTCCTTTTGCTTGCTTGGATCCTACTCCAAGACTTCTCCCAAATCACTCAGTGTAGTCCTGTTCCCATCAGGCTGAGTGAGCAATGATCTCAGGATCATGCTCTTCATCCTGACACTTATTCAGCCAGCTTAGATAGACTTCCATAAGCTCAGTGATGGTGCCCTTGTGTTCTTCAGGCTTCAGACTTGATTGTTATCAATGAGTTCTCCTCTCACTGAGTACCTGTGAATATAAAATACTCTAACAGTTCTATCCAATCAAGACTAGCCTGACTATTACAACACTTAGGCAAATTCATCTTTTTAGGGTATTTGTGATCAAATCGAAACTGACATTGTCCCAACAATTTCCCCCTTTTTGATGATGCCAAAACACCGAAAAGATCCACAAAACACTTAGTGGAAATAAATCTTATCTATAAGATAAAAGATCAGTGTTAGAGCAGTTCTTGATAAAGTACAAAATTAAATGAACAACCAAAAAGATAATGAGTTTTTGTCTGTGGGCAAATGTAATAGATTCCATTGATAATATAAGAATGAGTACAATTGCCCTATCTATTACTACAAAATCAGGGTACAGTTAGATCCTAGGAATTCAGGTTTGAGCCCATATCTATTATAGACTCTATCCTTCAGCTCGTCAATTCTATCTAACTAGTTGATGTACCCCTCAGCCTTGGCGATCTTTAGTACCTCTTTCATTATAGCCTTGGAGTCATACACAGTTGAGCCTGGAATAAGTGGGGGAGTACGAGTGATCAGTTCAGGGGCCTTCACTTGAACTTTGACTTTGTCAGCCTCGTCCATGATGAGCTTGAAAAATTCAGGGTAATTGTCCACCATAAAATCAGTGAAGTGAGCATCAATTTCTTCAGTGTCGCCCCACTTCTTGACAACGTACCGGAGCCCGATGAACTCATTTTGAGCATCCACCCAAAATTCCTTTAACTCCTCGGATATGAAAGTGTCTATGAGGACTGGCTCAGTGCTCGACTCCATTGGGACTTGGATTTTTTTCGTCCTTGGTGCTGCAGCCTTTCGGTACTTCCTTGGCTCAGGCTTCTCCTTCTTCCTCCTCAGTAAGCTGAAGATTCCATCATCCAACTCTTTTTGTTGAAGCTCATTGATGAAGGTAAGCTTCTCAACCTTCTTCTCCAGTATGCGCTACATTTCTTTTTAAGCAATGTCGGCCCTGCGCTGAGCTTCAGTCTGTTCTGGAGCAACTCTCCACGCCTTTGAACAAAGATTTGCTACCTGATCATCATCAAAAGTAATGTGATTCTTTCATGTTTCGATGGGCGAGTGCACTGAAGCTTCTGGAATAGGAGGGAGTTGGGGAAGATTTGATGGATCACTAGATTGTGTTACCAATCTGGCCGACTTTCGCGGAGTGGACTGGATCAGTTCAGTGCCAGTTGCCTCAGATGCCTCAGAGTGGGATCTTTTCTTCTTCACTATCTTTTCCCCCTTTTTGGCATCATCCTTGGTAGGAGGTAGAGATTTGGGTACTGAATCCTTCAAGATTTCTTCTTGATTGTTGACGACGAAGGCTATGAGTGGTTGGATTTCTTTCAGGTGCTCCTTCATCAGGTCAACTCCAATCTAAATTCCGGAACCAGTGTAAGACAACTGAGACATGCTTGCACTTAGCTTCTTGTCAAAGACCTCTATTGAGTTCTTCAAGCATTGTCCACTCTCAGCCAGTCTTGAAGCCATCTTCCCTGACTCTGAAGTGATCTTCTCAGTTTGATCAGTGATGGCCTTGGTGAAGAGCTCAGTGGACTTCTCAGTCAGTGTCTCCACCGCCTTCAAGATCAATTCTTCATTATATAACTTCATTTGAGTCAGAGCCCCTTGGATGAGCTTCTTGGTCTTCTTCCTCTCTGTCTTGACTGATGAGATGGTGATCTTCATTCCATTCTCTAAGTGTTTGAGCTTATTGTTGGGAATAGTCTTTAGCGCTGACTTCATCCACCTTATCTGCTTCTGAATAGCCTTGTTTTTAGAGCTTTGTTCACCCTCAAGCATTTGCAGCTTGTTCTCTAACTCAGCAAGGTTCTCCGTAGTATTCTCTTGCTTCACTGTAATGATATCAGTGAACTTGCCTTGGCAGATATCAGTCAGCACTACGTCCTCCTCTCTATCATCTTCAGTCAGTGGCAGTTTTCCCTTGTTAGCCCCTGCCTGACCAGTCTCCCCTTCAGGATGAACTGGTGGCAGTTGTAGAGTGGTCATAGTCGCCTGCTCAGGCTCAACTAAGCCATCTCGAACTTCAGGGATAAACCCTTCAGAACTAAGAGTCCCCTTGGGTGCCTCAACAACTTTGACCTGTGACCCAGGGTAGGGAATCCCTTCATCGCCAGTTGCTTCATTGGCAGATGAACCATTCAAAGTGGTCTCATCAACTGCCTCCCCCTTGAGCCAGTTCCCTTCTCACCTTCTTCCCCATGAGCTTCATGCTCAGTGTCCATTTCATCCAACTCCTGGGCAGTCTCCTTTATCATCTTCTCCCTAGCCTTTCCTCCATCACCTCCATCACCACCATCAGTGTCATCGTCATCCCCGCTATCTTTCTTCTCAGGAGTGTCAAGGAACCTCCATTCCTTCGCTATCTTCATCCTCCCCACAAGTGCCTTCAAGGCCTCAATGTCGAGGATCTCTAACCAACTGGTTATGTTGAAGTAAGAGCATAGACGCGCCTCCTCTTTAACCCAGAAGTCCCAACCTCGAGCTTCAACCATCATTCGTTGATCCTGCATGTTGGCTTGTTTGTATTCCAGCCAGACTTTCAGATCAGTGACATGACTGCACAAGGTTGGTGTTGGTCCCACTAGTTAGATTAATTGCGGAAGCTTAAGTTAAATGTCTTTCAAAGTCTTTTACAAGAGGGCAATAATCAACAAACAAAAAGTAAAGTAAAGAAATAAAGAACACAAGATGTATAGTGGTTCGGATTGAATATCCTACGTCCACTCTCCCTTATAACCAAGGGGTCTCACTACCAACCAACTCACAAACTTACTTACTGGAATTGGGAAGTACCCGTTCCTTCTTACAGCCTCTTTAGATTTGACTTCAATCTAAAGATCAACCAGCCAACAACCTTGTCTAATAGATGAACAGATTGTGGTTTGAGTAACTCCTTTAGAGTAGATAAATATTATGAACAGTAAGAGTGCTTGGTATGAATATCAAAAGCTTGGATCACTTATGCGCGTGTAGAGTCTCTAGAGCTTTTTCTTAAACTGCACTCTTGTATATATAGAGGGGATTAGGGCTAGCCGTTGGAGGGCTAATCCAATCAGATCCTCTATATAAGGAAGCCTCAATCAATCAATTCCCTAATTGATTGATTGGGTTGGTGGGATACTTGAATTGATTATCTTCAAATACTTTCCAATCCTGATCATGTTGACTTGATTTGAATCACCAACGGTCAATAGCTTCCTCTGCCTAACTCTGATCTCTCCAGAGAAGGCAGGACCAGACACCAGGCAACCTCGGTGTCTTCTGGTCCTCATCTGGTCAAGAACCAGAATACTCAGTAGAGTCAGGGGATCAAACTGAGCATCTTTTGTTCTACCAGACTCGTCTGGTCTGGGGAAGGTCCTCTGCCTCTGGTCATATCTCATCTGGTGAAGTCTTCTGGTGGAGTCCTCTAGTGAAGTCCTCTGGTGGGGTCTTCTGGTGACTCTTCTGGTGAAGTCTTCTGGTCTGGCAGTTCCCCCTAGACTAAGTCCTAATCTAGATCATCATCTGGCTAACAGGTCCAGATGGTCCTATTACATCTTCTGGTTTGTTTTAACTCATCAAAACTAACAATTTTTATCCTAAAAATTTCCCCCTTTTTGATGGAGTTAAAACACTACCAGAACTGATCAAGAATAATGAACTTAAGCAAGAAAACATTAAAGGATAAGACCTTAGAATAGATCTTATCAGGCAAACAAATAAGACAACAAGAGGTTGTCTTTTGAACAGAGAAGATATGATATTTTCATTGATAATAAGGACAAAGAAGAATACAGATTACAATGCATTTCTGGTCCTATTCTAAGCATATCTTCTGTTGTCTTTGGGCACCAGAAACCAGTCAAGAAATCTATCTTGAATGGCCTTCAACTCTGTAGAAGATGATGGAGTGAAGTTTGCCAACACCTTGGTCTTGTACAGTTTCTTCAGCTCAGCCCAATCAACCTGGTCTCCTGCCATTGGAGTGTTGAGAAAATGGAACTCAGGAGCAGTGACTTCCAGGTTGAATTCAATAGTTGAATCCATCAACTGCTTGTACAAATCTGCATCATATGCCTGCATCCAAGAATGGAAAGTCCTGTTGATGAGAGCATCATCCTCTGGTGGAGGTCTCTGGATGTAGTGTTGAATGAACCAGAGAGTCTTGGCTTCTCTCCATTTTTCTATCAAAGGCACAAGAACAGTTGAGTCAAAGGACCCTTCTGTCCTGAGAGGAAGGATGTTCATGACTTCAACAGGCCCTTTTCTCTTCTGGCTGGATCCACTAGCACCAGGAGTGATGCCAGCTTCTCTGCTCTTCTTATTTTGCCTTCTAACATATCGGAGCCTCTGCTCTTCATCTATGTTTTTCCTTATCCTTGCTTGCCTCTCTTCAGGCGACTCTTCCTTGAATCTCTTCTCTGCTTCTTCAACCACAGATTCAAGGAAGCTCTTCTTTACTTTCCGTATCTTCCTCTTTGTAGGTCCAGAGATGGAAATTGGATCCTGCTCTGCTTCAGACTCCTCTTCTGCAGCAAGCTGCTTAGCCATGGAAAGTGATTTGAGCTCTTCCTTCTTCTTCTTCTGCAACTCAGCCTGGGCCAATGTATTCTCCAGCAGGTCCAGACGAGCTCCATGGCTGAAGAGAGATTCATTTGTGGTCTTCGCCAGATCAGTTCTGGCTTTCTCTTCCCCCTTTTTAACTTCATCAAGGAGGGGATCCACTACCTGCCTTATAAGATCAGGCAAGGCAGTGTTGGAGGAAGAGTGAAGATCACACAGCTGCTTGGCCTCCTCCAGGTAAGCTTTAGACTCTGCAACAAGTCTCTCTTACTTCTCCAACATCTCCTGGAGGGAGTCTTTCAGCTTGGCAGTTTGAATCATCTGGCTGGCCATCTCCACTTTGAGCACAGAGACAGGTCTCAACTGCTCCAGCACGTGCGCCTGTAGCTGCTTCTGGCTGTGCATGACATCCAGCTTGACAAATAAGCCATTAGCCTTAAAAGAAGCCTTTACCTCTGCCAGAGAAGACTTTAACTGCTTCAGGAAGATTCTCCTCTCATGCCTGATCTGGTGCTCTATCATGGCAGGGGCCATATGTTGAATAGCTTTAGAAAAGCGCCCAATCTGCATGATTTGCTCATTGAAGAAAACTTTCATCTTCTGGAGCACGGCAGGAGACATCTCAAAGTCTTCCTCATCTGAATATAGCTCTGGAGGGAAGACAAAATGAGGACCAAACTTGTAAGTGGAGCCCTCTGGAGTGAGCATTACTCCTCTCTGGATGAGCAGGGTGCGAATCAAGACTTTAGCAGCACCAGGAGTCTCCAGCTCTGCCGGGTTCTGAATATTCATCCTCTGCTTTAGCTCAATCTCCCAAGCAGTGAAGTTGGAGGGACCCATTTCCTCAAGCAACAACATTAGGTCCTCCACATCTTCAAGTCTGGCCTTGCTCCAGACCTTGGCATCAGTAAGCTCTGCCAGAAGTGGTAAGTGCTCCAGAAGAACTTGGAAATGCTCTCTTAGCCAGAGCTGAGCACTTACACTCATACTCTACCTAATGGGACCCATTTCTGCAGATGAGAAAGTGAAGGGTTTGGGCCCAGAGGCAGAGGAGGAAGGTGCTAAGTCAGCAGGCTCAAGTGAAGCTTCCTCATCTTCACTATCATCGCTGGTTAAACAGGTAGGAGAAGGGGGAGGGCCAACGAATCCCAGAGCCATAGAAATGGTTGGGTCCTGGTCTGTATGGGTTTGGGGATGGTTAGGATTTTGTGAAGTAGAGGGTGTAGGAATGGGTTGCTCTGCACCAGAAGATGATGGAACATCTGGTACAGAAGGTGTAGGAGGTATCTGGGAGGTGAAAGTGTTTGGAGGGGGGATTTCTGCACCAGAAGAGGTTGAGGGTACCTCTGGTACAGAAGGTGGGGGAGAGGGGTTTGTGGGAAGATGTGTTTGGGAAGTTGGGGGAGAAGGTGTTTGGGTATGAATGGTAGAGGGAGTATATACTGGGGTATCTGGTATAATCTGCTCTGGTGGAACAATAGGGGTACCAGAGGCAGATGGGTTTTGGGGAATATTATCTGGGGGAGAGGTAGAGGGGGAGACAAGATTAATGGGGGAAAAAGATGGAAGGGAAGGGTTTACCTCTGCTGGGTCAACACCAGCAGGTACAGCAGACTCTGGAGCATCCTCCATCATCTGGGAGGCATCCTCAATTGCCTTTTCCAAGGCCTCTCCAAGATCAGATCCAGAGTCAGGATCCCGAAGAAGGGCTCTCTTGGCCTTGGATTTCCTCACAAGAGGCTCAATCTCTTCCTCTTCTTCCTCCTCTGACGGCTCATCCACCAGGAGGGATTTCTTGGGAGCTCTTCTGCCAGTCCTTGGCTTCTTGGCAGATTTCTTCTTGGCCTCCTCTGGCCTCTTCCTCTTTGAAGCTCCTGCCTTCTTGGCAACCTCACTCTTCTTCTTCAGTACATCAAGAAGAGGGATCTGGTCCTCCTCAAAGGAACCAGAGAAAGCAATGGTTGAGGAACCAGTTGCTTCAGCAGCTTTCCTCTGGGTCTTCTGCTGCTGCTGTCTCTTCTGCCCCTTTACAGGAGAGGGAATAGATTGAATAGGAGGAGCAGGGATGGCTTCTTCTCCATCAGAGTCAGGATGGCCATGAAGGGGACAATCCTTTGAGAATAGCACCTTAGACTTGTGAAATCTTTTGCACCAAGTCTCCTTCCATTTCTTCTCTGGAAGCAAGTAGTCCAAATCAAGGTAAGTTTCATACCCAACGAAACATTAGCAGTGAAATAAAACTGCATCTCCCCTGGAATGGAAGGACAAGCTTCCTTGTTAACTTTCGCTTTATTCTTCCTCAAGACGCCCCAAAAGAACTCTGCCCAATTGCATTGGACGCCGTCATACAAAGCCCTCATCACACACATTCTTCCATTAAAGATCGCATCTGTGCTGTGATTTTCACACATCAACACCTTAACAACTATATCAAAAAGTACCTTGTACTTTTGCCTCAAATGCTTATCCAGAAATCCTTCGTGATATTCTGGCAAGATGAACGAGCAAACAGTTTGAAGGAACCCACAATATCATCCTCCTTGTAGGTTAAAGGATCCACTCCTTCCGCCGAAATGTTTCCAAACATGGCACATAAATCATGCTTGTAAAACACCAAATCTTCCTTGTCAATTTTTGTAGAAATATGGTCATCGTTGATCTTCATTCGAACAAAAAACTGGGCCGCATAACCGTCAAGAGTACGAAAATCTCTGGAAATGGTGGAGATCAACCTCTCAACTCCGGATCTCCTCAATAGTTCCAGAATAGCAAGTGCAGACGGGTTCTTGGTGGTGTAGAAGTCAACCACCATCTCCGTTTTCAGTTTCTTCATCATTAATTCATGGTCAAAATTACACGGGGGAGCCATATCTGTGAGAGAGAGAGAGAAAGGAAGAACTTTGCAGAGAGAGGTTAGGGTTTGAAAGTATGAAAACGTGAAAGGACAGATTGTAAGAAAATTAGATTTAAATAGGGTAATACGCGTGGCTCGAGTAATAAATGAAGTGTGAACGCGTGTAATACCAAAATTAAATTAGGGAACAAAATCAATATTTGAATTGATTGACATTTTGCACAGTGATTAAATCCGATGGCCACAAAGAAAGGCAAGATACAGATTTAATCTGGTGCGTTGGCATAGTCATTGGGACGGGGCATAAAGGGGTTTTGTGGCAGTCAAGAGAAAAGGCGAAATGATTGCCTAGGCCCTATACCCTAGTCTTAAATACACTCCGAAGTTGAAAGGTTTTGAGTGTACTTACTAATTTGAAAAGTGTATCCCAATGATCAGAGGCCAGAGAAGTAAAGGCATACCCGTCACCTGATATTGTAACCAGATGATACCACAGCTACATCTCCTCTGATGGAGCTCATCTGGTCCTGGTCAGAGAATATTTTGGACATTTGACTCAGCACCTTATCTGGGACAAGTGTCACTTGGTGCATACCTTATCTGGTACCTTCTCTAAAATGTCTAATCTGCAGGTATGTTAGTTTAAGAAAATAAATGAATATGCAATAAAGTATAAATAAAGGATACTTCTCTGATGTTCCCCCTAAAACAAATCTGTCTCTGGATCCAACAGTCCTAACTCAAAAGCTAACTCTCTGAATCTGGTCTCAGCCAAAGGCTTGGTTAATATATCTGCTCTCTGCTTCTCTGTTGCAATCTTTTCCATCCTTATATCTCCCTTCTCAACATGATCTCTGATAAAATGATGTCTTATATCAACATGTTTACATCTGGTATGAAGAACTGGATTCTGGGTGATTGCAATGGCACTATTACTATCACAGAATATAGGAATATCCTTGGCTCTAATCTGGTAATCCCTAAGCTGTTTACTAATCCAAAGTAGTTGTGAACAACAACTCCCTGCAGCCATGTATTCTGCTTCTGTTGTTGATGTAGCAACTGAAGTCTGCTTCTTAGAAAACCAGGATACCAATTTATTCCCTAGAAATTGGCATGTTCCACTTGTAGATTTCCTATCTATTCTGCATCCACCATAATCTGAATCTGAATAACCACTCAATTCTAAATTGTCATCTGCAGGATACCACAAACCTAAATTCACTGTTCCCTTAAGATACTTCAATATCTTTCTAGCTGCTTCCAAGTGAGTCTTCTTGGGGTTAGCTTGAAATCTGGCACAAACACCTACGGCAAAGGTAATATCTGGTCTGCTCGCAGTCAGATACAAGAGAGAACCAAAAAGTAATTCATTTCTCCCATCATGGACATCTCAAACTGTCCCTGCATGAGCTCACCAAACTTCTCACACAGCTTCTTGTTAATGGATCCAAATATGATGTCATCAACATATATTTGGACCAGAAGGATGTCCTTTCCTTCTTCTTTCCTAAACAAGGTTCTATCAATCTTACCCTTAGTAAAACCATTGTCCAGAAGAAATTGAGATAGAGTGTCATACCATGCTCTGGGTGCCTGCTTCAGCCCATAAAGAGCTTTCTTAAGCTTAAACACCTTGTCACCTTGTTCAAAACCAGGAGGTTGTTCCACATACACTTCCTCAATGAGAATCCCATTAAGAAAGGCAGATTTCACATCCATCTGGTAGACTTTGAACTTCATGTGAGCAGCATATGCTAAGAACAATCTGATGGCTTCTAGTCTGGCAACAGGAGCAAATGTCTCATCATAGTCTATTCCTTCAGACTGAGAATAGCCCTGGGCCACTAGCCTTGCCTTGTTCCTAGTAATGACATCATTCTCATCTTTCTTATTTTTAAAAACCCACTTAGTGCCTATCACCTTTTGATGTCTTGATCTGTCTACCAGCTCCCAAACATCCTGTCTGGTGAATTGATTCAACTCCTCCTGCATAGCAACAATCCAATTTGAATCTTTCAGTGCCTCCTTGATGTTCTTGGGCTCAATCAAGGACACATAGCAACTGAATAAGGCAGCTAAGTTAAGAGTTCTCCTAGTCTGGACACCCTTAGTTGGATCTCCAAGGATTAGGTCATTGGGGTGATCAACCAGGGTCCTCCTTCCCGTGGTCTTGCCTGGTTGATCATCTTCTGCAGTACCTTGGTGATTATCACCACCTGCAGAAGAGCTTCCCCCTACAGGAGTTCCAACCTCTTCTGGTTCTGCTCCTTGTGAAGGCTTCTGCTTCAGAGAACCAGGAGATGGGTCATCATCTGAATCTGAGTCAAGAACAGGTGGATTGACTTTGATTACTCTGGGAGTAGTCTGATTCTGGGTCTCATCTGAAGACTTAGATTCCACCTTGCACTCAAAAGTAGATTCATAAAAAACAACATGAGGTGTTTCCTCCACACAAAGTGAATTCTTATTAAAAACTCTAAAAGCTTTACTGGTGCTGGAATATCCTAAAAATATTCCATCAGCCACTTTAGCATCAAAGGTTCTTAATTTAGATTTCCCATTGTCATGGATGAAACACTTACATCCAAAAACATGAAAATATGAAACAGATGGGGTTTTACCTTTCCATACCTCATATGGAGTCTTATTATGTCTCTGGGCAATCAGGCATCTGTTCTGAGTGTAGCAAGCTGTATTAATGGCCTCTGCCCAAAATCTCTGTGGAGTGTTGTATTCTGCCAGAAGTGTTCTTGCAGCTTCTTTGAGGGTCCTATTCCTCCTTTCTGCTACTCCATTTTGTTGGGGTGTTCTGGCAGCAGATGTCTCATGAAAAATCCCATGATCCTTGCAGTAATCTGCAATGTGTAAATTCAAAAACTCTGTTCCTTTGTCACTTCTGATTCTGACTATGCTCTGGTTCTGCTCATTCTGAATCTGCTTGAAGAACTCTGGCAGCTTAGTCATAGTTTCATTTTTCTTAAACAAGAACACTACCCAAGTGTATCTTGAAAAGTCATCTACTATTACTAAGGTGTACTTCCTTCCACTGAAACTAAGAGGAGAAACAGGTCCAAACAGGTCCATGTGAAGTAGTTGAAGTACTCTGGTTGTGGTTGTGCTCTGGACATCCTTAAAGGAAGTCTTGGGTTGTTTACCCTTCTGGCATGAACCACACACTTGATCTTTCTTAAACACTTCATTAGGAAGACCTCGAATGAGACCTTTTCTGGCAATCTTATTCAGTGTTTTGAAGTTAAGATGACACAATCTCTTGTGCCAAATCCAGCTATTCTCTGCAGATCCTTTTGCAACTAGGCAAGCATTTTTTGGGCAACTGTTAAAATCTGCAAGATAAATGTTACCCTTCCTCAAGCCTATTAGCAAAATATCATTATAATCAGAAGAGAAAACAGTGCATGAATCACTAGAAAACTTCACTGAGTATCCCTTGTCACAGAATTGGGATACTGAAAGCAGATTATGCTTGAGTCCTTCAACATAGTAGACTTCATCTATAGATACTCCATTGAAGGTCAACTTTCCAACTCCTCTGGTGACGCCATAGTTGTTGTCACCAAACATCACTCTTGGTCAATTCAATGGCTTGAAATCTTGGAGATTATCTTTCTGGAAGGTCATGTGCTTGGAACATCCACTATCAATGTACCAGACATGGTTGCTTGAAAATCCTTTCTCCAATGGACTCTTATCTACCTGCAGAGAAATCAATTAGGTCCCCTACTAGTGCTGGGTCCTGATTGGTTAGTTGCAGGTTTTGTAGGAATCCATAGATAAAGATCATCCCTTGATGGATGAGGAGATCTTATCTTCCTTCCAAATCTATCTACCAGCACATGTCCTCTGACAATGACATATTGAGCTACTGGTCTGATAAGGACACCTTTCCTATAAACAGGTCTGGTATACCTTTTCTCAAATTTGGCCTTTGGAATGGCCTACCTCAAGGACATGATCTTAAAGGTCTGGTTATAAGGATACATCCTAGAAGAACCATCTCTGGTGTCATAACTACCCAGATCAGTTGGTTTTCTATAGATGGGTCTGGAAGATCTCCTCTGGTTCTGATAATTAGACTGTCTCTGGTGGTTATAGTTCCTTTGAGTATACCTATTCTGGAACTGATTCCTCTGAGAAAACTGTCTCTGGGGTACCTGGTGCTGTTGAACATTGTTCCTTCTCTTGTAGTTATTACTCTGATTGGTATTCCCCTTTCTTGAGTGTTTCCTTTGAGGTCCCCTAATCTGTTTAGGTTCCCCTTGAGGATTTCTCTGAGGTCCTCCAATTTGAGTAATTTCTACTCCTTGGGACTCATTATTCATAGAACCATCAATCTTTAATGGTTCCCCTTTTTGACACTTATTCTCTAGCATCTTCTCTTCCAGAACAGTCAACTCTTCTGGACCATATGTAATGTGATTAACAGAGTGATTCCTTTTCCAGTCAGGATTGTGAACCACCTTGTAACCATTACCAGTTAAGTCTTTATCATCCCAGATTTCTACCAATTTACCAGCTCTTACAGACTTGTCTTTATTATAAAAGTATTTATGAGTTTTAGAGGAAATTCCAGAATATCCTAAACCACTCTTATCACAGATGCGCTGAGAAGACTCTGATATGATAGATACAACAGATGGTATCTTAGGAGCTTCTCTGGGCATGGGTATCTCCTCTATGTTGTGAGCAACTTGTTTTCCCTTGATAAGAGTCTGGTATTTTGCTCTGAGTTCAGTGATCTCATCTTCTTGAGAGTTCTTTTCTTTCATGAGTTGATCTACCAGAGTATCTCTTTCTATGATCTTATCCTGAAGTTCAGAGACTTCTTTGGAATGATCTTTCATGAGTTCTCTGGTGGATTTATGCTCATGAGAGAGAGATTGAACTTCAGCTCTGAGCCTACCATTCTCTTTCTCAAGTTTTTGACAAAGTTGGACACAATTTTGGAGATCTGATAGCATTTGTTGCATATCAGACTCTCTGGAGTTACCAGATGAATTAGAAGATTCAGTACATTTGGAATTTGATAAAACTAGAGTAGTTTCATTTACCTCAGTGATGTCTGCCATAAGACACACATCATCATCTGATCCAAAGTCAGAAGAAGAAGAACTGGAACTAGTATCCTCCTCCCCTGCTTCTGCCAGCAATGCTCTCTTATCTGCATATCTCCTATCTCTCTTGATTCTTTTCTCTTCTCTTTCCCTAGGAGTAAGCTGAGGACAATCATAACTGTAGTGACCAGTCTTGTTGCATGTGTAGCAGGCATTGTCTCCTCTGGGACTAGGACTTGGCTCTCTCCTCCTCTGGTTGTAGTCTGATCTGGCAGGACTACTCTCTCTTCTCTGGTAGTCAGGTCTGCCAGAGCTACCATCCCTCCTCTGATAATCTGATCTCCCAGAGCTGCCAGGGTTGTCATCTCTCCTCCTCTCTGGAGTTCTGAATCTGGTCTCCCTTGAGTCTCCAGATGTCTTCTCCTTCTCTGCAGGCTTGAAAGAACTCTTCCTGTCTCTGGTAGACTCCTTCCAATGCCTTTTGTACCTGCCATACTTTGAACTCATTTTATCTAATTTACGAGTTAGGAGTGCTACCTGCTCCTTGAGGCTCAAGTCATCTGCAGTAGACTCCTTTGGCTTTACATCAGGCTTGAGAGTTGAAGAGAATGCAACTCCTTTCTGGCCAAAAGAGGAAACCTCTTCTGTTTGATCCTCCTCTTGAAGATCATACTCGTAAGCTTTGAGATCAGACAACAGAAGATGGTGATCCAGAGTGTTGAGATCCTTGTTGTCCTTGATCACGGTGACTTTAATTCTCCACCTGCTTGTTAGTGAACGCAAGATTTTACTATTAATTTCTTTTTCAGAGTAGGTCTTACCTAAGGCACTAGCCTTGTTCAGGAGGTTTGTGAGATGCATGTCCAGCTGGTCAATGGTCTCGTCTGGTTTCATCTTGAAGGTGTCAAACGAGTGTTGAACAGCTTGGAGCTTGTTGTCCTTAATCTTCTCTGTTCCTTCGCAGAGAAGTGCAAGTTTGTCCCACATCTCCTTCGCAGTGACACAGGTTCTGACCTTCTCTATTACCTCCTTGGTGAGAGTGTTGATGATCTCGGTTCTTGCCACCTGGTCCAGGTTATATAGCTTTCTCTCATCATTATCAAGCTCATCTTTCTTTTTGAGGATTTTCTGCCTGGGGACTCTATCCTCTGCAGTCTTCTGGGCAGCTTCACTAGTTTCTTCTCTGGACTCAGACCTGCCACTATCAATGGGAGTCCAGTAAAATTGTATGGGGCCACTTTCAACCACATCTAGCATGCGGTGGTGAATAGCTCCAAGATGATTGCTCATCATGAAACTCCAGTGGCTGTAATCCTCAAAAGAGAATTCTGGGAGCTTACGGCTCTTGTAAGAAGATTTTGCAGACATTTTGATAAGAAATTTAGGGAAATAACAAGAACTTGAACAAAAGCACTTTAAGAGCAATGGATCTGCCCGGTGACCACCAAAAGCTTTACAAAGCAGTGGTCGTTGGACACACTGCTCTGATACCACTTGTTGTTCCCACTAGTTAGATTAATTGCGGAAGCTTAAGTTAAATGTCTTTCAAAGTCTTTTACAAGAGGGCAATAATCAACAAACAAAAAGTAAAGTAAAGCAATAAAGAACACAAGATGTATAGTGGTTCGGATTGAATATCCTACGTCCACTCTCCCTTATAACCAAGGGGTCTCACTACCAACCAACTCACAAACTTACTTACTGGAATTGGGAAGTACCAGTTCCTTCTTACAGCCTCTTTAGATTTGACTTCAATCTAAAGATCAACCAGCCAACAACCTTGTCTAATAGATGAACAGATTGTGGTTTGAGTAACTCCTTTAGAGTAGATAAATATTATGAACAGTAAGAGTGCTTGGTATGAATATCAAAAGCTTGGATCACTTATGCGCGTGTAGAGTCTCTAGAGCTTTTTCTTGAACTGCACTCTTGTATATATAGAGGGGATTAGGGCTAGCCGTTGGAGGGCTAATCCAATCAGATCCTCTATATAAGGAAGCCTCAATCAATCAATTCCCTAATTGATTGATTGGGTTGGTGGGATCCTTGGATTGATTATCTTCAAATACTTTCCAATCCTGATCATGTTGACTTGATTTGAATCACCAACGGTCAATAGCTTCCTCTGCCTAACTCTGATTCTCTCCAGAGAAGGCAGGACCAGACACCAGGCAACCTCGGTGTCTTCTGGTCCTCATCTGGTCAAGAACCAGAATACTCAGTAGAGTCAGGGGATCAAACTGAGCATCTTTTGTTCTACCAAACTCGTCTGGTCCGGACTCGTCTGGTCTGGGAAAGGTCCTCTGCCTCTGGTCATATCTCATCTGGTGAAGTCTTCTGGTGGAGTCCTCTGGTGAAGTCCTCTGGTGGGGTCTTCTGGTGACTCTTCTGGTGAAGTCTTCTGGTCTGGCAGTTCCCCCTAGACTAAGTCCTAATCTAGATCATCATCTGGCTAACAGGTCCATATGGTCCTATTACATCTTTTGGTTTGTTTTAACTCATCAAAACTAACAATTTTTATCCTAACAGTTGGGTATTGCTTAAGGCTACAGAAATACTTGTCAACCCAGTCCGAAGCCCTAACCCTTGTCATGTTCTCAAGTAGAGCTAGAGAGACGTCTTCATCGTCCTCCTCCTTAGGGTCCTCTATAAGGCATTCAGGGGTGGGGTCTTTAGGGTTAATTGGTTGGGATGAAGTGGATTCTTTGGGATCTTTGGGTGTAACTGGGAATTGAGATGGAGATGGAATGGATGATTCAGTGTGGGTTTCAGTGGGGATGGGGATGTTTGGCTCTGGCTGAGTGGGTTCAGGGTCATTTTGGTTAGTGGGAAGTGAAGTGGGTTAAGTGGGTTTCTGGGTAGCCTCAGGTTGAAGTAAGAAAGATGTATTGATAACTTCCCTTACTTGGGTCAAGTCTGAATCCTTCGCTTCAGATTCCTCCTCAACTACCTTCTTCAGCCCCTTCTTCAGCCTCTTCATCTTTCTTGGCTTAACAATCAATACCCCTCCATCCAAGACTTCATCGTCCGTCTCCTCAGCCTTAGGACTAGCCTGCTTGGAGGCTTCCTCAGTCACCTTCTTCCCCGCAATGACCTTTTGCTTCAGCACCACCTTTAGCTTGGTCACCCTCTCCTCGACCTTCTTCTTCTCTACTTCCTTCTCCTTCTCACGCTCAGCGAGCGTTGCCTCAGTCTCCTCATGTCCTCGGATGATGAGGTTATCAACATCCTCCAGGAGACTTCTCTTCACAGGCTTCTTGACCTTGGTCTCAGCCTTCTTCCTTTGACCCTAAAGGGGTGCGTTTGGGTCAGTGAGCCCCAAAATTTGGTAGGTATCAGCCTCCGAGGAAAACATGACCTTCTTTTGGGAATGGTCTGATGGAACGCGCCGGTGAAGGCGGTCCGTCCCCAAGATCATTGTTGGGATACCAAACATGTATAAACAATTAAAGACCTAAACATGCATCTAAAAACAAGTTTAGATCCGTTACCCTTGAAGACCGAGGCGTTGATTCCACTAATGATCTTCTAGTCTGTCTCCCAACCTCGTTCGTACACCGGGTGGACGGCGAACTAGCGAACGTGGAGAAAAGTGCCTCACAATTTCGTCTCCCTCTCAACCCCACTCACGAATTTCGGCTGCTGCACGTTTTATCTTAGAGTGCTAGGGCTTTAAGAACGAAATTGAAGCCTTTATATAGACTCCTTAAGTTTCATGGGCCAGACTAGGGATCTGTTAGAAGGTATAGGGGTTGGGCTCCTCACGGACCCAAATACTCTTATGTTCAGCCCAGAACATTTATTTGGCCCGTGAACATTAATTCATTCCACTAGAGAATTAATGTTGCACTCCCATCCTATCCCGAACCGAATCAGGGCTTCTATTAGACTCTATAATTCCCCGTGTTAAAGATATCACACGTCCATTAATTATTAAAGCTCCTGACCGCTTTAATTAATTAACATCTATTATTCCTTGAGTAGTACCACTCAACCTTGTTGTCGTACGGATATAATCCACCTGCAGGGTTTAATACGACAATCCTTTATGAGTTTCCTCAAGGGGACGTCATCAACCTGGATCACCAGGACACGGTGCCTTAATGTCAATAAATAGACATCGTGCAAACGATGTCACTACCCAAAATACATAGTGCGTTGAATCTAACAAGATTCTCACCCATAGTAAATCAAAGTAGTGAACAAGCGCTCCACATATCTAGATATCACAATTAGGGTTAAGAATTACAAGAGTCACCAAGACCTTTAGTTCTTCATAACAGTCAGAATAGAAGAACATGTCTTAACTGTGATCCATTCAATACGACATAGCGTACTAGTATGAACTAATGGCCAAGACAAGCCACTAACAAGTTCATACTACAACTTAAACCAATAGTTATGTCCAGAACTATCTCAGTTGTGAATACTGTTTATATCTTATAAGGAACTGACAATGTGATCTTCTGTGTGACTACAAACCCACCACATTATCTATAATATAAGATAAATGGACATACAAGTAATACAAGCAATTAATAAGATTGCAATAATGTGAAAAACCATTTATTTCAGATAATAAGGAAATCGAATATATCCATAAAAGCCCAACAAAAGTTTGCTTTACAGTATACACCAACAATCTCCCACTTATACTAAAGCTAAACTTTTAGTATACACATAAAGACATATCAATTCTCCCACTTATACTTAAAGTCTAGCTGGTATACATCGTAAACCAAGACCTTCCACATGCTGCTAAAAAACTTTCATCCCCAGAGTCTTTGTGAAAGGATCAGCCAGGTTGTTCAACGATGCAATTTTAGCTACAGCCACGTCTCCTCGATTTACGATATCTCGTATAATGTGGTACTTCCGCTCTATGTGTTTACTCGCTTTATGGGCTCTAGGTTCCTTTGAGTTTGCCACTGCACCCACGTTATCACAATAAATAGTGATACACCTTGGCATACTCTTGGACACCTCCAAGTCAAAAAGGAAATTACGTAGCCAAACAGCCTCTTTGGCAGCCTCTGAGGCAGCTACGTACTCGGCCTCCATAGTGGAGTCCGCGATGCATTTCTGCTTCACACTTCTCCAAGATATGGCTCCGCCTCCCAACATAAACACATAACCCGAGGTAGACTTCCGTTCATCTAGATCAGCTTGGAAATCCGAATCAGTATAACCCAAAGGAACAATACTATCTGACTGGTATACCAGCATATAATCTCGAGTCCTTTTCAAGTACTTGAGAATATGCTTGACAGCAGTCCAATGTCCTTGACCAGGGTTAGACTGATATCTTGCTACCATGCCGACTGCATAGCAAATATCAGGCCTCGTACACAACATCGCATATATAAGGCTTCCTACAGCCGAAGCATAAGGAACCTTAACCATCTCCTCTATCTCCTTCTGTGTCTTAGGACACATATCCTTAGATAAGGGAACTCCATGTCTAAAAGGTAGTAAACCCTTCTTTGAGTTCTGCATGCTGAAACGAGCAATCACAGTATCAATGTAAGATGCTTGAGATAAACACAACATTCTCTTTTTCCGATCACGAATGACCTTTATACCAAGAATGTACGATGCATCTCCCAAATCCTTCATTTGAAACTGCTCTGAAAGCCACACCTTTACGTCTGATAATACTTTCACATTGTTGCCAATGAGAAGAATATCATCTACGTACAGTACTAAGAATACCATGACGTCTCCGTTACTCTTCTTATACACACAACTTTCATTTTGACATTGTTCAAATCCAAAAGATTTGATCACCTCATCAAAACGAATGTTCCAAGACCTGGAAGCTTGCTTTAGCCCATAAAGGGACTTTTTCAGCTTCCAGACCAGATGCTCTTGGCCTTTATTCACATAACCCTCAGGTTGCCGCATGTAGATGTCCTTATTCAGATTTCCATTAAGGAAAGCTTTCTTGACATCCATTTGCCAAACCTCATAGTTCATGTGATTAGCTATGGATAAGAGAATCCGGATCGATTTTAGCATGGCTACTGGTGAGAAGGTCTCATCATAGTCGATTCCTTCTTTCTGGGTAAAACCCTTTGCCACCAACCTTGCTTTAAAGGCAATAACCTTCCCATCAGATCCTCTCTTACGTCTGTAGACCCACTTACACCCGATGACTTCCTTGCCATGGGGAAGTTCGCTTAGGTCGTACACTTCCATAGCATCCATAGATTCAATTTCTGAATCCATAGACTTGTGCCAAGACTCTGCATCTTTGTCTTGAGTTGCCTCTTTATAAGTCCAGGGATCGTTATCATCATGTTCATCGCTTGGAATCAAGTCCACAGACTCTCCCACAAACATGAAACGATCAGGTTGACGTACAACCCTCCCACTACGACGAGGCAATGCATGCAAAGGTTCATCAGAGTAATCACGTTGTGCAGTCTCTTGTGGTATTTCCTCTTGCACACTCGGTGTGCCATTGTCTCCCCTTAACTCATTGAGAATGATCTCACTATTGGACTTATGCTCATTTATATAGTCTTCCTCTAAAAATCGGGCATTAGTACTGACTATCACCCTCTGATCTTTAGGACTATAAAAATAACCACCTTTTGTTCCCTTAGGATATCCTACAAACAACCGTACTTCAGTTCTAGGTGCCAACTTATCAGCTTCCTTATCCAGCACATGTGCTGGACAACCCCAAATCCGAATGTGGTTGAGACTGGGCTTTCGCCCAGACCACAGTTCAATCGGAGTTTTTGGAACCGCTTTAGAAGGTACGTAATTTAGAAGGTACGCCGCTGTTTCCAAGGCATATCCCCAAAACGAGGTAGGTAATGAAGCATAACTCATCATTGATCTCACCATTTCTAATAGAGTCCTATTCCTTCTTTCAGCTATGCCATTCTGTTGGGGAGTACCAGGCGCAGTGAGCTGGGATGTAATCCCATTCTCTAATAAGTATTGCCTAAATTCATTACTAAGGTATTCGCCACCACGATCAGATCGTAGTGACTTGATACTCTTACCATGACGGTTCTCCACTTCTGCCTTAAATTCTTTGAACTTGCCAAAGCATTCAGACTTGTGGCGCATCAGATAGATGTACCCATATCTTGAGTAATCATCAATGAAAGTGACGAAATACTCAAAACTACCTCTAGCTTGAACAGACATAGGCCCACACAAATCAGAGTGAATCAATTCTAACACATCACTGGCCCTATTCCCCTTGGCCTTAAAAGGCCTTGAAGTCATCTTGCCTTCCAAGCAGGATTCGCAGACTGAGAATGGTTCCACTTGGAGAGACTCCAAAGAACCATTACTTACAAGTCTTTGAATTCTTCTCAGATTGACATGACCTAGTCTTAGGTGCCAAAGATATGTTTGATTCATCTTTGAAGGTTCTTTTCTCTTATTTGATGATGATGAATGAGTTTCAGTCATAGTACGATATGCACAAGTAACAGTGTAAAGACTGTTTTCTAACGTGCCAGAACAGATTAAAAAGTCATTTCTCATAATAACAACTTTGTCACTAAAAACAACTGAGCATCCATCCAAAAACAACTTCGAAACAGAAATTAAATTCCTCCGAAAACTCAGCACGTACAAAACGTTCTTTAATACTAAAACAGAATTAGAAAAACATAAGTGCACATCTCCCACTGCGACCACTGCTACAGTCGTAGCATTGCCCAAACTGATAGTAATCTCGCCCTCACTCAGTTGCCTTGTTTGCAGAAACCCCTGCAAGGTATAACAAACATGATCAGTGGCTCCTGTATCTACTACCCAAGAAAGGGCAGAACAAGCCGCAAAGCATGTTTCAACAACTAGAGCAAGAGACGTACCAGAGTTATCCTTTTTCAGGAGAGGACAATCAGGCTTCCAATGTCCTGTCTTGTTGCACTTGAAGCATTTGCCTTTCAGCTTTTTCACGCCACCAGAAGGCGCCAAAACCTTGCTCCCACTGCTTCCACCACTACTTCCACCAGCCTTTTTCTGAGAAGGCTTTTTCTTCTTCCCGCCCTTGGACGAAGAAGGTCCAGCCTGAACAGAAACATGAGCTTGTGGACCCTTACCCATGAGACCTTCCGCCGCAACCAACTCCGCAAGAAGCTCAGCTACAGAATAGCCCTTCTTACTCATGATTATGTTCAAACGGAAGTTTTCAAAGGATTTTGGGAGCGAGTTGAGGATCATATCGACCTTGGCATCACCGTCGATTTCTCCCCCGAGTACCTCTATCTCATTCAGATATTCCATCATCTTGAGATAGTGGTCCCTCACCGACGCTCCCTCTGGCATAGAGGTAGTCATAATTTTCCTCATAGCCTCAAAACGGGCAGCCCTATCTTTCTCACCAAAAAGCTCTTTTAGGCTCAACATCATATGTGCGGTAGTAGGCATGTTTTGATGCTGCTGTTGTAAAACATTTGACATAGAGGCCAAAATGTAACAACGGGCCATCTCATCAGCCTTGTGCCACTTCTTATGAGCCTCCTTTTGCTCTTCAGTGGAATCGGGTGCCAGATCGGCAGGAGCAGGAGTATTGAGCACAAACTTGTACTCATCTGCAACTAGAACAATGTCCAGATTTCTCTTCCAATCCAAATAATTCGGACCAGTAAGCTTATTTTCTTTCAAAATAACCATAAGCGGGTTGAACGTCATCTTATTAAATCTGAAATAAATTAAATGCAAGAAAGCATTAAAATCACATAAATTGAAGCATAAAATATTGGAAACCTTCAAAACCAACATTTAACACAACCTCCAACAGCCCAACAAACACACACGCAAGCCACGTTAGGATGGTCGTTTACGCATGTGTTCATTAACCAGACACCAAGTCTTTAATTTCAATATCACGTCAACTTATCCTTATGACGAATGAAATTAATAGTCGGACCTTAACTGGCCATGTGAATTAGAACAGGGACCCCGTTGGGGGGTTATATCAAAATTCACATCTAAGTGATGACCACAATTTAACTGTAAGCAAAATTATTCACTATTGCCGGGCTCATACCAAGAACACATCGCCAGTAAATAATTCACTACAGTTATCTTGCACTAATCTTAACTGATGAACTCATGAATAATACATCCGTTGGGGATGATCACACACTTCATCTAAAGATTAAAACATCTTGATTAGAAGTCTTAACTAGTAAGCTTGTGAATGTTGCATCCGTTAGGGGGAGACTCCCAAGGTCCCACGAGCAACAATCACCTTACTTAAAGACCAATTGTGGAGGCCAATGAATTAATTAAATTCTACTCACTTAGTCATTTAAAAATGAAGATTATTTGCAGGCATAGCAGGTTATAAAAAAAAATTATAAAATACAAACATGCTATAAAACGATAAATAAAAGCATAAATAAACGCATATCTATCGCAACCCCTTCTAAAACTTATCAAAAACAGCCTATGAAAGCTATTACAATGATAAATGAAGGGCGCGGACGGATGCCTCGCATCGGCCTCTCACGCAAAGCAAGAAACGGTCTCGAATGGCTCGAATTCACATCACCCGAACTAAACTGGCAAAAAACTTCATCAAGACGATTGAATTAGCTCTCGCCACAGGGGTCACAGCAGAGCTTACTTGCAGAAAACGGACTCCCGAGTCAAAAGTTATGGCCAAAACAGTGAACGTCACCGTCTAGGGCCAAAAAACCTTTAACACGAGAAACCTGAAATCCGTTTCCACATCCTCCATCCGACATCGCCCGCTCTTGTGATCATATAAAACAACCAATACAAGCGAACAAAACCCTAATACAGTGATCTATTGCAAAAGAAACCTATACTACCCACACTTATTATCTGGTGGGAAAAACGATTACAAAATCACACAAGGGTTGCGATAGAGAAACGATCTAAAACTACAATAACAGAAATCTAGAAAAAAATACACGTTTCAGGCAGAGCCAACAATCCACGAATCCTTGGCTTTGATACCATTTGATGGAACGCGCCGGTGAAGGCGGTTCGTCCCCAAGATCGTTGTTGGGATACCAAACATGTATAAACAATTAAAGACCTAAACATGCATCTAAAAACAAGTTTAGATCCGTTACCCTTGAAGACCGAGGCATTGATTCCACTAATGATCTTCTAGTCTGTCTCCCAACCTCGTTCGTACACCGGGTGGACGGCGAACTAGCGAACGTGGAGAAAAGTGCCTCACAATTTCGTCTCCCTCTCAACCCCACTCACGAATTTCGGCTGCTGCACGTTTTATCTTAGAGTGCTAGGGCTTTAAGAACGAAATTGAAGCCTTTATATAGACTCCTTAAGTTTCATGGGCCAGACTAGGGATCTATTAGAAGGTATAGGGTTTGGGCTCCTCACGGACCCAAATACTCTTATGTTCAGCCCAGAACATTTATTTGGCCCGTGAACATTAATTCATTCCACTAGAGAATTAATGTTGCACTCCCATCCTATCCCGAACCGAATCAGGGCTTCTATTAGACTCTATAATTCCCCGTGTTAAAGATATCACACGTCCATTAATTATTAAAGCTCCTGACCGCTTTAATTAATTAACATCTATTATTCCTTGAGTAGTACCACTCAACCTTGTTGTCGTACGGATATAATCCACCTGCAGGGTTTAATACGACAATCCTTTATGAGTTTCCTCAAGGGGACATCATCAACCTGGATCACCAGGACACGGTGCCTTAATGTCAATAAATAGACATCGTGCAAACGATGTCACTACCCAAAATACATAGTGCGTTGAATCTAACAAGATTCTCACCCATAGTAAATCAATGTAGTGAACAAGCGCTCCACATATCTAGATATCACAATTAGGGTTAAAAATTACAAGAGTCACCAAGACCTTTAGTTCTTCATAACAGTCAGAATAGAAGAACATGTCTTAACTGTGATCCATTCAATACGACATAGCGTACTAGTATGAACTAATGGCCAAGACAAGCCACTAACAAGTTCATACTACAACTTAAACCAATAGTTATGTCCAGAACTATCTCAGTTGTGAATACTGTTTATATCTTATAAGGAACTGACAATGTGATCTTCTGTGTGACTACAAACCCACCACATTATCTATAATATAAGATAAATGGACATACAAGTAATACAAGCAATTAATAAGATTGCAATAATGTGAAAAACCATTTATTTCAGATAATAAGGAAATCGAATATATCCATAAAAGCCCAACAAAAGTTTGATTTACAGTATACACCAACATGGTCATCCTCCCAGTCGAATGAGCACCCAGGAGAGGCGTGAGATATCAGCATGGAAAGCCTGGTCCCAAAATGATGGGCTCCTGAGACAGAAATGTCCTTCTTCTTCTTATCCCTGCTCACCTTGTCTACCGCCATTGAGGCAAGCTGGTCCAAAAAGTACTGCTCCCAGTTTGCCTCCACTTATTCAACAACATCAGCCATGATCTTGATCTTGTCTTTGCTGCGCTGCTCATGGGAACCAACATTTCCCATGATTATCTTGCTGACTATATCAACAAGTACTCTGAACTCTGGCTTCAGGTTATCTTTGTGCATACGGGCCCTGAATCCAGACGACCCTGTCTTGGTGAATCTCTCCATCAACCCCCCTTCGAGTTTTTCCTTGTAAGTCTTGGGGTTGATACCAGAGCAAGGTAACCCAAACACCTCCTTGATTGCATTCCTCAGGTCAATCTCATTCACTTTTTCCTCGAACACGTCTTCTCCTTTCTCGTCCTTCCCCTTGGGCACTTGCACAGTCACCCTGGTAAATAATTCACCACTCTTCTTGAACATTTTAATGTAAGCTTCCACAACTGCCTTCGGAAGCAACACATACAGCCTCTTGGTGAAATATTTCTTGAACCCGGCCTTCGATATCCAGTCCAAAACTGGTTTGATCTCCTTTACTTTTAGGCACGAACCTTCCATTGAGATGATTTGCTCTATGTGAATGAGCTTGTTCTGGACTACGGATTTGTAGTCTACAATAGTCCAAGCGTTGCTCGAGGTAGACATTTGATTTTTGGAAAGGTTTGAGAAATTTGCAAAGTAAGCTTTGAGTGAGAGAAAACTCAGTGAGCAAGTGTGTATTTGTGTAAGCGTAAATTTCTCAAATAGCTAATCACTTGATGTTAATCAAACAATTACTCTGACGTGTGGTTGAGATTAATCCTGAATTTGAAAAGTTTTTAAATGAGAGGCCAGGATAAATTCAAAGAAATCTCTTTGATCACGTCAGTCATATTTCGTAGAATACGGACATGTATGTGATAAAGTAACTGCGCCCATTAAATGCTCCGACGCGCATGGGTTTAAATATCAAAAGTCACGCTTTAAATGATAACGGACAACCTTTAATGCGACTCTCAGGATGAATGATTCAGTGAGACGGTTCAAATTCAAAGAGTCAGGATTAGAAATTACATACCAATCAGGGCAACATTGTAGTACCCTGATACCTTGTTGAGTCGAGTCTGATCCTGAGTTCCCCCTTCGACTCTGAACCTTAGTTTCCCCTTGATCCTACACTGACTTCTCACCCGGATCTACGAGTCCTAACTCCACTGATAGTTCCAAAAATCTTATTTCACCCAAAGGCTTAGTCAAAATATCAGCTCTCTGCCTATCAGTGTGAATCTTTTCCATCCTTATATCTTTCTTCTCCACATGATCTCTTATGAAATGATGCCTAATATCCACATGATTGCACCTTGTGTGAAGCATTGGGTTCTGAGTGATAGTTATAGCACTATTGTTGTCACAATAAATTAGGACTTCATTTGCAAACACTTGGTAGTCTCTCAATTGTTGCCTCAACAATAAAATCTGAGCACAACAACTACCTGCAACCATATACTCAGCCTCAGTTGTGGATATTGCAACTGAATTCTGCTTCTTTGAAAACCAAGAGATCAACTTAGTTCCTAAAAACTAACATGTCCCTGAGGTTGATTTCCTATCAATCCTACAACCTCCATAATCTGCATCTGAATACCCTGTCAGTTCTAGGTTGTCATCTGAAAGATACCAAAGTCCTAAGTTGACTGTCCTTTTCAAATATTTCAGTATCCTCTTTGCAGCCTCTAGATGACTTTTCTTTGTATCAGACTGATACCTAGCGCACACACCAACTACAAAAGTTATGTCAGGCCTACTCGCAGTCAGGTACAATAATGATCCAATAAACCCTCTGTACCCAGTCTGATTCACTGATACCCTATCAGTGTCAGGATCCATCTTCCAATTTGTATTCATTAGGATCCTAGCTGGATTGCAATTCTAAACACCAAACTCCTGAATCAAGTCTCTTGTATACTTAGCCTGATTGATGAAAATCCCTTGATCAGTTTGCTTGACTTGCAATCCCAAAAAAAAGTTCATCTCTCCCATCATAGACATCTCAAATTTACCAGTCATCAACTTAGAAAATTTCTCATAGAGATGATGATTTGGTGATCCAAATATGATGTCATCCATATATATTTGGACCAAGAGAATGTCATCACCTTCAGTGATCCTGAACAATGTCATGTCCATGGTTCCCTTCTTGAACCCATGGTCAGTCAGGAATTGGGAAAGAGTATCATATCAAGCTGTAGGAGCTTGCTTATGTCCATACAATGCTTTGTTAAGGTGATATACCTTGTCTCCAACCTCAAACCCTGGGGTTTGTTCCACATATACCTCTTCATTCAGGATACCATTAAGAAAAACACTCTTCACATCCATTTGACACATTTTGAACTTCTTGTATGTTGCATAAGCAAGGAACAACTTGATTGCTTCTAGCCTAGCCACCGGAGCAAAGGTCTCATCATAGTCTATTCCTTCAGACTGACAATATCCTTTAGCTACCAGCCTTGCCTTGTTCTTCACTACAACTCCATTCTCACCCTTCTTGTTATTGAAGACCCATTTAATACCAATAACACCTTGATCCCCAGGTCTATCTACCAGTTCCCCAATCTAATTCCTTGTGAACTGATTCAACGCCTCTTGCATGGCTATGATCCAGTTCGAGTCAGTGAGAGCTTCTTCAATATTCTGAGGCTCTTGCTCAGAGAGAAAGCAACAGAATGGTGTGCTCTCACCATGGAACCTACAGGTCCTTGTTGTTACGTGATTGTGATTTTGAAGAACTTTATGTGGCTATGATCGGATAAAACAAGATAAAGAACTGATATGTAAAGACTCAAAGGATTGCTGAGGGATTTAGGCTCGGCCTTAAGTTTCTCTCTTTATTTGTGAGCCCTTAGGCTCTATTTATAGTAATTCCTAGGTTACAATCAATTGCCTTAGCTATTTTTGGCTGAATACACAATGATTGCTAATAATTTGGTATCTTTTGCTAGTGCTTAGCCACTGGGATGAGGTGACCTCCATGTGCTGTATCTATGGGCCATCTCCTCTAATGGGAGCAGGGCAGTTAGCCTATTGGCTCTGCCTTCGGGTGCCCTTAAGTCATTTCCTACACCTGATATCTGATACTGTTGGTCCCGGTACAAGACTGATGAATACGTGTATGGGGGGGGGGGGGGGAATACACGTATACCAAATTTTCAAACATAAACCTTACTGAGTCCCCTTTTACTTAGAGTGATAAAGAACTACGAGCTGATAATATACCCACTGACTACACTTAGTGCGGGTCAGTTGGCTAACTATCAATTCAAGTTCAGTGCGGAAATGCGTGAGCCCTGATAGTTTAAAGTCTTGCTTAGTTTGCTTTCTGAAAACTTGATTACTCAATCCTAAAGTAGTGATTAGTAGGGCAGTGCTTTGTTTGATGATTAGGCTGATTGATTCAGCTTGATAAAAACCAAATGCTATGAATGAACAAGTAATATGACAAGCAAGCACAATATCAAAGCAGTAAGAACACAGGGAGTTTAACGTGGTTTAGAGACTCAAGCTCCTACGTCCATGGCCTAATTTAACAGGAAATCCACTCAAGGGATTCTTGTTTTTAACGTGCCAAGGTGCACCAAGACCAGCTACTCCTCACTGACCTATACAAACTCCTTCCTAACTCACTAACAACTTACTACCAACAAACCTAACTTAGGGTTTTGGTTTCAGTTTGGATTCCAACTAGGTTTGATTATCCTTACAAGACAAAGCTTTGCTAAGGATTGGATAATCACTCTAAGCTTAAGATATTGCTAGTACGCTCTTTGGAATACAGAATAACTCTCAGAAACTAAGAAATACTTGGGAAATTTAGCTGGTTTCGAGTGCTTCTTCTAAAGACTGAATGCTTTGAATGCTTGAGAGTTTGAGTAATTTCTGGCCTGGAAATTTCCCGTAACCTTGAATGGGTCAAGGCCTTCTGTATTTATAGGTGATTTGAAAACTATCCGTTGGAAGAGATAGCCTTCTAATCATCTATGTAGAGTGGCTCAAACGGACATATTTCCCATGCAACAGCCGTCCTTGCATGGATTTGGTAACTTGCATTTAATACGCCATTTAATGCTTGCCCGTTGAATATGCAGTCTTAAGTCAGTCTTCGTGTCAGGTTCCGTACGTGCGTGTCCTTCCTGGATTGGTCCACGTCATCAGGTTGGTGAGAATGTCAGAACTTATTCCTAGGCTTCAGGTTTGTCTTATTACATTCCTTTTGCATTGCTTGGCTCTACTCCAAGTCTTTCCCATAAACTCAGTATCATCTTGTTCCCTTCAAGACTGAGTTAGTAATGACCTCAGGGTCATACTCTTCATCACTGACACTTACTCAGTCAGCTTAGAAGACTTCCATAACTAAGTACAAAACCTAACCAAGACTAGCCTGACTAAGACAAACTAAGGCAAATCATCTTTTCAGGGGCTTTGGGATCTTAATCAAAACTGACAATGCCCCAACAATTTCCTCCTTTTTGATGATGCCAAAACACTGAAAAGATCCTCAAAACACTTAGAGGAAATATAAGATCCTATCTATAAGATAAGTCAGTCAGTGTTAGAGCAGTTCTTGATAAAATACAGAATTTAAATAGCAGCTAAAAAGACAATGAGTTTTTGTCTGTGGGCAAAGTAATAGATTTTATTGAATGATATGGAAATGGTTACAATGAATCTAATCTATTACAAGGAAGGGATGTGAATCACTAGACTAATCTCATTTCAGGCTTGAGTCCATAACCAGCATAGACTTTGATCTTTAACTCTTCAACTCTCTTAATCTGATTCACATATCCTTCAGCTTTGGCAATCTTCAACACTTCAGTCATTATGGCCTTTATATCATGCTTTCCAGTTCCAGGTACCAAAGGTGGTGGACGAACCACGAACTCAGGAGCTTTCACTTGGACTTGAGTTGCTTCAGCCTCCTCCAAGATCTTCTGAATCAGCTCAGGATGATTGTCCATCATATAGTCAGTGAAATGGGCATTGATATCTTCAGTGTCGCCCCACTTCTTCACCACATACCATAACTTGACAAACTCATCCCTCGCATCAGCCCAAAACTCCTTCAATGCCTCTGAGATGAACTCATCGACATAAGCTTCCCTCTGACCTGATTCCGGCCTTCTGACTTGTAGAATTGTTGACTTCCTAGCTGTTGGCCTCTTCCTGTACTTTCTAGGTTCAGGCTTCGCCTTCTTTCTCCTAAGTAAACTGATCACTGCATCGTCAAGTTCTCACTGTTGCAAGTCAGTGAGATCAGTTAGCTTCTCCACTTTCCTCTCCAACATGCGCATCTTCTCCTTTTGAGCTATGTCCCCCCTACGCTCAGCCTCAGATTTTTCAGAAGGAGTTCCCCATGCCTCAGCCGGTTTGGAAGATTGGAGTTCCTTAGAAGGTTCATTAGCCTTTGCCTTCTTTGCAGCCTCAGCCCTCAACTTTGCAGCTTCAGACTCATCTTCAGCCTCAGCCGCTTCCAGCCTGGCTGACTTCCTAACTCTGAGAACATTCCCCTCAGGGTTTGCCTCCGGATCAGCCTCAACCGTTTCACCTTGGTTGACTGCCTCAGATGCCTTAGGGCGGGATCTTTTTTTCTTCTTTTCCCCCTTTTTGGCATCATCATTGGCCTGGGATGGGAGTACTTCAACTCCACTATTGATGACGAATGAGGCTAATGATTGAACTTCCAGTACGCCCTCCTTCAGCATCTCAACTCCCGTGGCGATCCCTGTCCCAACATACGACACTAAACTAATATCAGCTTTTAACTTCTTCTCAAAGACCTCCATATTGTGTTGGAGACTTTGTTCAGCCTTGGTGATCCTTTCCTCCACCTTCAAGGACTTACCGCTGACCCTGCTCGCCTCAGCCAGTATCTTTGCCGACTCATCAGTTGCCTTAGCCAAAACCTCAACAACATTTTGAGAAGTCTGAGCTAACTTCCCTAACTCCAGCTCCAACTTGGACGCTGAGCCGTTCATGGCCTGAGTGAAGAGTGCTCCAGCCTGAACTGCAAGCCTCTCTACTGCCTGATTTAACTTTTCTTCTCTGAGCTCATCTTTTCTTTCAAGCTGTTGTAGAGTCTGCCTTAGCATCTTCTTTGTTCTCCTCTTCTCACTCCTCACTGACTTTGCCGTATCAGTCATTGTTCTCTTCAGCAGTATCAACTCCCTGTTGGCAAGGGTGTTGTATGCTGACTTGGTCCACTTGATGTGCTTTGCCAGGGCCTTGGCATCTTCTTCTTTCTCAGCTCGTAGCTTCATCACTTCCTACTGAAGCTCAGCTAGGTTCTCAGTTGTCTTTTCTTTCTTGACTTCGATAATACTGGTAAACTCAGCGCTTTGAACCCCAGTTATTAACACATCTTCGTCTCAAGTGGCATCGTCAGTGGCTAGCTGCTTTCCCTTGTCAGCCCCTGCATCCTCAGTCCCCTCTTCAAGGTGCACTGAAGGCAGTTGTCTTGAACTTTGGGAACTTGTCCCTCAGAACTAGGAGTCTCCTTAGATGCCTCAACATCATCCTCCTTTGTCTCAGGGTAGGGAATCCCGTCATTGACTGATGTCTCATTGGCAGCTGAGATGTTCTCAACATCCTTAGCCGTTGGTCCACCCTTGGCACCAACGTCTTTAGTACCTTCCCCCTGAGTCTGAGACTCAGGGATCATCTGATCCACTTCCTTCGCTGTTTCATCCACCATCTTCTCCATTGCTCCATCCTGAGCATCATCATCCTCCTCATCATCCTTCTCATCATCAGACCTGATGTCAGCTTGCATCCTCGACATCATCTCCATCACCAGCTGCTTCAAATTATCAAAGTTCAAGAGCTGCAGCCAGCTGGTGAGCCCAAAATACGTGCACAACCTTGCCTCCTCAGTTTCCCAGTATTCCCAGCCACGAGCATCCACAAGCATGTGTTGCTCCTGCATGTTAGACTGCTTGAAGTCCAACCATACCTTCAGCTCCACAACATTTGCAAGGAACTCTTTGTACCGGTTCAGCCCGGGCCAGCACTTGGCTGCCCACTCAGTGGCATTCCCCCTTAAGATGTTCTCCAGAATGCCACCAACCAGATTGGCATCCAAATCCTCCTTATCCTGCAACTCCAGAAAGGCATCCTCCTGATCTCCGATTTGTAAGGATTTGGGGCAATCTTTGGGATTGGGGTAAGATGGGAAATCTGCAGGGTTGGGAAGGTTTGGGTCAGAGGACTGGTCAGGCTCATGTATGGGTGAGGTTGTTGGCGCTGACTCAGATGGGTTAGGAAGGTTGTCAGGGGAGGGTGTTTGTGGCTGTTGGGGTGTAGGGTCAGGGTTGGTTTGGAGAGTAGGTTCAGAGTGTTTGGGTGATTGGGCAGGGTTGATCTCAGGCTGCAATATCTCAGCCGTCTCGATCGTCATTCTTACTACCTCCAAGTCAGAGGCTCGGGGAGAGCTTGAATCCTCCCTCTCACTCACCTCCGGCAAGCCCTTGGCTGGGGACTTTTTGGGTCCCTTTCTCAGTCTCTTCAATGGCCTCTTGCCCTGCTCCTTATCCATTCTGACGTCATCGTCAGTTCCCTTAGCCTCTGAAACGGCCCTCTTGGGATTTGACTCAGTCCCTTGTTTGGTGGCCTTTCCTGACAGCACCACCTTCACCTTCCTCTTCTTCACCTCCTTCACAGCAGCCTGCACATCAGCGCGCTCAGAAGTGATCTCCTCTTCCACTTATTTGCTCTTTTCAAAGAGCTCATCCACCCTCTCTATTAGGCTGGTTGCCACTTTCTTGGCCTTTCCAGCTGGCTTCTTAGCCTGACCCTTTGCCTTAGCATTGGGGTCAGTAAGCCCTAGCACAGAGTACGTGTCACTCAGTGATGTGAACATCACCCTCTTAGAAGGGAGGTTGTCTTCCAAGTCGAAAGTGTACCCAGGGCAGGCATGAGCGATCAGTATGGACAGCCTTGTTCCGTACGGGAGAATGACACTAACTGAGATGTGCTTTTCATCATCATCCATCTTGATCTTGTCCATAGAAGCCGATAGATCTGATCGAGGAGATACTGCTCCCAATTTGCCTCCACACCATCGACAATGGCTCCCATAATCCTCAGTTTGGGCAAGCTCAGTTGCTCATGTGAGCCTGTGGATCCCATAACAACTTTGGACACTAAGTCCATAAGGGCCCTGTACTCAGGCTTCAAGGTACCCTTGTTTTGACGCGCTCTAAACTCAGTTGAGCCCGTCTTGGTCCACTTTCCCAAGAATTCTCCCTCAGAATTCTCTTTGTATACCTTGGGGTTGATGCCTGAGGACGGAAACTCATAGACCTCCTTGATGGCCTTTCTCAAGTTGATGTCCTTCACCTCCTTGCTGTAGAAAGGTTCTCCATCCACATCTTTCTCACCAGTCGGTTTTAGAGTCGTCACCTTGGTGAAAAGTTCCCCCTTGTGTAGGAACATATTGAAGTACGCTTCCACCACCACCACCTTCAGAAGCACAGAAACTGGGCGCAAAGAGAAATATTTCTCCAACCCTGCCTTGGAGATCCAGTTAAAAACTGGTTTGATCTCCTCGACATTAAGACAGATACCTTCCATGGAGATAACTTGCTCCATGTGTGCCAGCTTGTTGTTGACAACATCCTCAAGCTTGTCGGTTGTCCAGTTGGAGTTAAGGAATGCTATTGATTTTGAATGAGAGAGAGGTTTTTCGAAAATCAGTGAGTGCTTGAGCAAGAGAATACTCAGTGTGCAGAAGTGCTTTGTGTTTGCGTAAAAACCTCAAATGGCATTCTTGATTGATTAGACTAGGTCAGTTACTTAGACGTGGGGTTGAGATTAATTCCTGAATTTGAAAGGTTTCGAAATGAAGGGCCATGATTAATCTCAGCATCAATCAATTACCCATGTCAGTCATATTCCGTATAAAATGGACACATATATGAAAAAGTAACTGAAGCATTAAATGCTCCGATGCATGTGGGTTTAAATATAAAAGGCGTGCTTTTAATGAAAATGGAATGCATTTAATAAAGATTTTTAGGACGAAGGACTCAGAAAGACGCTTGAAATTCACAAAAGTCAGGATAGAACTCATACCTGCCAGGGAGACATTGTAGCACCCTGAAACCTCGCTGAGTCGAGTCTAGCCTGAGTTCCCCCTAAACCCTACACTGACTGCTCTCCCGGATCTAAGAGTCCTGACTCCACTGACAGTTCCATAAATCTTGCTTCAGCCAAAGGCTTAGTCAAGATGTCAGCTCTCTGCCTGTCAGTGTGAATTTTCTCCATCCTAATATCCTTTTTCTCCACATGATCTCGAATGAAGTGATGCCTAATATCCACATGCTTGCACCTTGTGTGAAGCACTGGATCTGAGTAATTGCTATAGCACTATTGTTATCACAATAGATTAGAACCTCATTAGCAAACACTTGGTAGTCTCTCAATTGTTGCCTCAACCATAAAATCTTAGCACAACAACTACCTGCAGCCATATACTCAGTCATATTCCGTATAAAACGGACACATATATGAAAAAGTAACTGAAGCATTAAATGCTCCGATGCATGTGGGTTTAAATATAAAAGGCGTGCTTTTAATGAAAATGGAATGCATTTAATAAAGATTTTTAGGACGAAGGACTCAGAGAGACGCTTGAAATTCACAAAAGTCAGGATAGAACTCATACCTGCCAGGGAGACATTGTAGCACCCTGAAACCTCGCTGAGTCGAGTCTAGCCTGAGTTCCCCCTAAACCCTACACTGACTGCTCTCCCGGATCTAAGAATCCTGACTCCACTGACAGTTCCATAAATCTTGCTTCAGCCAAAGGCTTAGTCAAGATGTCAGCTCTCAGCCTGTCAGTGTGAATTTTCTCCATCCTAATATCCTTTTTCTCCACATGATCTCGAATGAAGTGATGCCTAATATCCACATGCTTGCACCTTGTGTGAAGCACTGGGTTCTGAGTAATTGCTATAGCACTATTGTTATCACAATAGATTAGAACCTCATTAGCAAACACTTGGTAGTCTCTCAATTGTTGCCTCAACCATAAAATCTTAGCACAACAACTACCTGCAGCCATATACTCAGCCTCAGTTGTGGATGTCGCCACTGAATTTTGCTTCTTACTAAACCACGAGATCAACTTACTTCCCAAAAACTGACATGTCCCTGAAGTTGATTTCCTATCAATCCTACAACCTCTATAATCTGCATCTGAATAACCTGTCAACTCTAAGTTGTCATCTGAAGGATACCATAGTCCCATATTGACTGTCCTTTTCAAATACTTAAGTATCCTCTTAGCAGCCTCCAAATGACTCCTCTTGGGATCAGACTGATACCTAGCACACACACCAACTGCAAACGTAATGTCAGGCCTACTTGCAGTCAGGTACAACAAAGAACCAATCAGCCCTTGATACTCAGTCTGATTAACTGAAGTCCCTTCAGTGTCAGGATCCATCTTCCAATTTGTCTCTTGTATACTTGGCCTGATTAATGAAGATACCTTGAGCAGTCTGCTTGACCTGCAATCCTAAAAAGAAGTTCATCTCTCCCATCATTGACATCTCAAATTTACCAGTCATCAACTTAGAGAATTTCTCACAGAGCTGATGATTTGGCTATCCAAATATTATGTCATCCACATAAATTTGGACCAAGAGAATGGCATCACCTTCAGTGATCCTAAACAAGGTCCTATCTGCGGTTCCCTTCTTGAATCCATGGTCTGTCAGGAATTGAGAGAGGGTATCATGCCAAGCTTTTGGTGCTTGCTTAAGTCCATAGAGTGCTTTTTTAAATGGTATACTCTATCTCCAACCTCAAACCCGGGAGGTTGTTCAACATATACCTCTTCATTGAGTACACCATTCAGGAAGGCACTCTTAACATCCATTTGATACACCTTAAACTTCTTGTATGTTGCATAAGCAAGGAACAATCTGATAGCTTCCAACTTGGCCACTAGCCATTGGTGTCATCATGTTTAGCCTTCCCTGTTGGTATTGCCAAGCATGATGGTACCCTCACTGACCAGTCTGAGGGCTCTTTGTCTGAGTCTTCTTCTGCTTTTGCTGAGGCTTTCTCTGGCCTGAGCTCTCAGGGACCTCCTTTGGTTGCTTTGCCTTTCCATTGGTTTTTGGCTTAGCAACCTTGGGGGCAACCCTGACTGAGTCAAAAGTTTCCTTGCCCTTATCAGTTTGACGGGCCTGAAGTACAACCTTTGGTGCACTTTGGCCTGCCTGAACAAATACCCTCTTAGTGTTGCTCCCTGAAGCAACATGAGATGACCTTGTGAGGATTTCTTAGGAACATATCCAAGTCCCATTTTCTCGTTCCCAAGCATCTGGCTGTTATTTATTTCCTCTCTAGCCACTGAGGATTTATTCATTGCTGCAACCTTTTGCTTGAGTGAGTCCTCACTCTTTTTCAGGATTTCATGTCTGGCAAAGAGGTCATCAAACTTACTCTTAAGTACTTTCAGTTCTTCCTTCCTGACCAACTCTTCATCAGCCAGTTCCTTCAGAATCTTCTCTCTTGGGAGACGCTCAGCATTGATTAAATCAATCTCCTGAGTTAGTCTCACAATCTGAGCAGATTCTTTAAGATCAAACTGAGTGAGCTGATCATTAAGGCTCTGGACCTCAGTACTTAATTTCTTGTTCTCATCTACCAAGAAGACATTATTTTCCTGCAGCCTGGAGAAATCAACCATCAATTGATCCAGGAAGATCTAAAGGTTCATTTCTCTGACTGACTTTGAGCTAAGCTCAGGATTTTGACCAGTGTAGGAACCACACACAGAGTTAGATGTTACCTCAGGTTCCTCCATTGCCATAAGGCAAACATCATCATACTCATCGTTGGAAAAGAGTTCAGGCGACCTCTCCTCAGGACCATTCGAGTCAGTTGCATCCTCAGCGAGCATGGCTCTCCGGTCAACAAGTCTCTGGTCTCTCATGGCCCTCCTGTCCTCTATTTCCCTTGCACTCAGCTTCGGATAATCATACTGATAGTGCCCGCTCTTGTTACAGTTGTAACATGTTGCTTGCTCATCTCCTCTTTCTTTTCTAGGTTTAGGGTTCCTCCTTAAGTCAGGTTCCCTTTGTCTTGATGAGCTTTTAGTCTTCCATTAGTGTTTGTCATCAAGAGTACGTCTCTGTTCATCTCTACGATCGGGCTTTGGACCTGAATATCTTCTTTCATCGCCACGATCTCTCATCTGGCCAGTGTTTCTCCTTTTCTAATATCTCCTCGAGCTTTGGTGGGTTCCTTCAGGTTTCCTGTCACGTGAGTCCTGATAAAATTTCTTATAACGACCAAACCTGGAATTAAGCTTCTCAAAGCATCTGGCCATCAGGCTGTACTCCTCAGCAAGCTCTTCCTTGCTCGTCTCCATCAGTGACTTTGATGAAGACTCAACAGGTTCAGACCTGGCCTTGAACGCCACACTTTTCTCAGGAGTTTTCTCTTTCTCTTCCTCTTCCTGCTGAACTTTCTTCTTTCTCTTGTTGAGATCATATTCTAATGCTTTGAGCTCTGAAAAAAATAAAGCAGAAGTTATGTTACTCATATCCTGAGTGTTCTTAAGCATGATTACACTGTTGTCCCATCTCTCAGGAAGGGCATTCAGGATCTTTGAAGCAACATCTCTCTTAGGGACATCCTTGTCCAGCATTACCAACTCATTCATCAACTTGATGAACCTTGACTCCATCTGATCGATAGTCTCATCAGGTAGCATCTTGAACGCTTCAAACTTCTGAATAGCAATGTTTCTCTTGTTCTCCTTTATCTTTTCTGACCCCTCGCACATCCTGGTCAGCTCATCCCAAACCTCCTTTCCCATCTTTAAGTTCATCAGCCTTGCTGACTCCTCGAAAGGCACCATATGAAAAATGATGTTCCTGGCCACATTGTCCAGTCCCACCATCTTGATTTTGTCATTGGTCATATATTTCCTTTCTTTAGGAACCTGTACGCCAATCTCAAGATGTTCATACCTCAGTCCTCTGACATTAGGGATAGTAATCTTGATCGGTCCTTCCTTGAGAACACGCGACATCTGGTCATGGATGGCATCTAGATGTGCCTCAAGTCTGAACTTCCAATAAACAAAGTTAGATACAGAGAATTCAGGTAACAAAGCTTCAAGTCTCCTCGAAGTCATGATGATGCAAGTTTTATGTAAAAGCAAACTCAGATCTGTTCAGTGACCACCAACAGTTTCTCCTCTAAAACTATTAGTATTCAAAGTCAGTGTTCTTTTGAACCACTGCTCTGATACCACTTGTTGGTCCCGGTACAAGACTGATGAATACGTGTATGGGGGGGAATACACGTATACCAAATTTTTAAACTTAAACCTTACTGAGTCCCCTTTTACTCGGAGTGATGAAGAACTATGAGCTGATAATATACCCACTGACTACACTTAGTGCGGGTCAGTTGGCTAACTATCAATTCAAGTTCAGTGCGGAAATGCGTGAGCCCTGATAGTTTAAAGTCTTGCTTAGTTTGCTTTCTGGAAACTTGATTCTCAATCCTAAAGTAGTGATTAGTAGGGCAGTGCTCTGTTAGATGATCAGTCTGATTGATTCAGCTTGATAAAAACCAAATGTTATGAATGAACAAGTAATATGACAAACAAACATAATATCAAAGCAGTAAGAACACAGGTAGTTTAACGTGGTTCAGAGACTCAAGCTCCTACGTCCATGGCCTGATTTAACAGGAAATCCACTCAAGGGATTCTTGTTTTTAACGTGCCAAGGTTCACCAAGATCGGCTACTCCTCACTGACCTATACAAACTCCTTACTAACTCACTAACAACTTACTACCAAAAACCTAACTTAGAGTTTTGGTTTCAGTTTGGATTCCAACTAGGTTTGATTATCCTTACAAGACAAAGCTTTGCTAAGGATTGGATAATCACTCTAAGCTTAAGATATTGCTAGTACGCTCTTTGGAATACAGAATAACTCTCAGAAACTAAGAAACACTTGGGAAAGTTAGCTGGTTTTGAGTGCTTCTTCTAAACACTGAATGCTTTAAATGCTTGAGAGTTTGAGTAATTTCTGGCTTGGAAATTTCACGTAACCTTGAATGGGTTCAAGGCCTTCTGTATTTATAGGTGATTTGAAAACTATCCATTGGAAGAGATAGCCTTCTAGTCATCTATGTAGAGTGGCTCAAACCGATATATTTCCCATACAGCAGTTGTCCTTGCATGGATTTGGTAACTTGCATTTAATGCGCCATTTAAGGCTTGCCCGTTGAATATGCAGTCTGAAGTCAGTCTTCGTGTAAGGTTCCGTACGTGCGTGTCCTTCCCGGATTGGTCCATGTCATCAGGTTGGTGAGAATGTCAGAACTTATTCCTAGGCTTCAGGCTTGTCTTATTAAGTTCTTTTTGTCTCGAGCACAACGGTCTTGTCCTGACGCTGACATTCCTTTTGCATTGCTTTGCTCTACTCCAAGTCTTTCCCATAAACTCAGTATCATCCTGTTCCCTTCAAGACTGAGTTAGTAATGACCTCAGGGTCATACTCTTCATCACTGACACTTACTCAGTCAGCTTAGAAGACTGCCATAAGTTCAGGATGGTGCTCTTCGTCTTCAGGCTCTTAGTCTTGATTGTCATCAGTGAGTTCTCCTATCACTGAGTACCTGTGAAGTATAAAATGACTAAGTACAAAACCTAACCAAGACTAGCCTGACTAAGACAAACAAAGCAAATCCTCTTTTCAGGGGCTTTGGGATCTTAATCAAAATTGATAATGTCCCAACAAATACTGCAGTCGCCCTTTCCCCAGGTGCGGGCACATTTGCAGGTTTGCAGTTTTGTCCTTCTTAGATGCCAAATCTCCAGCTGTCTTACCCGGACGAGCTTATTAGGAGCTCATCCTAATTCTCGAGGCGAGGCCCATCCCGACGTGGCCGGGATGGAGCAGAGTTGCTTGAGGCGGCGAGGTCGCTGCTTGGCAGGATCACTGAAGAGGCTTGGCCGCTGGAGAGGCGAGGTCGCCGGAGAGGTGAGGTTGGCATCGAGGCTAGGTCGTTATTGGGGTGAGGTTGCCTCAATTACCGAGGTCGGGGTAGAGCACTTTTTACCCCTACAACAATTGCCCATCAGCTTGGTCGCTGAGTTCGGGAGGTGCCTAAGGTGATTATTCACAAAAGGTGAGACCTCGGCTTCATATTCTTGGTTTCCTTAGGAAATCCATGAGTGAGATCCTTTGGGGATCTTTGTAACCAGCGCCAGTCCACGTATCATGGTGTGGTTTGAGTATTTCAAACGGTGGCTGACTTGGTGTGTGAGACCCTTCAGAAAAGCGTCGGTTCCTTCATTGCTTTAATAAGGGGGTGTAATGATGGCCTGAAAAGTGCCTGTCTTTTCGACTGGATGCGCCTTTATTAGAAAGGCATGATCATTTGCGGTCGCGTCCAGCGTGTATGTCTGAAGACGAAGAGTCGTCTCTTTACTTGTGATCGCTATCTGCAAATCTGCCCCCATTTTTCTCCTTTAAAAGGGGGCTTTCCTTCATTCTTTCACATCTTTCGCTTCCCGCTTCTTGTCATCAAAATTCCTTGGCGATTTCATCTTCTTCTAAGTAATCTCTAGTTTTCCTCTTTCCCTTATTTTCAATTTCACTAAATGGTCGACGATGGGGCCTGTTCCTCTGGGCCAAGGGGTAATCTGTTGCCCCTAGTTTCCACCCCTGGGACTCTGGGTTCATCTGCCGGTGGCCCACGCTTGGCCAATTTCGTCGATCCCTCTCCGCAATCGGCTGGGGAGGACCGTGAGATTGACGGGAATTCTGCAGAGGCTGGGGCCTCTAGTGATCCGGCGGCCACAAGCTATGGTGAGGAGTCCGTGTTTGAGTATGCTCAGAATACGGAAACCTACAATGAGCAGGTGCCTGTGGCCTACCAGGCCCGGGAAGAATTTGTCGATCAAATTGTTGGCCCTCCTCCGGTGTTTGACTATGCCGATTACTTGAGGAGGCATCCCTACGTGTATCGGAGATAGAATCCTCGATCGGTGGGGAGGGTTGAGAGGTCCGAATGGTTCGCCTCCAGGGACGAGTGGGCAAGTACTCTGACGGCTCCGGAGTTGGCCACCTGGAGGATCCGGTGGGAGGTTCCAGTTGACGTGCATCTCTACGCCCCAGATCCGACGAAGAGAGCGGATCAGCCGCCTCCAGGTATGGTCGTCGTTAATTACCATACCATGGAGATGGTGTTTCGTTCCCCCTTGCACCATAACCTGGTTTATCTCCTAAATTGATGGGACATAGCGCCGGCGCAATTGCACCCTAACTCCTGGCATTTCGTCCTTTCTTTCTTCACCCTGCTCGGTCTGCAGCGGCTCTATCAGATGCCCAACCCTGGGGAGGTCAATTTCCTTTTTGGGTTGAACTCTGAGTCCCACTATCCGGGGGATGTCTACGTTCGGGGTCGCCCAAATAGGACGTCCTTGGATAGGATCATCCTGGGGATCCCGCTGAAGTTGTATGATTATGCGCATCGGTGGTTCTGGGTGGCCGGTGCTTGGGGGCCGACGGATGCCTCTGGCCAGGAGATGGCTGTGCCCACGGCCTTTCGTTAGAAGATGAAAAGTAAGTCTTGCTTGCTTTCCTTTGAGCACTTTGTACTGATCTAATTTCCCTTTGTTTCCTTTACAGGCTATCTCGTGCCCCGCTGTGAGAACCTGAATTAGGATTTCGATCTCGCGCTCTGTCGCATCGAGAAAGTCTCTGCCCTCCAATGCCAGACGGTTACCCTCAATATGGCCAAAGCACGACACCAAGCCCGATTCTTCTTATTTTCTCGTCACTTGAACCAGGAGGCAGGTGCGTATTCTTTCTTGAAGCTATGACTGTTTTTACTTCTTCGCTGTGCAGTTCTGATTTGATATTTTGCACTCTTGATACTGTAGGGCCCAATTTTCCTATGTATTCTCGTTGCCCTTCTCAAGTGATGTCGAGTGCTCCGGGAGTCTTTGCGGCTATGCGTCGTGGTCGCAGGGGGCAAGGAGGTGCCCCAATCCCGCCGGTCGCGCCCCCGCCCATTCCGGAGGGGATCCCCCTCAGGCAGGTGAGTCTAGAAAGGGCTCGCCTAGCCTCGCCGTCTCCGCCATCCGTTCCTTCGAAGAGGAGCCGCGAAGGAAGTGGTAAGGAGGGAGGATCCCAAGGGCCGAAGGAGAGATCAAAGTGAAGGAAAACCCGAAGGGTCTTACTTTTTGATGATGAGAATGACGATGTGATTGAGCTGGATGAGTCTGATGATTTGAGCCCCTTGGAAGGAGAGCCCGTCGATATAAATGCGCTGCCAGTTGAACAAAATGCCGATGCTACCGAGCCCACCTCGGCTGGGACTGCGGGCAGAGGGGGAAATGCCCCTGAGCCAGCCATGCCCGTGCCCGATCCACCTGTGCCACCGGTGCCTGCCCCGACTGGACCTATCCTGGGCCACGATCCAGAACGAGTGTGGAGGTATGAGCTTAGATCTTGAATTCGTTTTAAGCTGTTATTTTGTTTCATTTCGGGCATCGGTGTTGAACTATTGTGTTGTACTTGTTTCTCAGGCTGTTGATTGATGATCCCAACCATCTGGCCCCAATAGTAGACTTCTTGTCCTCCAATCGCACCAAGTCCTCCGAGGGCTTACCCCTGCACCTTGCTCGGGCAATGCGGGACATCCCTATGGCTTGGACTCACGAACTTGAAGCCATAGTCACTAATCCAACCTCATACAACTGCTTTTTTACCACCCTTCTACTCTCCAGTCAACTAGCAACCATAGCGCAGTAAGCCGTCTTCCGCCGTGATCAGGAGGTGGACGAAATCCTCGCCCTTCGACTTCGCTTGAAGGATCTGGAAAAGAAAAGGGCTTCCTACCAGTCTCGGCTTGGTGGCAAGGTGAAGGAGCTAGAGGATAAGGTGGCGCAGATGGAGGTGTCTCGAAGCACCGAGATGGCGGTGGCTGATAGGTAGGGCATGGAGAGAGGACGGGCGGCGGCGATGGCAGTGTTGGAGAAAGAGGTGTCTAATACCGTCAAGCATGGAACAGAGGCTGGTCGGATCGAGGGAAGAGAGGCAGCGGCAAAGGAAATCTGATGGTACCGGGTGGAGGCTCTAGAGGCTAAACATGCCAAGGAGGAGGCGGAGCGCGCCGTGGAAGAGACACAGAATGAGGTGGAAGCCCTCCAGCACCAGTTTGCCAAAGATGTCGAGACCATCAAAGACTTGATCGCCACTTCTGAGAAAGTGTGAGCCATGCAGGATGCCAGTCGTGATGACCCATTCTTGGACCCTGCCTAGATCGTGGAGTTTGCTTATTATAAAGCCTTGTTGGTCCCACTCGATTGATAAATTGCGGAAGCTTAAGTTAAATGTCTTAGACAACTTCTTTTTACAAGAGCAGACTATAAAAAACAGGAATTTAAATGCAGAAAATATTAAATAAGACCGGATATATAGTGGTTCGGATCTGAATATCCTACGTCCACTCTCCCTTGATCAAAGGGGCCTCACTATCTAACTAACAACCAACTTACTTACTGGAATTGTGAAGTACCAGTTCCTTCTTACAAACTCTTTAGATCTAACTTCAATCTAAAGATCAACAGCCTTCAACCTTATCTTGTAGATGAACAGGTTGAGGTCCAACAACTCCTTAAGAGTAGATATATAATATGAACAATAAGAGTGCTAAGAGTGATTATCTAAGGCTTGGATTGTGACTTATGCGCGTAGGGTCTCTCTAGATCTTTTTCTTGTGATTGCACTCTTGTATTTATAGAGGTGATTAGGGTTAGCCATAGGAGAGCTAATCCAATCAGATCCTCTATTTAAGGAAGCCTCAATCAATCAATTCCCAAATTGATTGATTGGGTTGGTGGGATCCTTGGATTTATTATCTTCAAATACTTTTCAATCCGATCATGTTGACTTGATTTGAATCACCAACGGTCAAATGCTTTCTCTGCCTAACTCTGATTCTCTCCAGAGAAGGCAAGACCAGACACCAGGCAACCTCAGTGTCTTCTGGTCCTGATCTGGTTAACAACCAGAATACTCAGTAGAAACAGGGGATCAAACTGAGCATCTTTTGTTCTACCAGACTCGTCTGGTCCGGACTCGTCTGGTCTGAGGAAGGTCCTCTGCCTCTGGTCAGATCTCATCTGGTGAAGTCTTCTGGTGGAGTTCTCTGGTGAAGTCCTCTGGTGAAGTCTTCTGGTCTGGCAGTTCCCCTTAGACTAAGTCTTAATCTAGATCATCATCTGGCTAACAGGTCCAGATGGTCCTATTACATCCTCTAGTTTGTTTTAACTCATCAAAACTATACAATATTTATCCTAACAATTTCCCCCTTTTTGATGAAGTTAAAACACTACCAGAACTGATCAAAACATAAGACTTAAGCATAAAAATAGTAAAGGATAAGACCTTAGAATAGATCTCATCTGGCAAACAATTAAGACAACAAGAGGTTGTCTTTTGAACATAGAAGATATGAAATTTTCATTAATAATAAGGACAAGATGATTACAAGTTACATTGAAGTTCAGAGTCCTATTCTATGCATATCTCCTATTTTCCTTGGGCACAAGAAACCAGTCAAGGAACCTATCCTGGACGGCCTTCAACTCGGCAGAAGATGTTGGAGTGAAGTTGACCAACACCTTTGTCTTGTACAATCTCTTCAGCTCAGCCCAATCAACCTGGTCTCCTACCATGGGTGTGTTGAGATAAGTAAACTCAGGAGCAGTCACCTCCAGGTTGAACTCAATGGTAGAGTCCATCAATTGCTTGTACAAATCTGCATCATAAGCTTGCATCCATGAGTGAAAGGTTCTGTTGATCAGCTCATCATCCTCTGGTGCTGGCCTCTGGATATAATGTTGAATGAACCAGAGAGTCTTTGCCTCCTTCCATTTCTCAATCAAGGGCACAGGCACAGTAGAGTCAAAAGACCCTTCTGTCCTGAGAGGCAAAATGTTCATCACCTCAATAGGAACTTTCCTCCTCTGACTAGATCCACCTGCACCAGAAGAAACACCAGCTTGTCTGCTCTTCTTATTTTGCCTCCTAACATATCTGAGCCTCTGCTCTTCATCTATGTTCTTTATGATCCTTGCCTGCTTCTCCTCTGGAGTCTCTTCCTTATATCTCTTTTGTGCTTCTTCAACAACAATCTCAAGGAAGCTTTTCTTGACTTTCCTGATCTTCCTCTTTGCAGGTCCAGAGATTGAAATGGGATCCTGCTCTGCTTCTGAGGAATCCTCTTCTGCAGCAAGCTGCTTAGCCATGGTAAGAGATTTAAGCTCTTCATTCTTCTTCTTCTGCAGCTCTGCCTGGGCCAAGGTGTTCTCTAGTAGGTCCAGACGAGCTCCATGGCTAAAAAGAGTTTCATTTGTGGTCTTCGCCAGATCAGTTCTGGCCTTCTCTTCCCCCTTTTTAACTTCATCAAGGAGGGGCTCCACTACCTGCCTTATAAGATCAGGTAAGGCAGTGTTGGAGGAAGAGTGAAGATCACGCAGCTGCTTTGCCTCCTCCAGGTAGGCTTTTGATTCAGCAACAAGCCTTTCCTGCTTCTCTAACATCTCCTGGAGGGAGTCCTTCATCTTAGCAGTCTGGATCATCTGGCTGGCCATCTCAACCTTCAGCACAGAGACTGGTCTCATCTGCTCCAGCACGTGCTCCTGGAGCTGCTTCTGGCTGTGCATAACATCCAGCTTGACAAAGAGGCCATTTACCTTGAATGAGGCCTTGACTTCAGCCAGAGTAGACTTGATTTGCTTAAGGAAAATCCTCCTCTCCTGCCGGATCTGGTGCTCTATCATAGCAGGGGCCATGTGTTGAATTGCTTTAGAGAAGCGCCCTATCTGCATGATCTGTTCATTAAAGAACATCTTCATCTTCTGGAGCACGGCAGGAGACATATCAAAGTCTTCCTCGTCTGAGTACAGCTCTGGAGGGAAGACAAAGTGAGGCCCAAACTTGTAAGAGGGGCCCTCTGGAGTGAGCATTACCCCTCTCTGGATGAGCAGGGTGCGAATCAAGATTTTGGCTGCACCAGGGGTCTCCAGCTCAGCTGGGTTCTGAATATTCATCTTCTGCTTCAGCTCAATCTCCCAAGCAGTGAAGTTGGAGGGACCCATTTTCTCAAGCAACAGCATAAGGTCCTCCACATCTTCAAGTCTGGCCTTGCTCCAGACCTTGGCATCAGTCAACTCTGCCAGAAGTGGTAAGTGCTCCAGAAGATCTGGGAAATGCTCTCTTAGCCAGAGCTGAGCACTCACACTCATACTCTGCCTAATGGGACTCATTTCTGCAGATGAGAAAGTGAAGGGTTTGGGCCCAGAGGCAGGGGAGGAAGGTTCTAAGTTAGCAGGCTCAAGTGAAGCTTCCTCATCTTCACTATCATCGCTTGTTAAACAGGTGAGAGAAGGGGGAGGGGCAGGGAATCCCAGAGCCATAGAAATGGTTGGGTCCTGGTCTGTATGGGATTGGGGAGAGGTAGGGTTTTGAGAGGTGGAGGTGGAAGGAATGGGTTGCTCTGCGCCAGAAGAAGTTGGGATCTCTGGTACAGAGGGTGGGATTGGAATTTGTGAAGTGGAGGTGTTTGAAAGGGGAATATCTGCACCAGAAGAGGTTGATGGCACCTCTGGTAAAGAAGCTGGGGGAGAGGGATTTGTATTTAGAGGTATTTGGGAAGGTGGGGGAGAAGGTGTTTGAGTGATGGCTGAAGTAGTGTATATTGGTGTGTCTGGTAAGGTCTGCTCTGTTGATGATATAGGGGCACCAGGAGCAGAAGATATGGGTTTTGTTTGGGTGTCTAGTGGTGAAGTACTCAGCAGGCACAACGGGCTCTGGAGCAGAAGCATCCTCCATCATTTGAGAAGCCTCATCAATTGCCTTCTCCAAGGCCTCTCCAAGATCAGAGCCAGAGTCTAACTCTTGAAGAATGGCTCTCTTGGCCTTGGATTTCTTCTTAAGAGGCTCAACCTCTTCTTCCTCTTCTTCCTCTGATGGCTCATCCACCAGAAGAGTTTTCTTGGCCTTTCTGCTAGTTCTGTGCTTCTTAGCAGAGCCTCTCTTGGCCTCCTCTGGCCTCTTCCTCTTGGCTGCTCCAGCCTTCTTAGCAACCTCAGCAACTTCACCCTTCTTCTTCAAGATATTTAGAAGGGGAATCTGGTCCTCCTCCGAGGAACCAGAGAAGACAACTGTTGAGGAACCAGTTGCTCCAGCAGCTTGCTTCGTACTCTGCTACTTCTTCTGCTGCTTCTGCCCCTTAGTAGGTGAGGGAATTGCTTGAATAGGAGGGGCAGGGATGGCTTGCTCACCATCAGAATCAGGATGGCCATGAAGGGGACCATCCTTAGAGAACATAATTTTGGACTTATGGAAGCCCTTACACCAGGAATGTCTCCACTTCTTCTCTGGAAGGATTGAGTCTAAAATTAAGGTAAGCTTTGTACCCAATGATACATTAGCATTGAACACAAACTGTTGCTCTTCTGGCAACTGGGGGCATTCTTCCTTCTGGACCTTCACCTTGTTCTTTCTCAGCACTCCCCAGAAAAACTCAGCACAGTTACATTGGGCACCATCCAGAATGGCCCTCATAATACAGAGCCTGCCAGTGAAGATGGCATCTGTGCTATGGCTCTCGCACATGAGAATCTTCACCACAATGTCAAATAAAACCTTATACTTCTGCCTAAGATGCTTGTCCAAGAAGCCCTTAGTAATATTCTGGCATGAATTTCTGGTAAACATCTTGAAGGAATCCAACGCCTCTCCTTCTTTGTATTTCAATGGATCCACACCTTCTGCAGAAAGGTTACCAAAAAGGCTACAGAAGTCTGCCTTCGAGAAAACGACATCCTCCGAATCAATCTTGGATGAGATATGGTCTTCATGGATCTTCATCCGGATAAGGAACTGAGCAGCATATCCATCCAAGGTGTGGAGATCCTTGGGAACCTTTGAAATCAACTCCTCCAGCCCAGAACGTCGGAGTAGCTCCAAAATCTCCAGTGCGGCTGGATTCTTGGTGGAATAGAAGTCCACCACCATTTTAGTTTTGAGCTTCTTGCAAACATGGTCTGGATCGAAATTGCACTTGGGTGCCATTGCTGTGAGAGAGAGAGATCGAAAGACTTGCAGAGAGAAAGTTAGGGCTTGAAAAGATATGAAACGTGAAAGGACAGATTGAATAGAATTTTGATTTAAATAGGACAAGACACGTGGCTTGATTAATAAATGAGGTGTGAACGCGTGTAATTTCAAAATTTATTTTAGGGAACAAAATCAATTTTTGAATTGATTGACATATTGCACATCGATTAAATCTGATGGCCACGATGAAAGACGAGATACAGATTTAATCTGGTGCGTAGGCGTGGTCATTGGGACTGGGTATAAAGGGGTTTTGTGGCAGTCAAGAGAGAAAGCGAAATGATTGCCTAGGCCATATACCCTAGTGTTAAATACACTCTGAAGTTGAAACATTTTGATTGTACTTACTAATTTGAAAAGTGTATCCCAATGATCAGAGGCCAGAAAAGTAAAGACATACCTGTAACCTGATATTGTAACCAGATGATACCACAGCTAGTCTGGTGTTACATCTCCTCTGATGGAACCCATCTGGTCCTGGTCAGAGAAGACTCCGGACTTTTCTGGAATCTGACTCAGCACCTCATCTGGGACAAGTGTCACCTGGTGCAAACCTCATCTGGAGATGTAACTTCTCTGATATGTCTAATCTGCAGGTATGTTAGTTTTAAATAACAAAGAATATGCAGTAAGGTATAAATAAAGGATACTTCTCTGATGTTCCCCCTAAAACAAATCTGTCTCTGGATCCAATAATCCCAACTCAATAGCTAACTCTCAGAATCTGGTCTCAGCCAAAGACTTAGTTAATATATCTGCTCTCTGCTTCTCTGTTGCAATATTTTCCATCCTTATATCTCCCTTCTCAACATGATCTCTGATAAAATGATGCCTTATATCAACATGTTTACACCTGGTATGAAGAACTGGATTCTGGGTGATGGCAATTGCACTATTACTATTACAGAATATAGAAATATCCTTGGCTCTAATCTGGTAGTCCATAAGCTGTTGACTAATCCAGAGTAGTTGTGAACAACAGCTCCCTGCAACCATGTACTCTGCTTCTGTTGTAGATGTAGCAACTGAAGTCTGCTTCTTAGAAAACCAAGATACCAATTTATTCCCTAAAAATTGGCATGTTCCACTTGTAGACTTTCTATCTATTCTACATCCACCATAGTCTGAATCTGAATAACCACTCAATTCTAAGTTTTCATCTGCAGGATACCATAATCCTAAATTCATTGTTCCCTTAAGATATTTCAATATCTTACTAGCTGCTTCCAAATGACTTTTCTTAGAATTAGCTTGAAATCTGGCACACACTCCTACAACAAAAGTAATATCTGGTCTGCTTGCAGTCAGGTACAGAAGAGAACCAATAAGAGCTCTGTACTGAGTCTGGTCCACACTCTCTCCAGACTCATCTGGATCCATGTTGAAAATTTTCATCATAGGGATCTTGGCTGCTTTGCTAGATCCTACTCCAAATTTCTCCAACATGTTTCTGATGTACTTCGCCTGATTAATGAAGATTCACTTCTCTGATTGCTTTACCTGCAAACCTAAAAAGTAATTCATTTCACCCATCATAGACATCTCAAACTGACTCTGCATGAGTTCACCAAACTTCTCACACAGCTTCTTGTTAGGGGATCCAAATATAATGTCATCAACATATATTTGAACCAGAAGGATGTCATTTCCTTCTTCTTTCCTAAACAAGGTCCTATCAATCTTACCCTTAGAAAAACCATTGTCCAGAAGAAATTGAGATAGAGTGTCATACCATGCTCTGGGTGCCTGCTTCAGCCCATAAAGAGTTTTCTTAAGCTTAAACACCTTGTCACCTTGTTCAAAACCAGGAGGTTGTTCCACATACACTTCCTCAATGAGAATCCCATTAAGAAAGGCAGATTTCACATCCATCTGGTATACTTTGAACTTCATGTGAGCAGCATATGCTAAGAACAATCTGATGTCTTCTAGTCTGGCAATAGGAGCAAATGTCTCATTCAGACTGAGAATAGCCCTGAGCCACTAGCCTTGCCTTGTTCCTAGTAATGACATCATTCTCATCTTTCTTATTCTTGAAAAACCACTTAGTGCCTATCACCTTTTGATGTCTTGGTCTGTCTACCAGCTCCCAAACATCCTGTCTGGTGAATTGATTCAACTCCTCCTGCATGGCTACAATCCAATTTGAATCTTTCAGTGCCTCCTTGATGGTCTTGGGCTCAATCAAGGACATATAGCAACTGAATAAGGCAGCTAAGTTAAGAGTTCTCCTAGTCTGGACACCCTTAGTTGGATCTCCTAAGATCAGGTCATTGGGGTGATCAACCAGGGTTCTCCTTCCCGTGGTCTTACCTGGTTGACCATCTTCTGCAGTGCCTTGGTGATTGTCACCAACTGCAGGAGAGCTTCCCCCCACAGGAGTTCCAACCTCTTCTGGTTCTGCTCCTTGTGAAGACTTCTGCTTCAGAGAACCAGGAGATGGGTCTTCATCTGAATCTGAATCTGAATCAAGAATAGGTGGATTGACCTTTATTACTCTGGGAGTAGTCTGATTCTGTTTCTCATCAGAAGACTTTAAGTCCACCTTGCACTCAAAGGCAGATTCATCAAAAACAACATGAGGTGTTTTCTCCACACAAAGTGAATTCTTATTAAAAACTCTAAAAGCCTTACTGGTGCTGGAATATCCTAAAAATATTCCATCAGCCACTTTGGCATCAAAAGTTCTTAATTTAGATTTCCCATTGTCATGGATGAAACACTTACATCCAAAAACATGAAAATAGGAAACAAATGGGGTTTTACCTTTCCATACCTCATATGGAGTCTTATTATGTCTCTGGGCAATTAGGCATCTATTCTGAGTGTAGCAAGCTGTATTAATGGCCTCTGCCCAAAACCTTTGTGGAGTGTTGTACTCTGCCAGAAGAGTTCTTGCAGCCTCTTTAAGGGTTATATTCCTCCTTTCTGCTACTCCATTTTGTTGGGGTGTTCTGGCAGCAGATGTCTCATGAAAAATCTCATGGTCCTTGCAGTAATCTGCAATGTGTGAATTCAAAAACTCTGTCCCTTTGTCACTTCTGATTCTGACTATGCTCTGGTTCTGCTCATTCTGAATCTGCTTGAAGAATTCTGGCAGCGTAGTAATAGTTTCATTTTTCTTAAACAAGAACACTACCCAAGTGTATCTTGAAAAGTCATCTACTATCACCAAGGTGTACTTCCTTCCACTGAAACTAAGAGGAGAAACAGGTCCAAACAGGTCCATGTGAAGTAGTTGAAGTACTCTGGTTGTGGTTGTGCTCTGGACATCCTTAAAGGAAGTCTTGGGTTGTTTACCCTTCTGGCATGAACCACAAACCTGATTCTTCTTTAACACTTCATTAGGAAGACCTCGAATTAGACCTTTTCTGGCAATCTTGTTCAGTGTTTTGAAGTTCAGATGACACAATCTCTTGTGCCAAATCCAACTGTTCTCTGCAGATCCTTTTGCAACCAGGCAAGCATTTCTTGGGCAACTGCTAAAATCTGCAAGATAAATGTTACCCTTCCTCAAGCCTATTAACAAGATATCATTATAATCAGAAGAAAAGACCGTGCATGAATCACTAGAGAACTCCACTGAGTGTCCCTTGTCACAAAATTGGGATACAGAAAGCAGATTATGCTTGAGTCCTTCAACATAGTAGACTTCATCTACAGATACTCCATTAAAGGTCAACTTTCCAACTCCTCTGGTGACTCCATAGTTGTTGTCACCAAACATCACTCTTGGCCCATTCAATGGCTTGAAATCTTGAAGATTATCTTTCTGGAAGGTCATGTGCTTGGAAAATCCACTATCAATGTACCAGACATGGTTGCTTGAAAATCCTTTCTCCAATGGGCTCTTATCTACCTGCAGAGAAATCAATTAGGTCCCCTACTAGTGTTGGGTCCTGATTGGTTAGTTGCAGTTTTTGTAGGAATCCATAGATAAAGATCATCCCTTGTTGGATGAGGAGATCTTATCTTCCTTCCAAATCTATCTACCAGAACATGTCCTCTTATAATGACATATTGAGCTATTGGTCTTATAAGGACACATTTCCTATAAACTGGTCTGGTGTACCTTTTCTCAAATCTAGCCTTTGGAATGGCCTGCCTCAAAGACATGGTCTTAAAGGTCTGGTTGTAAGGGTACATCCTAGAAGAACCATCTCTGGTGTCATAACTACCCAGATCAGTTGGTTTTCTATAGATGGGTCTGGAAGACCTACTCTGGTTCTGAGGATTGGATCTATACTGATGATAGGATTCCTTCTGAGGTTTCCTGTTCTGGAATCTTCTTGGAGCATTCCACCTTTGAGATCCCTGATTCTGATTGAGGTTCTCTGGTTCAGTATACCTCCTCTGGTATCTCCTATTCTGATTAGATTTCCTCTTAGAGTCTCCTTTTTTAGGTCCCCTAATCTGCTTAGGTTCCACTCTTTAAGGATTCCTTTGAGGTTCTCTAATCAGATTAGGCATCTGAACAGAACCATCAATCTTCATAGGTTCTCTTTTCTGACTTGTATGCTCTAGAATTTTTTCTTCCAGAACATTCACCTCTTCTGGATTATGTTTTGAATTATCAGCAGGAGGGTCCCATTTCCAACCAGGTCTGTGTACCACCATGTGATCAGAAGGATCCTCTTCATTCCGGAGTTCCACAAGTTCACCAGATCTTATAGACTTGTCTTTAGTAAAGAAATATTTATGAGATCTTTTAATAATTCCAGGATATCCTAAACCACTCTTATCATTTATGCGTTGAGAAGATCCTGAAATAATAGATAGAACATCTGGTTTCAAGGAATCTTCTCTGGGCACAGGTAACTCAATAGTTTGCTCAACTTGTTTTCCCTTGATAAGAGTCTGGTATTTGGCTCTAAGCTCATTGAGCTCATCCTCCTGAGAATTCTTTTCCTTCATGATTTGATCTACCAGAGTATCTCTTTCTTTGATCTTGTCCTGAAGTTCAGAGACTTCTTTGGAATGATCTTTCATGAGTTCTCTGGTGGATTTTTGTTCATGAGATAAGGATTGAACTTCAGTTCTGAGCCTACCATTCTCTTTCTCAAGTTTTTGACATAATTGAACACAATTTTGGAGATCTGATAGCATTTGCTGCATATCAGACTCTCTGGAGTTACCAGATGAATTAGAGGATTCAGTATATTTGGAATTTGATAAAACTAAGGTAGTTTCTTGTACCTCATTGATGTCTGCCATCAAACATACATCATCATCAGACCCGAAATCAGAAGAAGAAGAACTGGAACTAGTATCCTCCTCCTCTGCTTCTGCCAGCAGTGCTCTCTTATCTGCATATCTCCTATCTCTCTTGATCCTTTTCTCTTCTCTTTCCCTAGGAGTAAGTTGAGGACAATCATAACTGTAGTGACCAGTCTTGTTGCATGTGTAGCAGGCATTGTCTCCTCTGGGACTAGGACTTGGCTCTCTCCTCCTCTGGTTGTAGTCTGATCTGGCTGGACTACTCTCTCTTCTCTGGTAGTCAAGTCTGCCAGAGCTACCATCCCTCCTCTGATAATCTGATCTCCCAGAGCTGCCAGGGTTGTCATCTCTCCTCCTTTCTGGAGTTCTGAATCTGGTCTCCCTTGAGTCTCCAGGTGTCTTCTCCTTTTTTGCAGGCTTGAAGGAACTCTTCTTGTCTCTGGTAGACTCCTTCCAATGCCTTTTGTACCTGCCATATTTTGAACTCATTTTATCCAATTTACGGGTTAGAAGTGCTACCTGCTCCTTGAGGCTCAAGTCATCTGCAGTAGACTCCTTTGGCTTGACATCAGGCTTGATAGTTGAGGAGAATGCAACTCCTTTCTGACCAGAAGAGGAAACCTCTTCTGTTTGATCCTCCTCTTGCACATCATACTCATAAGCTTTGAGATCAGACAACAGAAGATGATGATCCAGAGTGTTGAGATCCTTGTTGTCCTTGATCACAGTGACTTTGATTCTCCACCTGCTGGTTAGTGAACGCAATATTTTACTATTTATTTCTTTCTCTGAATAGGTCTTACCTAAGGCACTAGCCTTGTTCAGGAGGTTTGTGAGACGCATATCCAGCTGGTCAATGGTCTCGTCTGGTTTCATCTTGAAAGTGTCAAACAAGTGTTGAACAGCTTGGAGCTTATTATCTTTAATCTTCTCTGTTCCTTCACAGAGTAGGGAAAGTTTATCCCACATCTCCTTGGCAGTGGCACATGTTCTGACCTTTTCAATCACTTCTTTAGTAAGTGTGTTGATGATCTCGGTTCTTGCCACCTGGTCCAAATTGTAGAGCTTTCTTTCATCGTTGTCAAGCTCATCTTTCTTTTTTAGGATTCTTTGCATGGGGACTCTGTCCTCTGCAACTTTATGGGCCGTTTCACTAGTTTCTTCCCTGGACTCTGACCTGCCACTATCAATGGGAGTCCAGTAAAATTAAAGTGGGCCTCTTTCTACCACATCTAACATGCGGTGGTGAATAGCTCCAAGATGATTGCTCATCATGAAACTCCAGTGGTTGTAATCCTCGAAAGAGAATTCTGGAAGCTTACGGCTCTTGTAAGAAGATTTTGCAGACATTTTGACAAAAATAAGGATTTAACAAGAATTTGAACAAAAGCAATAAAGAGCAATGGATCTGCCCGGTGACCACCAAAAGCTTTTCAAAGCAGTGGTCGTTGGACACACTGCTTTGATACCACTTGTTGGTCCCACTCGATTGATAAATTGCGGAAGCTTAAGTTAAATGTCTTAGACAACTTCTTTTTACAAGAGCAGACTATAAAAAACAGGAATTTAAATGCAGAAAATATTAAATAAGACCGGATATATAGTGGTTCGGATCTGAATATCCTACGTCCACTCTCCCTTGATCAAAGGGGTCTCACTATCCAACCAACAACCAACTTACTTACTGGAATTGTGAAGTACCAGTTCCTTCTTACAAACTCTTTAGATCTAACTTCAATCTAAAGATCAACAGCCTTCAACCTTATCTTGTAGATGAACAGGTTGAGGTCCAACAACTCTTTAAGAGTAGATATATAATATGAACAATAAGAGTGCTAAGAGTGATTATCTAAGGCTTGGATTGTGACTTATGCGCGTAGGGTCTCTCTAGAGCTTTTTCTTGTGATTGCACTCTTGTATTTATAGAGGAGATTAGGGTTAGCCATAGGAGAGCTAATCCAATCAGATCCTCTATTTAAAGAAGCCTCAGTCAATCAATTCCCTAATTGATTGATTGGGTTGGTGGGATCCTTGGATTGATTATCTTCAAATACTTTCCAATCCGATCTGTTGACTTGATTTGAATCACCAACGGTTAAATGCTTCCTCTGCCAAACTCTGATTCTCTCCAGAGAAGGCAAGACCAGACACCAGGCAACCTCGGTGTCTTCTTGTCCTGATCTGGTTAACAACCAGAATACTCAGTAGAAACAGGGGATCAAACTGAGCATCTTTTGTTCTACCAGACTCGTCTGGTCCGGACTCGTCTGGTCTGGGGAAGGTCCTCTGCCTTTGGTCAGATCTCATCTGGTGAAGTCTTCTGGTGGAGTTCTCTGGTGAAGTCCTCTGGTGAAGTCTTCTGGTCTGGCAGTTCCCCCTAGACTAAGTCCTAATCTAGATCATCATCTGGCCAACAGGTCCAGATGGTCCTATTACATCTTCTGGTTTATTTTAACTCATCAAAACTATACAAAATTTATCCTAACAAGCCTTCACCGACTCAATTCGAGAGGCGAAGAGGGCCGGTTATCTGACTATAGCGACAGAGACTTACTTCTGGGAATATGTCCTTGCTCATCGCCTTCACCCCTCAATCTCGTGCATTTTTAGAGATTTGGAAAGAGATTTTAGTGTGGACTTATCTTGGTGACCTCGTCCCGATACTCTGCTGTATCCGGAGGATGCTGATGCTGGACCGGCCGAAGCTGAGTCCGAGGGTGGTGGCACTCCTGCGCTTGGTGGTTCCGGCGATCCTCCAGCTGCTGCTTGAAAAGAGAACTTTTGTGCCCAGTGGGCGTTTGTTTCCATTGGCCTTGTGTGGCCTTTGAACAATTTAATTATTTATTATTTTTGTGCCCGTGGGGGCTTTGAATAATTTTCGGCCGTGTTTTGGCCTCTGCTCTTTCTTTACTTTTAATTCACAATTCGTTTTGCCCCGTGGGCTTTTGGTATTATCTTTGTTTGACATTTCTGTATATCTTTGTATATGGGTGAGTCGACTTCTGGGCCTTAGCCCTTATGCATTGTTGCATATTTCTCTGCGCTTTTTCCCTATACACCCTATTTGTGCTAGATAGCTCGCATATTTTTTAGGTTTCTAGGAAAAGTGAGCGCTTCACCCAGGTCTCGTCGTCGCCAACTCCATTGCATCTTGGCAACTACCTGGGCGCAAATCGAGAGGTTTTGCTCGAACGAGAGCTAGCTCGCCGTGAGACTTCTGTCGTTTCACTTACAGCGGGTGGTGCCTTGGTTAGTAAAGTGGAGGAGCTTTTAACCAAGTTTAGCACCTCTGCCCTTTTTCGGTCCTCGCCCTCTTTCCTCTTTCCTCTTAAGGGATAAGGGTTTGGACCTACGGAGGCCCCCATTTTTTGCTTGTTCAGGCTCCTTGAAACCGATTAAGTAAAAAAAGACTTGTCTAAAACTGATATTTTCATTGATAGAAAAACTTTAGAGATTACAAGTTGTTCTTATTGATAAAACCTCTTGAGGTAGCAGCAGTTCCAAGGGTATTGGTCTGGGATGCCATTCATGTGTTTGAGCTGGTATGGCCCCTTGGGAAGGATTTTTGCGATGCGGAAAGGTCCTTCCCACTTCAGATCGAAAACCCTTCTTAGTCCTTGAACCTTTTTTAGGACTAGGTCCCCTTCCGCGAACTTCCTTACTCAAACTTTAGAGTTGTAGAAATTTTCAGACCTTTGCTTGTATGCTGCGTTCCTCAACTCCGATGTCAACCTTCTTTCTTCGAGCATGTCCAGATCTGCTTGCCTGGCTCTATCGTTATCTTCAGTGATTTCCTGCGAGGTTCTGTGGCTTAGAATGGCGAGCTCTGACAGGATCACGGCTTCAGTTCTGAAAGCTAGGGTGTAAGGCATTTAGCCAGTTGAGTTCTTCGTCGTCGTTTTGTATGCCCAAAGTACGCCCCGGAGCTCACTAGCCCATTTTCCTTTTTTTATCTTCGAGCTTTATCTTTATGGTGTGCTTGAGAATTTTGTTGACGGCCTCGACCTGCCCATTTTTCTGCGGGTGGTAGGGGTGGAGAAAAATTTCTTGATTTTCCATCTTTCGCAGAAATGTATCATATCGAGCCCGTCAAACTGTTTCCCGTTGTCGGAGATGATCACTTGCGGGATCCCGAAGCGACATATTATATTTTTCCAGATAAAATAAATGATTTGAGCCTGGTCAATCTTGTTCAAGGATTCAACTTTGTCCCATTTGGTGAAGTAATCAACGGCGACAACAGTGAACTTTAGGCCCCCTGGCGCGGTTGGGAGAGGTTCGATCAGATCTATCCCCTCATTGGGCGAAAGGCCATGGGCTGTACATGGAAGACAACAACTCAGGGGATGTCTTGATGTTCGGCCCCCAGACCTGGCATTTGCGGCAAGATCGGGCGAACTCGACTGTATCCTTCTTCAATGTTGGGTAAAAGTATGCCTTTCTCAAAATGTTATGTGCCAAACTTTGGCCGCCTGCGTGATACCCGCATACGCCTTCATGAATTTCCTACATGACTATCAGTCCATCCTCCGGTGTGATGCACTTAAGGAGAGACATGCAAAAACTTCTTTTGTAAAGCTGATTGTCGATGAGCACGTACCTCATTGCCCTGAGTTGTAGTTGGCGAGCTTTGACTTTGTCCGCCAGGAGGTTGCCATCTCGTAGGAAATGTATAATTTGAGTCATCCAGTTTTCGCCTTGGGAGGCAATTGCTGCGACTAGGTTCTCGCTGATGGAGGATTTTGCGAGCTTCAGTAATCTGATATTGGAGAGATCTGTTGCCCCCTCCGAGGTGGCGAGCTTTGAAAGCGCGTCCGCCTGGGAGTTTTGTTCTCTCGAAATTTGTTCAATGAACACTTGATTGAAACGTCCGCAGAGGCTGGCCACGTGTTCTTAATACCTGGCTCGCCTCTGGCTTCATATTCCCCTTTGATCTGGTTGACCACCAGCAAGGAATCCATGATTGTGTGGAGGAGTCGTGCCCTCACTGCCATTGCCAATTCTAACCCGCTCATTAGAGCTTCGTACTCCACTTCGTTGTTCGTAGCTGGGAAATCGAAACGAATTACATTTGTGAAGCACTGACCTTCTGGACCGATTAAAATAACACCTTCCCCCGCACACGTGGAAGTTGAAGACCTGTCGACATACAGCTTCCACGGTGGATAGTTGAACTGGGTCGGGCTGGGTGGGAAAGTGAGTTCGACCACGAAATCAGTCAGAGCCTGCCCTTTGATGGTTGTGCGTGGTGTGAAAAAGATGTTGTATTGGGCGATCTCGATTGACCACTTCAGCATACGTCCATTCGTGTCAGGTCTGTGCAGGACTTGCCTGAGGGTTAGAGTTGTCAGCACCTCCACCTGGTGGTCGAAAAAGTATGGCCTTAGCTTGCGGATGCCTATGACCAGAGCGTAGGCGAGCTTCTCCAGCTGCGTGTATCTGGTTTCTACATCGTGGAGGACTTGGCTAACGTAGTTATACCTCTACCCGTACTAGGACCGTGCTCAAAGCGACGTCTGAGGCCGCCAGGTAGAGGTATAACTTTTCCCCTTGGAGAGGTTTGACCAAGATCTGAGGGTTGGTGAGGTATTCATTCAACTTCTGGAAGACGAGCTGGCTTTCTTTGTTCCACGAGAACTTCTTGTCTTTAATGGTTGCAAAGAAAGGTTTGCTCTTGTCACCCAACCTGGATATGAATCTGTTAAGCACGACCATACAGCTTGTTAGTCGTTGAACATGCTTGCCACATCTTGGCTCTTGCATATCTAGGATGGCCTTGATTTTGGTGGGGTTTGCTTCGATCCCTCTCTGGCTGACGATATGGCCCAAAACTTTCCCCGATCCCACACCGAAGTTGCACTTTTTGGGATTCAGCTTCATGTTGAAGGCCCTCAAAATCTGGAAGATCTCGGCGAGGTCTCGGAGATAATCTTCCTTCTTTAAACACTTGACCATGATATCATCGATGTAAACTTCCATCGTATTCTCGATTTGATTCGAGAACATTTTGTTAACCAAATGCTGATAGGTTGCCCCGGCATTCTTCAAACCGAAGGGCATCCTTCGCCAACAGTATATGTTCTTCTCTGTGTGAAAAGAAGTGTGCTTCATGTCTTCTTCTGCCATTGGGATCTGGTGATAACCGGCGAATGCATCCATAAAGGACATTATTTCATGCCCGGTAGTCCCATCCATGAGGTGGTCGATGTGCCGCATTGGGAAATGATCTTTGGGGCATGCTGTATTCAGATCCGTGAAGTCGATGCAGAGTCTTCATAAGTTGTTTGCTTTCTTTACAAGCACGACACTGGATATCTATTGCGGCTCACCCTCAGCTTGCTCGATCAACTTGTTATCCAGTAGTTTCTTGACTTCCTTGGCTAGTGCTGCATATTTATTAGGGCCGAATTTTTGCCTTTTCTGTGAAATAGGCTTTCTGCCGGGGTCGATCTTCAGGTGGTGGCAAGCATGTTCAGGGCTTATTCCGACCATGTCTTGGTGCGACCATGCAAAAACGTCGATGCTCTTGTGGAGGAAGTCAATTAGTTCTTCCCTCATATCTGTCAGAACCTTTGCCCAAATTGTGACCTCAAGGTCCGACCGTTCTGGGTCCATGGAGACTCGCTACAGTTCTTCAACCGGCGAGGTTTGGCCTCCTTTTCTTAGATCCCAGATTCCCCCCCTAGGGTCGAGGTCGATGGGGTGCGGTTCGAAGCCGAGCCTTGGCTCTAGGTCATCCACCTCCATGACTTCGTCCCTAAGTTGGGTTTAGACTATGGCAAGTAGAATTGTTGGTTCCAAGTTTTTGTAAGCCATTAAAACATCTACGCGAGAAAGTAAACTTGCAGAATCTTAAAGGGGAACATAGTAATTCAAACACTTCCTTGCCATTGATTGGTTTTCTTTTACAGTACCGACAATCCCCTCGGGGTCGAGAATTTCATACAGGAAAAGAAAGAAGAAGTTATAACTTCAAAAGTTTCCAGAAATGGGCATCCTAAGAACCCATTGTGCATGTGAGGCCTATCAACTATCACGAACTCGAGTAAGTGCGAGATCCTGACCTTTCATCCTTGCAGCAGACGAGCTCCACCGGAAGCTTGATCCTTCCGTAAGCATTGACCAACGTGTCCCCAAAACCTCTCAGCTGGGTTTTGTACGACTTGATGAAACTGGCGAGGTTACCCAGCTGGTCCAAAGCGGATTTAAAGATGATGTTACAATAGCAGCCGTTGTCGACCAAGATGCGGTCGACAACCTTACCCAGCAGATTTGCAGAAATGACAAGAGCATCATTCTTTGGGCAGGGTGTACCTTCCTGATCGGTATTTATGAAGGTGATCGGTAGGTTTAGCGTTATCGTGAGCTCCGGCGGTGGGGTACCGACCAGGTTGATCCCGCTTACGGCCCTGAGCTCGGACTTCCTCTTTCGGTTGGACGAGGTCGACACAGGTGTTAGCCCGCCTAAAGGGCCCCCTGCGGCTTGCAGCATATTGACCCTCCCCACTGTGTTAAGCGGTGGAACATCGTCGTCTTTGCTATCGAAGTCATCGACGCTGGCCACTGTGTTTGGTTGCCTCTGCTGGCATTGCGGTCGCCCTCCATCCCTATTCTACCCTTGGTTAGCCTCCCGCCTCTGGTCATGGCGAGGTTGAGGCTTCTTGACAAATTTATCTAACCGTCCCTCTTTGTACAACTTCCACAACTGTGTGAGGAGGTCCCGACACTCACTCGTGTTGTGCCCCAGGCTTTCGTGGTAGTGGCAGAACTTGTTCTGGTTGAGCTTGGACGCATCTTGTTTGATGGGTTTTGGCTTGGCCAGCATGTCCGTGTGGCAGATTGCATTGAACACATACGCCGGCGTCTCCTTCAGTTTATCCAAGATATGGATCTCGCCTGCTTCCCTGTCGAAGGGTTGGAAGTTCCCCGGGGTCTTCCGACCTCAGTGCCGTCGCTGGTTACCGCCTTTTACAGCCGCCGAGGGTGCTTTTGCCTTCTCCTCGACTTTCTTCTCTCCCATTCTTTGGGCCAAGAGTTTGTTGCCCGTAACAGCGTCTTCTACTCATCGACTGAAATCAGTGTACGTCTTTGGCAAGTCTTTGGTGAGTTATTTGAACATGGGGGATCTCCCCTTGAACTCGGCCAAAGCGGAGTGGAGAGCGAGTTCATCGCTCACGGGCTCCCCTGTGAGGATTATCTCATCCAAGCGATAGATGTAGAACTCGTCGATTTCATCCTCCTCTTGTTGTATCCTCAACAGTAGATGCCTGCTTTCGGGCCGGGCAATCTTTGCGGCGAAGTAAGCCGTGACCTAGTCGCAGAGTTTGGTGAAACTGGAGATGGACTTCGGAGGCAGTGACACGTACCACTTATTGGTGAGCTCGCCCAACATCAATGGAAACATCTGGTACTTGGTCGCGTCGGTGGCCCCGCATCTAGTCATATAAATCTGGTACTTGCTGACGTGGGTCTCTAGATCAGTGCGATCTTCATACATCGGGATAGCTGGTAGCGTAATCTTGGGTTGGACCGGGCTAGCTCAATCTTTTCGCATAGCGGCTCTTGGAAAATTGCCTGGGCCCTGGTCCCCTGCCCGTCGCCGTCAACCCTAGTTTGCATATCCTCCAATTTCTATTGGATCGCCAGCAGCACGGCCTCCTGTGTGGCCTGCCCGGGAGTAGTCTCTACCGGGACGCTGCACCCTGGACTTAGCCGACACGCGGACGATCCCATCTCCACAGTTTGCTCTGTGTGAAGTTCAACTTTCGCCTGGCGGAGTTTGCGGGGGAGATATCTCTTGCCTCGGGCTCCTCGTGAGCGGAGGAGCTGGTCAGAGAGCCAGTTTCATAGCTGGTTGGTGGGACTGACGAGAATGGGCGCCAGGATGGATCTGTACTTTCTAATCGGTTAAAGACTGGCGTGGGGTACACCTCTGTCCGGAGCCGCTGTCTCAAGTCATAGCTCCGAGAGCGGATTGCGCTGCTTTCGCCCTGCCGCTTCATTTTTTTCCGCTTGCCCTTAGCTGAACGGGTCAAACGTGGTTTCCTGGGTGCCATTGGAGTACTTTGGCTGGTCCTCAATTCCTCCCCCCTCCTTGTGAGGATGGCAATGGCAGATGCCACATGTTCGGGGGTTTCATATTCTTGGATGGGTATGCGGAGGGAGTCTCCTTGAGGCAAGTAAGTCCCGTGCTCGCGTCTGGAAGTGACCCCCTGTGTGCTGGCCCAGGCCGCCGCCCGCACTGCCATTCTGGCTCGAGTTTTTGTGGCAGGGACGATGGGGGACCGTGGGTTAGCTGAGGCCCTGGTAGCTCTGGTAGCTTTCTCCATTTTCGTGGGATTTTTATCGTGTTAGGGTCCAAGATAGACTTTGGATCTCCTAGGATTTCTTTCCCCAGGAACAATGAGTGTTCCCAGAGATCTTTTTTAGTGAGAGGTTTGGGATATACTCCTACCCTCCTTCTAGCGCCAATTGTTGTTACCCGATTGAGATTTTGAAGAACTTTATGTGGCTATGATCGGATAAAACAAGATAAAGAATTGAAATGTAAAAACCTAAAGGATTGCTGATTAGGCGTGAAATTGTCATGATTCGTCACTAGAAATACCCTAGTTTTGGTCGGTTTTGTTGAGTATTTAGAGTCAATTGAGCATAATTTCTATACATTGATGAATTTGTCTCTTTGATGCTCATAGATGGATAGAGGGTGAAAATAGGAGTTCATAGGACTTTGAATCGATCAAAACGGACTCCCGGTTGAGGAGATATGAAGATTTTACAAACAAGTGTACTGCTGCTGAAAAGTGCTCGAGCGAGAGCACTCGAGCGCCTCCGCTCGACCTCGTGTTCCATTCAACCAGTGTGCTCGAGCGCCTCGGCTCGAGCTCGATAGCTCGAGCACCCCAAACTTACAGAAACTTTTTGCTGCTCGAGCGCCTCTGTTCGACCACTTGCCTCACTCGACCACTAAGCTCGAACGCGTCCGTTCGAGCGGGACAGCTCGAGCACCTCCGAGAGCAAATTTCCAAGTTTGTTTTTCCGGCCCATGAGATCCCGATTCGGCCCGATCCTTATACATACCTTTCCAAATACGTTTTTGAGGAGGATCACATACGGAATTGCTTTAGACTTAGTGTTTAGAGAGAGAAGGAGGAGAAGAGACGAGCAAGCTTTACTTTTACGAATTCGAGGTTTCATTTTCGCATTCATAGTTCGGATTTTGATTTTTAGTTTCTTTCTTTGAGACCTTTGTTCTTGAATACATTGAGACTTCGTTTTATTGATTTAATTTCAGTTTATTCCTTTATTTCTTGAAACCCTAGTTTATGTTTGATCTTTTCTTCATTCTAATCGTTATTTATTCAATCGTTCTTGTTTATGTAAAACCCATGTCTAGCTAAAACCCTTGCATGCTTGGGGTAGGATGAACTCGTAGAAGTAGGATGTGGGTACGTAATTAAGGTAGTTTGTGTCGTTTAGTTTTAATTCTCTTAATTAATGAATTCTTAAAATCAATCTTAACTTTTCCTTTAAATTTCGTACGAACGTGTTAGGGAGAGGACGACCGTATCACTCTTTAACAACTAGTAGTCTTAACGAGAAGGTTGATAAGGGGTTTATTAATCTACAGGTTTAGCGAGGGAGGACGACCGCATCACCTTAGTTAAATTAGGGTCTCGTTAATTAAGCACGATTCATTAACTTGTTAGTGGATTAGTGAAGTCGATTGATAGGATAAAGTATTAGGGTTTGGAATCTTAAGCTTTCATCTTACGATCTTTTACTTAGGTTATCTCTTGCACGTCATAATTATTTTGATTATGTACCTGCTCAGTTAGTATATGTAGGGATTCCTATCCTAAGCATCACCATCTCTTATTTGAAAACGCATCTTAAAATATGTTTTCATTCGTAGGATAGTTTAGTTTATTTTAAATAATTTTTCTCAAAAATCCAAAAACATTTCACTCATATTAACTACAACGCGTAGATCTTCAGGGATCTATTTACATACACATTTTCCCTTGGTCACTATACTTGCTCGTACTACAGTGAACCCGTACTCTTGCGGGGAAGATACTAGTAGAAAGCTAGTATATTCGCATCAAGTCAATGGTGCCGTTGCCGGGGATGGCGTTGTATGTCTTTTGAATAGGACTTGTCGATAGCTTAGTAGTTAGTAGTGAGTGCTTTAATTTTCTGTTTTATTTCGTAGTATTTTCGGCAGTTGCGTTTTTATTCTTTTGTTAGTGTTTCAGGTTTATGAAAACACGCTCACAAGGCAATACGAGCGAAGAGAGATTACCGTTGGATCCTGAGACAATAGCAAGAAGAAATCGAGCCTTCTTAAGAAGGATGAACGCTGCCGGAGGGAAAGAACCAATGGACATTACTAATGAGTTGGATGATGTCGAGAATGAGTTTAATCAGACATTGAACCGGGCTGACGACACTGAAGGCAATTCCAGTAAGAACCAAGATCCGATAGGGGACAGTCAAAGCCAGAACCCGGGTACACAAAACTTAAACAATCCAGCTCATAACATTGTCCAACATCCTCAGAACAACCCTGCTTACCCACATCCTAACTTACCATATAACAACTTACCTTACCCACCTTACCCATACCCACCTTATCCGTATCCACCATACCTGTATCCTCCACCTCCTGTTTACAATCCGCCACCGGTTTATCAACCACCACCACCCCAACAAGTACCAGCACCACCTGCTAATCCGCAGCACATTCCTCAGAACGTAGATCAGAATATGGTTATTCGAGGAAGGTTTGCAGCGCAGCTACAACGGTACTATGATGGAATGGCATTGCCTCCTGTTGAGGCAAATAACTTCTCGATTTCCCCGGGAATTCTTAAGCTGCTTACCGAGAAATAGTTCAAGGGAGAGGTTGGGAAGGAGAATCCTCATACTCACCTGAGGAGTTTCCTGATGATAGCCTCCACATTCAATTATAACGGCATGTCTGAAGATGCTAAGAGGCTTAGGCTGTTCCCATTCTCATTGACGGGAATAGCAAAGGAGTGGTATGATAACACGCTCCCACGGGGAGGTGTAACCACATGGGCCGAGCTCGAGCGTCTGTTCCTCGAGCGATTCTTCCCTCCATCGAGAACTATTAAAGCAAGGATTGCGATCTATTCCTTTCGCCAGAAGCCAGGAGAGGATTTACGCCAAGCGTGGGAGAGATACTCAAACATGTTGATTGAGTGCCCGCAGCACGGGTACAATGGGGGAGATATCATGGCATTTTTCTATAGTTGAGCCAGCAAGGCTGGTCAAGCCCATCTTGATGCATGTGCGAATGGAGCTTTTCTGAACCAAGGTACATCGAGGTGTAGAGAAATCGTTGACAATATTGTCACGAATACCGGGGCATGGAACGAGGACCTAGACTTTCAGAGAGCTTTTAAGCTAGAGGAGAATGAGGGGACGAGGAAGCTGTTGATGGCCATGATGAAAAAGATAAACAACATTGAGATTGGGCAGAGAATGGTTGGAGGGAATATAGCAATGAGTGAGAAAGTGGATCAGCCCCCAGTTCAGCAGGAGGTAGCCAACTATATGGGAGGACCTTACTACAATCAAGGCGGGTATCCACAAGGTGGCAATCAATATGGAAGGTCTTCTTATAGCCAACCATTTGTACCTCCAGGCCCACAGCCTCCTCAAAATCAATGGAGGAACACACAAGGGTATCAAGGAGGCCAGCAGTCTCCTCAAAACACATGGAGGAAGAATGAGAACTTTTCATATGCTAATCTGAAGGCCGGTATTACAGTTCCTCCAGGTGTTGATCTAGGTTCTAAACCCCCGGGTGGAGAAGGCGGTTCCTCAACTGAGGAGATGTTGAGAGTTATCCTTCAGAAGGTGGAGGAAGGAAGCAAGAGATTGTCCTCTTTGGAGTACGATGTTAAAGAGTTGCATAAGAAAGACTCTCAGCGTGATCAAGAACTCTAAAAGAGAGATGTGGAGTTGAATAGAATTCAGCAAGAGAACAATAGGCGGTTCACCTCAATAGAGTTCCAGATAAGCCAAATTGCAAAATCATTGAATAGGGAGCCGAGAAGGTATCCTTCCATGCCGGAGGGGAACCCGAAAGAGTATTGCAAGGCTATCCAGTTAAGAAGTGGAACCAACTATGAAGGTCCCCAGATGCCTGCTGATTCTGAGACGCCTCAGAAAGAGCTTGAGAATGATAGAGATGAAATTGAGGAGATAGGAGTTGAGGGTGAAGGCACTAAGAGAGGTAAAGATATGGATGAGTCCAATGAGAGCAAAGAGCCTGAAGAGGAAGACATTGAGAAGATTGAGAGAGTTCCTAAGTGGAAGAAGGCAAAGGAAGCAAGGGAGAAAGTGAAAGAGACCGAGCGTGATGAATGAGGGGTACCCAAATCGGTGATACCCGTCCCGTATCCACAGTGCTTCATGAAGAAAAAACTTGATGAGAAATTTTCTAAATTCCTTGATGTTTTTAAAAAGATGCATATTAACATTCCTTTTTATGATGCTTTGGAACAGATGGCGAATTATGCCAAGTTCCTGAAGGACTTGATAGCGAAGAGATGGCGAGTTGATGAGCCCAAGTTGGTGCAGCTGAACCATGAGGTGAGTGCATTAGTGCACAAGGCGCTTCCCCCCGTAGTTGAAGGATCCCACGATCTTATGTGATATCGGGAATGGAGTCAAGAAGGGAGCATTGTATGACCTTGGAGCGAGCATCAATCTTATGCCGTTGTCGCTTTTCAAGAAGTTGGAAGGTGGAGAACTTCAGCCCACAATGATGACGCTTCAACTTGCCGACCGGTCTATTACTCGACCTCAAGGTGTGGTTGAAGATGTCCTCGTGAAAGTTGGAGATCACATTTTTCCAGCCGATTTTGTGGCCCTAGAGATGGAGAAAGATGAGCATGTGCCTTTGATATTGGGAAGACCTTTCTTAGCTACGGTCGGGATGGTGTTAGATGTGGCAAATGGGAAGATCACGTTGAAAGTTGATCAAGAAGTGATGATTTCCCTATATGAAGCCATGAAGCACCCGAAGGAGGATGAGAGTTGTTATTGCATGGATGCCATTGATCCTTGTGTTGAAGACACACCTTCTATCCCTAATCTTTCTTTTAGTCATTATTTTGATGATCCTTCACTTGATAATTTGACTCATGAGCATTATGATCTTGATTATGTTGATAGGGATAAAGGGAAGAAGTTGAAGGATGAAGAGGTGAAAAGGAAAGACGTGGTCCAGTTGGAGGGGAAAGGAGGAGTTAAGAAGAAAAAGTCCAAGCGCAAGAAATTATTTAGTAAGACTCCTCCGGATAAAGGTGAGAAGGAGTTGAGACCCATACCACTTGGGGATGAGAAGGAAGCAAAGGAGCTCATGATGGAGGGGCATCAAGGAAAGGAATTCAACCACTCTTATGAGAGTAAGGGAGGTAATTTTGAGTATCATGTCCCATAAGCTCCTTTGAGCTCGGTCCGGCATTAGGACCTTAAAAATAGCGTTGAATAGGAGGCAACCCATTTTTATTTGCTTTTGAGTGTTTTTAGTTATTTGAGTTTTATGTTATTAGGGTGTTGTTGAATCGTAAGTTTTAACCTCGTACTTGAGAATTTATTTTATAGGTTTGTCTCGAAGGAGTAAAGGTACCATGGAGTTATTCAGATTGAAGGAACCAACTCGAGATAAAGGAGTGCGACACGTTGTTGAGAAACTTGAATTATTTGGATGAGGTAACCCACAACCCCAAACTTAGACCTCTTCATAAGGTCGAAGTTTGGGGGGTGGAGTTTTTTATTTGTTTCATGGTTATATTGCACAGATGCACACCCTCTTTTTGAGTTGAGTTTGGTTATTTGGTATCTTGAGATGCTCCTTGAGTTGTTAGTGTTTTGATTTGCTACTACATATTTCATGCCTATCAATCATCTTATGCTTGTTAATCGCTATCTTTGAGTGTGAGTACGAGTTGGTGATTTGTGGATTTGAGTTAGGGACTATATTGTGTGAGTATGGGAATGAAAGTTGATTTGAGAGAGAACTAGTATACTTACAAGTTTTCTTTTTGAGTGCTTGTGTGAGGAGAGTGAGAATACACTAGGACTAGCATGGATGTGAAAGCTGTGAGATTTGAGCCTTATGAGATTTTGATGCATTACTTGATCTCTTCGTTTGTGAGTGGATCGTCACCTTAGAGGATGCTAGAACTTGTGTGTGCTCTTGCTTCTTGATTGTGTCTGGTTTGATATGCCAAATGTGATCTTAGGTCATCTTTGTTTTGAATGAGTCACTTAGCCAAAAAATTTCCTTACCATTGACATTTGTCCCTTGCTAGCCCCTTTGAGCTTTAAGCATATTTCATTGGCTAGCACATTTTAAACACTATTCCGATTCCTAAGCCTTTTTGTCCCAATTTGAGTGGAGAATAGGAAAAGTGTGAATGTGAAGGGATTGAATTGAGTTGAAAAAAAAGAAAATGTTGTTTGTTGAGTGAGTATGAGAAGAAGGTGTGATGAATTTATGAGTTGTGGGAAAAAGAAAAAAATTGAGAATGAACAAAAGAAAAAAAGAGAGCTCATGTGTTTGTGAAAAAAAAAAAGTGAAGTGATTGAGAAAAGTGAAAAAAAAAATGAGAAAGGAAAAAATTGAAGTGTTGAGAGTATGGAATTGAAAAGGTGTTGATTGAAAATGTTTGAAGTATTCTGTTCCTAATCTCGAAGTGCCAAAGTTTGACTTTCTATTCTCTATTCACTTGAGTCACTTATCCTAGATTGTTATCCCACCTGTCCAAAGAGCCTACATTACAACCTTGAGAAAAGTCCTTTTTGATTCGGCATTGATTTCGAGAGTATGGTCGGAGTTAAGAGTGCTTACAAGCCTATGGCTGCCGATATGAGTGATTGATTGTTTGAGTGGGTCCCTTTATCATTGATTACACTTGTGAGGGAGTGAAACACATCGTTGAGTGCACATCCATGTTTGATTTTGGTGATTCTTGTTGTTGTTGCATGAGTATGATGATGGAAGATGAGTGAGTATACTTGTGATTGATCTTTGAAGCTCGAGTTCATTTGCTTGCATGATTTGATTCTTTGACTCATTCCTAACAATTTCACTTGACTTATTATTTCATTGCTTGAGGACAAGCAATATGGTAAGTTTGGGGGGGTTGATTAGGCGTGAAATTGTCATGATTCGTCACTAGAAATACCCTAGTTTTGGTCGGTTTTATTGAGTATTTAGAGTCAATTGGGCATGATTTCTATACATTGATGAATTTTTCTCTTTTATGCTCATATATGGATAGAGGGTGAAAAGAGGAGTTCATAGGACTTTGAATCGGTCAAAACGGACTCCCGGTTGAGGAGATATGAAGATTTTACGAACAAGTGTACTGCTGCTGAAAAGTGCTCGAGCGAGAGCACTCGAGCGCCTCCGCTCGACCTCGTGTTCCGTTCGACCAGTGTGCTCGAGCGCCTCCGCTCGATCTATACAGCTCGAGTGCCCCAAACTTATAGAAACTTTTTGCTGCTCGAGCACAACCCCTCGAGCGCCTCTGTTCGACCACTTGCCTCACTCGACCACTAAGCTCGAGCGCGTCCGTTCGAGCGGGACAGCTCGAGCGCCTCCGAGAGCAAATTTCCAAGTTCGTTTTTCCGACCCATGAGATCCCGATTCGGTCCGATCCTTATATATACCTTTCCGAATACGTTTTTGAGGAGGATCACATACGAAATTGCTTTAGACTTAGTTTTTAGAGAGAGAAGGAGGAGAAGAGACGAGCAAGCTTTACTTTTATGAATTCGAGGTTTTATTTACGCATTCATAGTTCGGATTTTGATTTTTAGTTTCTTTCTTTGAGACCTTTGTTCTTGAATACATTGAGACTTTGTTTTATTGATTTAATTTCAGTTTATTCCTTTATTTCTTGAAATCCTGGTTTATGTTTGATCTTTTCTTTGTTCTAATCATTATGTTCATGATTGTTATTTATTCAATCGTTCTTGTTTACGTACAACCCATGTCTAGCTAAAACCCTTGCATGCTTGGAGTAGGATGAACTCGTAGAAGTAGGATGTGGGTACGTAATTAAGGTAGTTTGTGACGTTTAGTTTTAATTCTCTTAATTAATGAATTCTTAAAATCAATCTTAATTTTTCCTTTGAATTTCGTACGAACGTGTTAGGGAGAGGACGACTGTATCACTCTTTAACAACTAGTAGTCTTAACGAGAAGGTTTAGAAGGGGTTAATTAATCTACCGGTTTAGCGAGGGAGGACGACCGCATCACCTTAGTTAAATTAGGGTCTCGTTAATTATGCACAATTCATTAACTTGTTAGTGGATTAGTGAAGTCAATTGATAGGATAAAGTATTAGGGTTTGGAATCTTGAGCTTTCATCTTACGATCTTTTACTTAGGTTATCTCTTGCGCGTCACAATTATTTTGATTATGTACCTGCTCAGTTAGTATACGTAGGGATTCCTATCCTAAGCATCACCATCTCTTATTTGAAAATACATCTTAAATTCTTAGTTTAATTTTATGTTTGCATTCGTAGGATAGTTTAGTTTATTTTAATTATTTTTTCTCAAAAATCCAAAAACATTTCACTCATATTAACTGCACGCGTAGATCTTCAGGGATCTATTTGCATACACACTCTCCCTTTGGTTCGATAATACTTGGTCACTATACTTGTCCATACTACAGTGAACCCGTACTCTTGCGGGGAAGCTACTAGTAGAAAGCTAGTATATTCGCATCAAGTCAATTGCCGAGGGGTTTAGGCTCGGTCTTAAGTTTCTCTCTTTATTTGTGAGCCCTTAGGCTCTATTTATAGTAATTTCTAGGTTATAATCAATTGCCTTAGCTATTTTTGGTTGAATACACAATGATTGCTAATAATTTGGTATCTTTTGCTAGTGCCTAGTCACTGGGATGAGGTGGCCTCCATGTGCTGTATCTACAGGCCATCCTTCTCTAATAGGAGCAGGGAAGCTGGCCTGTTGGCTCTGCCTTCGGGTGCCCTTCAGTCCTTTCTTATGCCTGATATCTGATACTGCAGTCGTCCTTTTCCCAGGTGTGGGAGCGTTTGCAGGTTTGCGGTTTCATCCTTTCTAGATGCTAAATCTCCAGTTGTCTTACCCGGATGAGCTTATTAGGAGGTCATCCTAATTCTCGAGGCGAGGCCCATCCCGATGTGGCCGGGATAGAGTAGAGTCACTTGTGGCGGCGAGGTTGCTGCTTGGCAGGATCGCTGGAGAGGTTTGGCCGCCGTTGGAGAGGTGAGGTCTCTAGAGAGGCGAGGTCGACATCGAGGCTAGGTCGTTATTGGGGCAAGGTCGCCTCAATTGTCGAGGTCGGGGTAGAGCAATATTTACTCCTACAACAGTCCTGACTCCCTTAGATGGATCACCACTAACTTGGTCAATAGGATGATCTTCTAGCCATGTTCTCTTCCTTGGAGTTGTCCCTGAAGTACCTCCAATGTTATTATCTACATGTTCTATATGTCCCTGAACTGAGTCAACACCAAAGGGATTGATGAGCTCAATGTCAGGGACATTGATTCCCCCTTGATATGGTAACTCAGTGACCGTCTCAACTGCGACCGCATCTTTATTGATGGTACTTATCTAAGGTTGAGCCTGTTCCCCAGTCTGAGGCTCAACTACCCCTGAAGTGCTGGGTTTAGGAGTGGCTCTACAGTTATCATCCTGATCTTCATCATCATCCCAGCTTGGAATAGGCACAAGCCTTGTATCAGGTTGATTCTTTAAGCTCAACCTTGTCACTCTCCTTGTGACCTCCTCAGAGTCAGGATCCAACACTTTTACCCTAGACTGAGTGACAAATTCATTAAACACAATATGTGGTGATTCTTCCACAATAAGGGTCCTACAATTGTAGACTCTGAATGCTTTATTGACTTCAGAATATCCTAAAAATATCCCTTCATTAGACTTGCTATCAAAAGCCTTCAATTGGGTCTTCCCTTTGTTGAGGATGAAACTTGCACCCAAATATATAGAAATAAGAGATACGAGGATTCCTCTTGTTCCATGTCTCGTAGGGGGTCTGAGCATTTTGTTTGTTCAGCATGGATCTATTCTGAGTATAGCATGTAGTGCTGATCGCCTCAGCCCAGAATTTCTTAAGCAATCCTGACTCAGCCAGCATGGTCCTGACAGCTTCCTTCATTGTCATGTTTCTCCTTTCAGTGACACCATTCTATTGTGGGGTTCTAGCTGCAGAAGTCTCATGAGCTATACTAAGTTCATTGCAAAAGTCAGAAATATATGAATTTATAAACTAAGTGCCTTTGTCAGATCTGATTTTCACAATAAACTGATTCTGCTCATTACTGAGTCTCCTGAACAACTCTGGAAGCTTCACCTGCGTTTCCTTTTTATTTAACAATAAAATAACCCAAGTATATCTAGAATAATCATCAATTACCAAAGGGTATATTTCCTACCATTCATACTCACAGGTGTTACAGGGCCAAACAAATCTATGTGTAAGAGCTGAAGAACTCTGTCAGTGGAGAATGTAGCTTTCTCTTTGAATGTAGCTCTGACCTGCTTCACTTCCCGACAAGCCTTGCACACATGATCCTTGCTAAAAACTTCATTAGGTAAACCTTCAACAAGTGAAAGTCTAGTAATTTTGTTAAGAATCTTGAAGTTCAGATGGTATAATCTTTTATGCCATAACCAACTGAGCTCTGAAGAGCTTTTAGCAACAAAACAAGTATCAAGAATAGTGTTGCTCCAATCAGCTAAGTAAACATTACATTTCCTAATACCTGTAAGAAGCACTTGCAGTGTTGGTTTGTTCTTGACTAAAAAAATATTTGATGTGAACTCAACACTGAAACCTTTGTCAAAGAACTGACTCACTGACAAGAGGTTATGCTTCAGTCCTTCATTATAGGACACATTCTCCACCCTGACTGTACCTATCACCAAAGTACCAAAACCTTTAGTTAAACCTATTTAGTTATCACCAAAGGTTACCTGTAGGCCATCTTTAGCTTGAAAATCTTGAAGGAGACTCTTCATTCCAGTCATGTGCCTTGAGCAACCACTGTCTAGGTACCAAACAACTTTGATTGAGTCATCCTTCATCTTCTTATAGCCCAAAGCCGCCTGCAATGAAATCAGGCTTTAGGTACCCATTGGGTGTTGGGTCCTACAGAGTTAGCAGAACCTTTCGGCATCCAGATTTGCTTGACCACGCTGATTGCCCCAGAGGAGTAAATCTGTCTCCCATGAACATCCACATACACAACTTTCTTCTTCTTAGCCTGAGATGAAGATGGTGTATGAGTGTCAGGCTTAGGAGTCACAGGGGCCTTAGTGTTTGCCTTTAGGGCAGCCTTCCTGTTCTTCCTAGGCTTGGGTGCAGCGGGTGTCACGACCTGATTTTTTTCTAAAAAGAATTTTTGACATTTACTTGAATAAAATCCACCAAGAATTCAAATTTTTCCTAAAAACTGCATGTAAACAAAAGAAATAAAATTCTAATATCAACCAACAGCGGAAAAATTAACTCAAGTCGTGATATAAAATATGTCATTAATAAAGTTGCAGGACTTGTTTCAAAATAAATAAAACCTCATCATACTAAAATGTAACCAAATCTAACTCAAAGCAAAATCTCAAATATTATGCAAATGAATTTTTAAAAGTCATACTATGCATCGAAATGCTAAAAATGATAGGAATCAATTGAGGCGAATCCACCATGCCTCCACTGCGCACTCCAACTAATCCTTAATCTGCAAAATATTAAATTGATTGGGGTGAGCAAAACAACTAGCTCAGTGGGGTCCCATTTGTCACAGTTAAATATAAAATGCCAATTGAATCATTAACTCGCATACAAACTTACCGATAGCAATGTTGGCTTTGCCAACCATAATCATAATCAAGCGTTATACGGCCTTCACCCCGCCGAACATAACGAATAACATAACATAATCATAGTGCGTTATACGGCCCTTTTCCCCGCCGAAAATAACGAATAACATAGTGAAATAGCAAGTAGTAGCAAGCAACAATATCAATCACATAAGACATTTAAAAGTGACAAATAATCCAATCAAATAAATAGAAACCCCACCTTTAATCTCGATAAAACCTCGTAAAAACGTGAGATGGTTTAACGTGTATGATCCACGCCACCTAAAAATAATTAAAAGTGTCTTAAAACACTGTTAAAAAAAATTTTAAGACTCTTTGCATTTGTACTATCATATTTAACTAATGTTATAATAGTAAGTAGTAAATTAATGACTTTATTTTATTTTATTATTTTTATACACAACATGCATGCATGCTACGGGAACAATCCTGAACTAACAAAAAACATTAACTTAGCTAAAACAATTGTTTTTATATCTTTTAAAAGAGAACATAAATAATAATAATAATAATTATTATTATAGCATGAACAATCTCCCAATATGCTTTGGCTTAAAAAAAATGACGCTTAGTTCGAAAAACCCAATATAGAACAATTTTTTTTTTATTTTTCCATTAAATAAATATTTGGCATAATAGTTTAGAGGCTTGACACACACACGGATTAAAGCTAGCATTTCTAATTTGAGCAATGGAAACAAAACTGAACAAGGCCCGTAAAATAAATCTTTGCAGCTCAAAAAGAAAATAGAAGTAAACTGGTTTTATATCAGACTTTGAAAATATATTGGCGCATGTAAAATAAATAGAAGAGGAGCAAGAAGACGTTTACAATAATTGGGACGGAAAGTGTGGACACCGCTTGACAACGGAAAGAGGACGCCAAGCAACTTCGTGGACGAGAGAGAGAGTCCGGCTAACAGGGAAACTCGGCTTTTTCGAAGTAAACAAACCCGGGTATAAAGTGAGAATATAGGATTAATAATGTTTTAAACGGAAGAGAGAAAGAGTGGAGAAAGTGCATTCTATGTGAATAAGTTGAGGATATTAATAACACTGAGGAGGCTTAACTAATTGAGAAGTAATAGGAAAACATTTGAATACGTGAGAACGTGATCAACAACTCCTTGAAAGCGGAAGAGAAAAAAACTGACTTGAGAGACTTCGGGAGAAGATATTTTGGTTGAGAAATTCTTGGGTGACAGATTCAAACGTAGATCCTTTCCCCAATTTGATTTTGATTTTTTTTTTTTTTAGACGAAAGAAAACAACCAAAAAGAATGAGATAAGTATGAGATTTTCAATGAAGAACGCCTACTATATAAACCTATCCATGATTAGTTATAAAACAATTATTTAAGGGACATATTTTACATAGTATAAATATCCTAAATAAAATTACAAAAGCCCGCATGCATATTCATATTTGCATAAAGATTTATATAATATTCTTTATCTAAATTTTCTTTTGTAGAGAAAAATAAGAATAATAATAATTAACAATACACTTCAATATTAACGAATCTAATACCTAAGTATTAATAAATAATAACTTAGACATATTTTATAACTTATGCATTTTAATAACTTATGGTGATTGAATTTCTTGGGTGTTACATCCTACCCCCCTAAAAAAAAATTTCGTCCTCGAAATTTAATACGTACCTTGGGTAAATAATTCTGGATACTTATCGCGAAATTCATCCTCACGCTCCCAAGTTGCTTCTTTCTCGCTATGACGATTCCACTGAATTTTGATCATTGCGATATCTTTGTTTCTCAATCGATGAACCTTTCTTTCCAGAATTGCCAATGGCTTCTCCTCATAGCTCATATTCCGATTTATTTCTAGCGTCGAGTAATCGATGACGTGCTTTAGGTCTGGAACATACTTCCTCAACATAGAGACGTGAAACACATTATGCACGCCAACAAATTCTGGAGGTAGAGCTAGACGATATGCCAATTCACCAACCTTCTCGAGTATCTCAAATGGTCCAACATATCGTGGCCTTAATTTCCCCCTCTTTCCAAAACGTACAATTCCCTTAGTAGGAGAAACCTTCAAAAACACATTTTCCCCAACTTCAAAATGTAAATCCTTTCTACGCTTATCCGCATAAGATTTCTGCCTATCCTGAGCAACCTTAATTTTCTCCCTTACATTCTCCACTACTTCAATCGTCTCTCTTAGCATCTCGGGGCCTATCAACTTCCTTTCTCCAACCTCATCCCAATATAATGGTGATCGACATTTTCTCCCATATAACGCCTCATATGGAGCCATTCCTATAGTCGACTGGAAACTATTATTATATGCAAATTCGACCAAAGGTATGTAATACTCCCAGCTGTTACTCAAATTAAGAACACAAGCTCGCAACATGTCCTCCAAAATCTGAATCGTTCTCTCGGACTGCCCATCGGACTGCGGGTGATAAGCCGTGCTAAAATTCAACTTAGTCCCCAAGGCTTTCTGCAGGCTCTTCCAAAACTCTTATGTAAATCGAGTATCTCTATCCGACACAATCGAAACTGGTACCCCGTGCAACCTTACTATTTCTCGGATATATGTTTGTGCATACTGCTCCATCTTGAAAGTTGTCTTCACTGGAAGAAAATGTGCAGACTTTGTCAAACTATCCACGACCACCCAAACTGCATTATTCCCTTTAAATGTCTTTGGTAAACCCGTAACGAAATCCATCGTTATATGTTCCCACTTCCATTCTGGAATTTTAAGTGGTCGAAGTAATCCAGAAGGGCGTTGATGCTCTGCTTTCACTTGCTGACAAACTAGACATCTTTCCACAAACTCTGCAATGTCCTTCTTCATCCCATTCCACCAAAACAACCTTTGTAGGTCATGATACATCTTTGTGCTACCAGGGTGAGCAACATAGGGCGTATTATGAGCTTCACTAAGGATTATCTTCTTAAGCCCAACATCTCTCGGTACGCAAATTCTTCCTTCATAATACAAGGCTCCATCGTCAGCCACTACAAAACTCTTCTCTTCCCCTTTGAGCACTCGTTCCTTTGTCTTACACAAAAGTGTATCCTTGAGTTGCTCTCTCTTGATCATGCCCCTTAGATCTGGCTGTACCACAAAAGTTGCTAAAACCGTCTTAACACTCTTTGGTGGCAACACAACCTCAATCCTCATCTTTGCAAACTCCTTTACTAGTTGCTCTTGTTCGGTCAATGCACTTGACTCGCCTCTTATTTTTCGACTTAGCGCATCCGCTACCACATTAGCCTTACCCGGATGATAGTGAATGGTACAATCATAGTCCTTCACAAGCTCAAGCCATCTTCTTTGCCTCATGTTCAACTCCTTCTGTGTGAAAAGGTACTTCAAACTCTTGTGGTCTGAGTAAATCTCACACTTCCCTCCGTACAAGTAATGTCTCCATATCTTCAGCGCGTGAACAACAGCTGCTAACTCCAAATCGTGGGTTGGATAATTCAACTCATGAGTCTTCAATTGCCTCGAGGCATAGGCAACTACTTTTCCCTCTTGCATCAGAACACAACCAAGTCCTTGTTTTGATGCGTCACTATAGATCACGAACTCCTTAGTTGGATCTGGTATAGTTAATACCTGGGCAGAAGTAAGTCTCCTCTTCAGTTCCTGAAAACTCTCCTCGCACTTCTTGTTCCATTCGTACTTTTCTCCTTTCCTGGTCAAACGTGTCATTGGCGCTGCTAATCTCGAAAATCCTTCAATAAACCTTCGATAATAGCCAGCTAATCCCAAGAAACTACGAATCTCATGAGCATTCGTAGGCCTGCTCCAATCATTAACAGCTTCTACCTTTGCGGGATCAACTTCAATTCCTTTAGCGGTAATCACATGTCCAAGGAAGGAAACTTGATCCAGCCAAAACTCACACTTCTTAAACTTTGCATACAACTTCTCCTTGCGAAGTGTTTCTAGCACAATCCTCAAATGATCTGCATGTTGAGCTTTATCCTTTGAGTAGATCAAAATATCGTCTATGAACACTATGACGAACCGATCTAAGTATGGATGGAAGACCCGGTTCATCAAGTCCATAAAAACTGCAGGAGCATTACTTAATCCAAAAGGCATTACCACGAACTCATAATGACCATAGCGAGTTCTAAACGCCGTCTTCATGATGTCACCCTCCTTGACCTTCAGCTGATGATACCCCGATCGAAGGTCAATCTTGGAAAATATCCCCGCTCCTCTCAACTGATCGAACAAGTCCTCAATTCTAGGCAGTGGGTACTTGTTCTTAATAGTAAGCCGATTTAGCTCTCTGTAATCGATGCACATCCTTAACGTTCCATCTTTCTTCTTGACAAAGAGAACTGGTGCTCCCCATGGTGAGACACTAGGTCGTACGAAACCTAAGTCCAGCAATCCTTGAATTTGAACCTTCAATTCTTGTAACTCCTTTGGTGCCATTCTATAAGGAGCCTTCGACACTGGGGCTGCTCCAGGTACTAGATCAATGGTGAATTCCACCTGTCTATCAGGGGGTACTCCAGGTAGATCTTCCGGAAAGACGTCCAAGAATTCTCGTACAATTGGTACATTGGTAGCGCTCACTTCTGGTTTCTCGCTTTCCATGATGTTGACTAGAAATCCTTGACACTTGTTCTTCCTTAGCATCCTTGTGGCCTTCATCGCACTTATCACTTGTGGAACAGTCCTAGACTTTACCCCGTAAAAGATAATTTCCTTTTTACTGGGTAGATGTAGTGTTACCTCCCTTTCCCGACACTTAATATCGGCTTGATACTTAGTAAGCCAGTCCATACCAAGAATAACATCAAAATCCTTCATATCTAGCACATACAAATCAGCCTCTAACCCATGTTCATTCACATCAATTTTTACATTCCTAACCATTGAGTAAGCATTTATCGTTTTATCATAAGGTATACTAATCACAAGTGGTTCTTCTACCCTTATGTCCATATTTCCAGTTAAAGCATGAAATTTTGCAGACATAAACGAGTGTGTAGCTCCAGTATCAAAAAGCACAAAAGCAGGCAAATTTGAAACTGTAAGCATACCTGCCATAGTGCCCTGCTGCTGATCAGCTTCCTCCTGAGTCAAAGCAAACATCCGTGCATTGCCACCCGCTCCCGAACTGGCTCTTCTCCCATCACCTCTATTCATAATCAAAGGACAATTAGGGAGAATGTGTCCTTGCACCTTGCATTTGAAACAGCGGTTCTGGCCCAAAAGACACTCCCCGAAATGTTTCTTTCCACATTTAGTACAAGACGGTCTCTCAGTGTACCCTCTTGGCGGTGCATTCCCTGTAACTCGTCCTTGCTTGTTGGGAGTTGGATTTCTGCTCGAACCAGCACCATTCCATTTCCTCTTTCCAGAAAATTCAGCCACTTTTGGCTTTGGGGCGTCCATTGCTATGCTTGAGGCCACATCTTCCGCCCGTTCATACATTTCGGCTAAAGTGGTAATTCCCTGCCCTGAGAGTACATTTCTAATCTCAGCACGCAGTCCATTTCTGAATCTCCGTGCCTTCTTGAGCTCTGTATCGACCATGTGATGAGAAAAACGACTCAAGTCGCTGAATTTTCGTTCATATTCTTCAACCGATAAGTTTCCCTGTTTTAGGTTAAAGAACTTCGTCTCCTTTTGCTCCTAGAATGATGGCGGATAGTACTTTTTCGTGATGATCTCTCTGAATCTTGCCCAAGTCAGTGCATTCCGCTCAGCAACTGGCCTCATTTTCCAGTACGAGGTCCACCATATTCTTGCATCCTCTCTCAGCTGGAAGGATGCACATGCCACCTTTTGATCATCAGTGCATCTCATCAACCCAAGTATATTCTCCAGGTTCTCCATCCACTCCTCGAGTGCGGATGGTCCATCTTTCCCATTAAAAGTGGGAGGCTTGAATTTATTGAATTGCTCAACTATATGGAGGTGGTCATTCTGCGGATTTTGAGGTGGTGGTGGTGGTGGTTGTGGCTGTGGCTGTGGTCCTCGGCGAGCCATTTTCCTATGAGATTTCAAATAACCTAAAACAATATATGCAAAACTATCTTTTGTAACACCTATGTCCTTCTTATCTATCAATCACCACAGTTATTAGTGTTAAAGTTAATACAAATTATTCATATTCATCATATCATAGTCAACATAGCTCATATTTCATGTGATCATCTTTTCAATGATCAAAAAACAACTTAATAAATAACTTTCATAACATACCTAGGAGTTGCAACAGTGGGCGGTGGTGGATGCCATTACTTAGAAATAATAAATGTATACAATTTTTTTTAAGACTCTAAAAGAAAGAATTTTTTTTTTGACAAGTCTACAAGAACGTAGACCTGCTCTGATACCACACTGTCACGACCTGATTTTTTTCTAAAAAGAATTTTTGACATTTACTTGAATAAAATCCACCAAGAATTCAAATTTTTCCTAAAAACTGCATGTAAACAAAAGAAATAAAATTCTAATTTCAACCAACAGCGGAAAAATTAACTCAAGTCGTGATATAAAATATGTCATTAATAAAGTTGCAGGACTTGTTTCAAAATAAATAAAACCTCATCATACTAAAATGTAACCAAATCTAACTCAAAGCAAAATCTCAAATATTATACAAATGAATTTTTAAAAGTCATACTATGCATCGAAATGCTAAAAATGATAGGAATCAATTGAGGCGAATCCACCATGCCTCCACTGCGCACTCCAACTAATCCTTAATCTGCAAAATATTAAATTGATTGGGGTGAGCAAAACAACTAGCTCAGTGGGGTCCCATTTGTCACAGTTAAATATAAAATGCCAATTGAATCATTAACTCGCATACAAACTTACCGATAGCAATGTTGGCTTTGCCAACCATAATCATAATCAAGCGTTATACGGCCTTCACCCCGCCGAACATAACGAATAACATAACATAATCATAGTGCGTTATACGGCCCTTTTCCCCGCCGAAAATAACGAATAACATAGTGAAATAGCAAGTAGTAGCAAGCAACAATATCAATCACATAAGACATTTAAAAGTGACAAATAATCCAATCAAATAAATAGAAACCCCACCTTTAATCTCGATAAAACCTCGTAAAAACGTGAGATGGTTTAACGTGTATGATCCACGCCACCTAAAAATAATTAAAAGTGTCTTAAAACACTGTTAAAATTTTTTTTAAGACTCTTTGCATTTGTACTATCATATTTAACTAATGTTATAATAGTAAGTAGTAAATTAATGACTTTATTTTATTTTATTTTATTATTTTTATACACAACATGCATGCATGCTACGGGAACAATCCTGAACTAACAAAAAACATTAACTTAGCTAAAACAATTGTTTTTATATCTTTTAAAAGAGAACATAAATAATAATAATTATTATTATTATTATAGCATGAACAATCTCCCAATATGCTTTGGCTTAAAAAAAATGACGCTTAGTTCGAAAAACCCAATATAGAACAATTTTTTTTTATTTTTCCATTAAATAAATATTTGGCATAATAGTTTAGAGGCTTGACACACACACGGATTAAAGCTAGCATTTCTAATTTGAGCAATGGAAACAAAACTGAACAAGGCCCGTAAAATAAATCTTTGCAGCTCAAAAAGAAAATAGAAGTAAACTGGTTTTATATCAGACTTTGAAAATATATTGGCGCATGTAAAATAAATAGAAGAGGAGCAAGAAGACGTTTACAATAATTGGGACGGAAAGTGTGGACACCGCTTGACAACGGAAAGAGGACGCCAAGCAACTTCGTGGACGAGAGAGAGAGTCCGGCTAACAGGGAAACTCGGCTTTTTCGAAGTAAACAAACCCGGGTATAAAGTGAGAATATAGGATTAATAATGTTTTAAACGGAAGAGAGAAAGAGTGGAGAAAGTGCATTCTATGTGAATAAGTTGAGGATATTAATAACACTGAGGAGGCTTAACTAATTGAGAAGTAATAGGAAAACATTTGAATACGTGAGAACGTGATCAACAACTCCTTGAAAGCGGAAGAGAAAAAAACTGACTTGAGAGACTTCGGGAGAAGATATTTTGGTTGAGAAATTCTTGGGTGACAGATTCAAACGTAGATCCTTTCCCCAATTTGATTTTGATTTTTTTTTTTTTAGACGAAAGAAAACAACCAAAAAGAATGAGATAAGTATGAGATTTTCAATGAAGAACGCCTACTATATAAACCTATCCATGATTAGTTATAAAACAATTATTTAAGGGACATATTTTACATAGTATAAATATCCTAAATAAAATTACAAAAGCCCGCATGCATATTCATATTTGCATAAAGATATATATAATATTCTTTATCTAAATTTTCTTTTGTAGAGAAAAATAAGAATAATAATAATTAACAATACACTTCAATATTAACGAATCTAATACCTAAGTATTAATAAATAATAACTTAGACATATTTTATAACTTATGCATTTTAATAACTTATGGTGATTGAATTTCTTGGGTGTTACAGCGGGCCTTGGGGTTTGTTCCTGAGAAGGGCCATATTTCCTATTCCCCCTAGGCAAGTGAGGGAACTGAAAACAATTAAAGGCTTCAGGATGTCAAAACCATGGGAGTGCTATCATGTTTGGCCTTCCCCGAGGGTATTGCCATACGTGATAATATCCCCGTTGAGCAGTCTGGGTGTTCTGGGCCTAAGCTCTCCTCGGCTTGCACAGAGAAGTTTTCTGGCCTAAGCTCTCAGGGGCCTTTTTAGGTTGATTAGCCTTTCCCTTTGGTTTTGGCTTCACAACCTTTGGGGCAACCCTGACTGTCTCAACAGTTTATCTGCCCTTATCAGTTTTGCGGGCCTGGTACACAACTTTTTTTGTACTTTGGCCTGCCTGAACAAACACCCTCTTAGTGTTGCTCCCTAAAGCACCATGAGACTGACCCTGTGAGGATTTCCTGGAATCAAAGCCAATCCCAGATCTTTCATTCCCAAGTTTCCGGCAGCTATTTATTTCCTTTATGACCACTGAGGATTTATTCATTCCTGCTACCTTCTTCTTGAGAGCATCCTCTCTCTTTTTCAGGAGTTCATGTCTGGTAAAAAGGCCATCAAACTTTCTCTTGAGTTCCCTTAGCTCAATCTGCTTGGCCAGTTGATCTTCAGGCAGTTCCTTGAGAATCTTCTCTCTTGGAAGTCGCTGAGAATTGATCAACTCAATCTCTTGTGTTAGCCTTACAATCTGAGAAGATTCTTTCAGATCTGACTGAGTCAATTGGTCAGTCAGTGTTTAAATCTCAGTACTCAATTTCTCGTTCTCCTTCACTAAGAAGATATTAGTTTCCTGCAGTCTGGAGAAATCAACCATCAATTGATGAAGGCAGATTTGGAGGTTCATTTCTCAAACTGACTCCGAGCTAAGCTCAGGATTTTGGACCAGCGTAAGAAACACACTCAGAGTTAAAATTTACCTCAGGCTCCTCCTTCGCCATAAGGCACATGTAATTGTACTCATCATTAGAAAAGAGTTCAGGCGACCTCTCCTCAGGACCTCCTAGTCAGTTGCGTCTTCAGCGAGAATGGCTCTCCTATCCGCAAACCTCAGGTCTCTCTTAGTCCTCATGTCTTCTCTTTCCCTTGCACTCAGCTCCGGGCAATCATATTGATAGTGCCCACTCTTGTTCCAGTTGTAACACTTTGTTGGCTCATCTACTTGATCTCTTCTTGCTTCAGGGTTCCTTCTTGAGTCAGGTTCCGTCCGTCTTGATAAGCTTTCATTCTTGCTTGAGTACTTGTTGTCACGAGCGCGTCTCTGGTCTAACTCCTCACGATCAGGTTTCAGGCCAGAATACCTCCTTTCTTCACCTTGATCGCGTCTCTAGTCAGTGTTCCTCCGGTCTTCATACCTCCTGGAACTATTGTGGCTTCCATCAGTTTTCATATCTCACGTATCCTAATAGTACTTCTTGTATCAACCAAATCTTGCGTTTAACTTTTCAAAACGTCTGGCCATCATACTATACTCCTTAGTGAGCTCTTATTTACTCATCTCCATCAGTGACATAGATGGAGATTCAGTAGGTTCTGACTTAGCTTTAAATGCAACATTCTTCTATGGAGCTTTCTCCTCCTCTTCAGGTACTATTTTCTTCTTTCTCGTGTTTAGATCAAATTTCAATGCTTTGTGCTCTGAAAATAGTAGAGCTGAGGTAATGTTGCTCATATCCTGAGTATTTTTAAGCATGATAACACTGTTATCCCATCTCTCTGGGAGAGCATTCAGGATCTTAGAGGCTACTTCTCTCTTAGGGACTTCCTTTCCTAGCATCACCAACTCATTCATCATCTTGATGAATCTTGACTCCATTTGATCAATGGTTTCCTCAGGTAGCATCTCGAAGCTTTCAAACTTTTGAATGGCTATGTTTCTCTTGTTCTCCTTGATTTTCTCAGATCCCTCGCACATTTAGTTCAGCTCATCCCAGACCTCCTTTGCAATCTTCAAGTGCATCAGCCTCGCTAACTCCTCAAACAACACCGTGTGAAGAATGATATTCTTGGCCATGTTGTCCATCCCTATCATCTTGATCTCATCATTGGTCAGTTGGCTCCTATCCTTCGACACTGGAGCTCCAATGGGTTGATCATCATATCCTTGTCCTCTGATATTTGGAATAGTGATCTTGATAGGTCTGTCCTTGATCACTTTAGGCATCTGGTCATGAATTGCATCCAAGTGTGTAAGAAACCAGAGTCTCCAATATACGAAGTTAGAAACTGAGAATTCAGGCAAAGAAGCTTCGAGCCTCCTTGAAGTCATGATGCAAGTTTTCAGAAAATATACAGACAAAGATTTGTTCAGTGACCACCAACAGTTTCTCCTCTGAAACTATTAATATTCAAAGTCAGTGGTCTTTTGAACCACCGCTCTGATACCACTTGTTGGTCCCCTACAAGTCTGAGTAAATACATGTATGGGGGGGAATACACGTATATAAAATTTTTACTTTCTTTACAAAGCTGAGTCCCCTTAACTCAGAGTAGTGATAGGCACTGAATAGATAATAAACCTACTAACTGCACTAAGGCAAGTCAGTTGGCCAACTATCTATTTCTGTCTTGTGCGGAATTGTGTAAGCCTTGAAAATTTATAGACTTGTTTAAATGTGTTCTGAAAACTGAATGTTACTTTTCTTATAAAGTTGTGGTTAGAGGACAGTGCGATGAGTTCAGGTCAGTCTAATTTATTCAGTACTGATAAATCATGCAATGAATGAATAAGATAAACAACACAAAGCATTAATCAAAGCAGTAAAGAACTCGGAGCATTTTGACGTGGTTCAGAGACTCAAGCTTCTACGTCCACGGTCCTGATTCAATAGGAGAATACACTAATGGATTGGCTTGTTTTTAATGTGCCAAGGGGCACAAAGACCAGCTCACTGATCCTCTTCCTTCTAACCAATTCTCTAACTTTAACCAACAAACCTAACACTTATGGTTTTGGTTTCAGTATGGATTCCAACTATATGTGATAGTCCTTACAAGGTAAACCTACGTTAAGGATTGGATTATTACTCTAAGCTTAAGATATGAATATTTAGCTTCGTGGAATACAAAATAGACTCTAGACTTAGAAACACTTGGGAAATTCAAGGGGTTTCAAGTGCTTCTTTGGATTCTTTGAATGCTTATGAGTCTTGAGTAATTTCTAGCTTGTGAAATTTTTCGTAACATTGTTTGGGTCAAGGTCTTCTGTATTTATAGGTGGATTTAAAAACTATCAGTTGGAGAGATAGCCTTCTAGACACCTTCCTTGTAGGATACTTCAATGGATACAATCTTCATGCAGCAGCCGTCCTTGCATGGATTTGGTAAGAGAATTAAATGCTTGCTCGTTGAAAACTGCAGGAATATCGGTTCAAGTTAGTGTCCGTACATGACTAGTCTTCTTCTTGTTAGTCCATGTCAGCGGGTAGGTGAGAATGTCAGAACTCATTCTTCAGTTCAGACTCGTTTTTCCTGAGTTCTTTTTGTTCTCATCTTCGTACATAGGCCAACACTAACATTCCTTTTGCTTGCTTGGATCCTACTCCAAGACTTCTCCCAAATCACTCAGTGCTGTCATGTTCCCTTCAGGCTGAGTGAACAATGATCTCAGGATCATGCTCTTCATCCTGACACTTATTCAGCCAGCTTTGATAGACTGCCATAAGCTTAGAGATGGTGTTCTTGTGTTCTTCATACTTCATATTTGATTGTCATCAATGAGTTCTCCTCTCACTGAGTGTCTATGAATATAAAATACTATAACAGTTCTATCCTATCAAGACAAGCCTGACTATTACAACACTTAGGTAAATTTATTTTTTCAGGGTATTTGGGATCAACTCAAAACTGACATTGTCCCAACACAGATTACCTATCTGTTGGGACGAAGTAGGAGTCCGTAAGATTTTAGAGCCAGAACTTGTTGAACTGTCAGTGGAAATTATTTCTTGGATTAAGGAAAGGATCAAACCTGCACAAGACCGCCAGAATTCGTACGCTGACACTCGCCAGAAGGATCTACATTTTGAAGTTGGAGAAAAAGTATTTCTCAAAGTGGCACCAATGAAAGGACTAATCCACTTTGGAAAAAGAGGCAAACTGAAACCCCGCTACATCGGACCTTTTGACATATTGATTTAAATGCAAAATACTAGCTTAACTAGTAGTTACCCCAAGAGTATAGGATCACTGTAGTATGGGCGAGTATAGGGACCAAGTAGTATCGAACCCGTGGGAAAGTGAGTATACGAATAAATACCTGGAAATTTATGTCTCGTAGCTAATATGAATGTAATTTTGGTTTAAACTAATCCTAAACTATATTCTACTAATTATCAAACAAAAAGAAATAAAAACTATTCTAACTCCAATAGGAAGTGCAAATATGGTGGTGATGCTCGGGATAGGAATCCCTACGTATACTAACGGAATTGGTATGTTAACTAAAATAATCATAATGATCAAGTTAAAATCCTAAGTGTACTAAAACTAGGCAATAAACATCCCTAATCTAGCACAAGAATTGAAAGGATAAAAACTCAAGAGTTAATCCCAATACTTAGTTCAGTCACGTGACTTGACTAATCCACTAATTAAATTATATGAATTGTGCTTAATTATTGAGGCTCTAATTTAGCTAAGGTGATGTGGCTGTCCTCCCTAAATAAATCGGTAGATTATAAACCCCATCAAAAACCCCTCTCCTTAAGCCTATTAGTTATTAAAGAGTGATGCGGTCGTCTTCTCTCTAATAATTTTAGGACTTAATTATATGATTATTCTTGGATTTATTAGAATTATTCAATAATTAAGAGAACTAAAACTATACATCACAAATTATCCTAATTATGTACCAACGTCTTAATTCTACGAGTTCATCCTTTCCCAAGGTTCTAGCCTAACATGGTGATTTCAAGAATAAAAACAATAATAAGATCAATAATCATGAACATAATTGAAAGTACTAAAGAAATCAAGAACATAAACTAATGAAGAAATCAATTGAATCAAGTCTCAAAATCAAATCTATAAAATCTGGAAAATTAGGTCTAATAGATTCAAGAATTCAAGAAATCAAAAGGAAAATTCAAACCGTTCAAAGAAGTAGTTAATCTAAAGAATTCGTATGCTAAAAACCTCGATTACAATCATCAAAACCTGGCCAAAGGCTCAAAATCTCCTTCCCAAGCTCTTCTCCTTCGAAAATTATGTCAAAATATGTGTAGATATCTAAAAATTGATTTGAGATGGATATAATCGGGTATGGACCGAAATTGGCCTCAAGTGCTCGAGCAGGCCCCTCGCTCGAGCGGCCTTAACAATAGTGCAGGGAAGGCGCTCGAGCCCTTCTTGGTCGAGCGGTTTTTGCTCGACCTCTCACTGCTCGAGCGGGTCTTAATATTAGCACTATCTGGGCGCTCGAGCTCTCCTTGCTCGAGCAGCTGGAGCTCGACCTAGGCCAGCTCGAGCGGCCAATCTTCACAGCGTGACGGTGGTGCTCGAGCCCTAGTGCTCGAGTGCTTCCTCCTTTTGAATTGAATGATACTTTTCTTCGCTCGTACTAATACTTTTCATATTTCCTCAATATCTTCTCATCCGGGAGTCCGTTTGAGTTGATTCAAAATCCTACGAACTTTATTTTCCGCCCTTTTTCCTAATATGAGCATCAAAGAGACAAATGGATGAGTTTATAAAAATGTCACTCAAATAACTCTAAATACTCGTATAAAACACTCAAAATATAGATTAATCGGGCACCAAAACATAACCATTTCACGCCTAATCAACCCCCAAACTTACCATATTGCTTGTCCTCAAGCAATGAAATAAGTCAAGTGAAATTGTTAGAAACGAATCAAAGTACCAAATCACGCAAGTAATAGTTTTCAAGCTTCAAAGATCGATCACCTGTACACAAACTCACCCCCTTCATCCTACTCATGGATACTAAATAAAAACACAGTAAATCAAACATGGATGTGCTGTTGGTGCTGTATTTCACTCCCTCACAAGTGTGTATCAATAATTAGGGACACTCTCAATCAATCATTCACTCAAATTAGTGACCATAGGCTTGTAAGCACTCTCAACTTCGACCACATACTAGACTTCATGCAAAATCAAAAAGGAATTTTTCAAGGTTGTAGTGTACGACACTTTAGATAGATGGGGTAAAGATATATGATAATTGACTCAGGTGAATGGAGAATAGAAAATCAAGCTTCGATAGTTCAATACAAGAAACAGAATACTTCAAATATCTTCATACAAGACACTTTCAATTCCATCTACTCTCAACACCTCAACTTTTTTTTTTCTTCCAACTCTTTTTTTTTCAATCAATGCACTTCCTTTTTCTCAAACTCTCCATGAGCTCATATTTTCTTTTGCTCATTCTCAAATTTTTGTTCTTCCCCACTACTCACAATTTCATTACGCCATTTTTTCATACTCACTCAACCATAAACAATTCCACATTCTCAACTCAAACCCCCTTTCATTCACAACTTTTTCTATTCTCCACTCAAATTACAAAAACAGTTTATGAATTGGATAAGTTCAATTGTGCTAGCAAATAATAGGCTCAAGCTCAAATAGGCTAACAAAGGATTAATGTCATTGGTAGGCTTATTTTGGCTAAGTGACTTATCAATTCAAAGATGGCCTAAAATTATTTCCGGCATTTCATACTAGACACAATCAAGAAGCAAGAGTACCCACAAGTTCTAGCACCTCTAAGATGAAGATCCACTCACAAATAATGAGATAATTTTAATGAATTGTAATCTCTTATAAGGCTCAAATCTCACGACTTTCACATCCATGCTAGACCTAGTGAATTCTCATCACTACCACGCAAGCATTCAAAAGGAAAATTCGTAAGTGTACAAATTACCTTTCAAATCAACTCTACTCACTAGACTCACATAATCTAGTTCTAACTCAATTCCACAATCACCAACCCATAATTCCACACTCAATGATAGCAATTAATAAGCAAAGAAGAGTTAATAAATATGAAAATAATTAGTAGAACCAAATTAGTACGAATCAGCAGCTCAAGTACGTATCAATGCACAATATATAACTTAACTCAACTCAACAAGAGGGCGTGCGCCTGTGCAATGTCAATTAAACCTCTCAAGTGCGCCGGTGCATATGTATTACCATAAAACTTATAAATACTCCACCCCCCAAGTGAAGCGGTCTAAGTTTGGGGTTCGGGGTTAACTCATACGCATAATACCAGTTGACACTTATCACTGTAGCACACTCCCTTTTCTTGAATTGCTTCCCTCTATCACTATTTTTTTGGAAATTTGTGCACCCACAAGACAAGCCTACAATAAAATCACTAAAAAATGAGGTTAAAAATAAATGAACACAAAAACACTCATAGAAAAAATAAAAACACTCAAAAGCAAATAAAAATGGGTTGCCTCCCATTCAACTCTATTTTTAAGGTACTAATGCCGGACCGAGCTCAAAGGAGCTCATGGGTCATGAGACTTAAAGGTACCTCCCTTATTCTCATAAGAGAAGTTGTAAAATTTCTTCAGTCGATGCTCATTTTCCATGACTCCCTTCCCATCCTCCTTCTCAACCTCAAGGAATCCACTCTGTTGGGATATAGGTTAGATGTTTTGAAGATGTTAAAACAAGAACTTGTAATAGGACTAGCTGAGCCTATTAGCCAGCTACAAATTAGTCTAGGTCTAGAATATGTCTTTGGTTAAGGGGGAAGAAATCTGAGGTGACTTGACCAGAGCAGATGAGTCACCAGAGCAGACTAGTCACCAGAGCAGATGAGCTCTGACCAGAGGACCAGATGAGAGATGTCCAGATGAGGTGACCAGATGAGAGAGGACCAGATGAGCTCTGACCAGAGGAGTCTGCCAGAGGAGTCTGACCAGAGGAGTCTGCCAGAAGACCTCTCCCAGATGAGGTTCAGAGCAGAAATATCACCAGACCCAGACCTGACGAGTCCTGACCAGATGAGTGTGACAGATTAGTTCACTCACATTGAGGCTGCGTATTATCTGGAGACAAGGAGATCTTGGAGTTCGATGATTGAGATAAAGCAATCTAGAAGTCAACTGATAGGAGGATTGATTGATTGATTGGTATCAATCTTGCAAGATTCAATCAATGGAGGAGATCAATCAATCAATATAATCAATCTGTGATTGATTATATTCCTCCAATTATGGTTGTTTAAATTTCTAGCTTCCAACGGCTATTTAATCCCTACAACTATAAATAGGAGTGTTTTGGATGAGTTTATTAGAGACAAGAGTCGGGCAAGAGCACACAAAGATACACAAACTCTCACCATACACTCACCTTATTTATACAAGTATTATATCTACTCTTTTAGGAGTTTGGTTGCCAAATTTGTTAAAGCACAAATTCGAACTCACTCGTAAGTGTACGAGTTGTTATAGTAAGGCAATTGACCAAGTTAAATATCGAACCACGAGACTAGTAGCTAGTATAGCCTTAATGCTATGCGTCGCACGTAATTGTAGTGCGGATCAAGGTTTTGGAAAGAGGTTTTCTAGAAATTAAAGCAACTATTAAAGCAAATAAACAAATCAAAGCAATTAATAAAATGAAAGCAATAAGCAATTACTAATTTTAGGGATTTTTCAAACAAGAAAACGAGACGTGTTCGGGTGTTCATCATCACATGAGAATCAAGTACACGATCGATAAGTAATAACTATTCAAGTTTCCGATCAACTATAGAAGCAATCACTAAACATCACGTATTCACCGTACTGGATAAGCCTAGGTAAACACGCCAAATGAAAACATCGGATCGTTATTCTTCTCACTTATCACCAATTTCTCAATTAAGCAACAAGTGTAGGAAATATGGGGTTCTAATGAAAATACCCAACTCTCGTTGCGATACTCCAATATCCACTCAAATTTCATAAATCACTCACACTCATACTAGATCATGCACCGACCCAACTCTCGTTGCGATAAACACACAATCTAAATACGAATTACAAGAGCAATCATGAAATCGAACAATCAAAGTCCATATTCCTAATAGATAGACCTTCAACTAGAATAGATATCACAAATCAAATCAAATACTCAACTACTCATGTAAATCCAAATACCCAAACACAAGAAAATTAGCTAAGCATCATGGCAAACAAGCTCATATGAAATAAAGAATAATAATCTGTAAACATAAAAATTAACCAAAAGGAAATTAAATTAAGGAAATAAGTCACCTCTTGGGAATTGATTTATCTATAAAACTTGAGAATCCTTGCTTGAAATGGAAATTACTACTAATTGAAAGCTTAATCTAAGCTAAACTATGCTAGAAATTTAAAGGAAAATCAAAAGAAAAATAAAAAGAAAAGAAGAAAAAAAATCTAGGGGAATTAGGGTTCTAAGCTATCGTATATATGAAGAATGTAGGTATTTAAAGTGTGGGATGAGGGCTTGAGACGAATTTACAATGAAATCCCTTGAAAAATACTGAAATTTCGAATTTTACCCCATCTGCCGAGCCAACTCGGTCAATTTCAGTGCAAATAGGCCTTGACTCGCCCTGACTCGGCCTTCAACTCGGTCCAACTCAGTTTAAACCGCCTCTTACTCAGCGAATTCATCTCGGTTTGCCTCTCTTTGGCTCGGCCGAGACATACATCTCCAAACCGAGATTTTGGCTACGGCGTTGAGTTCTCGGTTTGGACAAAATGGTCTCGGTTTGGCCGCATTTGGCTCGACCGAGACGATGCTTCTTCTCTGCAACTAATGGCCAAGCATGGTGGTTTTCTTCTCCAATAATTCTGGCGTTGTGGCTTCAATCACGAATTTCGGTGTCGAGAGCTTCAATTCCAGTTCCGAGCTTCGTATTTCTGGTGAGCTTTCCTCCATTTTCGACGAGGTCTGCTTCCACTTTCGAGCGCAGGTGTGAGCTCCAATTTCCGGCGTACGCGGAGCTTTCCTGGCGTAAATGCGGTGGTGCTGCTCTATTTTCCGGTCTCGAATTCCGACGAGCATTCCATTGATGGTGATGTTCGAATTTTCGGTGGCAGCGGCTGTGCTAAATTCCTGGCCTAACTTCGAAATTCTGGCGTGAGGCTTTCTATTCTCGGCAGCTTTCTCCATTAAAATGGTGAATGCTTTACTTCTTCTCTCTCTTCGAATAATAGCAGGAAGATGGTTTCTTTTTTGACTGGCCGAATCGAGGGCCGCGAGGCGGCAGCGGAGGAAATCCACTGGTATCGGGTGGAGGCGCTAGAGGCCAAGAATGCCAAAGAGGAGGTGGAGCATGCAGTGGAAACCGCACATGCCAAGGTGGAGGAGCTCCGGTGCCAAGCTGTCAAGGACGTTGAGACCATCAAGGACTTGATCGCTGCCTCGGAGCGTGTGCGAGCCATGCAAGATGCTAGCTGAGATGATCCTTTCCTAGACCCCGCTCAGATTGGGGAGTTTGCCTATTACAAGGCCTTTGCCGATGCAATTCGGGAGGCGAAGAAGGCTTTTTTCAGACTGAGGCGCTGGAGGCCTACATCCGGGAATACGTCCTTGCTCACCGCCTCCACCCCTCAACCCCGTGCTTTTTAAGGGATTTGGAGAGGGATTTTTGGGTGGATTTGTCCTTGTGGCCTCGTCCCGAGACCCTGCTGTACCCAGAAGATATTGACACACGTCCGGCCGAGGCTGATACCGGGGAAAGTGGCGTTCCTGCTCTTAGCTGCTCCAAGAATCTTCCACCTGCTGTATAAAAAGAAAGATTGTTGTGCCCAGTGGGCGTTTGTTTTTGTTGGCCATGTGACCTTTTATTTTCTTATTTTGATCTGTGCTCGTGGGGCTTTGAATAATTTATGGCCAAATTTTAGCCTTTACATAATTTATTTTAATGCATAGAATTTTCCCCGTTGGGCTTTGGAACAATTTCTTGTTCGGCATTTCTTCCTCTTTTTATTTTTGCATATGGGTGAGTCAACTTTGGGGCCGTAGTCCTTACACATTGTTGCGTATGTCTTTGCGCTTCTTTCCTTTATACCCTATTTACGCTAGATTATCTGCACCATTTTTAGGTTTCTAGGAGAAGTAAACGCTGCACCTGGGTCTCGTCGTCGCCGGTTCCATTGCAACTTGGCAACTACCTGGGCGGAAATCGAGAAGTTTTACTCGAACTTGAGCTAGCTCGGCATGAGACTTTTACCGTTTCACTTACGGCGGGTAGTGCCTTGGTCATAAAAATGGAGAAACCTTAGATCAAGTTGAGCACTTCTGTCCTTTTTCTGTCCTTACCCTTTTCATCTTTTTAAGAGGTAAAAGGTAAGGTCCTCCGGAGGCCCCCATTTTTTGCTTGTTTAGGATCCTTGGTACTGAATAAGTAAAGAAGGATTTAGACAAATTAAGATTTCCATTGATAGAAAACTTCAGATATTTAAAAAATGTTCCTAATGGTAGAACTTCTTGAGGTGACATATGTTCCAGGGGTAATGGTCCGGGATGCCGTTGAGGTGTTCAAGTTGGTACACCCCCTTGGGAAGGATTTTCGATGTACGGAAAGGTCCTTTCCACTTTAGACCAAATACACCTCTCGAGCCTTGCACCTTCTTTAGGATGAGATCTTCTTTCTTGAATTGTCTAACTCGAACCTTTGAGTTGTAAAACTTTTCTGACCTTCACTTGTATTTTGCATTTTGTAGGTCCAAAGTTAGCCTTCTTTCTTCGAGCATATCTAAAAATCGGCTCGCCTTGCCTTATCATTATCTTCCATTAGCTCTTGCGAGGTCCAATGGCTTGATATGTCGAGCTCCGATGGAATGACGGCCTCCGTTCCAAAGGCCAAAGCGAAAGGCATCTCTCCAGTTGAGTTCTTCGATGTCGTCCTGTATGCCCACAGTACGCCTGGAAGCTTACTGGCCTACTTCCCCTTCTTATCCTCGAGCTTAGCCTTAATGGTGTGCTTGAGGATCTTGTTGACAGCTTCAACCTGTCAATTCGTTTGCGGGTGGTAGGGGTGGAGAAAATCTTCTTAATTTTCCATCTTTCGTAGAAATTTATCATATCGAGCCTGTCGAACTGCTTCTTATTGTTAGAGATGGATTACTTGGGGGAACCTGAAACGACATATAATATTCTTCCAGATGAAACAGATGATCTGTGTCTGGTCGATCTTGTTTAACAGTTCCGCCTAGGCCCACTTGGTGAAGTAGTCAACGGCGACGACTGCATACTTTAACCCTTCTGGGGCGGTTAGGAGAGGTCCGATCAAATCGATTCTCCACTGGACGAAAGACCATGGGTTGTACATAGACGAGAGCAATTCCGGGGATGTCTTGATGTTTGGTCCCTAGACCTGGCATTTGCGGCAAGCCCGGGCGTAGTTGATTGCATCCTTCCTGAGGGTCAGCCAGAAGTAGCCTTGCCTTATGATCTTGTGAGCCAAACTTTGCCCCCCTGCATGATTTCCACACGCCCTTGTGTACCTCCTTCATGACTTCCAAACCATCTTCCGGGGTGATGCATTTTAGGAGAGGTAGGCAGAAACTTCTCTTATAGAGTTGGTCATCGATAAGAATGTACCTCGCCGCCCTGAGTTGTAGCTGGCGAGGTTTGACCTTGTTTGCTGGGAGACTACCATCGCACAGGAAATGGGTGATAGGAGACATCCAGTTTTCTGCTTGAATGGCAACTGATGCTATCAAGCTCTTGTTAATGGAGGACGTGGCGAGCTTCATCAACCTTATGTTAGAGAGATCCACTACCACCTCAGAAGAGGCAAGCTTTGAAAGCGCGTCCGCCTAGGAATTCTGTTCTCTCGAGATCTGTTCGATGTAGACCTGGTGGAAATGCTTGTATAGGCCCGCCATGTGCTCTTGGTATTTAGCCATTCTCTCACCTCTAACTTCGTATTCACCCTTGATTTAGTTGACTACCAGCAAGGAATCCATGAAAATGTGGAGGCGGTGTGCCCCCACTGCCAAGGAGAGCTCCAGCCTACTTACCAAAGCTTTGTATTCCACTTCATTGTTTGCGGCTGGAAAGTCAAAATGGATTGCATTCGTGAAGCACTGACCCTCAGGACCAATCAAAACGATGCATGCCCCACGCACGTGGATGTTGAAGAGTCATCGGCGTACAACTTCCACGGTGGATAGTTTATCTGGGCAAGGCTGGGTGGGAAAGTTAACTCAACCACGAAATCTACTAGAGCTTGACCCTTGATGGCGGTGCATGGTGCAAAAGAGATGTCATACTGTGCAATCTTGATCGACCACTTCAACATTCGTCCACTTGTGTCGGGTCTGTGTAGAACCTGACGGAGAGGTAGGGTGGTCAGCTCCTCCACCTGGTGGTAAAAAATGTATGGCCTCAACTTGTGGACGCTCATGACCAATGCATATGCCAACTTCTCTTGCAAGGTGTATCTCATTTCCGCGTCATGAAGAACTTAGCTCACATAATAAATTGGGAGGTGAGCTTGCCCCTCTGCCCTTACCAACTAGTTTGTGATAAACCTTATAATGAAAACCTATTCTAAGGATTGGATTATCACTCTAAGCTTGAGATATGTATAGTAAGCTCAGTGGAATACAGAATAGACTCTAGATTATAAGAAACACTTGTGAAATTTAAGGGGTTTTGAGTGCTTCTTTGAATGCTTGAATACTTGTGAGTCTTGAGTAATTTCTGGCTTTCGAAATTTCCCATAACCTTGTTTGGGGTAAGGTCTTCTGTATTTATAGATGAATTTGAAAAACTATTTGTTGGAGAGATAGCCTTCTAGTCACCTTCCTCATAGGATACTTCAACGGATATAATCTTCATGCAGCAGCTATCCTTGCATGAATTTGGTAAATGTATTAAATGCATGCCCGTTGAAAACTGCAGAGACGTCAGGTTCAAGTCAGTGTCCGTACATGACTTGTCTTCTCCTCATTGGCCCACGTCGCAGGTAGGTGAGAATGTCATAACTCATTCTTCAGTTCAGTCTTGTCTTTTCTGAGTTCAGGTTGTCCTCATCTACGTATATGGTCCAGCACTGACATTTCTTTTGCTTGCTTGGATCCTACTCCAAGTCTTTCCCAAATACTTAGGTAGTCTGTAACCTTCAGGTCTGTGAGTTAGCAATGATCTCACGATCATGCTCTTCATCCTGACACTTACTCAGCCAGCTTAGAAGGACTGCCATAAGTTCAGTGATGGCGCTCTTGTGTTCTTCAGGCTTCAGTCTTAATTATCGTCAGTGAGTACTCCTCTCAATGAGTACCTGTAAATATAAAATACTCAAACAATTCTAATTCTATCAAGACTAGCCTGACTATTACAACACTTAGGTAAATTATCTTTTTAGGGTATTTGGGATCAACTCAAAACTAACATTGTCCCAACACACCCTTCACATCAATTTGATACACTTTGAACTCCTTGTATGTTGCATATGCAAGGAACAACCTGATTGCTCTAGCCTAGCCACTGGAGCAAAGGTCTCATCATAGTCTATCCCTTCAGACTGACAATACCCTTTAGCTACCAGCCTTGCCTTCTTCCTCACTACAACACTATTCTCATCCTTCTTGTTCTTGAAGACCCATTTGGTACCAATCACACCTTGATGCCTAGATCTATCTACCAGTTCCCAAACCTGATTCCTTGTGAACTGATTCAACTCCTCTTGTATGGTCATGATCCAGTTCGAGTCAATGAGAGTTTCTTCAATATTCTAAGGCTCTTGCTCAGAGAGAAGGCAACAGAATAAAGCACTCTCACCATGGAACTGCCTGGTCCTGACTCCCTTAGTTGGATTACCAATGACTTGGTCAATGGGATGATCCTCTAGCCATAATCTCTTGCCTGGAGTTGTTCCTGAAGTACCTGCAATGTTAGTGTCTACGGATTCTATAAATTCAGGAAAATGATCAGAAGGGAATGGAACTGAGTCTATACCAAAGGGATTAACAAGCTCAATGTCAGGGACATTGGTTCCCCCTTGATATGGTGACTCAGTAGTCATCTCAGCTGCGACTGCATCTTCATTGACGGTACTTACCTCAGGTTGAGCCTGTCCCTCAGTCTGAGGCTCAACTACCCTTGAAGTGCTGGCTTTTGGAGTGGCCTTTGCATCATCATCCTTATCTTCGTCATCATCCCAGCATGGAGTTGGCACAGTTTTGACCTTCGAATCAGTTTGATTCTTCAAGCTCAGCCTTGTCACTCTTCTTGTGACCTCCTTTGACCTATACCCAATCACAGATTCATCAAACACAACATGTGGTGATTCTTCCACATCAAGGGTCCTACAATTATAGACTTTGGATGCTTTACTGACTTCAGAATATCCTAAAATATTCCTTCATCAGATTTGCTATCAAAATCCTTCAATTGGGTCTTCCCGTTGTTGAGAATGAAGCACTTGCACCCAAATATATGGAAAAAAGAGATACGAGGCTTCCGTTTGTTCCATGTCTCATAGGGGGTCTGAGCATGTTGTTGTTTAGCATGGATCTATTATGAGTATAGCATGTAGTGTTGATTGCCTCAACCCAGAACCTCTTGGGCAATCCTGACTCAGCCAGCATAGTCCTGGCAGCTTCCTTCAGTGTTCTGTTTCTCCTTTCAACAACACCATTTTGTTATGGGGTTCTAGTTGCAGAAGTCTCATGAGCTATACCAAATTCATTGCAAAAGTCAGAAATATATGAATTTATAAACTCAGTGCCTTTATCAGATTTGATTTTCACAATAGACTGATTTTGCTCATTACTGAGTCTCCTGAGCAACTCTGGAAGCTTCACCTGTGTTTCCCTTTTATTTAACAATAAAATAACCCAAGTATATCTAGAATAATCAACAATTACCAAAGGGTATATTTCCTACCATTCATACTCACAGGTGTTATAGGGCCAAACAAATCTATGTACAAGAGCTGAAGAACTCTGTCAGTGGAGAATGTAGCTTTTTCTTTGAATGTAGCTCTGGTCTGCTTCCCTTCCCGACAAGCCTTGCACACATGATCCTTGCTAAAATCTTCATTAGGTAAACCTTCAACAAGTGAAAGTCTATAAATTTTGTTAAGAATCTTGAAGTTCAGGTGGTTTAATCTTTTATACCATAACCAACTGAGCTCTGAAGAGCTTTTTGCAACAAAACAAGTATCAGGAATAGTGTTGTTCCAATCAGCTAAATAAATATTACCTTTCCTAATACCTGTTAGAAGCACTTGAAGTGTTGGTTTGTTCTTAACCAAACAAATATTCGATGTGAACTCAACACTGAAACCTTTGTCACAGAACTGACTCACTGACAACAGGTTGTGCTTTATCCCTTCAACGTAGTACACATTCTCCACCCTGATCGTACCTATAACAAGAGTACCAAAACCTTTAGTTAAACCTTTTGAGTTATCACCAAAGGTTACCTGTGGGCCATCTTTTGCAGTGTAATCCTGAAGGAGACTCTTCATTCCAGTCATATACCTTGAGCAACCACTATATAGGTACCAAACAACTTTGATTAAGTCATCCTTCCTCTTCTTGTAGCCCATTGCCGCCTGTAACGAAATCAGGCTTTAGGTACTCATTGGGTGTTGGGTCCTACATTGTTAGTTGTACCTTTTGGGATACAGACTTGCTTAACCACCCTGATTGCCTCAGAGAAGTAAATCTGTCTCCCATTAACATCCACATACACTACTTTTTTCTTCTTTGCCTGAGAGGAAGATGGTGTATGAGTGTCAGGCTTAGGAGTCACAGGGGCCTTAGTGTTAGCCTTTGGGGCAGCCTTTCTATTCTTCATAGGCCTAGGTGCAGCAGGCCTTGGGGTTTGTTCCTGACTTGGGCCTTGCTTTCTATTCCCCCTAGGCAAGTGAGGGAACTGATAGCAGTTATAGGCTTTATGATGCCAAAACCATGGGGTTGTTATCATGTTTGGCCTTCCCTGAGGGTATTGTCAAGCATGATAATATCCCCGTTGAGCAGTCTGAGTGCTCTTGGCCTGAGCTCTCCTCGGCTTGGGCTGAGAAGTTTTCTAGCCTGAGCTCTCAAGGGCCTGTTTAGGTTGCTTAGCCTTTCCCTTGGGTTTTGGCTTCACAGCCTTAGGGGCAACCCTGACTGTCTCAACAGTTTCCTTGCCCTTGTCAGTTTGGCGGGCCTTGTACACAACCTTCTATATGCTCAGGCCTGCCTGAACAAACACCATCTCAGTGTTGCTCCCTGAAGCAAAATGAGACTGGCCTTGTGAGGATTTCCTGGAATCAAAGCCAATCCCAGATCTTTCATTCCCAAGCTTTTAGCAACTATTTATTTCCTCTACAACCACTGAGGATTTATTTATTGCTGCTACCTTCTTCTTGAGAGTGTCCTCACCTTTTCTCAGGATTTCATGTCTGGTATAAAGGTCATCAAACTTACTCTTGAGTTCCCTTAGTTCAGTCTGCTTGGCCAGTTGGTCCTCAGCCAGTCCCTTGAGAATCTTCTCTCTTGGAAGGCACTAAGAATTGATCAAGTCAATCTGTTGTGTTAACCTTACAATTTGAGAGGATTCTTTTAGATCTGACTGAGTAAACTGATCAGTCAGTGTTTGGACTTCAGTACTCAATTTCTTGTACTCCTTCACCAAGAAGACATTAGTTTCCTGCAGTCTGGAGAAATCAATCATCAATTGATCAAGGCAGATCTGAAGGATCATTTCTCTAACTGACTCTGAGCTAGGCTTAGGATTTTGACCAGTGTATGAAACACATTCAGAGTTAGAATTTACCTCGGGATCCTCCCTAGCCATAAGGCACAGATAATCATACTCATCGTCGGAAAAGAGTTCATGTGACCTCTCCTCAGGATCATCCGAGTCAATAGCATCTTCAGCTATCATAGCTCTCCTATCTGCATATCTCAGGTCTCTCTTAGTCCTCTTGTCTTCTCTTTCCCTCGCACTCAGCTCAGTGATTTAGAAGGAAGTAAGGGTCAGCCAAGTGCAAGGGAGAGAGAAGACAAGAGGGCCAAGAGAGACCAGAGGTTTGCGGACAGGAGAGCTATGCTCACTGAGGACGCATCCTATTCAGATGGTCCTGAGGAGAGGTTACCAGAACTCTTTTCTGACAATGAGTATAGTGACTTATGCCTTATGGCAAGGGAGGAGCCTGAGGTAACGTCTAACTCTACATGTGGTTCACATAATGGTCAAAATCCTGAGCTTAGCTCAGAGTCAGTTAGAGAGATGAACCTTCAGATCTCTTTAGATCAATTGATAGTTGATTTCTCCAGATTACGGGAGACTAATGTCTTCTTGGATGAGGAGAACCAGAAACAGAGTACTGAAGTTCAAACTCTGAATGATCAGTTGACTTAGTCAGATCTTAAAGAGTCAGCTCAAATTATGAGACTAACTCAGGAAATTGACATGATCAACGCTGAGCGTCTCCCAAGAGAAAAGATTCTGAAGGATCTGGATGATGAGGAGCTGGTCAAGAAGGAAGAATTGAGAGCACTTAGGAGTAAGTTTGATGACCTATTTGCCAGACATGAAATCCTGAAAAAGAGTGAGGACTCTCTTAAGCAAAAGGTTGCTGCAATGAATAAATTCTCAGTGGCTAGAGAGGAAATATATAGCAACCAGATGCTTAGGAATGAGAAAAAAGGGCTTGGATATACCCTTAAGAAATCCTCACAAGGTCAGTCTCATGTTGCTTCACGAAGCAACACTGAGAGGGTGTTTGTTCAGGCAAGCCAGAGTACAAAGAAGGTTGTATTCGAGGCCCGTCAGACTGGTAAGGGCAAGGAAAATGCTAAGACAATCAGGGTTGCCCCCAAGGTTGTAAAGCCAAAAATTAAGGGAAAGACTAAGCAGCCAAAGGAGGTCCCTGAGAGCTCAGGCCAGAAAACTTCTCAGCGCAAGCTGAGGAGAGCTCAGGCCCAGAGCACTCAGACTACTCAGTGAGGGTATCATCATGCATGGCAATACCAACAGGGAAGGCCAAACATGATGACTCCCCTATGGTTTTGGCATCCTAAGGCCTTTAACTGTTTCTCATTCCCTCACTTGCCTAGGGTAAACAAGAAACAGGGCCCTTATCAAGAACAAGCCCCAAGACCTATTGCACCTAGGCCTAGGAAGAATAGGAAGCCAGCCAAAACGGCACCCACTCAGGCCCCTGTGACTCCTAAACCTAACACTCATACACCATCTTCTTCTCAAGCTAAGAAGAAGAAAGTAGTGTATGTGGATGTTTCAAGGAGACAAATTTACCACTCTGAGGTAATCAGGGTTGTTAAGCAAGTCTGGATCCCGAAGGGTACAGCTGACACCATATGACCCAACACCCAATGGGTACCTAAAGCCTTATATGTTTGCAGGCAGCTGTGGGCTACAAGAAGAGGAAGGATGACTCAATCAAAGTTGTTTGGTACCTAGACAGTGGATGCTCAAGGCATATGACCGGGATGAAGAGTCTCCTTCAAGATTTCCAAGCTAAAGATGGCCCACAGGTAACCTTTGGTGATAACTCAAAAGGTTTTGGTGTTTTGACAATAGGTACAGTCAGAGTGGAAAATGTGTCCTTTGTTGAAGGACTGAAGCATAACCTATTGTCAGTAAATCAGTTTTGGGATAAAGATTTCAGTGTTGAGTTCTCATCGAATATATGTTCAGTCAAGGACAAATCAACACAAGTGTTTCTCTCAAGTATTAGGAAAGGTAATGTTTATTTAGCTAATTGGAGCAGCACTATTCCTAATACTTGTTTTGTTGTTAAAAGCTCTTCAGAGCTCAGCTGGTTATGGCATAAAAGATTAAACCATCTGAACTTCAAGATTCTTAACAAGATTTCTAGACTTTCACTTGTTGAAGGTTTACATAATGAAGTTTTTAGCAAGGATCATGTGTGCAAGGCTTGTTAGGAAGGGAAGTAGGTCAGAGCTACATTCAAGGAGAAAGCTACCTTCTCAACTGACAGGGTTCTTCAGCTCTTGCACATGGATTTGTTTGGTCCTGTAACACCTGTGAGTATGAATGGTAGGAAATATACCCTTATGGTCATTGATGATTATTCTAGGTATACTTGGGTTATTTTCTTGTTAAATAAAAAGAAAACACAATTGAAGCTTCCAGAGTTGCTCAGGATACTCAGCAATGAGAAGAAACGGTCCATTACTAAGATCAGATCTGACAAGGGCACTGAATTTATAAATTCATATATTTATGACTTTTGTAATGAACTTTGTATAGCTCATGAGACTTCTACAGCTAGAACCCCACAACAAAATGGTGTCGCTAAGAGGAGGATAAGGACACTGAAGGAAGCTGTCGGGACCTTGTTGGCTGAGTCAAGATTGTCCAAGAAGTTCTGGGCTGAGGCAATCAACACTACATGCTACACTCAGAACAGATCCATGATGAACAAACAACATGCTCAGACCCCATATGAGACATGGAACAAGAGGAAGCCTCGTATCTCTTATTTCCTTATATTTGGTTGCAAGTGCTTCATCCTTAACAATGGGAAGACCCAATTGAAAGCTTTTAATAGCAAATCTGATGAAGAAATATTCTTAGGATATTCTGAAGTCAGTAAAGCCTTCAGGGTTTACAATTATAGGACCCTAGTGGTGGAAGAATCACCACAAGTTGTGTTTGATGAATCTGCTACTGAGTCTATGGTAAAAGTGTTGGATCCTGACTCTGAGGAGGTCACAAGGAAAGTGACAAGGCTGAGCTTGAAGAATCAACCTGATCCTAAGGTCAAAGTAGTGCCTATTCCATGTTGGGATGATGATGAAGATCAGGATAATGATGCAAGAGCCACTCCTAAGCCCAGCGTATCAGGGATAGTTGAGCCTCAGACTGAGGAACAGGCTCAACCTGAGGTAAGTACCATCAATGAAGATGCGGTCGCAGCTTAGACAGTCACTGAGTCAACTTATCAATGGGGAATCAATGTCCCTGACATTGAGTTGGTAAATCCCTTTGGTATAGACTCAGGTTCATCCCCTTCTGTTCATTTCCCTGAATTCATAGAACTTGTAGATACTAACATTGCAGGTAAATCAAGGACAACTCCAAGCAAGAGAACATGGCTAGAAGATCATCCCATTGACCAGGTTATTGGTGATCCAACTGAGGGAGTCAGGACCAGGCGGTTCCATGGTGGCTCTGTTTTGTTGTTTCCTCTCTGAGCAGGAGCCTCAGAACATAGAAGAAGCTCTCACTGACTCGAACTAGATTATAGCTATGCAAGAGGAGTTGAATCAGTTCACAAAGAATCAGGTTTGGGAACTGGTAGATAGACCTAAGCATCAAGGTGTGATTGGTACCAAGTGGGTCTACAAGAACAAGAAGGATGAGAATGGTGTTCTAGTATGGAACAAGGCAAGACTGGTAGCAAAGGGGTATTGTCAGTCTGAAGGAATAGACTATGATGATACTTTTGCCCCAGTGGCTAGGCTAGAAGCAATCAGGCTATTCCTTGCATATGCAACATACAAGAAGTTCAAAGTGTATCAAATGGATGTTAAGAGTGCGTTTCTTAATGGTATCCTGAATGAAGAGGTATATGTGGAACAATCCCTAGGGTTTGAGGTTGGAGACAAGGTATACCATCTGAAGAAAGTACTATATGGATTTAAGCAAGCTCTTAGAGCATGGTATGATACTCTTTCCTATTCCTGACTGACCACGGGTTCAGGAAAGAAACAGTGGATATGATATTGTTCAAGATCACTGAAGGTGATGACATTCTCTTGGTCCAGATTAATGTGGATGACATAATATTTGGATCACCAAATAATCAGCTCTGTGAGAAATACTCTAAGTTGATGACTGGTAAATTTGAGATGTCTATGATGGGAGAGATGAACTTCTTTTTGGGATTGCAAGTCAAGCTAACTGATCAAGGGATTTTCATTAATCAGGCCAAGTACACAAGAGATTTGATTCGGAAGTTTGGAGTTCAGCATTGTAATCTAGCTAGGATCCCAATGAACATAAATTGGAAGATGGATCTTGACATTGATGGGGTATCAGTGAATCAGACTGAGTAATGAGGGCTTATTGGATCATTATTGTACCTGGCTGCAAGCAGGCCTGACATCACTTTTGCAATTGGTGTATGTGCTAGGTATCAGTCTGACCCTAAGAAAAGTCATTTGGAGACTGCCAAGAGGATACTTAAATATTTGAAAATGACGGTCAATTTAGGACTATGGTATCATTCATATGACAAAATAAAACTGACTGGTTATTCAGATGCAGATTATGGAGGTTGTAGGATTGATAGCAAGTCAACCTCAGGGACATGTCAGTTTATAGGAAGTAAGTTGATCTCTTGGTTCTCAAAGAAGCAGAACTCAGTGGTGACATCCACAACAGAGGCTGAGTATATGAGGGCAGGTAGTTGTTGTGCTCAGATTCTATGGTTGAGGCAACAATTGAGAGACTGACAAGTGTTTGCAAATGAAGTCCTAATTTATTGTGACAACAACAGTGACATAGCAATCACTCAGAACCCAGTGCTTCACACAAGGCGCAAGCATGTGGATATTAGGCATCACTTCATAAGAGATCATGTGGAGAAGAAGGATATTAAGATGGAGAAGATTCACACTAACAAGCAGAGAGCTGACATCTTGACTAAGCATTTGGCTGAATCAAGGTTTTTTGAACTGTCAGTGGAGTTAGGTCTCTTAGATCCGGGAGAGCAGTCAGCCTAGGATCTAAGGGGAACTCAGGTTCAGAGTCTACGGGGGAACTCAGGCCAGACTCGGCTCAGCGAGGTATAGGGTGCTACAATGTCACCCTGACAGGTATGAAGTTCCAATCCTGACCTTTTTTAATTTGAACCGCCACACTGAATCTTCTACCCTGAAAATCGCATTAAACTCTGCTTTTTATCACTTAAAGCGTGCCTTTTGATATTTAAACCCATGCGCGTTAGAGCAATTAATATGCACAGTTACTTTTTCACATACGTGTCTGTAATCTATAGAATATGACTGACATGAGGTAAATAGTCTCTTTGAGTTAATCTTGGCCCCTCATTTCAAAACCTTTTCGAATTCAGGATCAATCTCAACCACACGTCTGAGTAACTGTTTCATACATATCAATTTGTGAAGCCATTTGAGGAATTTATGCTTACACTAATACACACTTGCTCACTGAGTATTATCTCACACTCAAAGCTTTTCAAATTTCTCAAAGTTTTCTCTCAAAAACTCAATGGCTTCCAACACCAATGTTGACGAGTGGACTTACGATGATCTTGAGACCATCTTCAACAGCAAATTAGTGCATTCGGAACAAATCATCTCCATGGATGGGTCATGCTAGAAGGTGGAGGAGATCAAGCCAGTCCTGGAATGGATATCAAAGGCTGGACTAAAAATGTATTTCTCCAAGAAGCCACATGTGGTGCTTCCCAAGGTGGTGGCGGAGGCGTACATTAACATGTTCAAGCGAGGGGGTGAGTTATTCACTAGGGTATCGGTGTATATACCCATGGAAGGATGAGGAAGGAGAAACGCTGTATGAGACGGAGGAGAGGGAGATTAACCTCTGCAAGGCAGTGAAGGCGGTTTTTGGGTTACCTTGCTCCGGCATTAACCCTAAAATGTACAAGGAGAATAAGGAGGGTGAATTGTTGAAGGAGTTCACCAAGACTGGGTCACCGAAATTCAGAGCGCGTATGCATAAGGATTTGTTGAAGCCTGAGTACCGGGCTTTTATCGACCTAGTCAGCAAGATGATCATGAGCACAGTTGGGTCCCATGAGTAAATAAGCAAGGACAAGCTCAAGATTATGGCTGCCCTAATTGACAACGTCAAGGCCAACTGGGAGCAACTATTTCTGGATCAGATTGCTCATGCTGCTGTGGAAAAGGTGAAGAGAGATAAGAGGGAGAAGCATATCTTAGTGGTTGCAGCGCTTCCATTTGCCACAAGGATCTCTATGATGATCACTCAGGCTTGTCCGGGGTGTTCATTTGATGGGAAGATGATCTGTCAGGGAAGAAGATCATGTTTTCCAATGAGAGCGATACTTATGCTATTTTGGGCCTGCCTGACCCCAATGCTCCTAAGAAGGGTCAGCGAAAGAGAGCAGCGCCCAAGGGCAAGAAGGTGGCTTCAAATATCCTGGAGCGTATGGATGAGCTATATGAGAAGGCTCAGGAGACTGCTGCCAAAGTGGAGGCTGAGCGAGAGGCTGCTGAGAAGGAGGAGGAAAGGTTGGCTGGTGTGAAGGTGGTGCTAAAGAAAAAGGCCACGGGGACTGAAAATGAAGGGACTGAGAAAGTCTCCAAGACTAACCTTCCAGAGGTTGAGGAGGCTACCGATGAAGTCATGGAAGAAGTGGAGGATGTGGTGGAGAAGGCAAGACCTTTTAAGAGGCTGGGGAAATGAGTGAAGGGTTCGCCCGTAAAGAAGATAAGGGAGTTCAGCCCTCAGAAGCAGGAAGAGAAGTCAGGAACAACTGAGGCATTTAACTTAGTTCAGGTGAGGGAGACAATTGAAACTGCAGACTTTCTCCAACCTGAACAACCCAACCCAACCCACTCTGAACCTCAACCCACTGAACCCACATCCACCCCTGAACCTACCCCAAACCCCACCTCTGAACCAACTGCAAAGCAACCTGAACCCCAACCTCAGTCAGAGCCAAACACTTCTAATACCCAAGAGCCTGACAATGAGCAAAACCTTCCCAACCCTAAAGACTTCCCCACCTCTTCCAAAAATCCCAAAGACACCGACCCTGACCTTGATCTGATCATCGAGGAGGTAGGAGATGATGACACTGAAGACCTCATATCTCTTCTCTTCCTAAATGCCATTAAAGATAGGGCGGAGAACTGGGTTGTTTGAAGCTTTCCTTCGCTGAACAACTACCTAGAGCTCAGGGAGCATATGGTGGACATGAAGGTCTGGCTGGAGTATAAGCATGCCAACATGGTGGAGCTGAGGATGCTGGTGGAGCTGAAAGGATGGGATTTATGGTGCTCAGAGGAGGCGAGAATGACAAACTACTTCAACATATCTAGCTACCTGGAGGTGTTGGAGATGGAGGTGATCAGGGAGCTAGTAGCCAAAATGACTGTCATGCGCGCAGAGAAATCAAAGTTCTTTGACACTCCTGAGAAGGATGACAAGGGCGATGATAATGAAGGAGATGATGGCCCTAATGGCGGTCAAGCTGGAGAGAGGTTGGTGGAGGAGACGGGGAGAGAACTTGATGAGATGACCACTGATCCGGATGCTCAGGGGGAAGGGTGAGAAGGAAACTGCATCCAAGGGTGGAGCAGTTGGTGAGTCCAACAAGGTTGGATCATCTGCCAATGATACATCAGTCGATGAAGGGATTCCTAGTTCTGAGGGATTTGTTCCCAAAGTTCGAGCTGACTTGGTTGAGCCTGAGCAGGCGACCATGATCACTCCTGAACTGCCTTCAGTGCACCCTGAAGAGGGGACTGTTCTACAGGGGCTAACAAGGGAAAACAGCCACTGACTGACGATGCTGAGGATGACATAGTCATCACTGACACCCGCCAAGGCAACTTCACTGACATCATCACAGTGAAGTAGGAGAAGACTTCTAAGAACATTACTGAGTTGGAGAATGAGATCGCAATGCTCAAGGCTAAGGCCGAGGAGAATGACAAGGGGATTCAGAAGCAGTTGCGGTGGGTAAAGTCAACAATAAAGACAGTTGCCACCTTTGAAGTGAAGAGCCTGAAGAAGCTGATGGTGTCAACTATCAAGTCTTTCAAGTCGGAGAGGAAGACAGTGAAGAATTTACTTGCCAACACTCTGACTCAACTGAAGGAAGAGCACGATGAAAGGATGCAAAAGGCAATGGAGCAACTGGCTATTCAGTCTGCTGAGTTGCTTACTCAGACCCTAAATGAGTCAGTGGCCAAGATGGCACTGGAGTCAGCCAAGATTGCTCAGGAGTCTGAGAAAATTGCATCTAAGACCAAGGAAGTGTTTGAAGAGTCAGAGAAGGTGGAAGCAAGGCTGACACGCACTGAGCAAAGCCTACATACCTCAATGGAGATATTCGAGAAGAAGCTCAAGGTAAGTACTGCTAGTGTGTCTTTTGCGGGAACGGGGATTGCCACTGGAGTGGATTTACTGAAGGAGGGAATCAAAGAAGTTCAGTCCTTGAATTCTTTTGTGATCAACAATGAAGAAGAAGTCTTCAAGGAAGCTGCAACCAAGGCACTCCCTCCTCCTCCTACCAAGGATGATGCCAAAAAGGGGAAAAAGGAGAAGACGAAGAAAAGATCTCTCCCTGAGGCATCGGAGGCTGAGACTAACATGGTAATCTTGTGCACTCCCCGCAAGTTAGCAAGGACAGCGGCGAATCAGGCTAATGATCCTACCAGGGAAGTTCCTCAACTGTCAACCATTCCAGAGGCTTCAGAGCAATCGCCAATAAGCACAAGGAAGAATCCCATTACATATGATGTCGATAAAGTGGCTGAGATGTGTGCTGAGGCGTGGGGATCTGCCCCTAAGAAATCTGAAGTTGTGCGAAGGGCTGAGATCGCACAAAAGGAGAAGATGGAGATCCTGGAAAAGAAGGTTGAAAAGCTAACTGACATCACTGAACTGCAACAGAGAGAACTCGATGATGCGATGATCAGTTTGCTAAGGAGGAAGAAGGAGAAGCCTGGGCCGAGGAAGTACAAGAAGAAGCCAATGGCGAGGAAGTCAAGAATGCTTCAAGTTTAGAAGCCTGAAGAGCCTACTCAGAAGACAGCACTCATTGATGATTTCATGTCTGAGAAACTGAAGGAGTTTTGGTTGGATGCAAGGGATGAGTTCATCAAGTTATGGTACATTGTGAAGAAGTGGGGTGACACTGAAGACATTGATGCCCACTTCATTGATTTCATGTCAGACAACCATCCTGAACTACTCAAGGGAATTCTGGAGGAGGCTGATGATGCAAAAGTTCAAATTAAAGCTCCTGAGTTCCTGACTCGCCCACCACCACTCCTACCTAGTGGAAAAGGCTATGACTCGAAGGCCATCATGACTAAATTGTTCAAGATCGCCAAGGCTTAAGGGTACCTGAATCAACTGGATAAGGTTGACGAGCTGAAGGACAGAGTCTACAATGGCTATGGACTTCGACCTGAGTTGAGAAAAATCTAGTTGTCCCCTGAACTTTTGTAATAGATAGGATTCATTGTACTCATGATCATATTCATCAACGAAATCTATTACTTTGCCCACAGACAAAAACTCATTGTCTTTTTTGCTGCAATTTAAATTCTGTACTTTATCAAGAATTGCTCTAACACTGACTTTTTCTTAATAGATTAGGACTTATTTCCTCTAAGTGTTTTGAGGATCTTTTCAGTGTTTTGGCATCATCAAAAAGGGGGAAATTGTTAGGACAATGTCAGTTTTGAATTGATCGCAAAGACCGTGAAAAGATGATTTGCCTAAGTGTTTGTAATAGTCAGGTTAGTCTTCGTTAGGTTTGTAAGTTAGAATATTTTATATTCACTGGTACACAATGAGAGGAGTACTCATTGTTGACAATCAAGACTGAAGCCTGAAGACATAAGAGCACCATCCTGAACTTATGGCAGTCTTCTAAGCTGAATAAGTAAGTGTCAGGATAAAGAGCATGATCCTGAGATCATTACTAACTCAGCCTGAAGGGAACAGGGTTGCACTGGGGTATTGGGAAAAGACTCGGAGTAGGATCCAAGCAATGCAAAATGAATGTCAGCGCTGGAAGACATACGTAGATGAGGACAAACCTGGACTCAGTAAAGACAAGACTGAACTGAAGAATGAGTTCTGACATTCTACCTACCAGCTGACGTGGACCGATCAGAGCGCGTCAAGTCATGTACGGACACTGACTTGAACCTGACATCACTGCAGAATTCAACGGGCAAGCATTAATTGAATCTTACCAAATCCATGCAAGGACGGCTACTGCATGGGAAATATGGTCGTTGAACATCCTACATAGAAGGTGACTAGAAAGTCTCTCCAACGGATAGTTATTCAAATTCATCTATAAATACAGAAGACCTTGAACCCAAGCAAGGTTACGGGAAATTTCGAAGCCATAAATTACTCAAACTCTCAGCGTTCAATGCAATCAAAGCATTCAAAGAAGCACTCGAAAAACCTTAAATTTCCCAAGTGTTTCCTAAGTTAGAGAGTTATTCTGTATTCCGCTGAACTCATTAGATATATATTAAGCTTAGAGTGATTATCAAATCCTTAGTATAGCTTTGTCTTGTAAGAATAATCACACCTTAGTTGGAAACCATACTGAAACCAAAACCCTCTTAGTTAGGTTTGTTGGTGGAAGTTAGTAAGTGAGTTAGAAGGAAGTAAGGGTCAGTGAGACTGATCTTGGTGCACCTTGGCACGTAAAAAACAAGTCAATCCTTAGTGGATTTTCCTGTTCAATTAGGATCGTGGACGTAGGAGCTTGAATCTCTGAACCACATTAAATTGTCTGAGTCTTTACTGCTTTGATATTTGTTCTTAACTGCTTTACTGCTTAAGTCATTCATTGCACGTTTTATCAGGTTTGAATCAATCGTCCTGATCATCAAACTCAGAGCACTACCCTTCTAACCACGGCTTCTTAAAAAGATAATCAAGTTTTCAGAAAGCAAACATTAAACAAGTTTTTAATCTTTCAGGGCTCACACATTCCGCACTGAACATAAGTAGATAGTTAGCCAACTGACTTGCACTCAGTGCTGTTAGTAGGTATATTATCTACTCAGTGTTCAACACCACTCTGAGTAAAGGGGACTCGGTAATTTTTTTAAGAAAGAAAATTTGGATACGTGTATTCCCCCACCCCCCATACACGTATTACTCAGACTTGTATCGGGACCAACATGTTGTACTCCTCGGCGATCTTCTTTACTCATTTCCATCAATGACTTTGATGGTGATTCTGTAGGTTCTGACTTGGCTTTGAATGCTACATTCTTCTCTGGAGCTTTCTCCTCCTCTTCAACTACTACTTTCTTCTTTCTCTTATTTAGATAAAACTCTAATGTTTTGAGCTCTGAGAAAAGTAGAGCTGGAGTAATGTTGCTCATATCCTGAGTGTTCTTGAGCATGATAACACTGTTATCCCATCTCTCAGGGAGAGCATTCAGGATTTTAGAAGCAACTTCTCTCTTAGGGACTTCATTCCCTAATAGCAACAACTCATTCATCATCTTGATGAATCTTGACTCCATTTGATCAATGGTCTCCTCAGGCATCATCTCGAAACTCTCAAACTTCTGAATGGCAATATTCCTCTTGTTCTCCTTGATTTTCTCAGATCCCTCGCACATTTGGTTCAACTCATCCCACGCCTCTTTCGCAGTCTTTAAGTGCATCAGCCTGGCTGACTCCTCGAACGGCACCGTATGAAGAATGATATTCTTGGCCACGTTGTCCAGTCCAATCATCTTGATCTCATCATTGGTCAGTTGGCTCCTGTTCTTCGGTACTGGAGCTCCAATGGGTTGATCATCATATCCTAGTCATCTGACGTTTGGAATAGTGATCTTGATAGGGTTGCCCTTGATTACACGAGGCATCTGGTCATGAATTGCATCCAAATGTATTAGCAACCTGAATCTCCAATAGACAAAGTTAGAGATAGAGAATTCAGGCAAAGAAGCTTCGAGCCTCCTTGAAGTCATAATGCAAAGTTTTCAGAAAAACCAAACTTCGATCTGTTTAGCGACCACCAATAGTTTCTCCTGTGAAACTATTAGTATTCAAAGTCAGTGGTCTTTTGAACCACTGCTCTGATACCACTTGTTGGTCCCGTACAAGTCTGAGTAATACGTGTATGGGGGGAATACACGTATACAATTTTTCTTTCTTTTTCAAAACTGAGTCCCCTTAACTCGGAGTTTTAGTATTAGGCACTGAATAGATAGACCTACTAACTGCTCTGAAGCAAGTCAGTTGGCTAACTATCTATTTATGCCTTGTGCGGAAATGTGTGAGCCCTGAAAGTTTAAAGACTTGTTTTAATGCTCTCTGAAAACTGAATGTTTCTTTCTTACAAAGTCGTGGTTAGAAGGGCAGTGCAATGAGTTCAAGGGTCAGGCTGATTGGTCAACACTAACAAAACATTCAATGAATGAAATGATGATAAGTAATGCAAAGCAGTATATCAAAGCAATAAAGAACTCAGAGTGATTAACATGGTTCAGAGACTCAAGCTCCTACGTCCACGGTCCTGATTGAACAGGAGAATCCCTTAATGGATTGGCTTGTTCCCTAGAATTTGAGTTCTAGTCCGTCTTCTCCTAATTAACTTTCTAACCTCAACCAACAAACCTAAAACTTAGGGTTTTGATTTCAGTTTGGATTCCAACTAGGTTGTGATAATTCTTACAAGACAAACTTATGCTAAGGATTGGATTATCACTCTAAGCTTAAGATATGTATGATGAGCTCAGTGGAATATAGAATAGACTCTAGACTATAAGAAACACTTGGGAAATTAATAGGATTTCGAGTGCTTCTTTGAATGCTTGAATGCGTGAGTGTCTTGAGTAATTTCTTGGCTTCGAAATTTCCCGTAACCTTGTTTGGGTCAAGGTCTTCTGTATTTATAGGTGGGTTTGGAAAACTATCCGTTGGAGAGATAGCTTCCTAGTTACCTTGCTTGTAGGATATTTCAAACGGATATAATCTTCATGCAGCCGCCTACTTGCATGGATTTGGTAAAAGCATTAAATGCATACCCGTTGAAAACTGCAGGGATGGTCGGGCTTGATGTCAGGTCCGTACGTGCGTTGTCCTCTCCTGATTGGTCCATATCATCAGGTATGTGAGAATGTCATAACTCATTCTTCAATTCAGTCTTACCTTTTCTGAGTTCATCTTTGTTCTCATCTTCGTACAGGGCCAATCGCTGACATTCCTTTTACTTGTTTGGATCCTACTCCAAGTTTTTCCCAAAACTCAGTTGGCATGTTCCCTTCAGGGCTGAGTTAGCAATGATCTCAGGATCACGCTCTTCATCCTGACACTTACTTAGCCAGCTTAGAAAGACTAAAATAAGTTCAGTAATGGTGCTCTTATGTTCTTCAAGCTTCAGTCTTGATTGTCATCAGTGAGTTTGAGTACCTGTGAATATAAAATATACTAACAGTTCTAATCCTATTAAGATTAGCCTGACTATTACACACTTAGGCAAATCATCTTTTTTGGGTATTTGGGATCAACTCAAAACTGACATTGGCCCAACAAAGCATGTGAGTGTGAGCATGGGAGAGAGAGAGAGCACACCTTTGTCCCAGCTTAGTTCCTGCCGTGATGCCACACCGAATGGGTCGTCGTTTAATGTTTAATGCATTACACCTTTGTCCCAACTTAGGAATGTACGACTCTCCTGAATTTCTGAATGTTGAATTTAAACCAGATTACAGATTATCCTTTCTTGTTGATGCTCATTCAATCCTGGAAAAGATTTTGATCTAATTGCTGGATTCTAACTCTTTTCAATGAATATGCAGATAGGTAGCTAGCTTATGAAACTCAATATTGAATTTTTTTCTTCAATTTTTGGTTGCTTACACAAATGCTAAGGCGTATGATTCTCACTCCTCTGCTTTTTTAAAGGTAAGTTCGACAGTTCTGGCTGGAAAATAGGACTCTATCACATCGTGGTTCTTATATGCAGGCAGGTTAGATACAGAACTCAATAATGACTTAATGTTTGTAAATATGTTTTGTTTTTCTTATCTAATAAATATATATCCTTGTTGCTTAGAGAAATGTATTAGTCTTTTCTCTTAGAGATCAATAGCTCAATTTTTAAGCCTATGGTTTTTACATGTGTTTTTTTTTTTTTTTTTGTTGATTTTTCACAATCGTGAAGTAAATCTTTTGAGACTATAGAAGGAAATGAGGAAGGGGTGTCTGTTTCTTTAATTTAATTTACAGAAATAACTTCATTTTAGAAGTAATTATTATGTTATCACTCTATAAGCTCCAATAATTCTTCAAGTGAATTGAAAGAAAATTAAACAATACCTTATGCTTTGCCCTCTCACTGATAAGTGGCAGGGATGCCACGATAACATGATTTTGACCTTTCTCTATCAACTCCTTAGGAACACTTGCAGTACCTTCTGCTCAAATTCTGTTGTGAACTTCTCTTCTAGTTTTTCTTGAAGTAATTTGAGACCGCCACTACTTTAATTCTTTCTTTTATTAATTCCGGAGAATATTTCAGAAGAAATAAGTTAGGTACACTTACATATTCTGCCTCCAGACAAGATTGAGAGCTCAATTTTTCACGTTTGTACATATTTTACTTTCTAAGACAACAGTTTACACTTACGCATGTGAATTTCTTTATTTTCAATCACTACTTTAAGCAAAAACAAATTTTACTGGGCTCACTTATCAATGCTAAAAAAATTGACTTGTTACTATTAGATTTATATTGGTGTCATTACTTTTCATCTGTTGTATATCATTGCAATGTTTTAAGAACTGAAAATACTGAAGAGTTTTGACTCTGTGCTAAAATCATCATACAATTTGGCTACCATTGGTGCAGTTTCATTCAACTTCTCCCAATTTGATGCTCAATTTATTGTTGTAGGTAATCATGCCTTAAAGCAATGTTATCATTCTTACTGATCACGCCTCTAAGCTTACACTACATAGAGATATGGTTAAATTTTAATCCATACAAGGTGAATATTCACAAGACAAATGATGCTTCAAAGAAGCAGGCCATACATTGTAAGAGCACAAGGCATTATTGAAAAATTGAACTTTCTTTTTTAGTGCTAATGCTTGTTTACTGAGTTTCAGGGTGCACATATTGTATATTTGTTATAAAGGGTATGGTGGATCTTCAATTTATATGGCATTGTAGTCTTTCGGCACTGTTAAAATTCTCACTGTGTCTGTCGTAAAAAGTTTGCCAAATTTTCACTCATAGTCTGTCTTATGATTTGTAAGGATCATCACCTAAAATTTTGGTGAATTCATTTAAAAGCTGATTAGCAATATCACTTGCAAGATAGTGTTAATTCTTAAGAAATTTATCACTTCTTAATTCACAATATGTGTTTGTGCAGACATTTCTAGAAGCAAGACTTGAGAAGTTGAGACACAAGCTGCAGGAAGACACATGCTGAGACTTATTGATGACTTAGAATGAATATTTTACTGACAATCTCGAACAAGGCAAGGATGTGTGATAGAGGCTCTTACCTTCCGAAACAACAAAGAGCGGCCTCTAAATTCAAGATTTATTGCAGTAAGGGACACTGCTAAGGGAATTCAGAGGTTGGATTATTGCCTTTTCTTTCTCTATAATCATTTTTTAAAGACCTATTTGATCTAATTAGATACAAGTCAAACGATGGATAGGATGTTCAAACTCTATAGTTGATGGGAAAGCATCCAAGCCGGGGGCAGGGAGAGGAGGGGGGGGATTCATAACTTGATCATACACTGAACTTAGAAGCTTGAGTGTTTATCAGGATTGCTTGTATGTTATCTCTATTAGTTGTTGTTTTATCAACCAGTAAACATACTTTATTACATCATCAATCTTGGTAAAATGTACATCGGTCTCCCAATTCCTCATCTAAAGTAATTTTCTCCTTTGTCCACAAGGCGAAGGCTTTCCTGAAAAATGTGTTGAAAGTTTGCAGTTCAAAATGCATTGAACAAATCCAATGGAACTGTGACAAAATTATAAATCAGCCAGTGTTTGATAATACTTGGAATTCTTGAATTAATTGTTTCCTATATTATTTTCTTGTATGGAATGCAAATGATTTGAGCTCCCAAGTTTTTCGTAGTTGAACTCTTACCTCTAGGCTCCAGTATATAAGATAAGAAATAATCTGACCTTTTATTGGATTAAGGACTTTTATAATTATTTTGTTTGTACAATTAATTTATTTGTTTTGTTGATGTTTAATTTGTACAATTAACCATGTTACTCTTTTTGTAAAGTTGTTCGGGAATAATTTCATAATTTTGCGAGTGTTAATTGTAGATATATATTGAATGTTTTTTAATGTTTCAAGATATAGATTCTTTATACTTGTTTGAAATATTGTAATTTGTTTGTTTTGTTAATGTTTGCGGATTTAATATTTTTGTTTTATTAAGCTTACTTGAATATATTGTCACAACAAATTAATTTTTCAAAATTATAGTAATATGTACATAATATGTACATAAATGAGAGGTAAATAGTTGTATTAGTAACGAAAATTTCCATCACTAAAGTTCATTTAGTGAGGGTAGATATTTGTATTAGTGACAATATTTTTCATCACTAAAATTATTTTAGTGATGGTGAATATTTGTATTAGTGACGAGATTTTCCAACACTAAAGTTCTTTTAGTGAGGTGTAAATATTTGTTTTACTGACGGGATTTTCCATCACTAAAGTTCATTTAGTGAGGATAAATATTTGTATTAGTGACGGGGTTTTCCATCATTAAAGTTGTTTTAGTGAGGGTATATACTCTAGTCATATACTTATTAGTGTCAAGACTCTATTCTTTCACTATTGATCTTTAACTAGAGAAGCAGTAATTAGAGGGCATAACAGGAGATTTCCCATCACTAAAAGTCTTTAGTGAGGGTGTTTCAACATTTAGCCACAATTTTTCCCATTACTAAAAGCAGTTTTTCTTATAGTGATGCCTGCTTGCTTGAGAAGTAGCATCAGCAAATAATACAATAAAAAGACATTGTACGTAGCATTACTTAGCTTGCCCTTAATTACATTTTTACTATTTATATCCTTGTGGGTATATTTTGTATACAAGGATTTGTAAAATTTTAAAATATTTTCAACTATACGTAGTTTATCAAGATGCAGAACTTTATTTCTCGCAATAAGAAGAAAATAGCATCAGTTGATCTACACAAGTTGTTATATAAGGAATTTAGCGTATGGATTCTTATAAGGAACTTAACATTGATCTTTTATTTCCTAAGAATTCTCATTGCTCTTTATATACTGTCACCGTATATTTTCTGGAATATATTAATTTCATTAGATTGTAATTGCTAGTCCTTGAGTTGTGGATTGATATAATGTCAATCAAGATCTAAGATCCAAGAACTAAATATTGAAGCTATTACTATTATTAATGAATATGAGAATGGATTTTGTATTGCTGTTGTAGCTAGTAAAACCCTATATACTAAATTTTTCTTAATTTAATATAAAAAGAATGATATAAAAATGGATGTATATGCAACTACACTGTTGAGCTATGTATTAAACTATGCTTTATCTTAGATCTCTTTCTTTTCTGTATTTCCTGTTCTTTTTTTACAATTTAGTATGATTTGCCTTATCGTCCTCGTGTTTATTAGTGGCACTTGAATTTGATGTGTAAATACCCACATGATTTATCTTAGATCTCGTTCTACGTTCTCTGTTTCAGTTTTATGTAATCACCAAGGAGTTCCTTTTCAAAATGTTCCGGACTGGTCTCCTCTTTAATACTTGTTATACTGAAACAGTTTGTACAATTGGATTCTTTTAATTGCCCTTATAAATATTTATGTTGCTTAGCTATGGAATCTCATTTCAGCCTAATTGAATTATATATCACTTAGTTGTGATTGTTGAGTGGGGAGTTAAGATTTTATTTCTGAGGACCCTAAAGCATTTCTTTATAACTATAATATTTAATTAAAAATCAACCAAATTTTGGGAAGCGTAAAAGGCCATACTAGACTGCTAAGATGAGAAAGAGCTTGAAGCTGCTTTGAAGTTTTATTGTTTGTGTTAGTTAATATGTATGACACTACAAAAAAACTGGTAATTAGCAACAGATTTTGTGACATAAAATATTCGTTAGTTAATTTGTGACGGAATTCAAAAAATTTATGACAGATTTTCCTCAGATATATATTATTTTCGTACATAATAAATTCAATTTATTATAAAAAAATACTGACGGAATATATGTCAATAAAATAATTTGATAATTTTAAAAGTAAAAGTGGTTAATTATAAAATATTTATCGACAGAAATATATGTCATTAAAAATATATAAATTATTCATTTCATATAAACTATTTGAAATAAAAAAATTTAAATAAAATCGACGGAAGTACCGTCATTAACTTTGTGAATGAACTTAATTAAAATATTTATTATTTATATATAAAAATTCAATAGTGAATTAATTTAATCGTTGGTTCTCTCCCGGCGCCATGCCTTTCCGTTGTCCATCGCCGTGGATAGTCTTTTCTCCGCTGGATAATCTCCTTTCGTTACTTTAATTGTAGGTTATGCGCTTGATCTCTCTCTCTCTCTATCTCTCTCTCTCTCTCTCTTGGAAAAAACCCCAATGCATTGCCCAAGATAGTTGTTGATGTTGCCACCGCCACCGCGCGCCTCCACCGCAATTGCATCTGACGCGACGCCTCCGGTTCGGTATTCTCTCTCTCTCTCTCTTACTCTCTCTCTCTCTCTCTCTGTTTCTTTCTTGTCCCTTGCGACCACATTCCAGGTGATTAACATAAATGTTTGTTTCCACTAGCTCCTCTGCCACCACTACCAACGCCGTCTACTCTGAATCTAAATTAGGCATTCGAGCCCTAGAAAGGTTAGGTTCGATTTTGTTATCTCTCTCCTCTCAGTTAGTTTTAGTTTTGAATGCTAGTATGCGAACGTGGACTGCAAACTTTGAATTGAGCTGATTCTTCATAATTTGGAATTCATTGTAATCACATATTTTAGGATGTATAATTAGGCACTTAAATCTGAACTATTCCTCATCCAGATTATTATTTATATATTCCTCATCAAATATTCTTCAAACAGATGGAGACACTTACAATAGTTCAATGTATTTATTAGATTGCACTTCCTACAGGGGAAAATGGTAGAAGATAAAAAAAAAAGTAAATTGTATCGATACAACAACTTATATTGTGATTCTACCTCAATTTACTTTCCATTCTCATTTATTTGTGTTGCATTCTTATTCGTCAACTAAGTGAAGTAATCAACTTAGAACGTACATTGTTCGAAGTACAATTATTGATAAACAATCTCATTTTTTATGCCTCAGTTTCTTTTGTGAGTGGGTGTGTTTTACTTGATGAGAACCTGTGAATTCTAAATCTTGCATGGATGCCTATCATCAGGATGTTATTGTTTTTACTTCAATTTTTGGATAAAGCAGAGTTATTGTTGTGGTGATTTTATTTTATTTTAAAGAGTTCAGCTTGATTTTGGGATAATATGTTATCCTCTGTTGCATTTACAAGCATTTTATTATGAAAGAAAGTCTGTAATGTCCAATGATAACCTCAAAGAAGAACTAATGTGGGAGGGAAACAGTGTTGTAATGCTAAGTAATAAAGGTTTTAATTTATTCCTCGTATTCTGTGATTCTGTATTATGTTATATCCCGAGATCGGGCTATAAATGAATAAATTGCTTTCATTTATTGCAACGCAGATGCTGATGAACAGAGGTTTTTGGAAACTTCCATGGCTTATGTCTCTGGGAATCCAATCATTTCTGAAAAATAGTTTAATGATCTGAAGTAGAAACTTAAGGTATTTAGGTTGTTATAAGAAATTCTATATTTGATAACAGTCTGTTATTAAACTATTTTAGGTCTTCAAGAGTGTTTGAATTGTTGTCGCATATGACATATCTCATTAATTCATTAATACACTTAAATATACCTCATTACATTATTCAGAGTCTTCTTTTTGGACTCTTTACATTTTATTCAGTCATTAATCTCACTCCACAACATGTTGTAGATGGATGGGAATGATGTTGTGGTTGAGGGCTCTCGATGCAGTCTTTGCAGTAGAAAGGTGATTTTTCTTTCTTAACTATTGTCTTTGTAGTTTTCTTGGGGGACCTTGGATATTCTATTGCCTACATAAATCATAAAAGCAACTCTAGAAAGTTCAGTGGGAGAAGTGAGCATATATATACAATGAATTTTGGTTTAATTCTCCCGGGTTTACGTATTTTCTCTCCTGAATTAATGATGTAGAAAGGATTCACTAACGCCTAACGTGATTACTTCGTTTCTCTGATAAGTGCGGAGCTTCAGTTTTCCAATCTGGAATTGGATTTTCTTTGCTCATATTAATTCATGTGATGTTTGCAGTTTATCTGAGGTTTTGTTCAGTGGTGGTGGTAGATGATAGGTCTATTGCAGAAAAATTGCCGAACTCTGCTATTCAATGAAACTGTAAGTGAATTTCTTATTCCGTCCAGAAAGAATAATTTAGTTCTGGATAAAATGCATTATTGTTGAGGGAATTTAGGTTTTTATGGTTCTAAATGGCGGGGAGAATGAATAAATACAGGCAGGAAACACAGAGGTAAAGAAAAAGGTTTGAAGTTGGAACTAAGGTGAGTTTGAGTTTATGCATATGATAATCATGAACCGCATGCCAATGCATGAATTTGATTTTTAGTAAGCTAATGATAAATAGGTAAATATAATAGGGCAAGTTTGATGAACTCGTCCATTGCATGACTATAATTATAGTGCATTATATCTGAATAAAATACTAAGGACTCAAATCACTCTATGAAATTATGTTACATGTATGCACATTAATCTTCTCGTGTATGTTTTTAATCCAACTTTTCATTTAATTTTTTCATAGACTGTAATTGATACTTGTAGTACAACATTTGTTGAAGTTAAGGAAAGAGAAAATTTATGGTCCAAATTTGAATTGTATACAAAAGATTTATTAGTGGGTCTTGTTGTTGACATGACTTTGGTTGGTAATTTGGTATGTTGACATGGCCGTTTTTCTATACATTTTTCTTATTGTGATACGCTCTAAATTTTGACAGTTTTTCTTAATGGAAAGCATGGTTCTGTAGAAATCTCATTAGATTAAAGGGAAATAATCAGTGACTTGTTCATAATTGTTATGTTCCTTTCTCCGAAATTGAACTTTTTTTTTCTCCTTTTGACATTCTTTTGTATCTTACTTCAGAGAGAGAACTTTTTCATTGTTTGTGGATATGACAAAACTTCTTTTCGACAATATTATTTTGGTAAAAGTTTGGGGAATAGGTATTTGTACAATTGATTTAGTTTGAGGTCATACCTAGGAGATGTTTCTCTTAAGAAGTTTTGTTTTCATTTGTTGAATTGAAAAATATTAAAGTGTTCACTGGTTATTTTTTGTTCTTCAGTGAATTCTTTTCAGAAGCGCATAGATGTAGGTTGAAGTGCTACTACACAGATCCAAGTATTTTTTGGTGTGATTTAAGAAATTGCACTATTAAGTATTAAATATGATAAATTTGCAATAACGAACATATATCTCACCTTGTTGTTTTAGGCAATTGATTGAAGGTGATTTTGCTGATTTTCACGTTGTTGGAAGTTTCACAAGTATCTACAACAAATTTTTTTTTCACTCATTGGTTGAAAAAGGAACCGCATTCTGTAATCTCAACCTTAGACATGGAAATGCGAGCTTTGGAAATTTTATTGTAACTTATACAATTGTTACTTGAAATCCAGGAGAGGGTGTAGATATTATTATGCATCATGTGCTCGGAGTGATCAACTCACTGCGAAGGTATTATACATCATAATGCATACATGTACTGGTGACTTGCCCTGCAGTTTTAATAAGCATTCAGCTATTTTCTTTTATCTGGGCAGTTATGTTGCAGGGATTGGTTAAAAAAGGCGAGTGTTTCAACGGAAATGGTGCAAGAAGAGTTCAGCAGTATCAGATGCACTCACCCCTTTTTAACTGGTAGAAGTAGCATCAGGCTTGAATGTCAATGCCTTTGATAAAGTCTAAAACAATAAGGATTACATTGATGGTTCTCTTGTGGATACACTTGTACCATACCTATACATTCTTGATGAAAATTTTGATGAGGATTGAGTGTTTTATTTTGAAAAAAATGACTAGTTTGGTCTTAATGGTAGAAATCTCCCCAAAATTAAGAAATAATTTAGTTATTGAATATAATTATAAAAAAAAGTATATTTAAACAATTCAAAATATTTTATTAACTGACCAAAATATTTATCGATATTTTTATTAATAATTTAGAGATGGAAATATCAGTCAATATATATATAGAATATAATTATTAAGAAATAAATTAATGATAGAAATTCCATCAGTAATATAAAAAAGAAAAAAATGTTCAAAAAAAGTTTTTGACGGATATTTATTTCAATAAAGATAGAATATGTCGATTTTTAAAACAAAAAATTAAGGATGGAGAAAAAAATTAATGACGGATTTTCCGTCAGTAAAATTATTGACGGATTTAATATTTCACTAAAAATTAGCGACGATGAAAATAGAGATATAAAATTAAAGACATAAATCCGACAATAAAATTAATTAGTGACGGATTATCGAAATATAATGACAAAAAAATCCGTCACTAATTTCCAATTTTTTTGTAGTGTGAATAGATGCCCTTGGTTTTTGGGAGTCCCTGAAATGATATGTTTATCATGTATGTATGGAAGACTTGAGGTTATTTTATAAGGCAATGGATTTTTGATAAATAAGAAAGGAGATTATTAATTTGTATGACCAGTATTTTGCTATGATTCATTATCTTTTATTATGACCATGCAAGGTAAAATGAACAACTCGGATTGGCTTTTGAAATGTAGTGATATCAGGTCCTTGTACTTTGTTTTTTAAAAGAAAATATTAAAGATAAAAAATTGCATTAGACCGTCACATGTTATGAGACAAACAAATTAATACTCACTCCGGTTAAAATATTAATGTGACATGTCCAATTTTTACTTTATTCCATCGTCCCATATTTCTCGCACACGACCTACTCATATTAAAATTACTAGCAAATATCAAATTTTAGATTTTAAGTAATCAAACTTAAAAAAAGGACAATAAAATTTTAATACTATCTACGCAAATAGAGGTTGATGAATATATTGAAGATGCTAGATGGCTTAATCTAAGTGATTCCAGCATAATTCTACCATAATTAGTCTATTCCACTCATATATGAATTGGGTAATTGTATTCGATTATTAATTCTTTAAATAATTGGGACACATGTGATCACACTAAATAGGGTAAAAATTGTACTCCCTTCGTCCACCAAATTTGTACCCACTTTTCGTTTTGGATTGTCCACTAATTTTTTACCCATACCCTTTTTGGAAATAATTAATCATTCAAATAGAAAGAAATTCAAATTTAGCTTGTGGTGTACGTGGATGAGTGGTTCAAAAGACTCTATCTATCCCTAAACACTTCGGACACTTTCTTTTTTGGTACGTCCCCAAATATTTTTCACATCCCAAAAAAGAAAATTCCTCCATTGCATATGTGTTTAATCTGGTAGTTTGATATTCCCCTAATTGATTGTGTAATGATATGAAGTGATTTATTATATATCATTTTATTAGGTGAAAATTATTGTAAGGTTACTTCCCATTTAATATGATAGTTAGAGGTTGTTTTACTAGGCTAGATGTCACTTACTAAAGTGTTAAATTCCACCTTGTTCCACCTCATGCCACGTGTACTCCACATCTAATGCATCCATTCCACATGTGTTTAGTACTCAAAATCGTTTAATGTTCCACTAGTTCAAATGTGTAACGTAACTAGGTGATGATAGTTAAGGGATGTTTTGCTAAGTGTCACTTACTTAATTATGGAATTCTACAATGAAGGTGTAAAAAGTTAGGAAATATCACTATCATATCACGTCCAATTTTTTTGGCTTGAAAATCTCTTTTGGCTAATAGAACTCACCCGATCGAGGTGGAACACCCGCCTTATGGGTGGAGTGGACGTGGAATGGTGGGGATTGAGTTGAAATTCTACAATGGTGGTGTAAAATATTAAGAAATATCATTATCCTATCATTAATCATTTCCAAATTTTTTTGCTTGAAAACCCTTTTTGCCTAATAGGGCTCACCTAATCGAGGTGGAACGCTCGCCTTACGGGTGGAGTGGTTGTGGAATGGCGGGGAATGGGGTGAAATTCTACAATGGTGGTGGAAAAAGTTAGGAAATATCACTATCCTATTGTTGGTGATCGGTTCTAATCGTGAGGATTAGTGGCTTTTTTAAACCGGTTTTAGGATCACCAAACAAGAACGTGTGATTGATTACCACTGTAAATGGTAAATTCGATTGTTCGGGTTATTAAAGCATAAATACGAGTATCGAGTTCGTATTTATTTCGTGTATGTGTATGTTTAGGTGTATGTGTGTGTGTAATTGGAGTATTTGTGAATTTGAACTTAAATTTTATTGCTGGAGAACAACTATTTATACTAACCACCAAGTAGGAGGTGTACATGACTCTTGGACTACCAAGCTTGCATGCTTGGCATGTGTCCTTTGACCACATTTGACCTTATCTAAGCTGAAACTTAGTTACAAAGTCTTGTATTTGGTCTTATCTCGGATCCATTGTTGTTCGTCCTTGCTTGCTTGGTAGATCATTACTTGTAGTTTTTCTGTAGAAGTTGTTCGCTCTCTGATTTCATTGTTTACAAGTTGCTCGCCCAGATGTTTCAAGGTGGGTGAGCTTCTTGATATGTTATATTTGTTCGTCAATAACGGGGGTAACATGGTAGGTTGATTGATGTCATACACTTCATAAGATGATAAGTACACCACTTGTTGGTAATGTTGTTCGTCATTTATGACCTAGTGTAGGGTTCATATTTGGCTTCGGGTCTTAGGACTTGTTCGCAAGAAAGTTGTTCGTCGAGAGTGTTGTTCGTCACAAAATGCACTTTCCGAATTAGTTTATGCACTCCCCTTTGATTTTCTTTGTTAATCATCTCTGATTTGGGTATTTTGCTTCATAACCTTCATGCCGTAACTCTTGTTCCCCTGGCCAAAGATTAATGTTCGCCTATCAACAATTGCCCCTTATTCTGGCCAGATGTTGCTTTGGACGAGCAACTTTGAATCAAGTAACTATGGTCAGGATATTATTCTGGTGATGACAGTGGACGAGCAGCTCTGCTATTGACGAGCAGTTTTTGTTGGAGTTATACGTGAAAGTATGCTTTTACTTTGTATAACTCGTGTATCAAACACTTGGTTATGAGAATAATTCTTTTATCGCATATGCTTTAGATATGATTGAATTTTGAATATTTATTGCAAACTGTTCAATATATAGTACATGTTACATTGTAGTTAATGTGGTGATACCCGATCACGGAAGACAACATTAACAGTTTACTTGTAACTAAACGTACAATTTCACGACCCAAGTGGAATTGAACAATCCGCCGTGAAAGGTCGATGTGTAAGGCTCAGATTGGTCTGTCTTGACTAAGAGATTGCACTAGCACATTTAGTATGTGTTGAAGAGGACCTACAGCGAGGATAAATTCTTCTGTTCTGAAAGGTGAAGAATTAGACCTCAGTGGTTGTTGATTTCTTAATCTCCGTCACTTAAATAGGACCGTGTGTGCTTAATGGTTACTGCTTTGATTCATGTTGGGTGAGAATCATTGTGACTTCGAACTTTGTGTCTTGGGCAGTAATATTAATCATACGACAGTTGCTAAGATTTAATACGGAGAAACGTGTGCGAGTACGGCTCGTGTGATTAGTCCCCTTGGTGGGCTCAGAAGTTTTATTGTACCAAATCTTGCAAGTGAAGAATTAGTTTCTTCGGTACGAATAATAATGTTGAGCTGTCTTTACTCCAAGGTGAAATATATTAATTAATTTAGAGCTATTCAGAAGCTTAATTAATTAATGGACTTGATAATCTTAAACGCGGGAAATAATAACCGGGAGCCCATATTATCGTAATATGGATTAAGATGGATAGTGCAATATTAATTTATTAGTGGTAATAATTAATATTAATGGGCTGAATTATATTGGGGCTCAATATTGAATTTCAGAAGTCCATTAGGAGGTCCAATCTTAATTCTCCTTAAAGGCCCCTCAAGTAGCCCATTAAGTAGCCCAATAATGATAAGGTGATTAAAATAAAAAGAAAATATATTGCTGATTTTTCCATGTTAATTTCGAAAATTGCATATTAAGAAGAAAAAAGATTTTGTTGATTTTCTTGGAAAGATATTATGGAAGATATGTATTCTTGGAATACAAGAATATCTCATATATTCAAGAAGATCCAAATCTTTGGATTTCCTCTTATTATTTTCGAAAACTACCCCTTATTTAGGAGTGTGAGATTTTTGTGGAATATTTTATTTTGGAGAAAATAATATATGAGATATATTCAAGATTTCTTAGAGTCTAAGAAAAGATTTCTCCAAGCCCATATTTTACATGCAAATTTCGGCCACCTCTCCTTTATAAATAGGGGATGATTATTTCATCCCCAAGTACATAATTCCATGTGTTGGAAAAATTAAGAGCATATATATTTTTCTTTTTCCTTAGTTATTTAAATTGTTCGATAGCATCTCCCACGGGTGATTGAACAAGGCGAAAGGGAAATACTTGAGAAGGCTTTTGGGTTGATAAAGCGAGATCGTAATCGTCCCGTTTATTCAAAGGCCAAGTCTACAAGAGGTACGTAAGTCACATAAATTCTTGTTTATTCCACCTAGATTTTATGTGAATTAATTCAACATGCATGATGTAAATTTAGTTGTTGGAATTATTATTTGAATTAATTAGGACTAATTCATGCTAGTAATAATTGTATTTAAATTCGTATTTAAATTTCATCCCGAATAGATTCTGGGCACCCCTATTTTCCCAACAACTGGTATCAAAGCCACGGTTTCGGGCTCTGATCTTTAAATTGGAATTTAAATTGTTAAACATTAAATTGAAATTGGATAGTAGAATTGCTAGATCTTTTTTGCAGGTATCCAATTGTCATGGTTTTAATGTTGTTAATTTTTTCATGCGTGTGAATTAATTGTTTTTAATTCGATTCGTTCGAATTTGTTTTTCTAGTGAGAAAATCCACGAGTAGATTAGTTGTTTTTATTTTGATTCTATCATTGTAATAGACTAGTCTAGATCTAGTATTTATTTTTTTTAAAAATAAATTGTAACCGGATCGTGACGAAGAACGAAGAATTAAAGACGGCGTACCCGGACGATGCATGCGTGCGCGGCGCATGCATGGACGTGAAATCGTGCATGGGGTGAAGAAAAACGAGAACGAACGTCGAAACCCGACGCACGGGGTGCACGGCGCACGACCCGCGCGCGACGGGTGGCCGGCGACGCGCAAGCGCGCGCGTACGCCTCGGGCGCAGCCTGAAGCGCCTCGGTGCCTCGGGTGCGGCGCCTCGTGTGTAGCGCCTCGGCGCGCCTCAGCACGTAGCGCCTCGACTACTTAGCCGAGAGGCGCGCGGGCCCACTCTGTGGGCCAACGCGCGTCGTATCTCGGGCCGTGGAATTTTTTGGTTCTCCTTTTTCTTTCGTGTGATTTTAAACGTCGTCCCGAACCCCAAACGATGTTGTTTTTGATGAAGTGTTGTTGTTCGAGTGGGAGCGTGTCGAGATGAATGACGGAAAGCAACAAGGACGATTTTTCGCATCAAGACGTGAAGAAATTAAGCCGTGACAATTGGATTTGAGTGCTCCAATGAGTTTAATTTTGTTTTTGATGGATGTTTTATTTCTTGCACTTATTATTATTTGTTAATATGTGTTTGCATGAATTTAATTGTCCAAGAAAAACCTTACTTTCGAAAATTACTAAGTATGTTTATTTAATCGCAATTTTATTCCGGATATTAAAATTGGATTAATTTGGCCTCCATAATTTATTTATTTGTGAAGTTCTTTTGGAATACATTTCCCCCTCGGATCGGCCAAAAGAACGGATTTCACATGAATAAATTCCGAAAGGATGATTGTGGATTATTACTAGTGGCGGTATTGACCCTCACCCCGAGTGGCTTGCTCAAAGCGAAATAATAATCCTGTATTTAATTATGGTTATTACTTAGGCATAGGAAATTGATATTAACTTACTCCCCTCGGAGTCCCTGTCAATTTCTATGTGGTCAAAGTGGTAGCCAACTATTAATTTTGAATTAAGAATTTGTAACTTTTAAAGTTTGTGATCCGCTTGAATGTATTTAAATGTATAGACCACCCCTCGTGACGCATTTAAATTGTTTCGAGATGTTGGTTGATGCATGATTATATTGTTTTACGGTTTCAATATAATTGATGTGATCGAATTATGTGATAATTTTGTATTTTTCTAGATATTGATATGAATGTATGTTTTATTCTCATTTCATCATGTCGCAACCTTTTAATCCACTGTTTAATATACTTAAAGTTAATAAACTTTTTGGAGAGAATTATATCGATTGGAAATGTAATTTTAAATTTGTCCTTACTGCACGAAAACACAATTGGGTTATTCACGTTAATGAACCCGGCAAGCCTAATGATAAGTCAAGCAATGGGAAAAGGCAGTTTATGATTGACAGCGTGACAATGAACACATGAAGTGCATCATCTTGACATCTCTGTCTGAGGATGTGAGGCGCGTTAATGAAGACATTGTATCCACTGTTGAAATCATGTAAAGCCTTGAAGAGATGTTTACACATCAGAAACCCATGACTAATCAGTTCACCAAACATGACTCGGTCAAGTTGGAAATGGTGGAGGGAACGCCCGTGAGGGAGCATGTTCTCGAAATAATGGCATACCTTAACAAGTTGGAAGTACTTGGCGTAGATTTTGATTGATTTCATATTCCATTATCTACCGAGAAGCTTTGAGTAGTTTCATCTGAACTGTCAGATGAATGAACGGACAAGTCGTTTGCCCGAGCTCTTGCAAGCTTTAGTTTCGGTGGAGGTGATAATGGAGCACCAGTCTAGTGCTATGGTGGCTAATGGTTCGTCTCCCTCTTTTTGGTCCCAAGGGAGAGAAAAAGAGGAAGCGAACCAAAGGCCGGATCCAAGCAAATCCAATTGTTGTGAAAGGCAAATGCAAAGGCTAGCATCGAAGGGGAAGTGTTTTAGTTGCGGTGAGAGAGGACAATGGAGGTCTGCCTGTTCCAAGCCTAAGAGGCTAGGAAAGTTAGGTAATTCACACACCCTAGTCGTCGAAACTTGTGAAGTGGCGTATGCTGTCTATTCGTGGATAGTGGATACGAGAGCTACTGATCACATTTTTTTCATGGGTACAAGCTAACCCGACGACTTAACGGAAGTGAGATCCCCATCACATCGGGCAATGCTACGAGAGTGGCAGCTGAAGCAGTGGGAGAAGTGCGCCTATCTTTTGAAGATAGAGTTATGGTCTTGAGAGACGTTCTTCATGTTCCTAGTTTAGAAAGAACTCAACCTTCAGTTTCTGAACTGGTTTTGAATAGATACTCAGTTTCTTTTAATAAGGATGTTATTATTGCTTGAAACGATGAGGTTATCTGTTCCGGAACTTCAATGGATGATCTTTATACCATTATTTGGGCACACCACTCATAAAATTGAATCTAATAACACATCGATTATTTCGTGTAATAAAAGAAAGCATTCTTCAGACATGAACGAAACACTTCTATGGCATCTAAGATTAGATCATATTAATCTAATGCGGATACCAAGGTTGGTGAAAAATGAATCCTTGGAGTCACTTCAAGTTGAGTCATTTCCAACTTGTGAATCCTGTTTAGAGGGTAAAATGACCTAGAGGGCATTTTGAGCCAAGGGGAATAGAGCCACCAAAGTGTTAGAACTCGTTCATACCGATATGTGTGGTTGAATGATGATCATAGCAAGAAGGGGTATGAGTAATTTGTTATTACTCGAGATATGGATACATCTACCTTATGATGCATAGGGAAAGAAGTATCAAGTTTCTACGATTTGATCATGGAGGCGAATACCTTAGCAATAAATTCTTGAACTACCTATCGGACGAAGGGATTGTATCCCTGTTGACCGCACCGGGAACCCCTCAATAGAACGGTATGGCGGAACGAAGGAAGCAGACTCTTTTAGAAATAGTCAGATCCATGATGAGTTATTCGGATTTACCTAAGTCGTTTTGGAGTAATGTCTTGGAAACGGCGGCTTACATTCTAAACTTGGTGCCATCCAAATCGGTTCCTAAAACACTAATGGAATTGTGGACCGGGCGCGAGCCCAGTCTAAGACACTTGCGTATTTGGGGTTGTCCGGCATACGTGCTAGACGAGGAAGCCGGTAAGTTGGATCCACGTTCGGAATTAAGGCTGTTTATAGGATACCCTGCGGGAACGAAAGGGTGTATGTTCTATAGTCCCAAGGATCAAAAGACCGTGATTAGTTCACACTTTAAATTCTTGGAGGAAGACTATATGAATAAAAGAAAGCCCAGAAGTGAGATTACCTTAGACGAGTTAAGAGGGCAAACTCCTATACCAAGTATACAAGATGATGTACCACACGTCACACCTTCACAACCGGAACCCCGTCATAGTGGAAGGATTGCAAGGCAACCCGAGAGATTAATGGGAATTGGAGAATCTTCGAATTTGATTCCCGGCGATGAATCAGACCCATGGACGTATGATGAGGCAATCCAAGACAAAGACGCGGAGGCGTGGCAAACCGCAATGGAAACCGAGATGGGTTCGATGGATCATAATCAAGTGTTGGAGTTAGTCGATCCACCCAATGGGGTAGAACCCATTGGATGTAAGTGGGTGTACAAGAGGAAAAGAGGACCGGACGGAAGGGTAGAGACCTTCAAAGCAAGGCTTGTGGCCTGTGGCCTGTAGCTATGCTTAAGTCCATCCGTATTCTCTTGTCGATCGCTGCGCACTTAGATTACGAGATCTGGCAAATGGATGTCAAGACAGCTTTCCTTAACGGAAGTCTTGACGGGATCTATATGCAGCAGCCCAAAGGTTTCGTTGAAAAAGGCCAAGAGCACCTCGTATGCAAGCTTAAGAGATCCATTTATGGACTTAAGCAAGCATCGCGTACTTGGAACCAGTGTTTTGATCAAGTTATTAAGTCTTATGGGTTTGTGATCAAAACAAGTTCGAAAGTTATGTGTATAAAAGGTGTGACGGAACTGCGGTGGTATTCTTAGTATTATACGTAGACGATATTCTGCTCATTGGAAACAATGTAAAGGTATTGTCAGACGTAAGGGTATGGCTATCAAATCAGTTTGATATAAAGGACTTAGGGAAAGCCGGTCACATCCTTGGGATCAAGTTCACTCGAGATCGCAAGATGAGGATGTTAGGCTTATCGCAAGTTTCATACAAAGCCACTGTTTTGAAGCATTTCAGCGTGCAAGATTCCAAGAAAAGTTTTGTACCTTTTAAGCACGGAATCCATCTATCTAAAGAAATATGCCCTAAGACGCAAGTGGAGATAGATGACATGAAAGACGTTATGTACGTTTCAGACGTAGGAAGTCTTATGTATGCAATGTTGTGTACGAGACCGGATATCTGCTTTGTCGTGGGCATGATGGCAAGATATCAAAGTAACCCCGGGAAAGCACATTAGATTTCAATTAAATGCGTTCTTTAGTTTCTGAAAAGAACTTGGTATGGAATGCTGATTTAACAATCAGACAATCTAATTCCCATGGGATACACGGACTCAAATTTCCAATCAGACATCGGGTAGTGTGTTTTGCATGGGAGAAGGAGCCATGACATGGAGAAGCGATTTGCAGAAATGCATCGCCGATTCGACCATGAAAGCCGAATAAGTAACTGCTTGTGAAGCAGCGAAAGAAGCGGTTTGGCTCAACTACTTCTTAGTGGACTTGGACGTTGTTCCGAATTTACCCGACAAGATAACTGTCTTTTGTGATAATGTCGGAGCAGTTGCAAATTCAAAGGAACCGAGAGCCCACAAGGCCAGCAAACACATAGAAAGAAAATACCATCTTATACGAGAAATCGTTAAGAGATGAGATATAGAGGTGGCAAAGATAGCGTCGGGTAACAACCTAGCTGATCCATTCACAAAGGGTCTGCCTCAGAGTACATTCGAGAGACATGTGGATGGAATGGGAGTCAAGACGATTGCCAATCTGCTTTAAGTATAAGTGGGAGGAATAATTAGGTTAGTGTAGGTTGACATGAGATGTCATGTAGAGCTACTACACTAAGACATGTATGATGCATACTAAAAGAAGACTTTAAGTATAAGTGGGAGATTGTTAGAGTTATACGTGAAAGTATGCTTTTACTTTGTATAACTCGTGTATCAAACACTTGGTTATGAGAATAATTCTTTTATCGCATATGCTTTAGATATGATTGAATGTTGAATATTTATTGCAAACCGTTCAATATATAGTACATGTTACATTGTAGTTAATGTGGTGATACCCGATCACGGAAGACAACATTAACAGTTTACTTGTAACTAAACGTACAATTTCACGACCCAAGTGGAATTGAACAATCCGCCGTGAAAGGTCGATGTGTAAGGCTCAGATTGGTCTGTCTTGACTAAGAGATTGCACTAGCACATTTAGTATGTGTTGAAGAGGACCTACAGCGAGGATAAATTCTTCTGTTCTGAAAGGTGAAGAATTAGACCTCAGTGGTTGTTGATTTCTTAATCTCTGTCACTTAAATAGGACCGTGTGTGCTTAATGGTTACTGCTTTGATTCATGTTGGGTGAGAATCATTGTGACTTCGAACTTTATGTCTTGGGCAGTAATATTAATCATACGATAGTTGCTAAGATGTAATACGGAGAAACGTGTGCGAGTACGGCTCGTGTGATTAGTCCCCTTGGTGGGCTCAGAAGTTTTATTGTACCAAATCTTGCAAGTTAAGAATTAGTTTCTTCGGTACGAATAATAATGTTGAGCTGTCTTTACTCCAAGGTGAAATATATTAATTAATTTAAAGCTATTCAGAAGCTTAATTAATTAATGGACTTGATAATCTTAAACGCGGAAAATAATAACCGGGAGCCCATATTATCGTAATATGGATTAAGATGGATAGTGCAATATTAATTTATTAGTGGTAATAATTAATATTAATGGGCTGAATTATATTGGGGCTCAATATTGAAATTCAGAAGTCCATTAGGAGGTCCAATCTTAATTCTCCTTAAAGGCCCCTCAAGTAGCCCATTAAGTAGCCCAATAATGATAAGGTGATTAAAATAAAAAGAAAATATATTGCTGATTTTTCCATGTTAATTTCGAAAATTGCATATTAAGAAGAAAAAAGATTTTGTTGATTTTCTTGGAAAGATATTATGGAAGATATGTATTCTTGGAATACAAGAATATCTCATATATTCAAGAAGATCCAAATCTTTGGATTTCCTCTTATTATTTTCGAAAACTACCCCTTATTTAGGAGTGTGAGATTTTTGTGGAATATTTTATTTTGGAGAAAATAATATATGAGATATATTCAAGATTTCTTAGAGTCTAAGAAAAGATTTCTCCAAGCCCATATTTTACATGCAAATTTCGGCCACCTCTCCTTTATAAATAGGGGATGATTATTTCATCCCCAAGTACATAATTCCATATGTTGGAAAAATCAAGAGCATAGATATTTTTCTTTTTCCTTAGTTATTTAAATTGTTCGATAGCATCTCCCACCGGTGATTGAACAAGGCGAAAGGGAAATACTTGAGAAGGCTTTTGGGTTGATAAAGCGAGATCGTAATCGTCCCGTTTATTCAAAGGCCAAGTCTACAAGAGGTACGTAAGTCACATAAATTCTTGTTTATTCCGCCTAGATTTTATGTGAATTAATTCAACATGCATGATGTAAATTTAGTTGTTGGAATTATTATTTGAATTAATTAGGATTAATTCATGCTAGTAATAATTGTATTTAAATTCGTATTTAAATTTCATCCCGAATAGATTCCGGGCACCCCTATTTTCCCAACAGTTTTAGGGACGTCGTTACATTTTCCTAAGATTTGGGAGTCCTCCAATGATGACGTGGGCGGCATGATTATGCGCCGTCCACGCGCGACCAAGCCCAAGGTCACACGCCTCTATAATTGCATGTAGGCCCTCCAATTTTTAACATTTTTTATTCGGAACCCCGTTTCTTCATAATTTTGACCCATAACTTTCTGGAAATACCGAGTTGTACCCCGTTTTTTGCATAGGTATAAAATTGAGTGGGAACTGAAATTTTCCCACTCTTCACTCTTTGCTATAGAGAATTCCGGTGAAATCCACCATCTCCGGCGACTTCAAAACTTTTTCGGCGCACTTTCTTCGTGTTTCAAGGTAATTTAGGTCGTTTTTCTTCCTTTTTAACTTCGTTCTTTTCTTTATCCTTTTTTCTTCTTGAATCGTCGTCGCACCACCACCGTGTGAGAGTTGCGCCGCCGTCTTCTGCATAAATCACCCTCTCTCTCCACCAAACTCCCACCAGAACCTGCCATTTAGCAAGTTTTCCCCCAAAATTCTTCAAATTCGTATCTTAGACTTGAAACCCATGTCCTCCCACTCAAGTAACCAAAACTCTGAGGACAAATTGGATCCTCTTTTTCTGATCGTTCCATTTGAGGGGCAGCCACCGTTCGAAGTTTCGTCAATGACTCCCCTGGTGTGGATTCGGTAGTTCGATCCTTAGAGGATACTGGTGCTCGTCAGTCTGGCAAGGAGGTTACGGCTACGGCGAACAAGGATTCAGACGAAGAGTCTTCTTCAAGTTTTGGATCTGACGAGTTTGATCCGGAATTAGACGAACTAACTCGTGAATTTCTGGAGGGGATAGAATTCCCAAGTCCCAAGATGCTTGAAAATGAAATTCCCTCTAGTGTTGCTCGCCTGTTCGAATGGCGAGCATATGCTGCTGAATTTGCGAATAATTTTCCCCATCCTCAACGTCAAGTATTGGATCTGGTGAGGACCGATTATCAGGCGAGCAGGATTCGGAGTGTTGTTCGCAAAGATGAACTTAACCTAATCTGGGAGGCGTATCAAATTCCTACGATATCCACATGTGGGCTCCAAAGAAGAAGGAAAGAGCTGATCGGCCCCCACCAGGATGTACGGCAATCAACATCAACACCCTTATCATCGAGCTTAGGTTGCCATTACCTCCGGTTGTTGGTTGCTTTTTGGAGATGACCAACCTTGCCATTACCCAAATCACACCAATAGGGTGGATGAACCTATTCGGCGTCATGGGTTTGTTCATCCTGGAAAAGTATGTTGACTGTATTACCGCTGAAGAGGTCAACTAGCTAATGACGATCTCCAAATGTCCAAGGGGTGAAGAGGGCTACTATTATTCGAAGGCCCGGACTGGACTAAAAATGGTTGAAGGGGTGCCGAACAAAATTAGAAATTGGAAAGAGCATTTTTTCTTCATCGGGGGCGATTGGTGAGCATCTTCTGATCCACACGGTGGTGTTGGGTGCATATATTCTCCCACCACTTATGTGAAGATTAGACGTAAGTTTATTTTTTCGTCTTTAGATTAAGTTGTTCTAATTTAACTCTTCTTGTTTGCTCGCAGGTGCCCGATTACTCAAATGGAACACCGAAGAAGAGAGATTGACTCAGAGTTCCTCTTCACCTCGTGTTTGGCCGCCCTGAGAGACAGAGCCAATAGGACCATCGAGCACGTGAACAAGGAGAAGTGTAAAAAAGCTACTCGCATGTTCACGTACCCCCACCATCTTGAAGCACAAGTTGAGGTGCCCCCAGGTATAAAGAATTCTAACTCCCAAACATAAACTTGTTCATCAATTGTTTCACATTTTAACACTTGCGCGTCTAACATACTTTTCTCTTCTCTTTTCTTTTTTTCTTTTTTTTTAGCCGAGCAAGTTACGGTAGTTGTTCCTCCCTGCTTCGGTCTCCTCGAACAGAGAGTCCACGAGATGGCGCCTCCTAAAAGACGAAAGGTTAAGGGGGATTCCCCATCTAAAGTTTTGGCAATGACGAATAAACCTGTCGGGGTAATTGTTGCTCGGCCAGTTGCCCCACCTTCATCGGCTACCCCTCCATCTCCCCCAGCTCCCTCTCCTCATGGATCAAAGCGGTTAAAGAAATGAGATGGGACTTATGTTTCCCAGGCTGCTCCCCCCCGGCAACAAGGGGAAAGAGAAGGTGGGAAAGAGTCACGCCCGCGCCCATCAGGAAGGAGAAATTGCTCGTCATACTGCGATCGAGCCTGTTGAAAAGGCGAGCAAGTCGGGAAAAGATGATGTTCTCTTTCGAGGTCCGGAAGATATTACCCACCTTAGTTGGGATGAGAAGAAGTTTGCCGAGTAAGTATCTTTTACGACTTGATCTTCTTGAACAGAGTTTATACTTTCGAAATCTTTCTAAGTATATCTTATGTTCTTGCTCGCAGATACCGTGCAGAGAGCCATCCTGGGCGAGCAAGCCCTGTTCACCAATATGCCTGCTCAAAAACTCCGGTGAACATACGGGAGATTCCAGGCGAGCATGTCTGTAGGGCTACCGAGTTGATCGCCCGGGCATGGACCAGACCCATGGAGAAAACTATCTCCATGCAAGGAGTGGCGGACAACTTCCATTTTTCCATGATGCAGCATGCGAATAGACTTGTTACGGCCCAAAAGGGGATGGCTCAGCTTGTCGATCTAGAAGAAGCTGTTTATCGTTATGCAGGTATTGCATGGTAATTGACTGAAGAGAAAGATGGCCTGGTTGGCTAGTACGAGGCCAAAATTGCTTGCCTCAACAACCAACTAAAGCATGCCGATGACATAGAGAAAAAACATGTTGAAGATTACCAATTGTTGTCGACCGAGCTCAAGAGTAAGGATGCTGAGCTTGAGGTGGAGAAGAAAGGAAAATCTGACGCTGAGTAGAAGCTAGCCGAGTCTGAGGCTGAAGTTGTTCGTCTCAACGAGATCATCAAGAATATGCTTACTCAAGAGGAGCTGGAGGCTGAGCTGCAAAATCGATCTGGGCCCATCACCAATCTGGAATACATTTGAGCTTATGCCGATTGTATACGCTTAGCACATGAATATGAGAAACCTGATTTGGTCGATGAGATTGGTAGAGATCTGGCAGAGTTTGTTGAGCACTATTCTCCCCCTAACAATATCGAACTTCAACTGGGGGATATGGCCGACTATGGGGTCAATATTGACAAACTTGATCCAAGCATCATCGTTACCTGCCCCCCAGCTCTAGCCGATGAAGGTGATCAAGCTGCTGATGACGAACAGACTATCACCGAGCAAGAGCAGAAAGCGGCTGAAGACTTGGCTAGTGACATGATTGTCGATCCTTCAACCAACCAAGCCCAAGATCTTCTTCAAGGCGAGCAACATCAAGAATAGGACTTAGAATTTCTTGAAATATCTTCTTGTAATAGTTGCTCGTCATCTTTTGGTTGTTCTTCACTTTCACATCTTTTGTACTATTTTTGAGGCATAATGCCTTTAGTATTAATGAATATGTCTTTTTTTTGCTGATTTTCTTCTTATATGTTAATTGTGTTTACATTATTGTTTAATGCTTTTGCAATTATAACATATTATTTTGGGCTTTGTTCGATTTGAACTTTTCCATAATGATAGAATATGGTTAGCCTTAGGTTCTGTTCATCTTATAAGACGAACAACCTTTAAATGGTCTTGATCCTTAAAATTGGACTTATACCTTGAGCTTTAGACTTATCTTCCAACGAACAACTATATTTACATTATGAAAATTTACAAGTGTTCTAAGACTGTTCATTAACATGTACAATCTGACGAACAACTTTGAACACTAACACAAAAACTCTTGCTCGTTTATAATATTCTTGCCGAGCAGTTCTATCTAGAACCCAAGAAATTTGAACAGAAGCAAACTATACAATATGCCGAACAACTTTTCATTCTATACTTAACAAAAATTTCAAAAAATTAGGCAAGTTTTTTATTCATTTGGTTCACTTGCCCCCTAAGATACTTGTTTGCCCAAGAGTTGAACTTGTTCGACCTACTGATAGTACTTCTTCAGATATACACACCATTAAGGAATTTGTCCATTATACGATACGGGCCCTCCCAGGTTGGTCCCAATACACCTGGAGGTTGGGCGAGCAACTTTCTTAGAACTAAATCTCCAACTCCGAATTCCCTGATTTTGACATGGGAATTATAATAACGTTCTGCTCGCTGTTTGTATGTAGCATTTTTTAGCTCGACATTTAATCTTTTTTCTTCGAGCAAATTCATTTCAGTAGCTAAAGCAGAGTCGTTCGCCTGTTCATCAAAGTTGGTCGTCCTAATTGTATTGGCCTTTAACTCGATTGGTATTACAGCTTCTGTTCCGAAAGTCATTGCAAAGGGTGTCTCTCCGGTGCTAGACCTGGGAGAAACTCTGTACGCCCATAAGACTTCCGGAAGTTCTTCAGACCAATTACCTTTGCTTTCCATCAATCGTACTTTTAATGTATGCTTGATAATCTTATTAACAGCTTCGACTTGTCCATTAGACTGGGGATGATAGGGAGTAGAATAATATTTTTTGATCCCCCACTTTGTGCAGAAGTCTCTCAACTCTTTCCCGTCGAATTGCGGACCATTGTCTGTCACAATTGTTTGTGAAATTCCAAAACGACAGACAATGTTCTTCCATATAAAGTTGATCATCTTCTGTTGTGTGATTTTCACCATGGCTTCTGCTTCTGCCCATTTCGTATAATAATCGACTGCCACGACGGCAAATCGAACATTTCCAACTTCTGTTGGAAAGGGACCAATAATGTCCATCCCCCATCTTGCAAATGGCCACGGGCTATAAACTGATACGAGCTCCTGAGCCGGGGTGTGAATGTTTGGGGTAAAAATCTGGCATTGATGACAAGTTTTTGCTTTCTTGATTGCATCCTGACGTAAAGTCGGCCAATAATAACCTTGTCTGATAGTTTTGTATGCCAAGGTTTGCCCCCCAGTGCGATTTCCGCATACTCTGGCATGTATTTTTTCGTCCTTGCCCCCTAGGCAAACATTTGAGAAGTGGAATTGATATTCCCCTTTTGTAAAGTTGCTCGCCTACCAGAGTATATCTGGCGGCTTGTTTTGTTAGCTTGGCAGCTTCAAAAGAGTTGTTTGGTTTTCCTCAACTTTTCAAATATTTGACTATGTTTGTTCTCCAGTCTTCGTCATTTGTTTGCTCGTCTAGCTGGTTGACACTGTAACTTTTCATTGACGGGTTGTTCATCTTTGTGATTATAATGTCTGCCAACTCCACAGGTCCTTCGCTTGTTGCTAGTCAAGCCAATGCATCTGCTTGAGTGTTGCTTGTCCTCAGGATTTGTTCAATGAAAACTTGATCCAGTAAGGACATTAGGTGAGCAATAATTTGTTGATATTCGATCATGTGATCATCTTTTGCCTCGTATTCACCTCGGACTTGGTTCACAATCAATTGTGAGTCGCCGAATATTTGTAAACGTCTGACACCTACCGCAAGGGATAAGTGGAGACCAGCAATAAGAGCTTCATATCCAGCTTTGTTGTTGGTAGCCATGAAACCAAATCTGATGACCGAGGTGAAGACTTGTCTGTCGGGGCTAAAAAGAACCATTCCTATCCCCGAGGTCATGTTAGTGGAAGATTCGTCGACATAGAGATGTCAGGGATGATCTAGTCCTCTTGTCGAATCTGGAGGGAAAGTTAGTTCGACAATAAAGTCGGCTAAAGCTTGCCCTTTGATCGCCGTTCGAGGAGCATAGGTCACTCCAAACTGGCTGATCTCTAGTGACCATCTCAATAGACGACCAGCTGTATCTGGGCGATGGAGGATTTGTCTGAGTGGGAAAGTTGTTAGCACCTCAACTTGATGGTCGAAGAAGTATGGTCTAAACTTTCTTACACTCATAACAAGTGCATACGCCAGCTTTTCGGTTGGAGAATATTTGATCTCTGCTTTATGTAAAGCTTTGCTGACGTAATAGATTGGTTTATGAAATTTGTCGTCCTCACGCACCAGAACAGAGTTGATCGCCACTTCCGATGCTGCTAGGTACATGTAATACCCAAGATTTTCATGATCTTATTTTCTTTATTAAATTCTTTATAAATCTTCATGAATCTAGACGCATTTACATTCAAATTTATGCAAAGGCACGTTTATGTGTTTTATTTACTCGATATTTACAATTAACGTGTTATTTGCTCAATACATGCTTATTCTTGAGAATTTATAATTTTTATATGTTCTTTATTTTATGTCATAAAGTATTTAATTTAGAAATTAATATAGTTCTTAAGCATAGTAATTTTATTTCATAAGTTATAAGTTGAAAAAATGAATGTTTCTTTAAGAAACGAATTGCGTATCGATTACTCGATATATTTTTATGATTAGTATATATGTGTTATTTCTAAAAAATACAAGACTACTCTTGTACTCCTCTTAATTATCAAAAATTTGGGAAGAATTAGGAGAATTAGAGAAGCTTCAAGATTAAGATTAAGATAAGTAAAAAGAAAAGTCAAAATTTACTTCTAACCTTAAGATAACAAGTGTAACTTTGCTTAACCTCCAAGATTATCCTTCCACACTCTTCCTAAAAGTGGCGGTCAAGAGGGAGTTTGAGTAGCCTCCAAGCACATCTTCTTCTATAAATAGGTAACCTTGCATGCAAAAATAAATATAAGAAAAAGTTTAAAGAAAATTTCACAAATACTACTACTCTTACACTTAGATTTTGCAAAGAAATGAGAAGGAATTTCCTTTAGCTACCAATCTCTAAGTAAGCTTATCTTCTTGATTGAGTAATTATTTAAGTGGTAGTATGAAGTTTATACATGAGTTGTGAATTAAATGAGTTTTGATGAGTAATTTGCATGTTATACATATTTTACTTCATGTTTGAATGTTTAATTCAATTTCTTCATGAGTTATGACCAAAATTATGTTTATTACTTGAATATATATGCTTTAGAAGTATAAATCATGAAATTATATGGTTTAAAGTGAGTTTAAGTGATATATTCTTCATGTATGCATAAAACCGAATTTCTGGACCAACTTTGGGGTAAATATTATTTTGACCAATTCATTTGGTGGAAACTTCTGAAAATTTTATATGTGAAAATAGACTTGTGAAGGAATTTCTGTTTCAAATTTCATAGCTTTTGGAGTAGTATTCGATGCATGGTGATTTTTCAAAGTTGAACTAGGGTTTTGGACATTATAGCAGGAACAGTAGAAGTTTGCTATGATCTGAGAATAATCGGTTAGGTTTTTACAGAAAACCAAAGTATTTTGATAAATTAAATGAATTTTGGAGTTCATGGTTAAAATTTCAGGAGTATTGGACTTGTGGTTGATTTATGGTGAATTTTTAAAGTTAAGTGACCAGAATCTATAATAGTGTGTTCATCATGAAATATTTGATGTTTGGCAAAGAGTTTGAGAAATCTGAAAATATAGTGATAAACTTTATTGAGTTGGGAATATACTGTTAAAATTTCATAATTTTTGGACGTATAGATAATTTAATATGAATTTTCAAAGTTAGGTGTGTAAATCTGCCAAAAATCAATTTTTTGTATGAAAGGTTCGAAATGGTCCAGTTACATTTTTACAGTCGATATTTATTTATAACTTGCTATTTGATGATTTTACACACTTAATTGATATTTGTACTTTAATATACGATATTTGAGTATATGTTGAAATTGAATTCAAGCCTTACAATTTACAAAAGTGAAGGGATAAGTAACAATGTTTTTATTTTAAAAAATTTCACTTGTAGGTACAAACCTTCAAGGTGGGGAATCACTTCGCTCTTCATCGAGTGTTCTATTATTATTTAATTGCACTTATTAAACATCGAATGTTAAATTTTGAGTCTGGCCCGCTATCGACTGGCCCCACATATAAGTCCAACTTTATGTTGGCAAGCATATAGTCCGGTCGTTCCGGCACCACGGGTTGGTCAGGCCACCCAAGCATTCTGGGGGCTCACATATTATAAACCATTGATGTTTAGTTTGTGCAATTAACAAGAGGTTTTCCACTAAGTGTTTTCAAGCACTTATCCCTTCCACTTTTAAATTTTTACAGATGTTGTGGATTCTGAAGTGGGCGAATGAACTCGGCGGGCTGTGAAGTTTCCTTAAAGACTTTATATTTTCCAGAATAATATTTCAAACTTTTGGATTGTAAACTAAGCTACGAGCACACTTATTTACTACTTCCGCTGTGTAAATGTGTGGCGTGTGTATATTTTAATACAAAGTACTATTTTAGTGTCGTTCCTACTTGTGCCACATCATATTTTTCGTACTATATTAAGTGGGGACGTCACAGTACAAATAGAGCTTTTCACCTGAGATTGGCTTTGATAGAATTTTGACATCTCCCAAGTAGTCTTTAAGTTGTCCGAATGCACTCTGGAAGTTGTTTGTCCATGTAAATTTTCCTTTCTTAATGGCTTCGAAGAATGGACGATATTTGTCTCCCGATCGGGATATGAACCGGTTCAATACTACTAGGCATCCTGTAAGTCTTTGTACCTCTTTTACTGAACATGGAGGTTGCATATCCACAATGGCTTTGACTTTTGTTGGGTTGGCCTCAATTCCCCGCTGGCTAACAAGATGGCCCAGGAACTTCCCTTAATGAACTCCAAATCTGCTCTTCTTTGGATTCAACTTCATGTTGTAATGTCGAAGAATTTTGAACACCTGGGTTAAATGTTGGAGATGATCTTCTTTTCGAGAGCTTTTGACCACGACATCATCTACATAGACTTCCATAGTATCTCCAATCTGTTCGTCGAACATCTTGTTCACCAACCTCTGATATGTTGCTCCCGCATTGATTAGGCCAAATGGCATTCTTTTCCAGCACAGCAGATTCTTATTTGTATAAAAAGATGTATTTTATTGGTCGTCGGGATGCATCGGGATTTGATGGTATCCAGAAAACGCGTCCATGAATGTTAGCATCTCGTGCCCCGCAGTACTGTCCACCAATTGATCAATGTGTGGGAGAGGAAAATTGTCCTTCGGGCATGCTGCATTCAGATCTGTAAAATCTATGTGTAGCCTCCAGGTTCCATTTGGTTTCCGCACAAGGACTGGGTTTGCTACCCATTGTGGACAAAGTGCTTGTCTGATAAGATCATTGTCTAACAACTTCTTCACCTCTTCATTCAAAGCTTGATATTTGTCCGGGCCATATTTTCTTCATATTTGATGGACTGGCCTTCTTGCTTGGTTGATATTGAGTTTGTGGCAAGCATGTTTTGGATCTATTCCCACCATATCCGCATGAGACCATGCAAAAACATCTAAATTTCTTCTGAGGAACTCTTCCATTCGGGATCTGTATGGCTCAGGGAGCTCAGATCCTATATACAATTTTGGTCCTTATTTTCAGGGCTAACTTTAATGGCCTCCAGTTCTTCGACTGGAGTTGCTCGTCGTTCTGCCCTTTCCAACGAGGATCTATTATTGGTCCCTCTGGGTCGAAATCAGTTTCGATGTTCATTGGGTCCACATCCAGACGGGGTTCTAGATCGTATGCTTGTCTTAGCTCATCAAAGTTTGCTAGATTGCGGCCCTCCAAGTCATTGGTAGCAAGTTGCTCGTCGCCACCCAAATGTTGTTCGTCAGATGAAGGTGCCTCCTTGGTGGTGATGAGTTGCTCGGCCAAAAGTTGTTCGTCAGCAAGTAAGAGTTGATCGTCCAGATCTATATGATCCTCTCCTGCCTCCATCACGTCTTCCAGCACTGATAGTTCATCAACTGGGTAACTGGTGGTGGCTTCCACCATGGAAACTCGCCCTTCTCTGGATCGCATTTGTAGGAGACACTCACGTGCTTTTCTTTGATCTCTCTTTATTGAGCCAGCTCCACTTGCTGTTGGAAATTTTATGCAATAATGGTAGGTTGAACATGCAGCCTTGAATTCATTAAAAAAAGGTCGACCAAGAAACCCTTATAAGTCGACTCTTGATCTACGACCAAGAAATCTACCATTCTTGTGATATTTTTCTCGGGTTCCTCAGCCGTTACAAGTTGCACTGACAACCTAATTATTCTAAGAGAGATTGTTACAGCATTTCTAAAGCCTAGAATACGATGATTTCAGTCTTGGATATAGCCTGAATAATCCCCCAGTTGATCGAGCATCTTTTTGAAGAGGATGTTAGTGTAAGCCCCGGTGTCCACCAACAATCGATGCACTCTGGTTCCCATGATCTTGGCACATATTACGAGAGAATCATTATGGGGGGTCAATATTCCTTCTAAGTCTTTCTCAGTGAAGGTTAATTCTAATGTTTGTAGGACAGATGAATTAACCCTCATTTCTTGTACATGATCAATTGCTCGTAATTCCGCCTTTCTCTTACGATTAGATATTGGTGGTCGCCCATCAGAACATCCTCCAGCAGGTCCTGCAGATTCCATCATATACAAATCTTCTACCGGCGAGCAACAACGGCATGGGCTTGTTGTCCAAGTCTGTTGTTCCGTGGAGGTTGATCGTCAATTTCATCTCCTGAGCTGCTCTCCCGGCCTCTTTTCCCAGGTTGCCTTTTGATGAAGTCGGACAACTTTCCCTCCTCGTAGAATCACCACAATTGCTTGAGCAAATCTCTACACTCATTTGTAATATACCCCACACTTTGGTGGTAGGCACAATATTTGTTTGGGTTGAGTTTGCCAGTCTCTTGACGAATCTTCCGAGGAGGGGAGAGCAACTATTTCTCCTTTACGTTGTTGTACACAATATCGATGGATATTGTTAGCACCTGGTTGAGTTTTTCCTTTAGCTTTGTCCCTTCAGTGAACGCCTTCATGTTTTTAGGGACTCGATAGCCTGTTCCACCGGACTTTTTATTGTTCTCCTTTGGATCAGTCTTGGTGTCCCCCAAGTTTGCTTGTAAAGCTTCATGCATAAGACGAATATGTCGGCTTGATTTCTGAACTCGGCATAGCCTTTCGGGCACTTCAAACGTACCTCCTTCCATAAGTCTGGTCCTTTCTTCAACCCGGTCATGACGGCTACGATCTTTGTATCTTCACTAACCGGTTCTCCCTCCAACAATACTTTATCGAACCTTTCCATGAAAGCCCGGTCCAATTCGTCATCATTTTGTTTTAAATTTGATAGTAGGTGCTTCTGGGAATGGTACGATCCTGCAGTTGAAAAGTGAGAGAGGAACTCCCGGCTTAACTGAGCAAACGAAGAGTGGATGGATACTGGTGGCATTGCTGAAAACCACTTATGTACTCTGTCCCCCAAAGTTAAGGGAAAGTTCCGACATTGAGTTGCATCGCTTGCCCCTACTGAGATCATGTAATCTGAATACTTTGTTAAATAAACACGAGGATCAGCAATGCCTTCGTATTGTAAGTTTGCCAGAAAATGTATCTTTTTCTGGATTGGGGCTTTCAAAATAATTGAAGATAATGGTGAGGAAGGCATGCTGGTCGCTCAAATCCCTCTTTGTTGGTCAAGTTGTCCTTGTATGCTCTCCACGGATTTCCTCAGACTGGACAACTCACTAAGAGATGCTCCCTGACTTGGAGGTTGTTCGGCGAGCAAGGATCCATGTCCTTTTGCTCGTCGCAGTCCCTCACTTGTAGGGTGAATCTCTTGAGGCTGCCTCCTGGGGTTGCTCGCCGCATGTGGCCCAAGGCACCCAAAGGCAGATCTTGTCAACCTCTCATGTACTGAAGGGCGCCCTTGCTCGTACGTTGCTCGCCCCTGCCCTTGCTCTGGGCGAGCAACATCTGGCTGGGGTTGTGGTCGGCCCAACCTGTCCTGTGTGATGGAATGAGATGTTCCATGGCTGGACATTATTTTTCGCCCATGGGCAGATTCAACTTGACCTTCCGTTTGGTCCACCATTTTAGCTTTGCCTTTGTCCCCTCGATTTTGGGCACTGTTGACTTCATGTTGCTCGCCACGAACAGACATTGCTCTCACTACTTCTAGTTGGCGACACTTAGACCTTGCTTGTGAAGGTGTATGTTGTTGTTATTGCTTCTGAATTGCCTGGAGAGCAGCTATCGTTTTGGCAAATTCCTGGGGGTTTCTAACCAATGCCTCTAAATCTGGAGGCATTACGTGGGCTACAACCGAAGGTTGAACCTAGTTCACATGGCGTGGATCACGATCCTGATGATCAGTGGATGAGACCCGGGTTGGGGAAACTCCCATTGAGGGATATGAAATCCTAGTTTTCTTGGATTGAGGCATCCTGATTTGAATTATCTTCTCTGTCTTTAAATCTTCAAATTTGATATTGAAGAACACCAAGAACACTATTGTTTGAATCTTCAAAAATTTCTTGAGGGTTCCATCAAATCTTCAAGTTTTAAACTTGAAGTTCTTAATAATCACACTTCAATCGGAGGTTCGAACCCTCATTCTAGTGCCAAATTGTTGGTGATCGGTTCTAATCGTGAGAATTAGTGATTGTTTTAACCGGTTTTAGGATCACCAAACAAGAACGTGTGATTGATTACTGTAAATGGTAAATTCGATTGTTCGGGTTATTAAAGTGTAAATACGAGTATCGAGTTCGTATTTATTTTGTGTATGTGTATGTTTAGGTGTATGAGTGTGTGTAATTGGAGTATTTGTGAATTTGAACTTAAATTTTATTGCTGGAGAACAACAATTTATACTAACTACCAAGTAGGAGGTGTACATGACTCTTGGACTACCAAGCTTGCATGCTTGGCATGTGTCCTTTGACCACATTTGACATTATCTAAGCTGAAACTTAGTTACAAAGTCTTGTATTTGGTCTTATCTCGGATCCATTATTGTTCGTCCTTGCTTGCTTGGTAGATCATTACTTGTAGTTTTTCTGTAGAAGTTGTTCGTTCTCTGATTTCATTGTTTACAAGTTGCTCGCCCAGATGTTTCAAGGTGGGTGAGCTTCTTGATATGTTATATATTTGTTCGTCAATAACGGGGGTGACATGGTAGGTTGATTGATGTCATACACTTCATAAGCTGATAAGTACACCACCTGTTGGTAATGTTGTTCGTCATTTATGACCTGGTGTATGGTTCATATTTGGCCTCGGGTCTTAGAACTTGTTCGCAAGAAAGTTGTTCGCCGAGAGTATTGTTCGTCATAAAATGCACTTTCCGAATTAGTTTATGCACTCCCCTTTGATTTTATTTGTTAATCATCTCTGATCTGGGTATTTTGCTTCATAACCTTCATTTATGCCTTAACTCTTGTTCGCCAGGCCAAAAATTAATGTTCGCCTATCAACACCTATCATTAATCATTTCCAATTTTTTTTTTTTGCTTGAAAACCCCTTTTGGCTAATAGGACTCACCCCAACGAGGTGGAAAGCTCGATTTACGGGTGGAGTGGTCGTGGAATGGTAGGGAATAGGGTGGAATTCTTTGTTGCAGTTCTTGATCATATATCTTTGTCACAGTTCTTGATCATAATATGATAAGAAGAAAGTAGCATCAGTTGATCTACACAAGTTGTTATATAAGGAATTTAGCGTATGGATTCTTATACGGAACTTAACATCGATCTTTTATTTCCTAAGAATTCTCATTGCTCTTCATATACTGTCACCGTATATTTTCTGGAATATATTAATTTCATTAGATTGTAATTGCTAGTCCTTGAGTTGTGGATTGATATAATGTCAATCAAGATCTAAGATCCAAGAACTGGATATTGAAGCTATTACTATTATTAATGAATATGAGAGTGAATTTTGTATTGCTATTGTAGCTAGTAAAACCCTATATACTAAGTTTTTCTTAATTTAATATAAAAAGAATGATATAAAAATAGATGTATATGCAACTACACTGCTGAGCTATGTATTAAATTATGCTTTATCTTAGATCTCTTTATTTTCTGCATTTTCTGTTCTTTTTTTACAATTTAGTATGATTTGCCTTATCGTCCTCGTGTTTATTAGTGGCACCTAAATTTGATGTGTAAATATCCACATGCTTTATCTTAGATCTCGTTCTGCATTCTCTGTTTCAGTTTTATGTAATCACCAAGGAGTTCCTTTTCAGAATGTTCCGGAATGGTCTCCCCTGTAATACATGTTATACTGAAACAGTTTGTACAAGTGGATTCTTTTAATTGCCCTTATAAATATTTTTGTTGCTTAGCTATGGAATCTCATTTCAGTCTAATTAAATTATATATCACTTAGTTGTGATTGTTGAGTGCGGAGTTAAGATTTTATTTCTGAGGACCCTAAAGCATTTCTTTGTTACTGTAATATTTAATTAAAAATCAACATTATTTTGGGAAGCTTAACAGGCCATATTAGACTGCCAAGATGAGAAAGAGCTTGAAGTTGCTTTGAAGTTTTGTTGTTTGTGTTAGTTAATATGTATGACACTGCAAAAAACTGGTAATTAGCAACGGATTTTGTGACATAAAATATTCGTTAGTTAATTTGTGGTGGAATTCAAAAATTTTATGACAGATTTTCCTCAGAAATATATTATTTTCGTACATAATAAATTTAATTTATTATAAAAATACTGACGGAAAATTCATCAATAAAATAATTTGATAATTTTAAAAGTAAAAGTGGTTAATTATAAAATATTTATCGACAGAAATATATGTCATTAAAAATATATAAATTGTTCATTTCATATAAACTATTTGAAATAAAAAAAATTAAATAAAATTGATGGAAGTACCGTCATTAACTTTGTGAATGAACTTAATTAAAAATATTTATTATTTATATATAAAAATTCAATAGTGAATTAATTTAACCGTTGGTTCTCTCCCGGCGCCATGCCTTTCCGTTGTCCATCACTGTGGATAGTCTTTTCTCCACTGGATAATCTCTTTTCGTTACTTTAATTATAGGTTATGCGCTTGATCTCTCTCTCTCTCTCTCTCTCTCTCTCTCTCTCTCTCTTGGAAAAACCCCCAATGGATTGCCCTAGATAGTTGCTGATGCTGCCACCGCCACCGCGCGCCTCCGCCAGCATTTTGACGCCTCTACCACAATTGCATCTGCCGCGACACCTCCAGTTCGGTATTCTCTCTCTCTCTCTCTCTCTCTCTCTCTCTCTCTCTCTCTCTGTTTCTTTATTGTCCCTTGCGACCACATTCCAGGTGATTAACATAAATATTTGTTTCCACTAGCTCCTCTACCGCCACTACCGATGTCGTCTACTCTGAATCTGAATTAGGTTCGAACCCTAGAAAGGTTAGGTTCGATTTGGTTATCTCTCTTCTCTCAGTTAGTTTTAGTTTTGAATGCTAGTATGCGAACATGGACTGCAAACTTTGAATTGAGCCGATTCTTCATAATTTGGAATTCATTGTAATCACATGTTTTAGGATGTGTAATTAGGCACTTCAATCTGAAGTATTCCTCATCCAGATTATTATTTATATATTCCTCATCAAATATTCTTCAAACAGATGGAGACACTAATAATAGTTCAATGTATTTATTAGATTGCACTTCCTACAGGGGAAAATGGTAGAAGATAAAAAAAAGTAAATTGTATCAATACAACAACTTATATTATGATTCTACCTCAATTTACTTTCCATTCTCATTTATTTATATTGCATTCTTATTATGTAACCAAGTGAAGTAATCAACTTAGAACGTACATTGTTCGAAGTACAATTATTGATAAACAATCTAATTCTTTATGCCTCAGCTTCTTTTGTGAGTGGTTGTGTTTTACTTGATGAGAACCTGTGAATTCTAAATCTTGCATGGATGCCTATCATCAGGATGTTATTGTTTTTGCTTCAATTTTGGGATAAAGCAGAGTTATTGTTGTGGTGATTTTGTTTTATTTTAAAGAGTTCTGCTTGATTTTGGGATAATATGTTATCCTCTGTTGCATTTACAAGCATTCTATTATGAAGGAAAGTGTGACGTCCCCACTTAATATAGTACGGAAAATATGATGTGGCACAAGTAGGAACGACACTAAAATAGTAATTTGTATTAAAATATACACACGCCACACATCTACACAGCGGAAGTAGTAAATAAGTATGATCGTAGCTTAAGATACAAACCAAAATTTAAAAATATAATTCTTGAAACATAAAGTTTTTAAGAAAACTCCACAGCCCGCCGAGTTCATTCGCCCACGTCCGGATCCACAGCATCTAAAAAATTTAAAAGTGGAAGGGATAAGTGCTTGAAAATACTTAGTGGAAAACCTCTTGTTAATTGCACAAACTAAACATCAATTGTTTATAATATGTGAGCCCCCGAAATTTCACCGGGTATCTCCTTGGGTGGCGTGACCAACCCGTGGTGCCGGAACAACCGGACTATATGCTTGCCAACATAAAGTTGGACTTATATGTGGGGCCAGTCAATAGCGGGCCAAACTCAAAATTTAACATTCAACGTTTAATAAGTGCAATTAAATAATAATAGAACACTCGGTGAAGAGCGAAGTGATTCCCCACCTTGCAGGTTTGTACCTACAAGTAAAATTTTTAAAATAAAAACATTGTTACTTATCCCTTCGCTTTTGTAAATTGTAAGACTTGAATTCAAATCTCTATACATATTCAAATATTGTATACTAACACCCAAATATCAATTAAGTGTATAAAATCATCAAATAAATAGTTATAAATAAATATCGACTGTAAAAATGTAACCGGACCATTTCGAACCTTTCATTCAAAAATTCGATTTTGGCAGATTACACACCCAACTTTGAAAATTTATATTAAATTATCCGTACGTCCGACAATTATGAAATTTTAACAGTGAATTTCCAACTCAATACAGTTTATCAAAATATTTTCATATTTCTCAAACTCTTTGCCAAACATCAAATATTTCGTGACGAACACACTGATACAGATTCTGGTCACTTAACTTTAAAAATTCACCATAAATCAACCATAAGTCTAGGGATGTAAACGAGCCTAGCCGAGCCGAATACCATCAAACTCGAGCTCAGCTCGTTTGGGTTTTTATAGGCTCGAGCTCGACTCGAGCTTTATTAGTTGAGCTCGAGCTCGGCTCGTTTGCAAATTTTTAGGCTCGCAAATAGCTCGAGCTCGGCTCGTGAAATATTCGTTAACCAAGTAAACGAGCTTAGCTCGAGCTCGGCTCGAAAAAAGCTCGTTTTCAAATTAATCAAGCATAATTTGAGCTTGAGTTCGAATAATTCGGCTCGAAATGTTCGGTTCAAAAAGCTCGGCTCGAAAGGCTCGGCTCGAAAAGCTAATTAAAATTTTAAAAAAATATACAAAAATAACATATCTAAATTATGTCTACTAAAAAACATAATAGTCCATACTCCATAATAATAAATTTGTCCCTAATAACACATAATAATACTAATATCATAATAAATTTGTCTCTACATTACATTCTTATGGATATATTTTTTAAAATATATATATAAAAAGAAAAAAATTAATTAAACGAGCCTGCTCACGAGCCTATTCGTGAGCTCAGTAATCGAGCCTATTCGCGAGCTCAGTAAACGAGCATGTTCGCGAGCCTGCTCGCGAGCCTGTTCGCAAGCTCAGTAAACGAGCCTATTCGCGAGCTTTCGAGCCGAATACCGTTAGGCTCGAGCTCGGCTCGATAAAATAATCGAGCTCAAAATCGGGCTCGAGCTCGGCTCGTGAAACTTAACAAACGAACTCGAACGAATATTTTTCGAGTCGAGTCCCGAATAGCTTGCGAACGGCTTGGTTTGATTACATCCCTACATAAGTCCAATACTCATGAAATTTTAACCATGAACTCCCAACTTCATTTAATTTATCAAAAATCTTTGTTTTTCTGTAAAAACCTAACCGATTATTCTCAGATCATAACAAACTTCTACTGTTCCTGCTATATAGTCCAAACCCTAGTTCAACTTTGAAAAATCACCATGCATCGAATACTAGTCCAAAAGCTATGAAATTTGAAACCTAAGTTCCTTCACAAGTCTATTTTTACATATAAAATTTTCAGAATTTTCCACAAAATGAATTGTTCAAAACGAAATTTACCCCAAAGTTGGTCCAGAAATTCGGTTTTATGCATACATGAAGAACATATCATCTTAAACTCACTTTAAACCATATAATTTCATGATTTCTACTTCTAAAGCATATATAATCAAATAATAAACATGATTTTGATCATAACTCATGAAGAAATTAAATTAAACATTCAAACATGAAGTAAAACATGTATAACATGCAAATTACTCATCAAAACTCATTTTCCTATCAATTAATTCACATATCATGCATAAATTTCATACTACCACTTAAATAATTACTAAAACAAGAAGAGAAGCTTACTTAGAGATAGGTAGCTGCAAGAAATTTCTTCTCCTCCTTTCTATAAGTGTAGTAGTAATGTTTGTGACATTTTTTTTTCTTCTTCTTATGAATATTTTGCATGCAAGAACATGTATTTATAGGAGGGATCATCCTTGGAGGCTACTCCATCCCTCTCTTGGCTGACTTGGAAGAAGAGTGTGGAGAAAATTGGATGATTTTGGAGGTTAAGCCATTAAACACATGACATTTTAAGATTTGTTGTTAATTTTGACTTTTATTTTCTTAATTTGACTTTGATTCTTGAAGATTCACCAATTTTCCTAATACTTCTCTACTTGGTCGAATTTTATGGACAATTCAAGAGAATTCTTGTGTCTTGTAGTTAAGACACATGTAGGCTTTGAATTTAATAAATAAAAATAAAAGAAATTATGATTTTCTAATTTATTTAATGCTTTTAAGGTACATTATGCATGAAATTACTTACACTATCTTATGAAATAAAATTAAAATTCTTCTAAGGCTCTAAATAAATTATAAAGTCTATATACTAATCATAAAAAAAACATCTAGCAATCGATACGTAATTCGTTTCTTGAAGAAACGTTCATTTTTCAACTTATAACTTGTGAAATAAATTACTAGACTTAAGGACTATATTAATTTCTATATCAAATACTTTAAGACATAAAATAAAGAACATATAAAAATTATAAAGTCTCAAGAATAAGCATGTATTGAGCAAATAATATGTTAATTGTAAGTGTCGAGTAAATAAAACACATAAACGTGTCTTGGCATGAATTTTGGATGTAAATGTATCACATAGATTCATATAGAATTATAAAGCATTTAGTAAAGCAGATAAGATTATGAAAGTCTAGGGTATTAAAGTCTAACCCCCTTAAATAAATTTCGTCCTCGAAATTTCAAGTGTTACCGTGGATATTGAGGCAGGGGTACTTTGCTAAGATTTCATCCTCTCGCTCCCATGTAGCTTCTTCTACCCCATGTCTATTCCACTGGATTTTAACCATAGGAATATCTCTATTCCTTAACCTATGAAGTTTTCTATCAAGTATGGTTGTGGGAATCTCCTCATAGGTTAAGTCGGTATCCAGTTCTAATTCAGGTAAGTTTACTATGTGGGTAGGGTCAGGTACGTACTTTCGGAGCATCGAGATATGAAATACGTCGTGTACTCCTGCCAATGAGGGTGGTAATGCCAATCTATAAGCTAATTCTCCAACTTTTTCCAATATCTCATAAGGTCCAATATACCTGGGTTTCAACTTTCCTCTTTTCCCGAAGCGGAAAATTCCTTTTATTGGAGATACCTTCAAGAATACCTTGTCTACAATCTCAAAACTTAATTCTTTCCTTCGCCTATCCGCATACAATTTCTGTCGATCATAAGCCGCTTGCATCTTTTCTTTAATTTTCTTTACTACTTTGTTAGTTTCTTGTACCAATTCCGGTCCTAACAATTTCTTTTCTCCAATTTCATCCCAGCATAGTGGAGATCTGCACTTCCTTCCGTACAATGCTTCGTACGGTGCCATTTCAATTGTAGCCTGATAACTATTGTTGTAGGCAAATTCCACTAAAGGTATGTATCTTTCCCAACTTCCTCCAAAATTGATGATACAAGCTCTCGACATATCTTCCAAAGTTTGAATTGTTCTTTCCGATTGACCATATGTTTGAGGATGAAAAGTTGTACTGAATTCCAACTTAGTACCCAAAGCTTCTTGAAGACTGTACCAGAATCTTGATGTAAATCGTGGATCTCTATCTGACACAATAGAAACTGGAACTCCATGTAATCGGACAATTTCTTTAATATAAATCTGAGCCAATTTATTCAATGTGAACGTCATCTTTATTGGTAGAAAATGTGCCGTCTTGGTCAATCTGTCAACAATTACCCAAATAGCTTCATTTTCTTGTATTGACTTGGGCAATCCTACCACAAAATCCATCGTAATGTGTTCCCATTTCCATTTAGGAATCTCAAGTGGCTTCAGCAATTCCGATGGTCTTTGATGTTCAGTTTTTACCTGCTGACATGTCAAATATTTCTGTACGAAATTTCCGATATCCCTCTTCATATTTTTCCACCAGAACAACTTCTTTAATTCTTGGTACACTTTCGTTCCTCCGGGATGAACTGTATATGGTGTAGAATGTGCTTCTTCCAATATTTCCTTCTTGAATTCTTCTTTGTTTTGGACACATATTCTTCCTTGACATAACAATGTACCATTCTTACATACTGAAAACTCCTTTGTTTTACCTTCCTTGATCTTTTGCTTTATCTTCTCTAAGAATGCATCGTCATATTGAGCTTTTGCTATTCTTTCCTTCAGTGTTGGTTTCACAACCAAGGCATTGATCTTTCCCTTGTGACTTAAGGCATCTGCTACTACATTTGCCCTTCCCGGATGATACAATATCTCGCAATCATAATCTTTCACCAACTCCAACCATCTCCTTTGTCTCATGTTCAATTCCTTTTGTTCGAAGATATACTTCAAACTCTTATGATCTGTGTATATTTCACACTTACTTCCGTATAAGTAATGCCTCCAAATTTTTAGTGCATACACCACTGCCGCTAATTCCAAATCGTGTGTAGGATAATTTTGCTCGTGTGGTTTTAACTGTCTTGATGCATACGCTACTACTTTCCCATTTTGCATAAGTACACATCACAAACCTTGTTTAGAAGCATCACTGAACACTGTAAATCCTTATGTACCCTCCGGAATTGTAAGAACTGGAGCTGTTGTTAATCTTTGCTTTAGTGCTTGAAAACTCCTTTTACATTCTTCTGTCCATTCAAACTTTGTTTCTTTCCGAGTCAATTGAGTCAAAGGTTTTGCAATCCGAGCAAACCCTTCAATGAATCTTCGATAATACCCGGTTAAACCAAGAAAACTCCTGACTTCGTTTACATTAGTTGGTGTCTTCCATTGGTTTACAGCTTCTACCTTTGTTGGGTCAACTTCTATTCCCAAGGCTGAAACCGTATGTCCAAGAAATACCACTTTATCCAACCAAAATTCATATTTCTTGAATTTAGCATACAATTTTTCCTTTCTCAGGATTTCTAGTGTAATCCGAAGATGTTCCGCATGCTGCTCTTGATTTCTTGAATACACCAGAATATCATCAATAAAAATGATCACAAATTGATCTAAATATTGATGAAATACCCGATTCATCAAATCCATTAATATAGCTGGCACGTTACTGAGTCCAAATGGTAGCACAACGAACTCATAATGGTCATATCGAGTCCTGAAAGCTGTCTTCGGAATATCGCTTTCCTTTATTTTCACCTGATGATACCCCGATCTCAAATCAATCTTTGAAAATACACTAGCCCCTTTTAATTGATCGAACATATCTTCAATTCTGGGAAGAGGGTATTTGTTCTTAATGGTAAGTTTATTCAATTCCCAATAGTCGATGCACATTCTTAATGACCCATCTTTCTTCTTCACAAATAATACCGGTGCTCCCCAGGGTGACACACTTGGTCGAATAAAACCCTTATCCAGTAATTCTTGCAGTTGCACCTTCAATTCTTGCAATTCTTTTGGTGCCATTCTGTAAGGTGCTTTTGAAACAGGCGCTGCTCCGGGAATTAAATCAATAGTAAATTCTAACTGACGATCTGGGGGTAGTCCTGGCAAATCATCTGGGAATACATCCTTGTATTCACATACTACCGGCATATCGTCCAATGTTGGACCATCAGACTTTGTTGCTACAATATTTACTAGAAATGCTGTACATTCTTCTTTCCTTAAAATTTTCTGAGCCTTTACTGCTGAAATTACCCGAGGTATAGTTCCAATTCTAGCACCATATAGTGTAAAGTTCTCATCCTTTGATCTCCGTACTGATTTTTTTTTTCTTGACACTTGATGAGAACATGATTAGCTATAAGCCAGTCCATTCCCAAGATAATATCAAAGTCCTTCATTTCTATTATATGTAGATTTGTCGGGAGTATTGCATGCTCAAAATCAATCTTCACATTCCTACACAGTCCTTAGGATTGTGTCGTACTACCAGAGGGAATATTTACTTCTAGGAAATTTTCTTCTACCATAATATGGGCAGTCTCAATTTGTTCAAACATCTTTGTAGAGATGAATGAATGTGTAGCACCAGTATCGAATAACGTGGAAACAGGTATTTGGAATATTTTGAACATACCTGCCATCACTTCCGGATTTGTTGTCGCCTCCTGCTGACTCATGGCAAACACTCGAGCAGGTGTCATCTTCTGTTGTTCTTTCCACTTTGGACAATTAGTTATGACATGTTCCGGTTCCTTACACTTATAACATACCCCTGTTCCTTTCAGGCATTGTCCAAAATGTTCCTTTCCACAATTTCTGCATTTAGATGGCATCTGTTGCTGTTGTGTTATCATTCCCGTCTTTTTGACTTGTTTAAAATTTCCTCCTTGTTTCGTACCAACCCACTTCTTTTTGTTTTGTTGTAATTCTGGCGTTCTTACGTCCTCTTATTTCATATATGCTGCTATCATCTGAGCTTTCTCGAATGCCGAGGCATAAGACTTAATATCTTGTGCCGCTAAGATAGTACTGATTTCCGGTCGTAAATTCTGCATAAATCTTTTTGCTTTTCTTTCATCAGTGTTAATCAAATGAGAAGCATATCTTCCCAATTGATTAAATTTCCTTTCATATTCCTGTACTGTCAGGTTCCCTTGTTTCAACTGTAGAAATTCAGTCTCTTTCTGATCTAAGAATGACTGTGGTATATAATTCTTAACCACTGCTTCTACAAATTTTTCCCAAGTAACTATAGTTCATTCTTCTTCAGTCATTGTCCTACAGTGAGCTTCCCACCAATAATCTGCATCTTCAGTCAGCTGAAATATAGTGCAAGAAACTTTCTGCTCATCGGTGCACTTAAGATAAACGAATATCTTCTCCAAGCTCCGAATCCAGTTTTCTACTTCTATAGGGTTTTCTCTTCCGGTAAGTGTTGAGGGTCTAAACTTCTTAAATTTGCTAACAATGTCATGGTTTTGGGTTGAGGATACAGGTGTTTGGGACGATTGGCTTTGGTGATTTAGCTGCTGAGCTAACCCCCTTAAGACGGAAGTTAGATCCTCGCTCATACCTGAGTTGTTTTGGTTTCCTCTACGATTCATAATTCTATTCAATAACAAATTCATTAGTAACAAAATTTTAACATATATTTCATACATTCAAAATACATCATATATTACATGCATAAACGTTACATTCAAAACATAATACATATATATTACATTCAAAAGCATATGATACATCAAGAGCATTTAGTACATATTAAGTACATATATCATACATCTATTACATCCAAAGGCATATAGTATATCAAAAACATTTAGTACACGTATCGTCATATATAGCCATATAGTATGCATATCAGGTAAAACACATAGTTTTAATCATCATCATCAATGATGATTATTTCTAGTTCCTTCTTCTTTTCTTCTTCCCACATCTCGATGGAACTATCGCTGATATCTTCCTCCATTTCAGAACTTTCCTGTCTTCCACAAGTGCTACTATTCTCCTCTATTTCAGGACTTCCACGGCTTTCTTGCACAGATTCTCGATCGAGATGCCCTTCCTGACTTTCCCTCATCTCGAAACTTGGACAAAGTGGGGTAAAATGAATTGTCTCTGACTGAGCCCACTCACAGTATAACATCGAAGTAAAGCATGGAAAGCACAGATGACCATGTTTATCAAACACGTAATCAAGTATGTCCAGGGATACACGTAACCAGGTAGATGACATGGTATCAAGAAGCAAGTGACATTAATAATCATCATTTATGTGGTGTCCATTCATTAATGCATGTCGGTACTATGATGTTATTTCTCCAACATGAGCTCCTAAATCCTCAACTTCGGTTCTACCAGTTTCTCGTACCCGCTCCAATCTTTTAATGTTCTGTCTTCTAATGTCATCATCCATTTCTGATTACTTAGCACACTTTACTGGTTAGTTTAAATAATAATAACAAACTTTCAAATAATCAAATCACACTTTCAAATAAATAACATAATTTAAGCACATATAAAATATTTACCTGATCCCGACGTGGAGAATGATCTCAGTGCAGCTGTTTTCTTTTAAAATTTTAAAACACACTCTTTTTGAAAATATTTTAGCAGGCGAACCTGCTCTGATACCACCTGTGACGTCCCCACTTAATATAGTATGGAAAATATGATGTGGCACAAGTAAGAACGACACTAAAATGGTACTTTGTATTAAAATATACACACGTCACACATCTACACAGCGGAAGTAGTAAATAAGTATGATCGTAGCTTAAGATACAAACCAAAATTTAAAAACATAATTCTTGAAACATAAAGTTTTTAAGAAAACTCCACAGCCCGTCGAGTTCATTCGCCCACGTCCGGATCCACAGCATCTATAAAAATTTAAAAGTGGAAGGGATAAGTGCTTGAAAACACTTAGTGGGAAACCTCTTGTTAATTGCACAAACTAAACATCAATTGTTTATAATATGTGAGCCCCCGAAATTTCACCGGGTATCTCCTTGGGTGGCGTGACCAACCCGTGGTGCCGGAACGACCAGACTATATGCTTGCCAACATAAAGTTGGACTTATATGTGGGGCCAGTCGATAGCGGTCCAGACTCAAAATTTAACATTCAACGTTTAATAAGTGCAATTAAATAATAATAGAACACTCGGTGAAGAGCGAAGTGATTCCCCACCTTGCAGGTTTGTACCTACAAGTAAAATTTTTAAAATAGAAACATTGTTACTTATCCCTTCACTTTTGTAAATTGTAAGACTTGAATTCAAATCTCCATACATATTCAAATATTGTATACTAACACCCAAATATCAATTAAGTGTATAAAATCATCAAATAAATAGTTATAAATAAATATCGACTGTAAAAATGTAACCAGACCATTTCAAACCTTTCATTCAAAAATTCAATTTTGGCAAATTACATACCCAACTTTGAAAATTCATATTAAATTATCCGTACGTCCAAAAATTATGAAATTTTAAAAGTGAATTTCTAACTCAATACAGTTTATCACAATAATTTCAGATTTCTCAAACTCTTTGCCAAACATCAAATATTTTGTGACGAACACACTGATACAGATTCTGGTCACTTAAATTTAAAATTTTGCCATAAATCAACCATAAGTCCAATACTCATGAAATTTTAACCATGAACTCCCAACTTCATTTAATTTATCAAAAAACTTTGTTTTTCTGTAAAAACATAACCGATTATTCTCAGATCATAACAAACTTCTACTATTCCAGCTATAGAGTACAAACCCTAGTTCAACTTTGAAAAATCACCATGCATCGAATACTAGTCCAAAAGCTATGAAATTTGAAACCTAAGTTCCTTCACAAGTCTATTTTCACATATAAAATTTTCAGAATTTTCCACAAAATGAATTGGTCAAAACGAAATTTACCCCAAAGTTGGTCCAGAAATTCGGTTTTATGCATACATGAAGAACATATCATCTTAAACTCACTTTAAACCATATAATTTCATGATTTATACTTCTAAAGCTTATATAATCAAATAATAAACATGATTTTGATCATAACTCATGAAGAAATTAAATTAAACATTCAAACATGAAGTAAAACATGTATAACATGCAAATTACTCATCAAAACTCATTTTCCTATCAATTAATTCACATATCATGCATAAATTTCATACTACCACTTAAATAATTACTCAAACTAGAAGAGAAGCTTACTTAGAGATAGGTAGCTACAAGAAATCTCTTCTCCTCCTTTCTATAAGTGTAGTAGTAATGTTTGTGACATTTTTTTTTTCTTCTTCTTATGAATATTTTGCATGCAAGAACATGTATTTATAGGAGGGATCATCCTTGGAGGCTACTCCATCCCTCTCTTGGCCGACTTGGAAGAAGAGTGTGGAGGAAATTGGATGATTTTGGCGGTTAAGCCATTAAACACATGGCATTTTAAGATTTATTGTTAATTTTGACTTTTATTTTCTTAATTTGACTTTGATTCTTGAAGATTCACCAATTTCCTAATACTTCTCTACTTGGTCGAATTTTATGGACAATTCAAGAGAATTCTTGTGTCTTGTAGTTAAGACACATGTAGGCTTTGAATTTAATAAATAAAAATAAAAGAAATTATGATTTTCTAATTTATTTAATGCTTTTAAGGTACATTATGCATGAAATTACTTACACTATCTTATGAAATAAAATTAAAATTCTTCTAAGGCTCTAAATAAATTATAAAGTCTATATACTAATCATAAAAAAAATATCGAGCAATCGATACGTAATTCGTTTCTTGAAGAAACGTTCATTTTTCAACTTATAACTTGTGAAATAAATTACTAGACTTAAGGACTATATTAATTTCTATATCAAATACTTTAAGACATAAAATAAAGAACATATAAAAATTATAAAGTCTCAAGAATAAGCATGTATTGAGCAAATAATATGTTAATTGTAAGTATCGAGTAAATAAAACACATAAACGTGCATTGGCATAAATTTTGGATGTAAATGTATCACATAGATTCATATAGAATTATAAAGCATTTAGTAAAGCAGATAAGATTATGAAAGTCTAGGGTATTACAGAAAGTCTGTAATGTCCAATGATAATCTCAAAGAAGAACTAGTGTGGGAGGGAAGCAGTGTGGTAATGCTAAGTAATAAAGGTTTTAATTTATTCCTCGTATTCTGTGAATCTATATTATGTTATATCCCGAGTCGGGCTATAAATGAATATATTGCTTTCATTTGTTGCAACGCAGATGCTGATGAACAGAGGTTTTTGGAGACTTCCATGGCTTATGACTCTGGGAATCCAATCATTTCTGAAAAATAATTTAATGATCTGAAGTAGAAACTTAAGGTATTTAGGTTGTTATAAGAAATTCTATATTTGATAAAAGTCTCTTATTAAACTATTCTAGGTCTTCAAGAGTGTTTGAATTGTTGTCGCATATGACATATCTCGTTAATTCATTAATACACACAAATATACCTCATTACATTATTCATAGTCTTCTTTTTGGACTCTTTACATTTTTTTCATTTATTAATCTCATTCCACAACATGTTGTAGATGGATGGGAATGATTTTGTGGTTGAGGGCTCTCGATGGAGTCTTGGCAGTAGAAAGGTGATTTTTCTTTCTTAATTATTGTCTTTGTAGTTTTCTTGGGGGACCTTGGATATTCTATTGCCTATATAAATCATAAAAGCAACTCTAGAAAGTTCAGTGGGAGAAGTGAGCATATATATACAATGAATTTTGGTCTAATTCTCCCGGGTTTACGTGTTTTCTCTCCTGAATTAATGATGTATAAAGGATTCACTAACGCCTAACGTGATTACTTCGTTTCTCTGATAAGTGCGGAGCTTCAGTTTTCCAACCTGGAATTGGATTTTCTTTGCTCACATTAATTCATGTGATGTTTGCAGTTTATCTGAGGTTTTGTTCAGTGGTGGTGGTAGATGATAGATCTATTGCAGAAAAATTGCCGAACTCTGCTATTCAATGAAACTGTAAGTGAATTTCTTATACCGTCCAGAAAGAATAATTTAGTTCTGGATAAAATGCTTTATTGTTGAGGGAATTTAGGTTTTTATGGTTCTAAATGGAAGGGAGAATGAATAAATACAGGCAGGAAACACAGAGGTAAAGAAAAAGGTTTGAAGTTGGAATTAAGGTGAGTTTGAGTTTATGCATATGATAATCATGAACCACATGCCAATGCATGAATTTGATTTTTAGTAAGCTAATGATAAATAGGTAAATATAATAGGGCAAGTTTGATGAACTCGTCCATTGCATGACTATAATTATAGTGCATTATAGCTGAATAAAATACTAAGGACTCAAATCACTCTATGAAATTATGTTACATGTATGCACATTAATCTTCTCGTGTATGTTTTTAATCCAACTTATCATTTAATTGTTTCATAGATTGTAATTGATACTTGTAGTACAACATTTGTTGAAGTTAAGGAAAGAGAAAAATTTCTGGTCCAAATTTGAATTGTATACAAAAGATTTATTAGTGGGTCTTGTTGTTGACATGACTTTGGTTGGTAATTTGGTATGTTGACATGGCATCTTTTCTATACATTTTTCTTATTTTGATAAGCTCTAAATTTTAACATTTTTTCTTAATGGAAAGCATGGGTCTATAGGAATCTCATTAGCTTAAAGGGAAATAATCAGTGACTTGTTTATAATTATTATGTTCCTTTCTCCGAAATTGAACTTTTTTTTTCTCCTTTTGACATTCTTTTGTATCTTACTTCAGAGAGAGAACTTTTTCATTGTTTGTGGATATGACAAAACTTCTTTTCGACAATATTATTTTGGTAAAAGTTTAGGGAATAGGTATTTGTACAATTGATTTAGTTTGAGGTCATACCTAGGAGATGTTTCTCTTAAGAAGTTTTGTTTTCATTTGTTGAATTGAAAAATATTAAAGTGTTCACTGGTTATTTTTTGTTCTTCAGTGAATTCTTTTCAGAAGTGCATAGATGTAGGTTGAAGTGCTACTACACTGATCCAAGTATTTTTTTTTTGTGATTTAAGAAATTGCACTATTAAGTATTAAATATGATAAATTTGCAATAACGAACATATATCTCACCTTGTTATTTTAGGCAATTGATTGAAGGTGATTTTGCTGATATTTTACGTTGTTGGAAGTTTCACAAGTATCTACAACAAATTTTTTTTTACTCATTGGTTGAAAAAGGAACCGCAATCTGTAATCTCAACCTTAGACATGGAAATGCGAGCTTTGGAAATTTTATTGTAACTTATACAATTATTACTTGAAATCCAGGAGGGGTGTAGATATTATTATGCATCATGTGCTCACAGTGATCAACTCACTGCGAAGGTATTATACATCATAATGCATACATGTACTGGTGGCTTGCCCTGCAGTTTTAATAAGCATTCCGCTATTTTCTTTATCTGGGCAGTTATGTTGCAGGGTTTGATTAAAAAGACGAGTGTTTCAACGGAAATGGTGCAAGAAGAGTTCACCAGTATCTGATGCACTCACCTCTTTTTAACTGGTAGAAGTAGCATCGGGCTTGAATGTCAATGTCTTTGATAAAGTCTAAAACAATAAGGATTACAATGATGGTTCTCTTGTGGATACACTTGTACCATACCTATACATTCTTGATGAGGATTGAGAGTTTGTTATGTTATTAAGAGAACTTTTATTTTGAAAAAAATGACTAGTTTGGTCTTAATAGTAGAAATCTCCCCAAATTAAGAAATAATTTAGTTGTTGAATATAATTATAAAAAAAGTATATTTAAACAATTCAAAATATTTTATTAACTGGCCAAAATATTTATCGATTTTTTTATTAATAATTTAGAGATGGAAATATCAGTCAATATATATAGAATATAATTATTAAAAAATAAATTAATGACAGAAATTCTGTCAGTAATATAAAAAAGAAAAAAATGTTCAAAACAAGTTTTTGACGGATATTTCTGTCAATAAAGATAGAATATGTCAATTTTTAAAACAAAAAATTAAGGATGGAGAAAAAAAATTAATGACGGATTTTCCGTCAATAAAATTATTGACGGATTTAATATGTCACTAAAAATTAGCGACGATGAAAATAGAGACATAAAATTAAAGACATAAATCCGTCAATAAAATTAATTAGTGACGGATTATCAAAATATAATGACAGAAAAATCCGTCACTAATTTCCATTTTTTTTTTGTAGTGTGAATAGATGCCCTTGGTTTTTGGGAGTCCCTGAAATGATATGTTTATCATGTATGTATGGAAGACTTGAGGTTATTTTATAAGGCAATGGATTTTTGATAAATAAGAAAGGAGATTATTAATTTCTATGACCAGTATTTTGCCATGATTCATTGTCTTTTATTATGACCATGCAAGGTAAAATGAACAACTCGGATTGGCTTTTGAAATGTAGTGATATCAGGTCCTTGTAGTTTGTATTTTAAAAGAAAATATTAAAAGACAAAAATTTGCGTTAGACCGTCACATGTTATGAGACAAACAAATTAATACTCACTCCGTTTAAAATATTAATGTGACATGTCCAATTTTTACTTTATTCCATCGTCCCATATTTCTCGCACACGACCTACTCATATTAAAATTACTAGCAAATATCAAATTTTAGATTTTAAGTAATCAAACTTAAAAAAAGGTCAAGAAAATTTCAATACTATCTACGTAAATAGAAGTTAATGAATATATTGAAGATGCTAGATGGCTTAATCCAAGTGATTCCAGCATAATTCTTACCATAATTAGTCTATTCCACTCATACATGAATTGGGTAATTGTATTCGACTATTAATTTTTTAAATAATTGGGACACATGTGATCACACTAAATAGGGTAAAAATTGTACTCCCTTCGTCCACAAAATTTGTACCCTATTTTCTTTTTGGATTGTCCACTAATTTTTTACACATACCCTATTTGGAAATAATTAATCATTCAAATAGAAAGAAAATCAAATTTAGCTTGTGGTGTACGTGGATGAGTGGTTCAAAAGACTCTCTATATCCCTAAACACTTCAGACACTTTCTTTTTTGGTATGTCCCCAAATATTTTTCACATCCCAAAAAAGAAAATTCTTCCATTGCACATGTGTTTAATCTAGTCGTTTGATATTCCCCTAATTGATTGTGTAATGATATGAAGTGATGTATTAAATATTATTTTATTAGGTGAAAATTATTGTAAGGCTACTTCCCATTTATTATGATAGTTAGAGGTTGTTTTACTAGGCTAGATGTCACTTACTAAAGTGTTAAATTCCACCTTGTTCCACCTCATTCCACGTGTACTCCACCTCTAATGCATCCATTCCACATGTGTTTAGTACTCAAAATCGTTTAATGTTCCACTAGTTCAAATGTGTAACGTAACTAGGTGATGATAGTTAAGGGATGTTTTGCTAAGTGTCACTTACTTAATTATGGAATTCTACAATGAAGGTGTAAAAAGTTAGGAAATATCACTATCATATCACTTCCAATTTTTTTGGCTTGAAAGTCTCTTTTGGCTAATAGAACTCACCCAATCGAGGTGGAACACCCGCCTTATGGGTGGAGTGGACGTGGAATGGTGGGGAATGAGGTGGAATTCTACAATGGTGGTGTAAAATGTTAGGAAATATCATTATCCTATCATTAATCATTTCCAATTTTTTTTGCTTGAAAACCCCTTTTGCCTAATAGGACTCACCTAATCGATGTGGAACGCTCGTCTTACAGGTGGAGTGGTTGTGGAATGGCGGGGAATGGGGTGAAATTCTACAATAATGGTGGAAAAAGTTAGGAAATATCACTATCCTATCATTAATCATTTCCAAATTTTTTTTGCTTGAAAACCCCTTTTGGCTAATAGGACTCACCCCAACAAGGTGGAAAGCTCGACTTACGGGTGGAGTGGTCGTGGAATGGTAGGGAATAGGGTGGAATTCTACAAGGGTGGTGTAAAAAGTTAGGAAATATCACTATCCTATCATTTCCAAATTTTTTTGGCTTGAAAACCCCTTTTGGCTAATAGGACTCACCCAATTGAGGTGAAACGCTAGACTTACGAGTGGAGTGGTCGTGGAATGGCGGGGAATGTGGTGAAATTCTACAATGGTGGTGGAAAAAGTTAAGAAATGTCACTATCTTATCATTTTCAATTTTTTTGGCTTGAAAATCCCTTTTGGCTAATAGAATCAAGATAATCGAGGTGAAACACTCGACGTACGGGTGGAGTGGTTGTGGAATGACGGGGAATGCGGTGGAATTCTACCATGGTGATGTAAAAAGTTAGGAAATATCACTATCCTATCATTTCCAAAAAAAAAAAAAAAAATTGGCTTGAAAATCTTGTTTGGCTAATAGGACTCACCCAATCGAAGTGGAACACTCCCCTTTTGTCATATTCTAATTTTTTCATCACAAATGAATTACATTATGATCATCATCATTATATATATATATATATAATGACAACACAATTCGTAAACTAATAGTAAGACTTCAACGACAAAATTATCACCGTCACTAAATGAAATGGAATAGATGACACATACTTTTTCCATAGTAAAATAATATTCTTTGACATAGATGTTAATCATCACAAAAGGCTTATGTATTGCTACGATATTTATTGTCATTGTTAATTAACATATGATGACGATATTATTGTCACAAAAATAATATGTATTGTGGCGCATAAATTGTCATGAAATATTAAAAAAAAATCACAGTTTATTTAAACTTGTAATGAATAATTTTATAGAAAAAAAAGTTGGTTGTCATTACTTTAAAAAAGAATAAAAAAAAACCCTTGAATAATATAAATATTTGTAATCCAAAAACTTTAATCCTTGCTCCTCCTTTTCATTTCTACACCCTGCCCTGACCATTGGTCTTCCAAACTTGACACTCTCTCATGTCTCATCAACACACGTCACCTACTAAATAGAAATTGGCCACAATCTGAAACCCGCTGCCGGTAAATTATTTCATCAAGAGTGATCTAGAGGATATCGCCCTTCACAGCCGGACGGGGATAATCCTCCATATGCTCCTTGAAGGAAGAAGTCTGCGGTCTCAGTATATCCGCAAATCGCGGCGCCATTGACGGAGGAATGTCGTCAACAGCTGGCGGCGTTGCACCATCTTGTAACCCAGAAAACGGCGCCTCCATTGGTGATAACAGGGGCTGGAAAGATGATCCAAGGAGGGAGCTCCTGTGTCTAAATACTGTTCTGCAGAACAAAGGGAGGCGCGGCGGCGACCAACGCCGTAGTGCCCATCGCGGCCACCGGTGGATGAGGAAGAAGAGCTCCCCCATCGCGAACCCCTGATTTCGAAATCACAGAATCGCGGTATGCAAGGGAATCAACAAATTCCCTTTGTGGTGTGAGATGTGGCCCAACGGCCACCGTGAGTGACGTCGATGGAAGGGTAAAAGAGAAACCCTAGGCTGGGTTTCTGAAATTCCAGGAGAAATAGTCGATGTAGGTATGAAATTACCACCGCCAGTGAAATTGACTCCAAATCGTGGATAATTTCCATGGGTGATGATCGAAAAATCAGTATAGTTTAGAGAGAGATAGTCCATGTTTCCTTTTGAAAGACTCTTCTATTCTATTGGTGCATTGAATTTCTCTGGCAACACTTCAGCTGGTCTGGTTTAATTTCCTTCTCTACCTCCACTATCATTTTCTCTTGCATAGTTGTTTCTGGAGTAGGCTCATCACTTAGAAGAGTCTTCTTACTCTTCTTTTCAGCTTTCTTCTTCTTCTTCTCAACAACAGGTGCAATAGAGACATCGATTTGGCTTTGGAGGTCGAACCTTCTTGGCTGCAGCAATATGTTCATTCAAGGTAAGTTTGAGAACAATTTTAATATTAACACCGACGATTACCAAGTTGACTCGAGCCAAAATGGAAATATAAAATAAATTTAGGGCTTTTATTCTTGATGTTGAGACGAGACTCGGTGGCTAACACGAAAAATCAAAGGAGACTACAGGCAACACACACTGATTGTTGTGCATAGGAGAAAAGCAGGTGATGGTGCTTCGATATTCAGAAAGAGAGGTGCAGTTTGTTGTTGCTCAACGTGGTGGATAAGCTTCGGTTGTTTCAAGTTGGAAGGCTTGGCTACGCAGCCTTTGAGATTTGTTTTGGGGAACACGAATAATTCAATTTTAGTACTACTACTACTAACAAATCTCTTTTTTTTTTTTTTTTTGAAAGAATTCATATTCCCTCTCATAAAAAAAGATGTTTATTCCCTAATTTGTTTTTCTCATTATAATTCTTTATTTTTTTTAATAATTATAACTTGGACATTTCAATTACATGTGTTTCCGGCAAGCCACATCATCTGCTGCTAGTCAAAGAAATAATATATGTATATAATTGCAACTAGATCAAAGATTGAGGTTTTTAATTATAATCTTGAAGCTCGTTATTAAATTGAAAAACGATTTAAAGGTGATGAATTTGTATAGAATTAACCTTAAATTCAAATTATAATGATGTAACCTTCCGCACATTGTACTTCGACAGTTTTATAAATAAAAATGTTTTTAATTTTTTTACCACCTGTTGCCCATCTTTTATTTTATGGGCAAGGTAGGCCGCATCTTACACAATTTTATGAGTATTGCCCATCTTGCCACATTATGTAGGATTTTGGCCCCTGTGGAATAAAGTCTCATTCTTCCTTCCTTTTCAATTACGTCTTTCCCCACCAGAGTCTGTACTATCTTCCTTATTATTTTCCCTTTCTCACTTCTCTTCATCTTAGGGCCTTAAGTCACCTGTTCACCTTTATCCTCTTTCCCTCTCCTTTTGGAAGCACCAACATATTTGCATACTTGATTAATCCAAACAACTTGGAAAAACTCAAAACAGTTTGTGGAGTTTGGAATAAATGTTGCTCAGGGATTTTAGGTGGGTGTGGGAGTACTTTGAGTCATCCTCCAACATTCTCAGAGTGTGACCAATATTTTATTCCAAACTCCACAAATTGTTTGAGTTTTCAATCAATGGGACATTTATTTTCTCCTGAATTGGGAACTATTGTAGAGCTTTCTTCAGTAGACTCTTCATTTCCTCCTTCATGACCCTTTCTCTCTCCTCCATAGCTTTCTCTCTTGCCATCGTGTAAGTATATATCTTGGTCATCAGTCCAGTTGATAAAGATTCTACTGATGACCTCAAGAATTCCTCCCTCTTTTCTTCTTGTTCTTTTCTCAAACCAGTGATGGCCTGAGAATTACTAGCTTCCCTTTCAGCCAGGGCATCACTCTTCTTCTCCATGTCTTCAACTTTTCCAATCAGATTCTTCAGAGTGGTGATTGTTACTCTCATCATCTCACCCAAGTGTTGAGAGATCACAAAAATCTCAATAATATGTTCCTCCAAATTTGTTAGATGAGCTTCAATTGACGGTAGCCTGACAAACTCCATTGAAGTTAGTCTGTCAGCTAAGGGATTCAGGTCCATTTCTATTTTCACAACTTGATGAGATCCTACAACAACCATGAGGTTAGCATAAATTGGTTCCCCCCACTGTCTTCTTCCTCAGTTTGATTTTCACATAGTTGTATTCCATCAACAGTTGTTTCCTCATTTTCGCCTAAATTATTTTCAACCAATGCATCCAAGTCTTTTTTTTTTTTTTTTAACTTGAATGATTATTTTTATTTCTCCCTTTCTCACTTCTGTAACCTCTATTTCACCAACATCTTCACCCTTTCTACTTGCATCTCCCCCAACTCTCTATTTTCAACTCCTTCAAAACATGTCACTTCAGCAGATTTAAAAGTCTCCACGGAAGACAGTTATGAGGTGGTCATAATGAAATTGCAATTGGATATAAATTCAATGGTTTTATTTGGTTTTAACGGATCTTATGATTGAATTTCAATTGATTTCCTTAGGTGGGAAAATAACAAACGTTTATCTGGCCTCCATCGATGTCCATTGGCGTTGTTGATGATCTTGCTCCAAATTTATAATTTAGTGGTTGTTTTACTCTAATAAGATCATCAAACAAGGATTTGAAAAAAGATTAAATCTATATTTCTTGAAGGAAGAATTGAGAAAAAGATTTGCAAGAGTTTTGCCTATTTTTGAATTAAGTGACCCCCTTTTTCATTATCTCATGAAGGGATATTTATAGGGGTACAAGCAACTAGGAGGTGACACCTCCCTAATCATCCTTATTTACATGGTGACAAGTGTTAAGACACTTGTTAATTCCTAAGCTATTACATCTTTACACAATGACAAGTGTTAAAACACTTGTTTGTTCCTAATGTAATGCCTAATTATTGAGACTTCTGACGATCTTCCGAGGTGTCCTCTTGCTCGTCTGCTCGCCTCCTTTTACTTCTTCTTTATCCTTCTTGATACAGCTGGCCGCCTCCCTTTTATGTTCAAATGACCAGCTGCTCGCCTCCTCTGACTTGGTCACCTGACCCAGCTGCTCGCCTCCTATGGCTTTATTCCCTGCTGCTCGTCCTCTTTATCATTTTTATTTTTAATGATTTTTTAATCTTTATTATTTTAATATTTTTTACTTTAATCTTTTTACCCTGTTGTTCGCCTACCAACATGCGTCTCCATTGGTTTAGTTTGAATCGTAGGTGATGCAAAATCTTCATCAATCATTCACCGAATTACAATTATAATATTTTTTTAATTGCCGTTTTTCGAGTTAGTTGATTTGTGTGTCATTAACCGACAAACTATTCACAAAACACATTAATAATAATTTTGATTATTAAAATAAAGACGTGACACATTTTTATCCATGGATTAATAATGAGTGGTTGACATTTAAAGAAATTGAGGAAATTGGGGGAGAAATAAATGGAGAGAATACATTTCGGTTTTGAAACATATATGCATCACTTAAAAAAATAATGATCAATATGTCTAAACATAACCCAAAGCCACGACACATAGAAACATTTCTGGAAGTGATGAATAAGTATAAAGTAGGAATTTTTTAAATTTTTTTAGTCCAAAAGAAATTCCTAAATATTTTTTTGGTACAATAAGTGCAATATTTTTGTTTACACTTATGTTTAATCATTGCATTTATCCTACCTGAAAATTATTATTAATGTATAAAAATACTTGGAGATTTTTTTTTTCACACTGAAAAATTAACTTGTTCAAGTCATTGGATTTGAAAGCTGTTTTTTTCTACACAAATTCTCTTGTAAACAAGTTTCATAATAGAAAATTAACATCATTAGACGTATTAACTGATACTATTATATGCATACACTAATACTAATAGATTTATAAATTGAAATCACTGTCCAAATTGTTATGGTATCAATAATTACCTATTATACGCATTCATTAATACCATTGAACTTTTAAATTGAAATCACTGTGTAAATTACTATGGTATCAATAAATACATCTAATGATATTAATAAATAAGTCTAGAAATATTAGTTTCATGCCATAAATTTTTTTTTTTTTTTTTAACTTTATTCGTTTTTTTAATTTTTTTTAAGCAAGTGGGGGTAGGGGGATCCATATCCCAGATACTATTTATTACAACGTTTTAGTCTAATAAATAGACGCCCATCTAAAACCCTACTTCTACCTCCCAGCCACCCGAGTCTTCCCCCTCTCCGAACCCTAAACCCCTTTAAAGCAATCCCAGCAAAAATCATGGACATTGAAAACAATCTTGATACACAAAAACCCTCGAAAATCAGGTTCGAGTATGAGGATGATGAAGAAGCGGAAACCATTGAAGAAGTAGCCACCGAGAGCTCTAATTTGGAGGAAGATTCCACCATGTGTGAGCTGGAGGACTCATTCGTTGGCGGGGATGATAAGACCAGCGCCGATTACTACTTTGATTCTTATTCGCATTTCGGTACTGGTTTTTCTTTTCTTTTTTCTTTTTGGAATTTTACAGAATGTGGTGTTATAATAGTAGTGCCACTTGAAATTAGAGTATGCATACTTTAGCTGCAGAAGTTCAAGTATTTGGTATACTAGATTCTTTTGCAGGGCACAAGCTTGTATCTCTTAAGGGTATGTTTGCTTTGTTGGAATAATATGGATTGATACTTTAATCTCATTCAATAATGCGTTTGGTTCATGTGGTCATAGGTATAATTGACACATTGAGGGGTTAGATTAATTGTCCCATGAGTGAAAGATAATTATTTATCAATCCAATCTATCAAAACAAACAAGCCCTAAATGTTTCCACATATATATTTATTTAAATCAGTAACTCATGGCACAATCTTTTGCTGGTTTTTGCTTGTTTTTTTACAAAACTTTTACAAAATATATTTTAAATGGTTAAACTCTGTTCCAAGCTTGTTTCTTTGTCACAGTTCTTGATCACGTGGCTATGTGGACTAAACATGCAAAACGTTACTAAACTTGGTTGGAATTACACAGAAATTTAATTTATAGGGTTAAATAAGTTATCTTCTACTTCCAGCTACGTTTTGAGCATTTATACATGCTAATCAAGGAACTGACATCCATTGCTTCTCTGTTTATTTGCAGGTATCCATGAAGTAAGTACCAAACATTGGTAGCAAAGCTGTTGGGTTTACTGTTTACCTTTGGAAGAATTCTGTTTATATTCATATATATATATATTTCTTTTTTTTAAAGTTCCCAATCTCATCATTTGAGGCTTTCTTTGCAGGAAATGCTGAAGGATGTCGTTCGAACTAAAACGTACCAAAATGTGATCTATAAAAATTCCTTCCTTTTCAAAGATAAAGTAATCCTTGATGTAGGTGCTGGGACAGGAATTCTCTCACTCTTTTGTGCCAAAATTGGGGCTAAACATGTTTACGCGGTAATGAATCCATCAAATTTGATCTTTTCCTCATCTTATTGCATGTGATGTAGTGGTTGATCATTTAGGCCGTCATTCCTTATTTTAGTTTTTGGGTTTCTGCTTTTGTTCATGACTGGGTAATGTCTAGAGCTTCCTGGCATGGAATAAGCTTTTCAGGCTTAGGCATCATCACTTAATTTGAGGGTTTTGGAGTATATACATTCAGTTTATATCAAAATAATGACAAGTTATTCAACTTGATGATGAAGATGATGGATCTAGCACTAAATATGCTTTTTATTTTATGCATCCTATTCTTTATTTGACATTATATGAAATTATTGATTTATCAGAATGCTGCATGTATGTAAATGTAGCGGATCTCTTAGTTAACAGAAAAATAAGATTAAGCCCATTAAATATGAATGTGAATGTCTTAATGAGGGTGCTCAATTTTCAGGTGGAATGCTCCAACATGGCTGATAATGCCAAGGAGATTGTAAAGCAAAATGGATATTCAAATGGTAGTGTGATCTGTTCTGGCCATAAGTTTATAAAATCATGTGATACTTCTCCATTATACCTTCTGACGATCTTTTGGGTTGTCCTTATCCATCTTTTTTCAGTTATAACTGTTCTCAAGGGAAAGATTGAAGAGATTGAGCTTCCAGTTGCTCAAGTAGATGTCATTATTTCTGAGTGGATGGGGTATTTTCTAGTCTACGAAAATATGTTAAACACCGTGCTTTACGCTCGTGACAAGTGGCTAGTAAGTTCAAATTTCGTTATGTGTCATACTGTCATAGTTATAGTTAAATAGAATTGTTCCTAAGCTGCACAAGAGATTCTGAAATTCTGTTTCCAGTCCAGTGTACTTCCCTCAGGATGTTATATGGTTTGTACTTCCTATTTTCAGGTCAAAGATGGACTTGTGTTGCCAGATAAAGCCTCCCTTTATTTGACAGCAATTGAAGATGCTGACTACAAAGAAGACAAGATTGAATGTGAGCTTAACTCCTTCTGCCATGGATTGATTACATTTATATAGGGGGGTGTTTAACTATCTGTCCTTTTACATTTTCATGCTGCCACAGTCTGGAATAATGTCTATGGGTTTGACATGAGCTGCATTAGGAAGAAATCGATAATGGAACCTCTAGTTGACACAGTAGAGCAGAAGCAGATTGTTACCAACTGCCAATTACTCAAGGTTGGGTAGTCTTGATTGTTATTTTCATTGTTGATCTTTTAGGTTATGGTCCTGTATATATTATGAGATTTTTTCCCTAATCTTCCAAGTTCCACAATTTCAGACTATGGACATTTCCAAGATGGATATGTCTGATGCTTCCTTCACTGCGCCTTTTAAGCTTGTGGCGGAACGTGATGACTACATCCATGCTCTTGTCGCTTATTTTGATGTTTCTTTTACGAAGTGTCATAAATTAATGGGCTTTTCCACAGGTATGATAAAGTTTATTGTTAATCTAATTTTTTGCATTTAAAGAGCTGTTGTGGGTCTTGGAATATAGTAATCCTCAATAAATCTTTTCCAATCACAAAATGTACTTCTTTTGGGGATGAATTGGGCTGGTTCACTTCTATGAGTCCAGTTGATATCTAGTTCAATGTACTTCGAAGGTAATAGGGTCATATCAATTGATCCACCAGTTCTTTTTTTAGTTCAATGTACTTCGAAGGTAATAGCATTTGAGGTTTTTTTTATTCTTTTTACAAGAAGTGCAATTTGTTAAATGCAAATGCCAGTGTGGCGTTTATAGTTTACGAACTTGATGTGTAAATAGCCGTTAAGTCGCCTATATATGTTTCAAAACCGCAGGACCCAAGTCGCGCGCCACTCACTGGAAACAGACAGTACTGTACCTAGAAGATGTTGTTAGCATCTGTGAAGGGGAGACGTTGGTGGGAACATTGAATGTGACACCTAATAAGAAGAATCCTCGTGATGTGGATATAACACTCAAGTATTCTCTAAACGGGAAACATTGCCAGGCCACAAGAACTCAATATTATAGAATGCGCTGATCTAGCTTGTTTTTTTATGTGGAGAATTCTTGAAGAATATCTCCCTACTTTGCTGCCAGATGGCGGGTCTGTTATTTCCAATGTGCGACCCACTGTAAGATTAGCATTCAATTGCTCGGATACAATGCTTAAAATTGTATGATAACCCTTAATTTAATTTATATGGAAATTATTGTTTCAGTTTTGGATGTTTATTCTGATGATTATTTTTCCTGGATGAATCGGACGAAATGGACTTGTGGATTTTTTAAATGACCCGTTTGCAAGTCTTTAATGGAAACCTTTTAGGTCAAAACTAGGGTTTACACAAGTCTCAACATTGTGCACTTAGGTAATTTGTATCAACTTTCAAGATTTTTTTTTTTTCAAAGTTTCAAGTTGAATTGCCAATATTTATGTCCTTTGGAAATAAACATTGGTTAAAGGGCATATGTCCAGTAAAACGTTTTACTCTTGAAGCCTTACCCAAAAAATATCAACACTTTAGCTTTTCTTAACATAAGCATACCAAAATAATTACGTCCTCTAGTGAGAAAATAATTTGTTTACACGAGTTTTAAAAAATATTAGTTGTTTAGAGCATTTCAATAGAGGTAGAAATCTCGCATGCCATTATTTTATGGCCGCGACCAATAACACTCAAAGTTATGATCTTCACACACGATCATATTTTTTAATTTTATTCAAAATGCCAATAATGTATTGTCTATTTTACCTTCAACTAAAATTTCAATATTATCTACACCTAATTCCTAAACTCTAAAAAAGAGACACATTGACATACACCCAAATTAAACAAAAAAATTAAAAATAAATAAACATACACACAAGAAAAAAGGAAGGTGGAACACACGCACCCAAGAAAAATAAGCAAAAGAGGCCACAACGAACATAGGAAAGAAAAATGCAAGAGAACACCTTAGAAGAAAAAAAGGTGTCACCGGCTATTTCCTATTTGAAGATAAGAAATGTCAATAAAACTATATTCATACGAATCCCTAGAGAAAACTAAAGTACATGCATTAAGTCAAACTCATTTTCCTCAATTAGGGGTTGAATAATTTTTTTTTTCAAATTTGATGTAGTATAGCATAAAAATGTATAAAATAGATCAACTGTTAGTAATACATTGTAGATATATGCATGGGTAATTTGATTGTGCGTGATTTTGAGTGAATTTTGTATTTTTTGGCAAAGAATCTAAAGACTGAGAGTTTAGCTTTGGTTGTCCAAATTCTTGGATGTTGTTCGGCCAGAGTTGACCGAACATTAGTCCTTCGGTTGGAAAACATTGATCGAACATATTCTTGGTACAAATTAATGAGCTTATTGGGAGAAATATTTTGAATTTTTATCATTCTTTATTGAGCTTATTTTGAGTCAATTCTGTTGATAGGCGAACTACCTAATGATGTTGGCGAATAACTATTAGACTTTAACACACGATTAAGGGTCAAAACCAAGTCAACTTGAAGGACGATCAGCCCTTGAATGCAAGCAACCTCTCGGGTGAACAACCTGACTTGAGCGCAAAATACTAGCTATACTAGTAATTACCCCACAAGAGTATGGGATCACAGTAGTATTGGCAAGTATAGGGACCAAGTATATCGTACCCAATGGAAGGTATGCATGCGAATAGAGTCCTGAAGATCTACGCGTCGTAGTTCATATGAATGGATGTTCTGGTTTAAGAATGAAATTAAACTACTCTAAAGTCTACTTCTATTAATGCGAATTATGAAATCAAACAAATAACTAAGGGTTTAATCAAATACGAGATGGTGATGCTCAGGATAGGAATCCCTACGTATACTAACGGAGCTAGTACGATAACTAAAATAACCGTGATGTGCAAGTATTAATCCTAAGTGTACTAAAACTAGGCAATCAACTTCCCTAATCAAGCACAAGGTTGAAAGACTAAAATCTCAAAAATTAACCCTAATACTTCGTCATATCAACTTACTTCACAACCCACTAAACAAGTTATATGAATTATGCTTAATTAATGAGACCCTTATTTACCCAAGGTGATGCGGGCATCTTCCCTAGATAAACTGGTAGATTATAATCCCCTTCTATAACCCTATCGTTAAGCCTACTCGTTATCAAAGAGTGATAAGATCGTCCTCTCTCTAATAATTTTCGTACTCACTTCCAGGATAATTTTAGGGTTTATTTTAAGAATTCAATTAATTAAGAGAACTAGCACTAAACATCACGAATTATCCTAATTATGTACCAACATCCTACTTCTACGAGTTCATCCTACCCTAAGCATGCAAGGGTTCTAGCCTAACATGGTAATTGAAGTAACGATAACAATCATAATAACGATGAACATTTGCATAATTGAATAATCAAAAGAATTGGAAAGCATAAAGAAAAGTATATCTCAAAATATCAATAAATCCGGTAAGTAGGGTTTAGAAGTCTCAAAGGTTCAAGAACGAAAGAATTAAACGAAAAGATTCAAAAGATGTATCTAAACTAAGAATTCGTAAATCAAAACCTCGTTTACAAGTGTGAAACTCTCCAAAATCTCTCTACCAAGCTCTAAGTATGCAAAAATATGAATCGGGATCAAAAGGGTGTCCAAAAACGAGCTTCGGACCGGGTATTTATAAGCAATGGGCCGAAAACGGGTGAAAAGGCCGAAATCATGCAACTTTGGGTGGTGGTCGAGCGCTAGCGCTCGACCCCCCTTGTGGTCGAATGGGCCACGTTCCAGAGTACTAAGGGCGCTCGAACCCTTGTTGGTCGAGCGGGGGCGCTCGACCTAAGGTGGTCGAATGGATCTTGCGGTCGAGCGGTGGTGTTCGAGTGGTGGTGGTCGATTGGATCTTGCGGTCGAGCGGTGGCGCTCGACCTCAGCCTGGTCGAGCGCCTCCTCTTCCAGAGCCAACAACGCGCTCGACCCCCTCTTGCTCGAGCGGTGGTGCTCGAGTATCTCCAATTTTTTAGTCAAGTGATACTTTTCTTTGCATGAACTAATATTTTTCGTATTTCTTCAATATCTTCTCATCTGGGCATCCGTTTGAGTCGATTCAAAGTCCTACAAACTCTATTTTTTGCCCTCTATCCATCTATAAGCATCAAAGAGGCAAATTCATTAGTTTATGAAAATAGTACTCAATTGACTCTAAATACTCATCGAATTCATTCAAAACACAGGAAAACGAGTTAAAAATCATAACAATTTCACGCATAATCACAACCTAATGGTATCAATAAGACCTGATATAATACCAAGTGGGCTGAGCGAGCAGAGTGGGGAAAAACTCCAAGAAAATTGAGCAGTCTAAAGGAAAGAGAAGAGATGAGAATCCTCACCCAAGAATCTCCACGACGAGCAACCTATCACCTCAGACCACAAAGAAGACCTAACAATTTAGTAATTGTCTAGATAAAGTCATATAGTCAAAAGGACACATGTCAAGCATGCCAAAGAGGAAAGTGAAAGGTTGTCACAATCTATTTGGTGGTATGTATAAAAACCATCAAGTTCATTAATAAAAATAAGTCAATTATCTCAAATACACACAAGAAATACTATATACTCTTATACACGTACATACATCTCGATTCACGCAAACACACATACAAATACACAAAATCAATACTCGTATTTACCATGATCTTTCGTATTTACCATTTACGGCAGTAATCAATCACACGTAATTATTTGGTGATTCCGAAAAATATTAAACAACCACTAATCCTCACGATTAGATTGGATCATCAACAAATTCTTTATGCAACTCATGTATGATTTTGAGTGAATTTTGCATATTTTGCCAACAAAATGACGAGATTGGGAAAAAATATTTGTTTAACTCTAGTTGTCAATTTTTTTATATTGTTTCAGCCAGCGTTGGCAGGACATTAGGACTTCATTTGGAAAAATATGACCGAACATATTATAAACTTATCTTGAGTGGATTTTGATTATTTCTTTATGCAGTTCTTTATTGAGCTTATGTTGAGTCAATTATTTGTGCAACTCTGATATGATTTTGATTGAATTTTCCATGTTTCGCCAAAAAAATGACGAGATTGGGAGAAATATTTGTATGGCCAGAGTCAACTGAACATTAGACCTTCGGTTGGACAATATTAGTCAAACATTAGGGTCATTTTTGGCAAAATTCGAACATTGTAGTGTTTTTGGACAATATTAGCCGAACATTAATTCTTTTCTTGGACTGTTTTAATTGAACAATGGATGTTATATTTTTTATTGATATTATTAACATACTTTTATATTTTCATGCAGTGTATAGCAGACAACGTCCCACAACTTCTGAAAGAAGAAGAATGAAACATAATCGTGAACAAATTAAGCCCTGTCCACTTGAAGATCCATCAGTTCAACACCAATTTGAAGATGTGTAACCATTTGAGCAAATAGAGGAAAATTTAGTCCAAGGTGGAGATAGAGGAGATGATAACAATAATAAATAAATAGAAAGCAATCATGTTGACGGGAGCAAAATGGTAATATATGTCCACCACTTCTCATTGACTTTAAGAACTATGTTGCGACCGATATTGTACGAGGGGTTGACTGTGGTGTCCTAAAATGTCACAATTACATCAATAAGCTTGTAGAATGGTCTTTCAAGGAATCTGATTCAAAACATTGGATTTGGAGTCACTTTAAAGATTCGGGTTTATTGTGGATTTAAACCGTTATATTTGGAGGCATGTGTTCGTCATTGTACGAGGAGATGATATTTGATGTTGATAACTCTTGTGGATTTTAGATATATTTTTTTGATAAAACTTTTGTGCATTTTAGATGATAATTGGTATTGACAACTCTTGAGGATTTTAGATATATTTTATTGGAACAACTTTTGTGGATTACCAATTGTTGTGTAAGTGTTTAGTCAATATTGACCAATTATTGATCAACAGTGAACAATTATTGCTAATAACTTTAAATATAAAATTCACTCCAAATGAATCATCCAATCAACAATAATAAAATTCATTCCAAATGGTTCATCCCATCTATAATAATAAAATCTATTCCAAATTATTCATCCAATCACTAATAATAAAATTCATTTTGAATGCACTATTTCTAAAGTACTACAAGAAGATCAATCATCTAAGTCGATTTATTTAAATCTTTAAGTGATCGAAATACTTTCTGAAGGAACTTTATATGTATCTACTCGAGCTTGGAAGTGGGACAACTAAGAGTCTGCAATAAGATGGTGATCAGAAAACCATTGACTGACTACAGACGGAAGGGGATGACTCTCTTTAAGGTGCAACTATGTTGTAAACCAATTCAGATAGTATCTATTATAACCAAAAAAATAGCGTTTAGTAAAAAAATCAAAATACCTATATAATATGATCTTTATTTACGAAAGTCATGCAAATGACTTTTGGTAAGGTATCATGTGGAATAGTTGTTCGCAATGGTAAGAATGAGAGACACTGCTGGTTCGACAAGGTGACAAGGGAAACATTATAGTATGATGCAACCAAGTGTCCTATCTCAGGCAATGTAAATCAATTTTTTTTGGGGCCGTCATTTTGTAACAGTTGAGGCTGTCGATACACTTATTCACATTCTTTTCATCAACTAACACATTTGCATACAACTTAAGATTGTTGTTCAATTCTGTTGTAGGGGGGAAAATATTCAACCCCGGTCTCGCGATTAGTGCGAGCTAGAGCCCGACCAAAGGCGAGCTCTCCAGTAACCTCGCACTAGTCGTACCGGCCAAAGCCAAACAGTCACAAAACTCCCCAAGGGCGGCCAAGGAAGCATCCCCCAGACGTCGCCGAAGATCTCGCCCGGAGGGCGAGACCATATTCCAGCTGGTCCCGTTCCCGATAAGGTTGTTGGAGATCTTGTACGGAATAAAGGACGTAACCGCGCATGAGACTGCAGTACCCGTTACTGGCCAGCTCAGAAAGGACGAACGCTGCTGCAGACGACGGGCGCTGGAAAGGACTGAAGGGCTCCTGACGCACCAGTACCCGCTGGACAACTGTTATCCTCATATTCGAGGAGGACGATCCGCTGCTGCAACCGATTGAAGGCTCTCATTCCCTTCAATCCCAGGCGACAGCTGTAAATAAGACAAGTCTTTAGCAATTGTTGAGGATTTGATCCAAAATTAGGGCAACACAATGTAACCTAGGAATTAATATAAATAGAGTCATAGAGCTCATAAATACAGGGAGAACACATTAAGACCGAGCCTAAACCCCTGGGCAATTCCTCGTGTATTTATTTTCCTTGCAATCTTCTACATCTATAACTCCTAGTACTAGCCCAAAGGGGAAAAGCTCCACGCACTCTTTTCCTTTAGCACAAAACTTGTTTTATCCAATCATAGACACATCTAAGCTCACTCATGTTTCGATCGGGTAACAACAATTGGCGCTAGAAGGAGGGTATCCAAACCCCTCATTCAGAAATTTCGAGAAACATTCATTGTTACTCGAAAAGAAAGCATAGGAGATCCAAAGTCTATCTTGAACCCTTAAAAGAAAAACTCCACGAGAAATGGAAAAAACAACCAGGGCAGCTCGGGCTTCGGCCAACCCACACTCAACCATGGTTCCAGCTGCAAAAACTCGAGCAGGATGGCGGCACGGGCAGCGGCCCAGGCCAGTTCAAATGGGGAGCACAGGGCGGCCCAGGATACGCCCCAGAGAGGCTTACTCTCCATCCTCATTTAGGAATACAAAACCCCGGAGCAGGTGACATCTGCCATAGCCATCCTCACAAGGAGGGGAGAGGAGCTAAGAACCAGCCAGAGTGCTCCAATGGCTCCCAGGAAGGCGCGCTTGACCCACTCAGCTAAGGGCAAGCACAAAATATCAGAACAACAGAGCGAGAGCAACCTAGTCCGCTCTCAGGGACATGACTTGCGACAGCGGCTCCGGACAGAGGCCCATTCCCCATCGGTTTTTGACCGACTGGAGAGTTCAGACCCATCCTGGCGCCCATTCTCGTCAACCACACCGACCAATTACGAAATGGGCTCCCTGACCTAGTCATCTACACATGTGGGGACACATCCCCCGCAAACTCCGCCAGGCGAAAACTCAACTTTGCACAGAGCGAACTGCTCAAAATGGACCACCCACGCTCCCCAGCGCACGACCGTCTTAGTCCATGCCACTAGTCAAGACAACTCCCGAGCAAGCTACGCAGGGGGTCGTACTATTGGCCATCCAGCGGAAGCTGGAGGAGATGCAGAGCAAGATCGATGGTGACGGACTGGGGGCAAAGGCCCAAGCAGCTTATCAGGAGCCACTGTGCGAAGAGATTGAGCTGGTCTTGGTCCAGCCAAAGATCACGCCACCCATCATTCTGGTGTATAAAGACCGTACGGACCCTGAAACTAATGTTAACAAGTATCGGATCTACATGACCGGCCGAGGGGCAACCAATGTGACCAAATGCCACATGTTCCTGCTGACGCTGGGTGAGCTCGCCCACAAGTGGTACGTCTCATTACCCCCAAGGTCGGTCACCAATTTTGGCAAACTCTGCGACCAGTCCTAGGATCAAACTCACGGTCGAGCTCGTCTGCTACAAGGACGAAAAGGTCAGTATCTCGAAACTTCTGGATTTTGTGATAGTTGATAGGCCCAACATGTATAACAGATTCTTGAGGCGCCCTTTCCTTGAAACTTTCGAGGCAGTAGCCTCCTCTTTTTTCTACTGTGTGAAATTCCCGACCCCCGAGGGGATTGTCGGTACTGTAAAAGGAAATCAATCAATGGCTAGGAAATGTTTGAACTATTCTGATTCCTTTTACGATTCTGCAAATTTACTTTTCCATGTAAATGTGATACCGGCCCAACAAGAGATAAGGCCGATACATCTCCAAGCTACCGAGGAAAATAAGACTGGGGCCGAAGTCATGGAAGTGGACGACCTAGAGCCGAGGCTCGATTTTGAACCACAGCCCATCGACCTCGACCCAAGGGGGGAAGTTTGGGACCCAAGGAAACTTGGTCAGACCTCACCAATCGAGGAGCTCGAGCAAATACCAATGGATCCCACACGACCGAATCTGGAAGTCACGATAGGGGCAAAAGTTCCGACATAAATGATGGAAGAACTAATTGATTTCCTCAGAAAGAGCATTGATGTCTTCGCCTGGTCTCACCAGGATATGGTCGGGATAAGCCCCGAGCATGCCTGCCACCACCTGAAGATTGATCCCAGCAAGAAGCCGATCTCCCAGATGAGATGGAAATTTGGACTCGACAAGTACGCAGCCCTGGCCGAGGAAGTTAAGAAACTCTTGGACAACCAGCTGATTGAGCAGGCCGAGGGCGAACCACAGTGGGTATCTAACGCTGTGCTGGTAAAGAAAATGAACAACTCCTGGAGACTATGCATCGATTTCACAGATCTAGATGCAGCGTATCCCAAAGATCATTTTCCAATACCACATATCGACCACCTTGTGGATGGCACATTCGGGCACGAGATGATGTCCTTCTTGGATGCATTCGCAGGTTATCACCAGATCCTGATGGCAGAGGAAGATATGAAACACACTTCGTTTCACACCGAGAAGAACATGTACTGTTAGCGAAGGATACCGTTTAACCCGAAAAATGTCGAGGCAACTTACCAGTGATTGGTCAACAAAATGTTCACAAATTAAATCGGCAAAATGATGGAGGTCTACATCGATTACATCGTAGTCAAGAGCCTAAGGAAGGAAGACCATCTCTGCGACCTCGCCGAGACTTTCCAGATTCTGAGGGCTTTCAACATGAAATTAAATCCCAAAAAATGCAACTTCGGTGTAGAATCAGGGAAATTCTTGGGCCATATCGTCAGTCAAAGGGGGATTGAGGCGAATTTCGTTAAAATCAAAGCCATCCTGGATATGCAAGAGCCGATGTGCATCAAACAGGTACATCAGTTGACAGGCTGCCTGGCCGCACTCAACAAGTTCATCTCGAGATTGGGCGACAAGAGCAAGTCTTTCTTTGCTACGATAAAGGATAAGTTCTCGTGGAGCAAAGAGAGCCAGCCCGCTTTCCAAAAGTTGAAGGAATACCTCGCTAACCCGCAGATTCAGGTCAAGCCACAGCGGGGGAAAAGCTCTACCACTACCTCACGGCCTCGAACGTCGCCCTAAGCGCGGTTTTGGTGCGAGCTGAGGGGCAGAGCCATCTCCCCATCTATTATGTGAGCCAAGTTCTTCATGATGCTGAAACAAGATACACACCGCTGGAGAAATTGGCATACACGCTGGTTATGAGCTTCCACAAATTGAGACCATATTTTTTCGACCACCAATTAGAGGTGTTGACCACTCTACCCCTCCGGAAAGTTCTGCACATGCCCAATACGAGTGGACGCATGCTGATATGGTCGATTGAGATAGATCAATACGACATCTCTTTCGCGCCACGCACCGCCATCAAGGGTCAAGCTCTGGCAGATTTCATGGTCGAGCTCACTTTCCCACCCATCCCATCCCAAGTGAACTATCCACCGTGGAAGTTGTACGTCAATGGATCTTCAACATCCACGTGCGCGGGGGCAGGCGTCATTTTAATCGGTCCGAAAGGTCAGTGTTTCACAAATGCAATTCGTTTCGATTTTCTGGCTACGAATAATGAAGCTGAGTACGAGGCTTTGGTAAGCGGACTAGAGCTCGCCCTAGCAGTGGGGGCATGTCGCCTTCACATTTTTATGGATTCCTTATTTGTAGTTAACCAGATCAAGGTAGAGTTTGAAGCTAGAGGCGAGCAAATGGCAAAATATCAAGAGCATGTGGCGGGCCTTTGTGTATGTTGGGAAAATACGAATTTAAATCTAATTATTACTATAATGAATTAATCCTAATTAATTCAAATAATAATTTCAACAACTAATTTTATCATCATGCATGCATAATTAATTCACATGAAAAACCTAAAGCGGAATAACTAGTGATGTGGACCAAATGAAGCACATCAACAAATGTTAAAAATATTGAAGATTGAAGGTGGATAATTACCTGAGAGCGTCTCTGTAAAATGGTAACAAATAGAGAGCTCAGTTTCATCTCTGATATACTGGAAACAGCTCTGGAACAGCAACTACAAACTCTGGCGAAATCCTGCACAAAATCGGGCCGGAGGGGGCTCCAGCGTTGATCCTCCGACGCTCAAGTCAGCCAAGCTTGATAAACAAGAAAAGCCATAAAAAATATTTTGTATAAGTGTGTGTTTCTTATGTGTGAAGATAATTATGTTACCTTGTTGGTATAAATGAGGATATTTATACCTTTATTCCTCTGGAGGGCATAAGAGTAATTCTTCTTGTGTAGCCTAATCTGCTAAGGGACCACAACTCAGTGTGGTACGGGATAGGTGGCGCATAGCCATTGCTCAAGGAAAATTCTATTATCCTTTTGGGTGATTCCCATATCCTTTTTATTCCTTTTTTGTCTGACACACGAGCCTCCACTAACCCTTACCCCAGTATTTGGGAAAGGGACATATTCACCATTATCCGCAAACTCGCTCGAAAATGGCTGTGACCTCTCCAGAATTAAGAGTGTATCTAAACTGTTAAAGACAAATATTGTTCAAGTGTTTAGTGCAATTATACGTAGTAATAGCAGATAAAGGCCTCCTTATATGTTGGCTCTCCTCTTATAGCATCTATAGGCAAAATTGAGAGAATATCCAACTCTGCTTTGAACATCACCAGATGAAAGGTTTTCCCCCTGAGCACGTATCCACACTTGCGAGTCACGGATAATATTTCATTTGGGTAAATTCCAGTTCAGCTCTGCTCTGGAGCTCAACTGTGCTCTCCTTGATATAGGCCCACTGCTCAAGGGTCGTGCTAGAATAGCCCATATCAACTACTCTCTCATATTCCATGTGACTTCTGATCACTGATGTCATATGGAATAAATACTCATTAATACTTTCTCAGGTTTGTACTGTGCACACTGATGGTACACTTTATACTGTTCACATGTCGTTTCAAATCCCTCCTTTAATTCAAATCTTTTTCCTCTTATTAAAAAATACAAAACCAAGAAACAATCTGGAGCGTCCACCTGGGCGTTCTTTCATCCGCCTCGCCCCCAGCCATACACGTGTCCAAGAGAGGATAAAATGGCAGGGCGGTTACCACCTTTATCAAAAAAGTAACCCATCCACTACAGTTTTCACCTTCTTCCTTCTTCAGATCACTCACTCCCCCAAATTAGAGAGAGAAAATTGATTTCGAACATTATCAACCGCGGAGGAGATTGAGCGGCCACCACCTCCAGATCTCAACTTACCCCTTTCTTTCTTCCGAGGTAATTCTTTCTTCCTCATCACTTTTATTTTCATACTATTTTTTCCGATTCCACCATGACTGGACCCTCTTCTTCAACTGGTAAAGACCAACCGGAACCAACTCCGTTGGTCCCACCATCCACTCGCGTCCTTAGGCGTCAACCCACGGTGGTCCTAGACCTTCCGACCGCCTCTTCTTTGCACAATACTTCTAACACCCCCTTTGCTAAACGTCCTATTTGTATCCTTTCCAAAGGGAAATGACCTTGCTGGAATGATATTTCGAACCAGATGAATTTAAACGAAGATAATGTGAAAGACCTTAGGGGTTTACTCGATCCATGTCCTAACTTCCTAATAGATTTACCCCGCTCCGACGAGAGACCTAACCATCTATCTTTCCCTTCTCTGGCATTTTGGGCATCTCAACTTAACACTGGATTACGCTTCCCTATTCCTTCGTATTTGAGTAAAATATACAATTTATTTCGTATTCCGCTCAATCAATTGAACCTTTCTGCTATTAGGCTTATGATTACTTTCTACATGATTCTCAAAGCTAATGGGGGTAACCCCACGCCTGAAATGTTTCACTTCTATCACGATCTAAAGAAACGTGAGGAATTTTACTATTTCAGCTCTAGGAGCCAGGGTTTAGCCCATTTCGTAGGTAAACCCCCTAGCGTAGATGGATTTTGGAGAGAGAGCTATTTTGTTGTAACCCCCAAATCTGGGAAATGGCCCTTCCTTTGCGAAGGATGGCAATATAAAGCTCCTAAACTTTCCAAAGCCTCTCAAAGTATGGAACAAATCATACCTTCGGCAGATAGGAAAATTATGACTAATATGAATGAGATAGTTTAGGAAAGGGGGTACCTCAAAATGTTCCACCTTCTGAGGGAGCCCGTTGCACTTTCCCATTTTGGATTTCTTGATTCCACAGCTCCTCCAGAACCCGGAGCCGGTACCTCATCTGCTTCTTCTAATTTGTTTCTTACGATGCTTCTTTATTAGTCTGGTGCTAACTATTCTTACTTATCTCTTTTGCTAGATATGAGTTGGGAGGACACTCTCATTCTACTGGATGATGACATTTCCGAAGACCCCATCCCTTCCTACGAGCCAATGGATTCGAAGGATAATATTGTGCTAGAGCCATCCTCTTTACAAGAGGATTCTTCGCTGGATGTGCCTTATGTCAAGGCTTCCCCATTCGTTCCGTGTAACCCCCTGAGGAAAGTGAGCAGGGTGTTGAAGATGCTCCCCTTGTCCGTGACAAAGGTAAGAGAGTGGCCGATTATGTTCCTGCTACCAAGCCCCCTTCAAAGAAATCTAAGTCCTCCAAGGCGGGAGGTGCTCATGTTGGTTCTCTTCTGAGAGATTTTCCATCTCTTTCTGTTTCGGATTCACTAACAAATCCTGATGGGGAGAAGTGTTTCCACCTTCTCCAGTCTTTCAAGTCTATGAAAACAAATACTATTGATGCCAATTCCACAGTTGACCAGCTACGATTCATAATGTCCCGAAAGCTGATAGAGGTATTCGTCAACCTTTCTTCTTTGTACTCTTCTAGCAATATATATATGTTACTAAATATTTGCCATTTTCTTTACAGTTTTTGGATCTTCAGGCTCAATGCTTTGAGCTTGAAGCCTCTGTTGTTGTCGAGAATCTCCAGTCGCAGTTGGAGCACAAGAATCAGGAGTTAGCTCTTAAGGACAAAGAACTAGACCAAACTGCAAAAACATTGAGTGCTGCTCAATTGCACAATACTGAACATAATTTGATGGTGAAGTCCTTGAAAAGTAAGTTATTCGAGGTGGAAGAGCAGCTTGAACTAAGCCGTAACAAGGAGAGCCAACTGAGAGAAGAAGGCCGCACTGAAGGGCTTCTCCAAGGCATTGATCTATGTCGCACGAAAATTCTCAGCACTTCCCCTGGCCAAGCGTTTCTAAAAAAATTGCACGAGGGACTTTTGGATGCCTATCGCAATAGCACCCTCTTTCTCAAGGATACGACTCTATACTCAAGGCATTTCCTCAAGCATGGTTTCAAAGCTGCAGCTCTCCAGGCTGAAGAGCAAGGGTTCTCTGGGAAGTTCAACGTCGCTCGTGTTAGGGAAGGAATCACTCTTTCCCCTCATTTTAAAGGAGATCCAACTCTTCCTCTTGATTACCCATGGTTTTTACCTGTCATCCGGAATGCGGCTGTTAACCTGGCCAGAGAAGACTATCTTCCTCCCGACCTTCCTTTGGCGGATCCCATGGTATATGATCTGACAGCTCCAGAGAGCTATGAACCAGCGCCAGCATCTACCCCTGCCGATACTTCCACTCCTGATGTCGAAGGCTCTGGACCCGATCTGGGTAAGGATTTGAACGAATAAGGGAAATGACCCGTGAGGTCATCCTTATTGTTCTTTTACTATGTTTTCTATCTTTCCAGAGCCTACGTGCTCTGATAACTTATTTAGAGCCTGCGCGCTCTTTCAACCTTCTGAATATTTGGTTTTGCCAAGCGTTCCATTTTTTGGACACTTGTGACATTTGCTCTGCATGTCTCTTATGCTAATCTTTAGGCTTTGCTCTCTTTATTTTCACTTTCTTTCCATGTTATATATTTCGATTTTTGCCTTTTTTTATCCTGTAAAAAGGATTCTGTTTCTAGTCAATGGGTTGTATCGTGTGTATACACTTATGCCCAACCTTCCAGAGTGTACTCTGCTAGAGAAGTATACTTCTTTATTTAGTTCAGAGAGAAGTATCGTTTCTCATAAACTACTTGGAGCAGTCTCTAAGTTCTTATCTAGTTTTATAAAATTCATTTTTGAGACTTTTGCTTATTTTCTAATAAGACCGATAAAGCGTGAATTCAATTTTCGGTTTTGTCAAGCAAGATGTTAACATCTTCTACTTCTACCAAAGCTTATATAATAATTAAGATTGATATGGTGTATTTTCTACTTCTCAAGTGTTGTCTCCGTCTAGCTAGTGCCAAGATCTTGCAAGACGTGCTCTCTGAATCATATCTCAGCTGTGATCCGTGCTTAACTTGTGTTAAGGATGATAGATGTAAGCTTGAATTTGAAAATAAGTCGTCTCTTAGACGCAACCCGTGCTTATTCTTATGACTCATGGGGTGTAGATCTGAGAGACATCAATTTTTCACACTGATCTGATAGGGATCCGTTAGAGCAGTAAAAGGTGGCTCTGACGGTTTTTCATTGAACTCTGTTGGGATATTGTCATTTTTGATTAAGATCCCAAAGCCCCTGAAAAGATGAGTTGCCTTAGTTTGTCTTAGTCAGGCTAGTCTTGGTTAGGTTTTGTACTTAGTCTTTTTACACTTCACAGGTACTCAGTGAGAGGAGAACTCACTGATGACAATCAAGACTAAGAGCCTGAAGACGAAGATCACCATCTTCAACCTATGGCAGTCTTCTAAGCTGACTGAATAAGTGTCAGTGATGAAGAGTAGCCCGAGGTCATTACTAACTCAGTCCTGAAGGGAACAGGTTGACACTGAGTTTATCAGAAAGACTTGGAGTAGAGCCAAGCAATGCAAAAGGAATGTCAGCGTCAGGACAAGACCTTTGTGCTCGAGATAAAAAGAACTTAATAAGACAAGCCTGGAGCCTAGGAATAAGTTCTGACATTCTCACCAACCAGATGACGTGGACCAATTCGGGAAGGACACACACGTACGGAACCTGACACGAAGACTGACTTCAGACTGCATATTCAACGGACAAGTATTAAATGGCGCATTAAATGCAAGCTACCAAATTCATGCAAGGACGGCTACTGCATGGGAAATATGTCCGTTTGATCCACTCTACATAGATGACTAGAAAGCTATCTCTTTCAACGGATAGTTTTCAAATCACCTATAAATACAGAAGGCCTTGAACCCATTCAAGGTTACGGGAAATTTCCAAGCCAGAAATTACTCAAACTCTCAAGCTTTCAAAGCATTTAGTCTTTAGAAGAAGCACTCAAAACCAGTTATATTTCCCAAGTGTTTCTTAGTTTCTGAGAGTTATTCTGTATTCCAAAGAGCGTACTAGCAATATCTTAAGCTTAGAGTGATTATCCAATCCTTAGCAAAGCTTTGTCTTGTAAGGATAATCACAACTTAGTTGGAATCCAAACTGAAACCAAAACCCTAAGTTAGTTTGTTGGTAATAAGTTGTTAGTGAGTTAGTAAGGAGTTTGTATAGGTCAGTGAGGAGTAGTTGATCTTGGTGCACCTTGGCACGTTAAAAACAAGAATCCCTTGAGTGGATTTCCTATTAAATCAGGCCGTGGACGTAAGAGCTTGAGTCTCTGAACCACGTTAAACTCCTTGTGTTTTTACTGCTTTGATACTGTGCTTGCTTGTCATATTACTTGTTCATTCATAGCATTCAGTTTTTATCAAGATGAATCAACCAGCCTGATCATCAAACAAGAGCACTGCCCTACTAATCACTACTTCAGAATTGAGTAATTAAGTTTTTCAGAAAGCAAACTAAACAAGACTTTAAACTTTCAGGGCTTTCGCATTTCCGCACTGAACTCGAATTGATAGTCAGCCAACTGACCCGCACTAAGTGTAGTCAGTGGGGAGATTATCAGCTCTCAGTTCTTTATCACTCTGAGTAAAAGGGGACTCAACAAAGTTTAAGTTGAAAAATTGGTATACGTGTATTTCCCTCCATACACGTATTCATCAGTCTTGTACCGGGACCAACAAACTCTTCTAATTACAAAAATGCAAACATTCAGTGCTTACAAAGCTTGATTGAATACTGATAATAAGTAAAAGGTCTGAATCTGCTCTGCTCAGACATAATACTTCCTTAAGTTGTTAACATTCCACGGGCGCGGCATCTTCCTTCCATTCCGATCTGTCAATTTGTAAGCACCTCCAGCTAAAACCCGAGTTACCACATATGGACCTTCCCAGTTCGGCTCTAGTTTTCCAGTGGGTTTTAACGCATCAGCTCTGCGTAAAACCAAATCTCCTGTTCCAAATTTTCTCACTTTAACTCGCTTGTCATAAGCAGCTTTCATCTGGCTCTTCTAGCGCTCTGATATGAGGCGAGCTATCTCACGCTCTTCGTCGATCATATCAAGATTCTCCCTGATCAGCTCTGAGTTTTGTTTCTCATCATAACTCAGAATTCTATGGGTCTCCATTCCAACCTCGGCATGGATGATAGTTGTGGATCCATACACACGGTTGAAAGGAGATTCACTCATAACAGTTTTTGGGCTTGTTCTATAAGCCCAAAGGATGGAGTCTAGTTCTTCAACCAAATTTCCACCAGCTTTCTCAAGTCTGGTTCTTATGCCATCCACAATAGTTCTGTTAGTGACCTCCACTTGCCCGTTGGCCTGTTGGTGAGCCACATAGACAAATCTTTGCCGAATCTTCAACTCTGACCAGTTCTGAACTGCAGAGCAAGTAAACCGTGTTCCATTGTCCGATACCAAAATTCTTGGTATCCCAAATCTGCAACATATATTCTTCCAGAGGAATTTAATAATAGCTGCCTCATCAATCTTCTTCACAGCTTCAGCTTCTGCCCATTACTGAAGTAATCCACCTCCACAATCAAGAAAGCTCTCCCTCCCGATGCCGTGGGGAACTTTCCAACAAAATCAATTCCCCATTTATTGAACGGGCAGGGTGAGTACATGACTCCCAGTTCTTCTGCTAGGAAATGAATCACTCGTTTATTCTTCTGGCACTTATCACATTTCCTAACCAGATCCTTTGCGTCCCTGATGAGAGTTGGTCAATAGTAACCCGCTCTCAACACTCTTTTTACTGCATCCCGAAATCCGACATGACTCCCACCACAGCCTTCATGTACCTCCCTCAACACATAATTCCCCTCGAGATTTGACAAACATCTCAGGTATGGTTGTGTAACACCCCTAAAAATATCAAGTTTTTTTTATTTTGAAAATACTTTGAAATTTTCATTTTTGAATAGAGAGGTTGTGTTCATGTGATATATATGTAGATGTTGTTGTTGTTGTTGTTATTATTACTACTACTACTATTATTTTCAAAAGTAAAAGGTTTTAAATATGTATATATATGCATATGTATCCTTGCATATGTATATATAAATATATTAGTATATATATTTTTTGAAGGTCACACATGTATTTATTATTTGGTTAATTAATATTAATTAGTAAATTAAAAGCTATCTTATATTTAGCCTCATTTCTCTCAAAAACTAGTTAATAGAATTTATGAATAACTTTATTAATATGTTGTCAAAAATCTCTCTTAATTATTAGAAGAATTATGACAATTTCTTCATGGTTGTGTTTTTTTATCATCTTTTACACATGTTAAAAATCTAGTGCCTTTAATATTGGCTCTAATTTTAATTCTCATTATTGTTATTAATTCTTATTTAATTCTCATAATTATTATTAATATTCTTATAATTGTTATTAATGTTTTTATTTAATTCACATAATTGCTATTAAAAACTTCATTGTATTTAAGGTCTTGAATGGTTGAAAGAAATTCATTTTTCCATTACCACTCACGTTCATTTCACTCATTTGAAACCGCGTACAACATAAATTTATTATACTTCACTCAAATTTGAGAAAAATATTATAACAAAGACCCGTTATATTTCCTCTTTTCGAAGAAGGCCATATTCGAGATACTCCTCAATATTTCTTTTAAGCAAGCTTATACTATAAGGGACGTGAGTTAAAGATTTCTATTTTGTATCTACATCCACGAGATTACTTTCAGGTGGGGATTTCTATCTTTCAAGTTTGTCATTATTAAATATAATATGTAATTTTATTAATGTCCATGAGAAATATGTATGAGTATAGGTCTTTTGACCTTTATAAACGAGGTGATGATAGGTCTTCTGACCTTTATAAACGAGGTGACGATAGGTCTTCTGACCTTTATAAACGAGGTGATGACATTGAAATGCTTATTTACGTGATTGATTAATTTAAATTATTTATTATATTTAGTTTTGACAAGTTTGTCCCCACTGAGCTGTGGTTTCGCTCACCCTATTCATTTTAACATTTTTCAGATTGTGGAGCTGGTGGCGGGGAGAGGCGATGGATGGCATTGAATTAAATTATTTCATGATAAAAATCTTGCAATTTAGTTAATTTATTTATCAAGTTTTCTTTTTATGAGGTTCTTCTAGGATAATTATTTTGTAACAATTTGTATTATAAATTTATTTTTAAAAGTTATTAAATCTTTAAGTCTTCCGCTGTTGTCAAAGTAATTTCTATGTTTAAATTTTTTAATTCACGCCTCTTATTGTAAATTAATCATGTGTTTTATGTAAAAAATTAATATTATAAAAATTGGGGCGTGACAGAGTGGTATCAAAGCAGGTCTACGTTTCTGTAGACTTGTTAAAATAAATTGTTATTTTAAGAGTCAAAATTAATTACAGTGTACTCTGTTAATTAGAAAAATTTATAAGTAAAAGTTGTCCATCACCGCCTCCCGCTTCGGCTCTCAAAGGTACATGCATTACATAAATTATTTCATGTTTCAATTAAAAGTTATATTATGTCAAGACCATTATACAAAGTACATTTTTACATGAAATTTTCATTGCATGCATGCATACATCATCAATATATTTCTTAAATTTTGAGGACAAAATTTTTTCTAAGAGGGGTAGGATTTAACACCCTTAATTTTCTAGTAAAGTATTTCGAGATACATGCATCATGCAACATTGCAAGTTTAATTCCAAGTTATTTTATGTTGTAAAATTATACCATCAAATTATTACAAAGTTATGATATGTTATGACCTCGATTAATTTTTTTTTTAAAGGTACGACCACTATTAGATTGACATGACTATTTCAAAGTTCAACGCATGCATACATCACTTTAGTACTGATTTTCGAGGACGAAAATATTTTTAAGAGGGGTAGAATGTAACACCCCTAAAAATATCAAGTTTTTTTTATTTTGAAAATACTTTGAAATTTTCATTTTTGAATAGAGAGGTTGTGTTCATGTGATATATATGTAGATGTTGTTGTTGTTGTTATTATTACTACTACTACTATTATTTTCAAAAGTAAAAGGTTTTAAATATGTATATATATGCATATGTATCCTTGCATATGTATATATAAATATATTAGTATATATATTTTTTGAAGGTCACACATGTATTTATTATTTGGTTAATTAATATTAATTAGTAAATTAAAAGCTATCTTATATTTAGCCTCATTTCTCTCAAAAACTAGTTAATAGAATTTATGAATAACTTTATTAATATGTTGTCAAAAATCTATCTTAATTATTAGAAGAATTATGACAATTTCTTCATGGTTGTGTTTTTTTATCATCTTTTACACATGTTAAAAATCTAGTGTCTTTAATATTGGCTCTAATTTTAATTCTCATTATTGTTATTAATTCTTATTTAATTCTCATAATTATTATTAATATTCTTATAATTGTTATTAATGTTTTTATTTAATTCACATAATTGCTATTAAAAACTTCATTGTATTTAAGGTCTTGAATGGTTGAAAGAAATTCATTTTTCCATTACCACTCACGTTCATTTCACTCATTTGAAACCGCGTACAACATAAATTTATTATACTTCACTCAAATTTGAGAAAAATATTATAACAAAGACCCGTTATATTTCCTCTTTTCGAAGAAGGCCATATTCGAGATACTCCTCAATATTTCTTTTAAGCAAGCTTATACTATAAGGGACGTGAGTTAAAGATTTCTATTTTGTATCTACATCCACGAGATTACTTTCAGGTGGGGATTTCTATCTTTCAAGTTTGTCATTATTAAATATAATATGTAATTTTATTAATGTCCATGAGAAATATGTATGAGTATAGGTCTTTTGACCTTTATAAACGAGGTGATGATAGGTCTTCTGACCTTTATAAACGAGGTGATGATAGGTCTTCTGACCTTTATAAACGAGGTGACGATAGGTCTTCTGACCTTTATAAACGAGGTGATGACATTGAAATGCTTATTTACGTGATTGATTAATTTAAATTATTTATTATATTTAGTTTTGACAAGTTTGTCCCCACTGAGCTGTGGTTTCGCTCACCCTATTCATTTTAACATTTTTCAGATTGTGGAGCTGGTGGCGAGGAGAGGCGATGGATGGCATTGAATTAAATTATTTCATGATAAAAATCTTGCAATTTAGTTAATTTATTTATCAAGTTTTCTTTTTATGAGGTTCTTCTAGGATAATTATTTTGTAACAATTTGTATTATAAATTTATTTTTAAAAGTTATTAAATCTTTAAGTCTTCCGCTGTTGTCAAAGTAATTTCTATGTTTAAATTTTTTAATTCACGCCTCTTATTGTAAATTAATCATGTGTTTTATGTAAAAATTTAATATTATAAAAATTGGGGCGTGACAGGTTGAGAGAATGATCTCTTGAACAAGTGTTCGCCAATCATGCAGTATCTTGGGTACACTGTCTTCTTTGGGGCATTTGGCTTATCAAGCCTCTGCCCTTTCTTCAGATAATGGATAATGGGGATCCTCCAGTCATCCTCTCCATCTATTACCCCCACGTCCAGAGTTGACACCTGGCTCTCGGTTGTCAACAAAGTGATCTTTCCCTGTGCTCATTCTTCTGCAGAGCTCGCCAATTTGGATAAGTAATCAGCCTTACCGTTTTCTGCTCTAGGTATTTTCTCAACTCTCAATTCATCTAACTTGGCTCTCAATTGCCCAGCCAATTCTGCGTATTTGGCCATCTTTTTGTTCTTCTTCTCATAGGCTCCCAACAATTGTTGAGTAACCAGCTGAGAGTCAGAATGCACAATTGCTCATTACCAGAGCATTCTGACTCTCAGCTAGTTAATGAGCAATTGTGCATTCTGACGTCGTACTCCCCCAATTCAATTATGCAATAAGTCAGCAAGAGCTTGGGCTTTGATAGCAGCTCTGGGTTCGAACTTGATATCGTACTCCCCCAGCTCTACTGCCCACTTCACCATCCTTCCTAATAAATTAGGTCTGCCCATTATCTGTCTCAAGGGTAAGTTAGTTCTCATGACCACTTTATGCGATAAAAAGTATGGTCTGAGCCTACGCACAGTCACCATCACGGCCAGAGCCGACTTCTCAACTTCATAATATCTCACCTCCGGCCCCTGAATGACCTTACTCATATAATAGATGGGTATTTGCTTCACCCCCTCCTCTCTGAGGAGAGCAGAGCTCAGAGCCTGTTCTCCTACAGAGAAGTACAAGTATAGAATCTCCCCTGGTACTGGCTTGGTGAGCACCGGTAAATCCGTCAAATGTTTCTTTAAATCCTCAAACGTTTTCTGGCATTCATCATCACATTCAAACCTAAACCCTTTGCGCAAGATCTTAAAGAATGGTAAACTCTTCTCCGCAGAGCGAGAGATGAATCTACTCAGAGCTGTAATGCGTCCATTCAGCCTCTGAGTCTCCTTCAAATTTATTGGCGGTTGCATGTCAAGAATCACCTTTACTTTTGCCTGGTTCACCTCAATTCCTTTAGGTGTCACCATATACCCCAAGAATTTTCCACTTCTCACACCAAAGGCACATTTAGTGGGATTAAGCCTGATGTTATAGGCTCTTATCACACCGAACACCTCTTCCAGATCTGAAGCCTGATCTTCATATTTGAAGCTTTTGACCAACATATCATCCACGTAAACCTCCATATTCCTGTCGATCTGTTTTTAAAAACCCAGATCCACAATTCTCTGGTACGTGGCACCAGCATTCTTTAACCCAAAGGGCATTTTCACACAGCCATAGGTGCCGCAAGAGACTACAAAGCTGGCTCTGGGCACATCTTCCGGATCCATCCGGGTCTGATGGTATCCCTGATACGCGTTCATCATAGATAAAAGCTCACAGCCTGATGTTGAATCCACTAGCTGATCAATTCTTAGCAAAGGGTAATGATCCTTTGGACAAGCTTTGTTCAGATCATGAAAATCCATGCATATCCTCCAAGACCCATTTCCCTTAGCCACCATAACTGCATTGGACAACCATTCTGGATACTTCACCTCCTCAATATGTTTGTCTTTCAAAAGTTTCTCAACTTCTTCTCTGATTATTTTATCCTTTTCTGGTCCGAACTGCCTTAATTTCTGCTTCACGGGTCTACCTCTAGATCAACATTCAAACGATGTAGGGCCACCTTGGGATCGATTCCCAATAAATCTCCAGGCTGAAATGCGAAGAGATCTGTATTCCTCCTCAAATAATTAATAATGGCCTTAGCAACGTCATCTCTCATTTGCGTTCCAATTCGAGTAGTGAACCCAGATTTGTTAGGAAAAAGCTCTACTGGCATAAGCTCTTCCTCTGGTCTGATCTGCAGATCTGGCTCTTCCTCCACAACTTTGCGCCCTTCATCCTTTTCCCCCCTGGGTCATCCCCTCGTCCTTCATTTCATGGGGAAGAATGAACAACCTTCTTCACAGTTTCAACGTAACACTTGCGAGAGCAGATCTGATCTCCTGCAAGCTCTCCTACTTCATCTCCAATAGGGAATTTTAACTTCATGTGGTATGTGGACACCACCGCCTGAAAAAGGTTCAGAGATGGTCTCCCCAATATCACATTGTACGCCGAGTGAGCGTCCACGACTAAGAAATTTACCATCTTAACCTTGACCAGAGATGGGCACCCCATTCTGACCTGAAGTGATACTTGTCCTTTGGGCTGAATGACACCTCCAGTGAATCTATAGAACACAGTATCTATGGGTTTAAGCTCCACATTCAAATTCATTTTTACAAAACAATCTTGGAACAGTATATCTGCGGAACTGCCAGTGTCGATAAATACTCTGGCTACATCGTAACCACCAATCTTTGTGGTTACCACCAAGGTGACATTATGAGGTCTCTGAACTGACCTCTCATCCCTGGGCCTGAACTGTATGTTGGGCAGACTACTCATGTCTTTCTCTTCGTGAATATCTCCAACCCACCAGTTCTGAGCGGATCGCACAGTAGCCCTCCTGGCCCGATGTGAATCTCCATCGGTTGGTCCACCTACTATCATGTGGATATAACCTCTTTTGTGGCCAAGGCCATCCTTCTGAGGGGGCTCTGCCACCTCCTTTCCTCTTTCTTCAGTATCTTTTCTCTTGTTGTTGTCTCGCTCCCTTTCTTTTTCTCGTTCCTTTTTCACAAACTCCACCAAGTGGCCATCTTGTATCAATCTTTCAATGGCATCCTTCAAATGTCTACAGTCGTTTGTCTCATGCCCATACTCATTATGGTATCGGCAATATCGGTCAGATCTGGGCTGTCGCGGACCCTTTCTAGCGGAATAGGGGAACCTGAATTTAGGATGTTCTGCCACAATCTCCAACATCTCTGTAGGCTACAAAGTCAGAGGCGTGTATGTTTCAAATCTCGTTTGCATGGGCTTCTCGCGAGTTGCCCCTCTTTTCTCATCATTGCCTTTCTTCTTTTCGGGCTCTTTCTTTTTCTCTGTGCTTTTCTCAATACGATTCTCTTCCTTCTTTATACCTCTGACCTCCTCTAAATTAATATATCTGTCAGCTCTTTCTTCTAATTCATCAAAGGACAAGGGAGGCTTCTTGGCCAGAGATATAAAGAAATCTCCATCATGCAAACCCCGAGCCAGGGCATTTGTTCGAACCTCATCAGTGGCCGCTGGAACTTCCAGAGAAGCCTCGTTAAACCGGGTAATATATTCCCTCAAACTCTCATGCGGCTTTTACTTGAAACTCATCAAATACAGAGATGTCTTAGTTATATTCCGAGAACTAGCAAACTGGTTCAGAAATAGAGTGCTAAATTCTCTAAACGAATTCACAGAGTTGGTCGGTAGTTGGCTGAACCATTTCTGAGCAGACTTTGTCAACGTGGTAAGAAATACCCTGCATTTCACACCATCGGTGTACTGGTGGAGCAGCGCCCCGTTCTCAAATCTCAACAAATGATCCTGAGGATCAGTTGTTCCATCATATTCAAAATTTAGAGTTTTAAAACTCCTGGGTAACGGATCATAAAGGATTTCCTCTGAAAAAGGAGATCCATCGGATCTAAGTTTCTTATTTCCATTTATCTTACAATGCTTATTTACCATTGCCAAATCCCTTTTAAGAGTTGTTATTTCACGGTTGGTATTAATCATGGCTGTCGACTCTGCCTCTTCCTCATCCAAATCACACTCATTATACTCAACCAACCCAGACGTCTGAGCAGCTACTCGACCGGCTCTGGTAGCCATTCGACCCCCTCTGACAGCTGATCTATTAACCGCTGCTCGGTCACTTCTAGCAACTGATCCATTGATAGCTGCTTTGTCATCTCTGGCGGCGGTCCCGCCGGCAGCTGTCCTGCCCTCTCTGATTCGCGCATTATTATCTCCCAGGACATCTCCCGGGAGAGTGGGCAATGCATTTACGGGCACATTCCAGGCCCTAGGATCGTCGGGCACGTTCCAGGCCCTTTGATCTCCGGGTGCATTCAAGGCCGTAGGGTCGCAGGGCACGTTCCAGACCTTTTGACCTCCGGACATATTTAAGGTCCTAGGATCTCCGGGCGTATTCCAGGCCCTTCGATCTCCAGGCACGTTCCAGGCCCTAAGTTCCGGCACACTCTGGGTCTTGGCTCCCGGCTCATTCCGAGTTCTTGCCTTCGACCTAATAGCGGCCAATTGTCCCTCACAGAGATGAGGGATAATCTGAGTGTCAGGAGTTGGATCGTTAGGATGAGTTCTCGTTTCTGGGATCCTGGCCACCAGAGCGCTATCCACAGCGGTTCTGATGAAAGTCTGCAGCTGCTCAGCTGTGATCGTGATCAGAGAAGTGCGACTCTGATCTGGGTTCGTTCTCGTGGCATCGTTCTCCAAGGTTGTGACAGTGGGAGCATTCGTACTCGCCGGCGTGTCAGCAGCCCCATCAAATTCGTTTCCCAAATCGCGATGAATGGGATCAGCCATTTTTTAGAGCACAAAATATTTTAGAATTTTTTCCATAAGCAATAGACATATTGACATACATGTATATAATTACCTCCATGTGAACGTCCACTATGGGCTCTGCTCGTTCATACTTCTCATACCATATCAGGTAAAAAATAACTTTTGGGAGGATTCCCAGATTTCATAGGGATCAAACCCCACCTTTTAAGAAAAGAACAAAAACTTGTACCATTCTTGGTACACATACATGCACCTTCAAACAAATATCCGTAATCATCATGTCATTTTCCAGAAAAATTCCTTCATTCACCATTTTCTCAGCAAAATCATATATCAAATAGTACAAATCATCCTTCTCATTTTGACTTTAAATAAAATGACAACAACCTTGTCACCCAGAACCGAATATTTAAACAGTTTGGGAAATAAATACTCACGTTTGCCCTTCAAATATAAATATTCAGCATGCTTCTTTCCCGAAATCAACATTTTCATTCTTAGATCTATAGAAAACAGAACAATCAACCTAGATCTACAAAGATCCACTCATTTTCATGTAAAACTATTAAGGGGGGGGGTGTTATTTCACAGATTAAACACATATTGATCACATTCTCACAGAGAAAAACTAGAAACGACCTTATTCCATATCGAAAAACCAGAAAATAAAGTCATATTTAAGAAAACAGAGTATGTTCTTTATAGCTTTAAAGATTCATGCATATTTCGATAGAATATCGCACAATTTTCTGGGAAAACTCACGTCAATAGCTCATTTTCCCACAGACGGCGCCAGTTGATGTGGACCAAATGAAGCACATCAACAAATGTTAAAAATATTGAAGATCGAAGGTGGATAATTACGTGAGAGCGTCTCTGTAAAAGGGTAACAAATAGAGAGCTCAGTTTTATCTTTTATATACTGGAAACAGCTCTGGAACAGCAGCTACAAACTCTAGCGAAATCCTGTACAAAATCGGGCCGGAGGGGGCTCCGGCGTCGATCCTTCGACGCTCAATTTAGCTAAGCTTGATAAACAAGAAAATCCATCGAAAATATTATGTATAAGTGTGTGTTTCTTGTGTGTAAAGATAATTGTGTTACCTTGTTGGTTGAAATGGGGATATTTATACCTTTATTCCTCTAGAGGGTATACGAGTAATTCTTCTTGTGTAGCTCTAATCTGCTAAGGGACCACAGCTAAGTGTGGTACGGGACAGGTGGCGCATGGCCATTGCTCAAGGACAATTCTGTTGTCCTTTTGGGTGATTCTCATATCCTTTTTATTCCTTTTTCGTCTGACACACTAGCCTCCACTAACCCTTACCCCAGTAGTTGGGAAATTGACATATTCACCATTATCCGCAAACTCGCTCGAAAGTGGCTGTGACCTCTCCAGAATTGAGAGTTTTTCTAAACTGTTAAAGACCAATATTGTTCAAGTGTTCAGTGCAATTATACGTAGTAATAGCATATAAAGGCCTCCTTATAAGTTTGCTCTTCTCTTATAGCATCTAGAGGCAGAATTGAGAGAATATCCAACTCTGCTCTGAACATCACCAGATGAAACCGGGTTTTTCCCCTGGGCACGTATCTATATGTGCGAGTCACAGACAATATTTAATTTGGGCAAATTCCAGTTCACCTCTGCTCTGGAGCTCAACTGTGCTCTCCTTGATATGGGCCCACTGCTCAAGGGCCGTGCTAGGATAGCCCATATCAACTAGGAATTCATGTAATCACGTACCTCTTGTAGATATGGCCTTTGAGAATAACGGGACTAGCTCGATGATGCTATCAACCGAAAGACCTTCTCAAGTATGTCTCTTTCGCCTTGCTTGTTCACCGGTGAAAAATGCTCACAAACAATTAGAATAATAAGGAATAAAGAAAAATATATTTGCTCTGATTTTTCCAACACTTGGAATTGTGAAACTGTAAACTGGAGATGAAATAATCATCCCCTACTTATAGGAGAATGATGGCCGAAATTTTCATGTGAAATAGGGGAGAGCAAATCTTTTTCTTGGTCTCCAAGAAATCTTGAATATATCTCATATATTCTTTTCTCCATAATAAAATATTCCACAAAAATCTCAACCTCCTCATCTAATAAGTAAATTTCGAAAATTATAGCCTAAGAATACAAGATTTGGATTTTCTTGAATTTATGAGATAATCTTATATTCCAAGAATACATATCTTCCATAATATCTTTCCAAGAAAATCAACAAAATCTTTTCTTTACCATATACATAATTTTTGAATTTTTAGGAGAAAAAATCAGCAATAATATATTTCTTTTATTTTAATCACCTTATTATTATCGGGCTACTTGAAGGGCCTTTAGGAGAATTAAGATTGAGCCTCCAATGGGCTTCTAAATTTCTATATTGAGCCCCAATATAATTCAGCCCATTAATATTAATTAGAACCACTAATAAATTAATAATCCACTATCCATCTTAATCCATATTACGATAATATGGGCTCCCGGTTATTATTTCCCGCATTTAAGATTATCTAGTCCATTAAATAATTAAGCTTCTGAATAACTCTAAATTAATTAATAACTTTCACCTTGGAGTAAAAACAACTTAACATTATTATCCGTACCGAAGAAACTAATTCTTCACTTGAAAGATTTGGTACGATAAAACTTCTGAGCCTACCAAGGGAGCAAATCACACGAGCTGTACTGGCACACGTTTCTTCGTATTAAATCTTAGCAACCATCGTATGATTAATATTACTGCCCAAGACACAAGGTTCGAAGTCACGATAATTCTCATCCAATATGAATCAAAGCAATAACTATTAACCACACACAGTCCTATTTAAGTGACGGTGATTAAGAAATCAATAGCCATTGAGGTCTAATTCTTCACATTTCAGAACAGAAGAATTTATCCTTGTTGTAGGTCCTCTTCAACACATACTAAATGTGCTAGTGCAATCTCTTGGTCAAGACAGACCAATCTGAGAATTACACATCGACCTTTCACGGCGGATTGTTCAATTCCACCTGGGTCTTGAATTTGTACGTTTAGTTACAAGTAACTGTCAATATAATCTTCTGTGATTGGGTATCACCACATTGACTACAATGTAACACATACTACTTATAATGAACTGGTTGTAATAAATAATCAACATTCATTCATAACTAAAGCAAATGTGATAAAAGAATTATTCTCATAAATAAGTGTTTAATACATGAGTTATAAAAAGTAAAAGCATACTTTCACGTATAACTCCAACACTTCATTGAACAGATCCCACGAGAGAAGAACTCTCAGGCAGATGTGCTTTCAAAGCTTGCCACCTCAGAGGAGAAAGCGAATCTCTCTAACACCAGGCTGATGAAGCTCGCCACACCATCCATAAATAAGAATTTGATCGCGACAGTCAGTACCACTGCCGAGAGCTGGATGACCCCAATCACATGTTTCCTACGCAACAACAGTTTGCCAGAAGACAAGGCCAGAGCTCGCAAGCTACAGCCCAGAGTGGTAAGATACGTACTTATTGATGACCAACTCTACAAAAGAAGTTTCTATCTACCTCTCCTAAAATACATCATCCCGGAAGACGGCTTGAAAGTCATGAGGAAGATACATGAGGGTGTTTGTGGGAACCATGCGGACGACCAAAGTTTGGCTCACAAAACCCTGAGACAGGGATACTTCTGGCCATCACTAAAGAAAGATGCGATCAACTATGCCTGGGCCTGCCGCAAGTGCCAGGTCTGGGGGCCGAACATCAAGACATCACCAGAACTACTGTCCTCTATGTTCAGTAATGGTTGTTCGCCCAGTGGGGCATAGATCTGATCGGACCTCTCCCGATTGCCCCAAGGGGGACTAAAGTTTGAGGTCATCGTCGTCGACTGCTTCACTAAGTGGGCCAAAGCGAAACCACTGAACAAAATTGATCAACCGCAGATCATTCATTTTATCTGGAAAAATATCATATGCCATTTCGGGCTTCCGCAAGTGATCATCTCTGACAACGGAAAACAGTTCGATGGGCTTGATATGATCAATTTATGCGAAAGATGGAAAATCAAGAAGATTTTCTCCACCCCCTACCACTCACAAACAAACGGACAGGTCGAAGCTGTCAACAAGATCCTCAAGCACCCCATTAAAGCCAAGCTTGTGGACAAAAAAGGAAAACGGGCCAGCGAGTTGCCAGGCGTATTATGGGCGTACAGGACGACAGCGAAGAATTCCACCGGCGAACACCTTTTGCTCTAGCCTTTGGGACCGAGGTTGTCATCCCATCGGAGCTTGCCATCCCAAGTCATAGGACCTCGCAAGAGATTATAGAAGATAACAACAAAGCAAGGCGAGCCGACCTAGACATGCTCGAAGAAAGAAGATTAATATTAGACCTCAGGAACGCAGCCTACAAACAGAGGTCTGAGAAGTTCTACAATTCGAAGGTTCGAGTCAGGCACTTCAAAGAGGGGGACCTAGTCCTGAAGAAAGTGCAAGGCCCGAGAGGTATTTTGGACCCAAAGTGGGAAGGACATTTCCGCGTGATTGCCAATTAAAGCATAAAATCGAACTACTCGCAAGTGTACGAGATCATTGTAATAGTTAGGCAATTGACCAAGTTATAAAATTATCAAACCCTAGGGAAATATGTGGTTAGCCAAGTCGATTCATATTTTCATGCTATGAAATGAAAAGTACGAGTTCGGGTTTGCTATGCTACTAAACAAGGAATTAAAACAAGCAAGAAATAGAAATCTATCTAACTTCGTGAGATGAAGTGCAAGGGGAGATATGCTTCGGATGACGTCGATTATGCAATTATCAAAGCTAGCTTAACTTATGCTCTTCTTATGTTTCATATCATGATTAGACTAGATCAAATTAATCTCATCTAATCAACAAACTCTCATTTTGAAGGTTTCGATGCCCGATTCGGAATGTTCTAGACTATCTAGCATCTCTCGATGTCTTAGAAATCTAACAATAGCACTTGATAATTCATTTCGCTCGATTAAACACACATTTGAACTAGCTCAACTCTCGTATATTACCAATCCAAACATAATGCATAATCTACTAGAAACAAATCCTCAAAGCTCAAATAATCCACAATCAAGGAATCTAATCATTCAAATCATCATAATCTAGGCATAAATCAAACCAAAACTTCAATAATCACATTATCTAAATCATCCAAAGCATAGAAGACTTAGCTCATGGATCTAGAAGAGATATCCATGGCTAAGGAAACTAAACAAGCAATTAATCTAATAGAATTCATAATAAGCTGCAATTGAAATGGAATTAGTAATAGAAACAGAAATTGAAATGGAAAAATATCACCTCTCATCATGAATTGGAAATTAATCTCTGCAACATTCTTCAATCCTTGCTTGAATGTAAAAAATCACTAATTGAAAGATAAACCTAATATAATCTATGAAGGAATGGAAAGGAAATGGAAAAGAAAAATGAAAAGAAAAGAAAAAAAAAACTGAAAGAAATCTACTCTAGGGACACTATTGTGTTGGTAACTGCCGTAAATAATGATCTCTCCTTTCTAAATCTGATGTTTGGGGTATTTATAGAGTGAGATGAGGGTATTAGGACAAAATTGCAATTAGATCCCTTAGAAATAATAATTTTCGCACTTTTTAAGTAACTGCCGAGTCAACCCGGTCTTGACTCGACCAAATTCAGTCAAAATAAGTGAAAATAGGCATGAACTCAGTTGACTCAGTGCTTTGCTTGACTCGCCCAAACTCGGTTCGACTCAGTGTGAACTCAATGCAAACTCACCCGGAAACTCACTCGCAGCTCATTCGGTCATTTTCTATTTCCACTCGGCCGAGTGGAATTGCAATTTGGGCGAGTGGTTTTCCCAGAAACTTTCACTCGGTTTTTCTGACCTCACTCGGTCTAGTCCAATTCCTTCAAGGTCGAGTTATTCCGTTTCTGAAACGATGTCGTCTTCAATGAGTTTCTTTCCTCCATTAACGTGCTACAAGCTTTTCCGGTGCGAGTTGAAGCAATCTCGGCACGACACGGTATCGAGACGGTTGTGAACGGCGGCTTCGCAGGCGTGCTCCAATTCTGGTGTTGTTTTCCAACAAATGTGGCCCAGCTTCATTCCGGCACGGCGGCTGCGTCTGTTTCCAGGCGACATAGCTTCGATTTCTGGCCATAGCCGACGAGGCTTGAAGCTTTCTCTCACTTCGAATACAATGGAGGTTAAAAAAAACAAACCCAGCTTTCTTTCTCTAAGATTTCAGCAGTAAGAGCATCCACAATGGTTCCATAGTTATAACCATTATCTTTTTTCCACCTCATTGCCACCTCACAATTCTTACAAAATTAATCAAATTATGATAACCTCTACAATGGTCATGGAGTTATAACTCTTGTTTAGAGGGCCCACCATTCATATATATTTATTATTGAAATTCATGAATTAAAATAAAAAAAATATTAAAAAACCAAAAGAGAACATTGGCCGGCTATTTTGTTGTGCCGCTTATTGCTAGTTACCATTTTAGTAAATGTGGGGAGAGAGAAAGTGGGTTACTCTGCAGTAACCCTGATGGAGAGAGAAAACATAAAATTGAGTTAAAACTCAACTCCACAGTGATTGTAACAAATACTTTTGAGTTATAACCATATGAATAACAACCATTGTGGTTGCTCTAAGGTAAGTTTTCCACATCTTCAAAATAAACTTTGACTTTTCTATTTTAAGAAAGGTGGGACCCGCATGATGCTATTTTCTTCTTTCTCTCCTGAGTCATTCACGTGACTTGTATCTCCAGCAATTTCCAAGGGCACGACTATTTACACCCACAAATTTACTTAGTCTACACACTTTTAAGTTAACCCACCATATATTTTAGCTATATTTTATTTTTTCTTCGTACACCTCCTTCAAATTTACAAATATAACCCTACTTATTATTTACACCACTCAATTAATTATATACACACACATTAATTTAATTTGTAGTTTAAATTTTAAAAAATTGCACACCCAAACTTCATTTTCATTGTTCGCCCTCCTACACCACCCTCGTACTCCTACTCCCTCGGCCAAAAAAAAAAAAAAATTTAAACTACATCCCAACCCAAAACCACCATTCATCGTATCCCTCTTTCTTTCATTTTTTTTTTCCGGCATCCCCACCCCCACTTCCCTCCCCGACCATATGAAGAGAATCCATTTAATTTCCTTACACATGTAAATGAATTCATAGAAGAAAATATTAATATCATTTAATATTGTATGTATATTATTTATACTTATCTAATTATATTAACGGTTTTACTGTTTGTGAAAAGACACTTGTGTGGACAAAATAATAGTGAGTAATATATGTTTGTGCGTGGTTTTGAAATTTTATGTGGATTTAAAAAATAGGAGTATTTTGATAAATAATGTTTATTTTATTAGATAGGGGTATTTTAGTATTTTTTTTATTAATAATATTTTTTTCAAAATAAGAGGTGGGTGAACAAAATATTTTTGGGTAGGTGAATAGCCTTGCCCATTTCCAATTCTCAAATCAACTAAGAAGTGGGCTTCTTCTCACTCAAATGGGCCGTGACTTTTAATTCCTCAAATTAATGGGCTGCCACTATTTAAGGTAAATGAGTTTCTTGAATTGATTTCGGCTGAAATAA